>CM035107.1:24383968-25078382 GCA_020205505.1 Panax japonicus | reverse complement strand
GAATAGTGCCACATACATGAATAGTAACCTTGACATAAAAAGGTGAAAATTCCAAAATAAAATTTATATCAATATTTCGACATAATGATATTGAAAGAAATAATATCATTTACAAAGAAAATAACATCCCTTCCCTCAAAAGAACAGTACTTCTGACTGTAATATCGGATATAACGCTGAGGAAACTTGCACTGATTTAGCAACTCTCAAAGTATCTAAATATTTATAAAAATACGCTCGATAATATAGAGAGAGAAAACTTCAGATTTTGGTATGATTTTAAATTCTAACTAAGAACCCTATTTATAGGAAATGCTTAGCATGCCATAATTGACAAAAACTCATCCGGTGGCTTCTAAGCACCTCTCTGTTGGGAAAAAAATTTCACACCACCTTGGAATAAATCTCAGCACATCACAATTGATCTCCAGCAAAACTTTTCCATAAAAAACAAAAGTGCGGCCCACCCATGTTTTTAATTAAAATATTTATTTCTGAAATTTCAATAATTCATAACAAATAGCCCTTTTATCAGAAAAATACGAATTTTATGTTCATTCCATATGAAATTAATTTCTCTACAACTTTGTAGAAGAAAGTTTTTTCAAATTCCAAACAGAAAATGTCTGAAATCCACATACGGATATTTTTAATACCTCCATTCCGACAAAATACTGATAAAATACTACAACATTAATTCCTTCATTTATATCCACAAAAAATAAATAATTCACTATCCTTCATTTATTTCCAAATAAAATATATATTTCCTTATCATATAAATCAATAATTAATTATTCACAAATAATATTAGAGAATCACAATAATGACAATCAGGTCATACCTAGGAAAGATGGGGCTTTCCGATAAGAATTTCTCCTTACTGGCACGCAATTAGGTGACTAAACCCCTTTCCTTAGATAGAACTTCCTTAGACAATGCCAATAATGCTATCTAATAATATTATTCAAATAATATGAATTATTGATCTGATAATGGAGATATTGTGCAGTGACAACTATTGAAACAACAATAATATAGAATATCAACGTAGCAATTATTGAATCAATAAAATTAAATATTGAACAGTAATTACTGTAACAATTATTGAGTAGTATTTTTTTACGTAAAAATCAATAATTTTAAAAAATAATGTGCAATAACGTGTGCTACTGTGCAACCACGTGTATTACTGTATTTTAACCACTGGGTATTTCAACAGTGTTAACGGTAACAATTACGTCGTTATTTATAAAAACTCAAACTTATCATTTTCATCATTTGACAATTTTCCATTATGGGGCCCACAAATGGCTGCGTCGTCGTACGAATATTCCCCGACAACAAGAATATTCCATGACCAAACGAATATTCCATGACAATAATGAATATTTTATAATCACTTGCGTATTTTATAAAATTTGCACATTCCACCCATAACCAAAACATTATATCAAATTAACACCTTATTATTCACAATAATAATTAGAGGAAATTCAATTTTATTTATAAAAAGTTGGGGTCTTACAACCTCCCCTCCTTATAAAATTTTGTCCTCGAAATTGACGTACGTACCTGGTGTTTCAAAAAGGTGAGGATACCTCATTTTTATTTTCGATTCCAACTCCCAGGTCATTTCTTCATTAGCATGGTTCCTCCACAAAACTTTAACTTGTGGTATAACCTTGGTTCGTAGGACATGCTCTTTCCTATCCAAGGTCTTAACAGGTACCTCCTCGTACGTTAAATCTTCGGCTATCTTATCTGGTTCTAACTCAATAATGTGGTTCAGGTCTTTCACATATTTACGAAGCATAGATATGTGAAAAATATTATGAGCACGAGACATGCTTGGAGTTAATGCGAGTCTATAGGACACATTTCCTATTCGGTCAGGAATCTCAAATGGACTAACAAATCTTGGATTGAGATTTCCTCTCTTCCCAAATCTTGTACTCTCTTCCATAGAGCAATACGTTACAATACATCATCATAACTCTTTTGTCGGTCCTTTATCGTTTTTATACGTTGTCGGATCATTTAGATTTTATCTGTAATCATATGTACCAACTCTGGTCCCAACAATGTTGCTTCTCCCACCTCATCCCAATATACTAAAGGGCGACACTTTTGTCCATACAACACCTCAAATGAAACCATGCCTATACTTGCTTGATAATTGTTGTTGTAGAAGAATTCCACCAATGGCAAGTACTTATCCCAACTTCTTTTGAAATCTAAGACACAGAGTCTTAATAGATCTTCAAGATTTTGAATAATCCTTTCTAATTGCCCGTCCGTTTGAGGATGGTATGCCGAACTGAATCGTAAATTAGTGCCCATAGCTTTCTGTAAACTAACCCAAAATCGTGAAGTGAATCTTGGGTCACGATCCGAAACTATGGATACTGGCATGCTATACAATCTCACAATCTCATTCACGTATATACGAGCAAGACGTTCAAGGGGATAAGTCTCCTGTATCAGTAAAAAATGAGCAAATTTGGTTAATCTATCAATAATAACCCAAATCGCATCTATGCCTTGAGAAACCTTGGGAAGACCCGTAACAAAATCCATGGTAATGTGTTCCCACTTCCATTTCGGAATCTCAAGTGGTTTCAATGGACCCTTTGGCACTTGATGCTCCGCCTTTACACGTTGACAAGTTAAACACCTCGAAATAAGCTATTTGGTCTCTCTCTTCATATTGCTCCACCAAAATGTATGTCGAAGATTATAATATATTTTGGTACTCCCAAGACAGATTACAAACGGTGTGTTGTGTGCCTCCATTATGATTTTATGCTTCAAGTCAAAATTGTTAGGAACACAGAGTCTAGAGTTGACTCGAAGCATTCCTTCTTCGTCGATTCTTGCTTATGGAATAAAACATTCTTGCACTTTATTCTTCATATGCATCAGCTCCAGGTCCGTAGCTTGAGCAGTTTTAACTTTATCGATTAAATTCGGTTCTACTCGTATGTTTGATATCATCACGTGGGTACTTGGAGCCTTTACCTCTATCTCCATCCTTGGAAAGTCATACAAAATGGGCCTTTGTGTTAACAACATTGCACTCGTACCTGCATATGATCTTCTACTCAATACGTCAGCTACCACGTTTGCTTTTCCAGGATGGTATGCTCGTAATCTTACAACAGCTCGAGCCAACGTCATTGCCGCATGTTGAGTTCCTTTTTGGTGAAGAAATATTTGAAGCTTTTATAATCTGTATAGATCTCCACTTTCTCCCCATGCAGGTAGTGTCTCCAAATCTTCAACGCGAAAAAGATTGCTGCCAACTCCAGATCATGAGTAGGATAATTCCTGTCATATTCTTTGAGTTGTCGCGAGGCATAAGCTATGACTTTCCCATGTTGCATGAGAACACATCCTAACCCTTTGCCAGAAGCATCGCTGTAGATAACAAATCCATCCGAACCAGATGGAATTGTCAGAACAGGTGCCGAAATGAGTCTCCTCTTGAGCTCTTGGAAACTCTTCTCTCATTCCTCGCTCCATACCAATTTTGTATCTTTACGAGTCAGATGAATTAACGGAGTAGTGATTCGATAAAATCCTTCCACGAATCTCCGATAATAACCAGCTAAGACTAGAAAGCTACGTACTTCGGTCACCGACTTCAGTTGCTCCCAACTTTGTATTGCTTCAATCTTCGTCGGGTCAACAGATACTCCATGTTTGGACACCACGTGCCCAAGGAATGCTACTTCCTCAAACCAGAACTTGCATTTCTTCAGCTTGGCATACAGTTTGTTATCACGAAGCCTTTAAAGTACCAGCTTCAAATGGCACTCATGATCTTCATAGCTTTTGGAATAGACGAGGATGTCATCAATAAAGACAACAACGAACTGATCCAAATATTCCTTGAACACACGGTTCATCATATCCATCAAAGCAACAAGAGCATTAGTCAGTCCAAAAGACATGACTAAGAATTCATAATGCCCGTACCGAGTTCTGAAAGAAGTGTTCGGAATATCCTCAATTTTATTCTTCAGCTGATGATATATCCAAAATGAAGATCGATCTTTGAAAAGAATTGTGCTCCTTGCAACTGATCAAATAGGTCATCAATGTGAGGTAGCGGGTACCTATTCTTGATGGTGGCATGATTCAATTTCCGGTAGTCAATACAAAGTCGCATACTCCCATCTTTCTTCTTTACGAATAAAACAGGAGCACCCCAAGGAGATGTACTAGGATGAATGAAACCGATGTCTAACAACTCCTGTAGTTGGACCTTTAACTCCTGAAGTTCAATAGGAGCCATTTGATATGGGGTTTTAGAAATGGGCTTTGTACCAGGTTCAAGGTCAATAAATAATTCAACTTCACGTTCTGGGGGTAGACCGGGAAGTTCTTCAGTAAATACGTCAGGAAATTCACTAACAACAGAAATATTATTCAAATTTGACGTGTTTTTTTTCAAGTCCGTGACTTGGGCTAAGAAAGCTTGACATCCATTTTTTAATAAACGAATAGCTTTATAGCTTGATATGACAGTGATTGACTTTATTGGTTTGGTTGCTTGAATTCGCATAACAGGTTGGTTAGGAATATGAAAACTAATAACCTTACGAAAACAATCAATTTTAGCATGATGAGTGGCTAACCAATCAATTCCTAAAATCACATCAAAAGCAAGTATTTTCAAAGAAATAAGATTGACTGGTAATGTGATGGTACCAACTTGGATCAAGCAAGATTTATAAACAGTAGATGTAATGAAAGTTTCTCCTAAAGGAGTCTCAATAGATAAGTCAAAGTCTAATTTCTCCGGAGTCAAATTCAAACGTTGAGCACAAGCAGGAGAGATAAAATAATGGGTAGAACTGGTATCTAATAAGGTATAAACTTCGCAAGAGTTTATGATTAGCTTACCCGTGATCACCTCGTTTGGGTTCCTCATATTTAGGGTAGTCACGACAAACGCCCTTCTAAGAACTACCGACTTTGACTTGTCCGGGATAGCCTTTGGAGTCACCATCCCCATTGTACTTGGTTTCGCTAGAAGACAATCTCTAGCTTTATGACTTTCCTTTCCACAGTTATAACACACCTTGGATTGTTGTGGGCAGTTTGGGTTGATGTGTCCCTCTTTCCCGCAATTATAACAAATGACCGGTGATCGTTCTCCTCCCCTAGAAATAGTTGGTGTTGACGTCTTCACGTTATCATTGTTGTACCTTCCCTTTTTGAAATCTCCTCTCGACTCTCTTCTTCTATTATCATGGCCACGATTACCACCAGAGTGGTTACCGCTTTTGTCCGTATTCTTTCCTCCCCGTTTGTTATCATTTCTCCGATGACTGCTGCCACCGGTATGACCCTAGTTGTAGTCCCTCGGTTGAACATACTCATTATCTCGCTCTAATAATTGTGCCATGTTGACAACATATGAATATAGAGAAAATTTGTGAGAAATAAGATATTGCTGAATCTCGGGTTTCAGACCTCTCAGAAATATTTGCGTTATACGTTCCTCATTCTCTACCAAATGAGGTTAAAACCTAGATAACTCCGCGAACTTCGCCTCGTACTGGGACACCGTCATATTGTTTTGTTCCCGTCTAAAAAACTCTACCTCTTTCATATGACAAATACTTTCAGGAAAGTACTTGTCATTAAATAGTTTCTGAAACGTTTCCCAAGACATATTGAGTGCGACTGGCTGGGTATGCTTCACAGACTCCCACCAGTAGTCTGCCTCACCACGGAACATAAAGGTGGCGAATGGAACCTTCTGTTCCTCCGTGCATCCCAAGACATCAAATATCTTGGTAATTTATTTAACGCACATTTTCTGCCTTAATCGGATCCGACTTTCCCACAAATTCTGGTGGTCCCAACTCTTTGAACTGCTTGGTTGTAACAAGCCGCGCATTGTTATCATTTCCACTCGTATTTTGTACACGAGTCTCCCTCGTCTGATTTTGCATGAACTGCAAAAAGCTTCTAAACATTCCAATATCCATCGTTTGTTTGGTAGTGTTGTTTACATGAGGAATATTTCTTTCCTGTTGCACGTTCCACTGGTTAGTGATTAAAGGTGTCTCCACTGTCTCATTCACTCCTTTGTTAACATTCTCAACTGTCATTCTCAAATACTGCCATAAAACAAGAATTAATTAAAGAAATTGACATACCACATAATACCCATATATTATGACCGACCAAAAAAATAAGCTTAGGTAGGACACACTAGCAAAGGATTTACTCGTCTCTCCCCTCCTAGTTCTATTCCCCGATCTCCGCCAGAGACCATATCCCTAAGCTCTGATACCAACTATGACGCCCCCAAAATAGGTATACATCACCCATTCTGAGTCGCCAAATACATGGTATAGAAATAAATACAACTCAATTAATACAACTGTCGTGCAAAATACGACAACACATATAGTGTGAGTTTAAATACAAATATTGTCTAATAGACAGTATTCAAACTCAAAAGGAGTCCTCATTATAATTATTATCACACTATTTTATAAAATAGTGAGGACTGCTAACAAAACTGACTGGAAACATCACTCCACACCCCGACTAGTTCCCGCTATATTCTCGCCTCCTAAGAAGAAAAATGGAACAAAAAGGAAAAGGGTGAGCTCAACTAGCCCAGTAAAAAATATTATGACTAAGATAATATACAACAAATTATCATTAGTCTTCAACAGGGAAAATCTGATAGAATATAATAGACAACAAGTTTTAGATCAACAACTGCAGCGAAAATATCAATCCATTAGAAGAGTCAAGTAGAGAATGAATTATACTATCTTCTAAGATTTAAAAGTCTATCATCAATATTTTATCCTTGTAACATCAATCAATATACATCTTGAATCAAATATTCATCTTTGCACTCCAGGATAAAGATATTCATTTGTATCACAAGTTGGTCATGTTAATCTCGACACATGTTCATCTTTGCACTACGGGACAAATATATTCATCAGTTAATCATTCATCTTTATACTAAAGGCCAAAGATATTTAGTAATATCATCATTTAGGATTGAGGATGATGAAAAATGTCTTAAAGAAAACGAATCCAGTGAGACAAAAAGAAAAATATTAGGGATTCGTACTACATTTTATCCAAGTTCAAAAATACTCCATAATAATCAATTGTAGAGCAGAATTCAAAAATAAAGATCAAAACATGGATACAATCGAAGATGGTAACCAAAATAGACAACTTGGACAAAGAAAGAAAATTTTATTTTTTTGTGAATAGTGACGTATTCGTGAATAATGTCGTATATGTGAATAATAACCCCGACATGCAAAAGGTAGAAATTCCATAATAAAATTCATATCAATATTTCGGCATAATGATATTGAAAGAAATAATATCATTTACGAAGAAAATAACATACCTTACCTCAAAAAGAACAGTACTTCTATTTGGAATATCGGATATAACGCTGAAGGAAACTTGCACTGATTTAGCAACTCTCAAAGTATCTAAATACTCAAAAAAATATGCTCGATAATATATAGAGAGAAAACTTCAGATTCTGGTGTAATTTTCAATTCTAACTAAGCACCCTATTTATAGGAAAATGCTTAGCATGCTATAGTTGACAAAAACTCATTCGGTGGCTTCTAAGCACCTCTTTGTTGAAAAATAATTTGCACACCACCTTGGAATACATCTCAGCACATCACAATTGATCTCTAGCAAAACTTTTCCATAAAAAAACAAAAAAGGGGCCCACCCATGTTTTTAATTAAAAACATTTATTTCTGAAACTTCAATAATTCATAATAAATAGCCCTTTTATCAGAAAAATATGAATTTTAGGTCCATTCAATAGGAAATTAAATTCTCTCCAACTTTGTAGAAGAAATTTTTTCCAAATTCCAAACAGAAAATGTCTGAAATCCACATACAGATGATTTTTAATACCTCCATTCTGATAAAATACTGATAAAATACCACAACAATAATTCCTTCATTTATATCCACATAAAATAAATAATTCCATATCCTTCATTTATATCCAAATAAAATAAATATTTCCTTATCATATAAATCAATAATTAATTATTCACAAATAATATTACAGAATCACAATAATGACAACCAGGTCGTTCCCAAGAAAGAGGGGGCTTTTTGATAAGGATTTCTCCTTACTGGTGCGCAATTAGGTGACCAAACCCCTTTCCTTAGACATAACTTCTTTAGACATTGCCAAAAATGCTATATAACTATATTATTCAAATAATATGAATTATTAATCTGATAACGGAGATATTATGCAGTGACAATTATTGAAACAACAATAATATAGAATATCAACGTAGCAATTATTGAATCAATAAAATAAAAAATTGAACAGTAATTACTGAAACAATTATTGAGTGGTGCCTTCTTTGTAAGAATTAATAATTCAAAAAAATATTGTGCGATATCGTGTGCTACTGTGCAACCACGTGTATTACTGTATTTTAACCACCGGGTATTCCAACAGTGCTAACAGTAACAATTACGCCGTTATTTTTAAAAACTCAAACTTGTAGTTTTCTTCACCCGACCGTTTTCTGTTATGGGGCCCATAAATGGTTGCGTCTTCGTACGAATATTCCCTGACAACAAGAATATTCCACGACCAAACGAATGTTCCCCAAAAATAATGAATATTTTATAACCACTTGCTTATGTTGTAAAATTTGCTCATTTCACCCATAACCAAAATATTATATCAAATTAACACCTTATTTTTCACAATAATAATTAGAGGAAATTCAATTTTATTTATAAAAGTTGGGGTCTTACAAGCTCACTTTTTGTCGATTAAGATTAAGTATAGTTTGGACCATTTAGCCAAATTGTATGTCAAGGAAATTATCTCGAGGCATAGGGTGCCGATATCTATTGTATCAGATAGAGATATGTGATTCACGTCAAACTTCTAGAAGAGTCTTCAGAAAAGAATGGGGACACAACTACGAATTAGTGACGTGTATCATCTGCAGATCGATGGGCAAAGTGATAGAACGATTCAAACACTTGAAGACATGCTTCGAGGGTGTGTGATGGATTTCAAGGGTAGTTGGGAGGATCATCTTCCATTAGTAGAGTTCGCGTATAACAATAGTTATCACTCCAGTATTGGAATGCAGCCGTACGAAGCACTGTATGGGAGGAAATGTAGAACGCCCTTATGCTGGGATGAAGTTGGAGAACGTCGACTATTGGGACCATAGTTGGTACAACAGACGGTAGAAATCATCAAGGTGATAAGAGTCAGACCTAGTAACAGCTCAAGATCGCAAGAAGAAGTATGCAGACTTACATCGTAAAAATAAAGATTTTGAATTGGGCAGCTATGCATTTCTGAAAGTATCTCATTGGAAAGGGAAGATTCGTTTTGGGAAGAAGGGCAAATTGAGCCCTAGGTTCATAGGAATGTTCGAGATTCTGAGGCAAGTCGGTGAAGTGGCTTACGAGGTAGCGTTACCTCTTGAACTTGAGCATATTCACAACGTGTTTCATGTGTTAGTATTACGGCCGTATAAACCAGACTACAAGCACGTTATCTCCCATGAACCAATCTTAGTCGAGAAAGACTTATCGTATAAGGAAGTTCCTGTCCAGATACTAGATATGAAGGAACAAAAGTTGAGGAATAAAACCATCCATTCCGTTAAGATTCTTTGGAGGAATCACGCAGTCGAAGAAGCTACTTGAGAACTAGAAGAGGAAATAACAACGAATTATCTGTTTTTATTTGAGTAACCTTATTTTTTTACAATTCTGAGGATGGAATTTTTATAAGGGGGAAGGGATGTAATGACCGTGAATTTTAAACTCCTTATTAAATAAATATATGATTTAATTTTAATGAGTTAGTTTTGTGAGTCTATTTAAACCTTATGTGGATATGTGAACTTATGAAATGATTAAAGGGAGTCACTAATAGTTTATTTAAATTAGTGGACTAACCCTAAGACCTTAATATCAAAGAATTGATATGATTATTAATAATCAAATATTCAATTTATTTGAATATAGTGGCAGGATTTGAACATATTGATTAATTGTAGTTATGGAAAATTAATTGATAATATGTTGATTAATAATTATTATGAATACATAATAATTAATGAATAAGAGATTAATAAATATAATATGATTTCAATACGAATTCAATTCGTATTCATAATACATAACTCTTTTATGAGTTTTAATAGTACTATTTCATAGTACAACTGATACACAACATCTTGCTGTAAACTTTTCAATCATCAGATTGATTCTTATCCCATATCATAACCTTATTAGATCACGGGGTGATCTTATTGTATATATTACGATTCAATTCCATGTCTTGATCGTTTTCAATCATTAGATTGATTCCTTCTAGTTGTCATAACCTTTATCAGATCACGGGGTGATCTTATCGTATATATTACAATTCAATTCTATGACTTGATCGTTTTATTTTACGATCTTTTATCCCTGCACTTTCAGTCTTTTAGACTCGATCTATTCACCATTACTGTTCAACTTGATTATCAGAGTTAGGGAACTCTGTGCTTTACACTCGCCGAGATTCATCTTTGAATCTTACCGACCAACTAACTTTATATGAGTTAGATCTTATCCTAATCACTACGGTTATTGGTCTCATGTATTCCTACCTAAGCTTCATAACCAACAACTCTGATACCAACTGTAGCATCCCCGAATCCGGGCCCCAAATCGCCGCGGATTCGGTACACTAATTCTTTCACTAATTGCGGAAGATATAAACATAATTTGTTTATACATTACATTACTCATTATTTTCCACAAAATCGAGTAACCTTAACTTAAATACAATTCATAATCTTTATAACACATTTATCAAACTATTTTATTACAAAATAGCTGCACTGTATATTCCAAGCTAAACTTGGCATTATCTTTTCTATCGATGATTCATTTGTTTAAGAATCATATCTATTCTCATATCAAAATAAACCTTCTTTATCTATACAATATTTCAAACTGTATATAGCTGCCAATTACATTTGTCAAAACTATCCATCATAGATTTATACCATTTCGTATCGCTCAATCTTCATCATCCGTATAACAATTAATATTGTCTAACATCATTAACCTGCAAAAGTTTGTGTTTGCAAGATTGAGCTCGACAGCCTAGCAAATTTAATAGTCTATCATGTTTCACATAGCACACAATTCTATATGCACTACCTTTCCATTAATATGCATCTATAAATGCAACATAAATTCTTTACTATGCATATCTTACATGCATCAATAATTCCTTACAAAACATTCATTCATGCATTATACATTTCTACTTTATCGAGTTACATCATACAACATGTAATCACATATATATTGAGTTCCATAACCCAATTAACTTAGTCATATTTTGACTTTTAACAATTCATAGAACATGATATGTAATTTAACACTACATTCCATCCACAAACATAATAGAACTGAAAAACTTGCCTGAACCGTTGATTACCGCAACGCTATTTATATCGCTTTACCCGAAGACCTAATATTAATAATATAGATCTCAAATATTAGAATAATATCATCACAGATAATTTTCTTATCAGTCAAAACATATTTTCTAGTCTCGTAATAATTTTCTGATAATTATTACCATATATCACCATTTTAAAACCGTATTTAAATGAATTAAATACCACATAATTCCTTAATCATTAATATTTATTTAATATAAAATATTAATAAAAATTATTACATAATATTATAAGTCTATACAGCACATAAAACTTAGTATCAGGTTAGAATATTAAGTTTGAGTTGATACCGACGCAATTTATCATCCCGATGATCTAGTCGGACAAATATCGAGTTTAAGTTCAATTAAACTCTACCTCAGCGCTTAACCATGCCATAGAGTTATATTTATATGATTTAATACTCTTTTTCATTTCATAAGTTATTCGTTAACACCTAGTAAGTCAAATACTAATCCAGCAACCTGGATTCCATTTCAGCAACCTGAATTCACTATTCTTCTTCACGAAAATTCCAAATCAACTTATTATTTTTCTATCATTTGGTCAAACACATGTACATGTATTTCATGCATAAAAAGTATTTTTCCATAATTTTTCAACATCCTTTGGTATTTTTCAAAATTAATTTCTAGTGCGTAGCTTAAGAAATTAGCTACCTCGTTCTTAATATCAGTAATGCCCATCTTTTGTCATAACCTTATATATATTAACTTTATGCTCCATTTTAAATTTCGTGGTAATCGGAGTTGTAGAACTCCGTTTATAGCGATTTCCGTCGGAAAATCACAAAAATTAAAACGGTCATAACTTTGTCGTTTTAACTCGGAATCAGCTCATTTTTGGACACGAGCTACATATTACCATATATTTTCATTTCCCAAAAGCCTGGAATTTTTCTCATTAACTAAACGTCCGAAACATCCCTCGGAAAATTTTGGCCAGAAACTTTTTGACGTTTGGCAGTTTTGGAGTCTTTTGCTAAAACTTATATAAAACGAGTTCTGTAACTCCGATTAATGATCCGTCAATTTTTTTGGGTTCGTATCTTTCCGAACTATAGTTTTCATATATCACAATCAATATTTGGACATGTTTAGCTCCCGGAATTTAGCCCGGAAGTGACTGTTCTAAAACTGTCCTTTTCACAGTTTTCTTAACTTTGTGTAGTTTGGGAGAATTCCCATAACTCTCTCCTCTGATATCGGATTCAGTCCATTTTGGAGTCTATGGAAAGATTATTAAGTATACTACAACATATCACCAGTCCAGAATTTTTAGAGCACCCTAACAAGTCCGGAATTTTCTGTTTAGGGCAGCAGTCCACTAATTCAAAACAAACTGATTTGCTTTTCTTGTTTGATTAAACTTTAACACACAAAATAGTTAGATCTAAGCATAACACACCATTTAACAAGTAGATCTATAGTTCTCATGTTCGAGATCATAAACTTCATGGTTCAAAATAACCAAAAATCAAATACAAGATTAAACACAATCAAGAGTAAGAAAAATAATATTTTCTACCCTTAAAAAACCTAGCTTCACTTTTCTTGCTTTTGATCTATCTTTTGAAACTTAAAATGGATAGATCCACACATAAAACACTCTAAATCATGTAGATTTAGAGTTTTAAAGATCAAGAACATAACTCCATGTTTTGAGTTACAACCATCAAAAATTTAACTAAACAAAAAGGTGTTATACCTTTGCTTACTTGCTCTCCTTCTTCTTCTTCTTCATAGCTTGATCATGAATCTTGGATGAATGAAGATCAAAATCTCCTCTCTCTCTTTCTCTCTTTGGAGCAGCCGAACCTCTCTCTCTCTCTCTCCCTCTCTCTCTTTTTCCTTAGCAACTTGGAAGACAAAGAGATGAAAGAAAGAAAAATATAGGATAGACTTTTTTGTAGCTTTTTATTAATTGCCCACACTCACCCTCCTTCTCTCATGCAACAACCGGCCATGTGCCTTACTACTTTCTTTCTTTAATTGCCAAGTTGCTTACAAGAAATGACCTAAGTGTTGGACAATAAAAAAATGACAAATGGGAAGGGGTTGTTGAGAGTTGGTGACCAACTAAAGTGATCCATTAATGCAACATTCATCTCCCCTTTTCTTAGCCCCTCATGGCCGGCCATGTGGCCTTTTAATCCATAAAAATTGATCTCTTATCTAGCATACTTAGAGTCCAATAATTCCCCCTCTCAATTGGCTAAAAGTTGAGTCATTCCTTTAATGTATTGCTTGGTCCTCTAACCAATTTCTTTGGCCAACACTTGGGCTATACATAGTCCAATACCTTTAGTTCTTTTCCAACCCAAATCATTTAATTAGGGTTTTTACTTCTCCATTATAACACCAATTCTCACTCACATGCCCATTTATTTTCTTAACCCAATTAGACTTGCTATAATTAGGTTATAAAATTAATTAACCGAGATGTATAAAATAAATCTCTTAGAATTAGTATATAATTAAATACTATCATTCTCCCACATATTTTCACTTAAGCTTTTAACACTTAGCTTTTAAATTCCCAAATTAGGGTTTTAAATATCCGAATTAGGGTTTCGGATTCTCGAAACTAAAATTAAAGTTTCTGAGCGTATCATTAGGGTTTCTAACAATTCGTTAGATTTTTCTAACTTAATAAACGTATGATTAACATAACTTTAGGGTTTTTCTAAAGTTATAACTTATCTGACCAATCCTTGATCTTAAATCATTACGGTTCACATATGTAACCAAATATACCGACTAGTATTCGCTTCGATACTTATCCCTGATAATTCTTCAAAAGAATTTTAAATCTACCATAATCTTATACCTCATTACTAGACTATCACTTATAGTCTATCACTTAATTCAAGTTTTGTTCAAAACTTTTGAAATTCTTAAAATTTCATTACATAACTGCCAATTCCATACACTTATTTCCTGTCTAGGTCCTAATATTGAACCTTAAATCAATCAATTAAGATTTTAATAAATTATCCAAATTCTCGGGTTGTCACAGATACCTTGTAATGAGGAAATACATTGTATGCACCTAATTGGATTTAAAACCTAAGTATACATATGGGTATATTTAAACATATAGTATGTGGCATTATTCATCTATCAAATGCTGAGAGTAGAATTGTCCCATTTTGTGAGTCACTCTCTTCTTCCACACGTGAAGGGCTATTGGCCTAAGGCTACCTATTTCCTTCATCTCTCAAACTTCCCAATAGCTAGCCATGATTAAGAAAAGTGTGGGTGATGGGAGTGGTTGGCCACTATTGCACCAACTCTTGATAACCCAATGAATTATCCTTCCATCTCTTGGTTTAATTCCTTGGACATTGGCTAGGCATGGTTAGTAAGTTGTCTATAAATTGAGAATTTTCCTTCATTTTCTATGTTGCTGAGATTACTTTCTTAGTGGCTATTGAGAGTAATTTGATTTTGAGTAGAAGCTCTGCCCAATTCTTATCACAAAGGTATCATTAGTGTTCTTATTTTGATAATTGGAGAATTCTAGAATTTCTTGTAATAACTTGTTAATTGGATTCTAAGTTGTTATCTGAGTTGATATGCATGTTTGGAAGTATTAGAGTTAGTCTAAGTTGCAGTTAGAAGAAGGTTATCAATGTATGTGTTGAGGCTCTGCAAAAGAAGAGCCATTATTTTTGCCTCTGGATGAAGTGGCG
Source organism: Panax japonicus (assembly GCA_020205505.1). Taxonomy (NCBI): domain Eukaryota; kingdom Viridiplantae; phylum Streptophyta; class Magnoliopsida; order Apiales; family Araliaceae; genus Panax; species Panax japonicus. The sequence continues at coordinate 25,063,142 of CM035107.1, read as the reverse complement.
CGACCGCGACACTTCTCTACATATACCTATAACAACCCACACGATAACTAGCTTAACTATAACTACTATAAATACAATAGCAACACACAAGATAAACATGATGCATGTATACTCTAGCCACAAAAACATGCATAAGAGATAAGACACTTCACTAATAATCATATTGGCAGTTATGTTAACGTCTGAAGAGAAAAGACACAATGTAAACTAGACATAAGTAAAGAAAAATAGAGAAATTGATAATGAGATGGGGTTGCCTCCCCCACCAAGCGCTTGTTTTAAAGTCGTCGGCTTGACTATACCATTGTCGTTTAGTTTTGCTCATATGCGAAAACGACCATTTCATGTTGCTTGTTTGTTAACTCCTTTAAATTTATGGCAGACATGGCTGATTGGTCATCCCCCTTTTCTTCACCCATTGGCACGAAGAATCTTTCACCACTAGAATTATCCACTAATTTGCCCATTTCATCAATCTGAAAGCGTTCTTTGTGCGCTAGTGGGCCCTCTAGGGTTTCCACAACCGTGAGCGTGGTTTCCATCTTTTCATTAGTCTTGACAAAACAATCACTTTTGATCCTCTCTTTTCTTTCTTCAGACTCCATAGGTTGGTTAATTGGCACTTTGACATCTCCCTCAACAACTTTGTGAGACTCATCTCATTCTCTTTGCGTATCCACCGTGCAATGCTCTACTTCTTCATCATTGAGATTAATTATGATCGGTAGATTGCCTTGTGGTGGATTTGTGATGGCATTGACGAGTTATCCCAATTGAATTTCGAGGCTCTGCAATGAGGCATCTTGGTTCGCCATTTAAACCTAATTTTTCTCTATAAAGTTGGTGATGAGCTCTTCAAGCCTTTTCTCTTCTTCTCATGTTGAGTATACATAAAAGCTCTTATTGGGTTGAGATGTTGCCTTATATTGAGGTGGAGACTGATATTCAAATTGAATCGGATCGGAATAATTTGGATCATGATATTACTCTTGACTGTAGTCCCAAGAGTTTGGATAACCCTGACAGTTTGGATGAGAGTAAATTGGTTCAATGTCAGCTCATTCCTGACAGTAGGCAGTCTGAGTGGACTGACACTCGAGATTGTAAGAAATCCTCAAGAGATTTAAAATTTGATCTTACAATTGCTCAAGTCCTTCTTCCGATATTGGTTGTGTAGTCCTCTCAAAAGGCCATTGATAACAATGATCGTCCATAACTTGTAAACTTAAAAACAAAAAGGAAGATCAAACAAATAATATATATATATATATATATATATATATATATATATATGTTCAAATTAAGATTGAATTGATTGAAATCAATATTGGACAATATTAGAATAATAGTTCCCCGGCAGCGGCACTAAAAACTTGTTGGTCAGAAAACCGATCACTAAATATGTGACGCCCCCAAATCCAGATTCTCTAACCTCAGATTCAGTGCTCACGATCTATCATCATCATAAGCATTCTATAACTTCTACGAAATAATAAACATATATTGTTCATTATAATAAAGTCTCATAAACTGGTCCCAAGGTCTCCATAACCTTAACTTTAAATACACCATTCATAATACAAACAGTTTACTTAAGAAATTCCATCAGATAATAGTTAAATTAACATTCATTCTAAACTACTCCTGGATCTTGCCCTTGCCCTTGTTCTTCGTTTTGGATCCTTCAGGCTTAACTGAAATAGATGTCATGATATAGCAAGAGTAAGCAACTAATTTGCTTCGCAAGTTTATATACAAGGGAGATATATCATGACTTAGAAAGAAATATTGCGTTCAATGTTCAACAATAGTATAAGATTGTGAAGGAACATGAATTAATAAACAACAATTTCATATTCGATAATTGAATAACATGAACTGAGTAGTTTTGAATAACCATGAACATTTGCCAAGGTGCTCAGTGATTTAAACTGGACCTCTTAATAAGTTTTGGTATTCAAGGGGATCAACCTTTCATACCTCGTGATTTATGCATAAACACTTAGTATTCCGGCATTGATATCATGCCTTAATCAAATTCGTCATTTTCTCAGTCAAGAGTTCTTATCATATCAATTTAATAAGAACAGCTATTTAAAATACATTTGAGTTAACAAATTTAGACATGCTTGATCTAGGTGATACAATTAGCATAGATCTATTTCATAAACAGTTCATAAATAAAGAACTTTAATTTAATTCACAGTTCAATAGCAATAGAACGGAATTCAATTGCACAAAGTTCGAATTTCAATAATCAATATAGACGTGAATAATCATCAATAATTATTCACTAACATATTTTGAAAATAATAACTCGAGTTTGAGTTAGGAAACTTGCCTCGTCTGTAGATTACGGCTACATAATTAATTTATATCCACTATGCAGTTATATTATCTTTCTTTGAGAGACCTATAGTTAATCTTTCAATTAGTCATAGTATAACATTAGATTATGTAATCGCATAGATATTATACATTAAATTTAGTTCTTATAAACATTATTCTGTCTAGATAGTGTTACCATTAATTAACGACTACCTTTAATTCACATAATAGTATTAACCTAGATAATATTTAATTCACCTTCTAGTATTATTGGTTCACTAATAATACTTTCATTCACTCACTAATATTATTAATTATTTAATAATATTTTATTCCTTTACTAATGTTATTACATTTAAAAATATTTTATTTAATCTCGAATATTATTATTTAATAATATTTTAATCATTTAATAATAATACTTTAATCTAATATTATTAATCTTTTAATAATATTTTAATCTAAGATTAATATCTTAATATAATATTATTAATTATTTAATAATATTTTAACGAAATTTTAATCTTAATATTTTTATTTACATAACAATATCATCTCCTAATATTATTAATATTATAATAATATTTCAATGACTTATTAAATTATTAAACAATTTATTCTAATTGTTCACCCTTTATTAGCTTCTTATTTAATATCCATAAAAGGTCATAAATAATATTTATCATTGCAAATTACCAAAATACCCTAAGATAGTCATGATATTCCATATTATGAGTATTCAAGCACAAAAATCACATTTTTCTCATTAAAGACATCATTTAACTATTTATTTTCTTTTATTCATAACTTAATCATTTTTAGGAAAAATAGCAAACTGATTCCAAAAATTTCCATATTCTGGATTTTGACAGCATATGAACCAAAAATGATCCCCAAAACTTTCTGGAATTTTAGAAAATTATTTACTATTTTTAAAGTGTCTAAAACACTCGGATCTTGCCCCATTTTTCATAAATTGAGTTTTGCTCCGAAAAATTTGAAATTTTCAGGGTATGTTCTCTTAACATATATAAAGCTGCTGTAAAATTTCGGGATTTTTCAGTATATACACAATGAGACATTCGAAGGTTAATATTTCGGAGTCCTTTACGGAAATAGTCATTACGCACAATATATAACTCGAAACGTGTCCGTTCTTTTTCCTGCATGTACATAACTTCTCAAGGTACCTCTGTGATATTTCCCAGATTTTTAAAAGACATTTAACTGACTGAAACAGTCCCAAGAAAAACGGGATCAGTAACTATTTTAGGGTTTGAACCCTTAACAAACAAAGTGAACTATTTAGGGAAAAAACAGTTCCAAAGGTTTCTACCACTTGAGTTTACTACATAACTCATGTATCTAGCACCCCCCCCTCCAACGGATCACAATTCCAAGTTGTAAAACTTGAGTTTCACAAGATTTAGTGGAAGAAAAATAAGAGTTTTCACCCTTGGAGAACATATGCTCATTTTCTTCCTCTAAGTCTTTGATCTAACGCTCAAGATACTAAATTCCCTACATGATGATATGTAGAACTAAGGTACATTGATTATTAGACCATAAGCCGCACATAAGATGAGGTAAAAACTGAAAATAAAAGAAGAATAAGTAAAGATAAGGATGAGAACTTCACCTAGTTTTGGTTGCTACCTTTCTTGATCTACCAAAGTAAGTAATAAACTTAGGAGGCATGAACAAACTAGCACTCCTCTCTCTCTCTCTCTCTCAATAGCTGAACCTCTCTCTCTCTTTTCTTTCTCTTTGGTTTTCTTTTTGGCAAGCTTAGAAGGAATGAAGAGCATAAATGAACTAAAAATGAAATAAAAGGATACTTGCAAAAAGTATAGATACACTTAGTGTATCTAGCTATTACCCCCATATCTATTCTTTTGTCATTGGGTAAAAGCTTTGCATTATTACTTCAATTAGTCTAGACATGATTAAGGGTGCTTTTGCATTATTACCTCAATTAGTCAAGACATGATTAAGGGTGGCCCTATATGGCTGATCTCTAGCCCATAATATCCTCCATTTAGCTTTTATTTTAAATGCCCAATTTTGATTAATCAAATGTCTACAATACCCCTAATCAAGTGGACTAAGTATTGGATTGTATTTTATTTCCTTTGGACTTCTCCTTTAATTATTTTGGGCTAGGTAATAAACATAGTCTAGCAATTTTAATATATGATACCCAATTTAATTATTAAGGGTTTTCATTTCCAATCATATGAAATTTAATTACTTATACATGTGACTTTAGCTCATAACTTAATTAGGTTTAAAATTATTAGTCACTTGAAATAACAAGATTATCCACTTAAGTTAGTATACATATTAAATACCAACCTTTCATTATTACCATAACCCTTAGGTTATTTAATAGTCTTACCTAATGTATAATTAGGTTACGAAGCTTTCATTTTTAATGAAATCTATAAATGTATGTATCCATAACTATAGTATATATGTTAATTGACTCATGCACCACTTCACATGTGTTGTCACATTTAAATCCTTATATAACACAAAGTTTTAAAATATCAATAATGTGCATACATATATATTGACTTAAAATTCACGGTTATTACAAAACACGCGCAAGTATACGCGGTCTAACAAGTAATACGGTGATAAGGAAAGTGTCGTACCCACGAGGAACTATCACTAATATTTACCAAATATTGACTTTGTCTCGCTTAAGTCTTCTTCGAACAGTAGAATAATAGAAGTGTGATTAATCTAGTTATATCTAATTATTAAAGCAAGTAAATGGATAATGAATGGTATCGAAGGTGCTACAAGATAAGGTCATAACTTCACCCCACACTGTCATTTTGTCAAACACCTGGTGTGCTATGCTTCATCAAACTTCCTACCCTTCTCTTTTGGGTCTTAGTGGTCACGACAGTTTGTCGACCGAGAACACACAAGTGCTCATACACCTCTTCTAAGGTATGTACAAACATATCCTCTCTATATCCACCCGATAAGGAATAGAACAGAGAAGAACATCTAAGCTAGGTGATAATCCTACACATATCTATGTGAATTAACCATAACAAGGATTTAAAGCTTATGTTCTCAATTAGGTCACACGTGGTACACATATATATGTCTATTATATACATAACTTATGCAGTCGAAATAAGTTGACAACTCATAATCACATGCCAATATATTATGGTGTAAATCTACAATCTATCTTTCAACATCATATAGATTACCAAAATTGTGACAACCCGAGAATTAGACAATTTATGAAAATCTTAAATGATTGATTTAAGGTCAAATAATAGACCTAGAAAGAAAATAAGTGTATGCGTTTGATATTATTAGGGTGAAATTTTGATGATTTCAAAATTCTATGAAGGATATAGGTTAAGTATTTAGGATTAAGGGTTTATGTGATTAAGTTCTGGGAACATGATTATGTATGTGTCCTGAATGTGGTTAAGGGTCAATGGTTGACCAGATTAATTATATATGTGTCAAACCCTAATTATATATTAAGAACTTTAACGTTCGATTAGAAAACCCTAACGTCTAATAAGAAACCCTAGAAATCGGTTCTGGAAACCCTAGTTTCAGTTCCGGGAGTACGAAAACTTAAATCGGATATTGAAAACCCTAGATTGGGAATGCAATGAATGTATAAGGTTAAACGCAATAATTTTAATTAATTAGAGAAAACCCTAATGAATTACTGGAAATTCTAGTTGATTATTAGAAAACCCTAATACCAGATCTGAAAATCCTAGTTTCAGATTCTGATAAAGTGAAACCCTAATCTGGGAATATAACGGACAATTTTAATGCTTTAGTGCTAATAATTAAGTATTAATTAGGGTAAAGGTTAATTAATTAACAAACCCTAATTTCCAATTTCTGGAACCTTAATTGTTTCGTCAGAAACCCTAATGCTCAGTTGTGGATTTAATTGCGATATTAGAAATGTTAATTAGGAAATATATATCCTAATTGTCAAGTTATTAGAAACCCTAATCTAATTAGGAAATCTAATTTTTAAAATTGAAATATTATTTTCCTATTTAAAAACCTTAAAATGTTTTTTTGAAACCTAATATACAATTGTGGCCTTAGTGCTTAAAAAAGCAATTGTAATTAGGATAAATTAGTCCTAATTAGTAAGATTGATTTATAATTAGGAGATTATGATATAATTAGGAAGCCCTAATTATAAATTAGAAATCAAAATATTCTATTTTTTAATTCTAATTAGAAATTTTTTGAAAATCCAAGTTGCTAAATATTTATGGGTTAAAACTTAAACCCTAAAGGGTTAAACCCTAAACCCTAAAATATCCAAACCCTAAACCCTAAGGGTTTCATCAAACACAAATTCTAGAAATTAAGGAAATGACAAAAATGCCCCTTTTGAGTATTATTTTAGGTTACTTGCAAATCTTGGCAAGATATTGGTTGTTCACCAACCCTAGTCTAAACCTAGCATAGCATGTGACTTATAACAGCCCATTCAGTCTCAATTCAGCAGATTCATGCTTTATAACATAATATATATAGATCTAAGAGAGAGAAAATGTACAAAACTTTCTCATTTATACAACCAATGCTCAACAAAGCCTCTCTCTCTCTCTTCACTCACGAATTTATGTAGTAGATCAGTCCCAAAACACAGCCCTACGATTACCCACAACAGATCAGAAACACAGAATCAAAATTTTTGCATAAAAGTATAAAACCTAAACCAACAACTTGATCTTTGATTCTTTGTTCAATGTTATGTTTAAGTGTTTTAATATGTTGAATATAGTGTTAATAAGTGACCGGGGTTGTTAGATCAAGAATTTATAAATCTAGATGCATGAATTTAAAGATTTCTCAAATCTGGAAAAAAAGAAAAATAAGATCTGACAAGTCAATGTCAGTGCTTGTAGATTCTTCTGTGTTAATGATTTATGATGTTTGAAGTTATATATGTGTAGTATGCCATGAAGGCTTTAATCTGGAATAGGAATCAAGGTTATATCATGTCTAGATTAAAAGTTACAAGCGGTCAAACCTAGTTGACCGAACACGATTTCTGTTTCTGGGTAGCCCAGATTTTGCCCAGAAAGTTTGACAACCAGTTTTGAATGCTCGGATTTCGCAGTCTGTTAGTGTTTATGATATTTAGTTGGTTTAATCGTGTAGCATGACATGGATACTACATACTGCAGTCTTTATATAACTCAGATACTTGTTAGAATCATAAATATTTATGGTCAAACGTAGTTGACCGAACTGCTTCAAGAACAATTTGGAAAACCCAGATTTGTTCAAGAACATTGTCTGATCCCTACTTTGACCGGTCCATTGCGCTTAGATTAATTGTTGTTATGATGATCGGATGTTATGTATTTGTACCCTGACATATGTTCTACAAGATTCAACCTCTAGATCACATAAACCGAACATGGAATGAAAGTTATAAGGACCCAAAGTGGGTACCTCAATTCTGGGAAACCCAGAAAAAACGAAGAATATGTCTGACAAGGCTTTCTGTCAATTAAATCTCACAGATCTAATGTTGTTTGGTTATGGAATTGATGTATAGTTGTAATACTACATTAGTACTACAACATCAAAGTATTTACAATCCCAGAAAACATAAGGAACGCCGAATTAAACCCGGTCAAACCATGCCCCTCGCACACTGACAGATTTTCTGGGTTTGGGCTCAAGAACACCTATAGCGACAGTTCTGTCGCTATAGGGCCCTTTAGTGACAGTTTTATTTTCTATTTTCTGGAAAATAATTAAAAATAGAAAAAAATTGATTTTTAATTATTAAAAATACATAATAAATTCTGAAAAGTTATTTTAAAGTCTGAAAAATAGTTTTTAATTATTTTAAGTATATTTTGAAAATATTTAATATTTTTAGAATATAAATGGTATTTATTTATTTAATTATAATGTTAAATAAATTATTTAAAAATGGTTTTAATTCATGAAAAATCATGAAAAATAATATTATGATAAAAGAAAATATTTTAAGTTATTTTTGATGACTTTTGATATTTTGTGATGAATTTCATTAATAATTTATATTAATGATAATTATTTATTTAATAGATATATTAAATAAATTATGGAAAAATAGTATTAATGATTTAAAAATCATATAAAAATGATTTAAGTATTAGAAAAATATTTTAAGTTATAAAATATAACTTTTGATATTTTGTCATGAAAATATTAATATTTTAATATTAATAGCAATTATCGGATAATGGATTAAAGTGTTGGAAAGTCATATAAAAATGATTTTTAAGTATTAAAAAATTTTGTGATATTATAATTATATTATAATATTATGTAATGATTTTTATTAATATTTTATATTAAATAAATATTAATGATTAAGGAATTATGTGGTATTTAAGTCATTTAAATACGGTTTTAAGGATTAAAAAATGTTGATAAATGGTAATAATTATCCGAAAATTATTACGAGCCTAAGAAAAATGTTTTGTCTGATAAGAAATTATCTGTGATAATTGTTAAGTGTTCAGGCAGAGCTTAATTGAACTTAAACTCGAGTGTTGACCGACTAGACCGTCGGAATGTTAGAATTATGTCGGGTTCAACTCAGACTGCAATAGTTTGACTTGATACCTAGTCTTATGTGTGTTATAGACTGATAGGGTTATGTGCTATGTGTTTAGGTTATTCTATGTATATATATATATATATATATATATATATAACAGTATTATACTGTGATGATATTATTCTAATATTGGAGATCTATATTAATAATATTATGTCTTCGGGTAAAGCGTTATAAATTGCGTTTCGATAATCAACGGTTCAGGCAAGTTTTCTTTTACTTAACTCTAATAAGAGTAGTTTCTTCAAGCTTATGGTTAATCATTGTTGATTGCCATGAAAATTGTATTTCGTACATCTTGCATGTATAAGTCAGGTATGAAAGGCTGATCACCTTCATTACCAGTTGGTTCAGAAATGTTTGTTCATGTATAATACTTGTTCAGTCAAAAATTTGTTCGTGCTAGTTCTCAATTATATTGATGAATTATAGCAAGCCCATTATTCATACTCTTCAATCATGATATATCGTTATATTATTGTACTTAAACTTGCTGGGCAACTTTCATGCTCACCCTAGCTATATCATGATAAAACATTGCAGATAAGGCGAATGCGTTCGGATACAAGAAAAAGGTTAATGCCAAATTCAGCTTGGGATATAAAGTGTGGCTAGTTTGTAATAGCGTATTTTGATAAATGTGTTGTATTTTAGATAGTTTATGAATTGTATTTAAGTAAAGGTTACTCGATTTTGGGGAAATATGTGTAAAATTTAATGTATATACAATTTATGTTTATATCTTCCGTAAATAGTGATAGAAATAGTGTATCGAGTCCGCGACGATTCGGGGCCCGGATTCGGGTTTATCACAGTTGGTATCAAAGCTGTTGGTTATGAAGCTTAGGTAGTAATACCTGAGACCAATAACCGCAGTAATTAAGATTAAGTACTAACTCACATAGAGTTAGTTGGTCGGTAAGATTCAAAGACGAATCTCGGCGAGTGTAAAGACACAGAGTTCCCTAACTCTGGTCATAGTGGTGAACAGTAGTGCAGGGATAGAAGATCGTAAAACAAAACGATCATAGGCATAGAAATAAATCGTAATATATACAATAAGATCACCCCGTGATCTGATAAGGTTATGACAGTCAGAAAGAATCAATCTTATGATTGAAAAGTTTACAGCAAGATGCTGTGTGTAAGTTGTACTATGAAATTGTACTATGAAAACTCATGAAAGAGTTATGGATTATGAATACGGATTAAATGAAATTCGTATTGAGAAAGGGGGTTAGTGTTAGGTGGGGATTCAATTGAGGACTCGTGTCAGCCGCTGAGTTGTATGATTCCTTGTATGGGCGGGGAATTTGTACTTGGTTTTAGAATCACTTAGCTTCCTGGTCGATGTAGTGGTTAGGTTGACCAATTCTTTGTATGGGCGGGGAATTGTTCACTTAGCTTCCTATATTGATTAGTGGACGAATTTGGTTTGACAACCACTTAGTTTCTGGCATTGATAATCATTGAAATGTTTGTGTCGCGCTATTTGCTATATGCATGTTAAGAGGGTGATTCCTTTCTCATGTGTATAACAAATAGATAGGTCATAGGTAGAGGACATAGGGTTAAGTACGAGTACTCTTAAAACTCATACTTATGTGACATTCTTGACGCATATTTATATGAAATGTTTATGAACCCCTCAGCGAATGGACGCCAAAGGTCTGTCTAGGAAAGTTCGTGAACTCATATGATTGTGGCAATTTATGGACTCATAAGTGTGGTTTTATGAACTGGGTATAGTTATGTGTGAATGGAGTATTGAGGATAATAGAAATAGATAGAATGTTTAAGCAAATGATCATTAGTGAAGACTTAGGTTTTCCTAAACCCCTAGCTTTGCTAAACTTCAATTTTTGACATCAAGCTAAATACACACTATGTGCCTTTTAAAAAAAAATTTGTTTTTATTTATCACTTATGTACCACATGACCGGTGCAGAGATGATAAAAAAATGATGGAGTTATCAATGCAGAATTACTTGGTGTTGGATGTGATCTAAGAATCGTCAACCCACTACAGTATGATGTAGTATGACAAAATCACCAAATGACGAAATCCTCAACGGACTATAAATACAGTGCGGCATCATGACGTCATTCTCAAAAATGTTTTATTGAAAGAAATTTCCCAAACCAAATTGTTTTGCTGTGGAATCAAATAAAACTGAGGTAAAAATTTTGTGCCTTTGGCAGTGATGGGAAAACAGATAAAATCAGTACTTGGCCAGTACAGGGCATATCGGGCTAATCACCCTTTGTGTCCGTAAGTAATGATGGTTTGCGGATGAATTTCCATAAAACCTTTGCGAAAATGACAAACAAACGGTCTATACGATTCCTCAGCACAGTTTTAAAATTTTTACCCTTGTGAGTGGTGTATTGGGTAGCATGTGAAATGTGTGAATGGTGTAAGGTGCACGATGTAAGGTGTAAGGTGAATTTTGGGGACGAAATTCTTAGAAGGAGGGGTGAATGTGACAACCCGAGAAATTAGACAATTTATGAAAATCTTAAATGATTGATTTAAGGTCAAATAATAGACCTAGACAGAAAATAAGTGTATGCGTTCGATATTATTAGGGTGAAATTTTGATGATTTCAAAATTCTATGAAGGATATAGGTTAAGTATTCAGGATTAAGGATTTATGTGATTAAGTTCTGTGAACATGGTTATGTATGTGTCCTGAATGTGGTTAAGGGTCAATGGTTGACCAGATTAATTATATATGTATCAAACCCTAATTATATATTAAGAACTTTAACGTTCGGTTAGAAAACCCTAACGTCTAATAAGAAACCCTAGAAATCGGTTCTGGAAACCCTAGTTTCAGTTTCGGGAGTACGAAAACTTAAATCGGATATTGAAAACCCTAGATTGGGAATGCAATGTATGTATAAGGTTAAACGCCAATAATTTTAATTAATTAGGGAAAACCCTAATGAATTACTGGAAATTTTAGTTGATTATTAGAAAACCCTAATACCAGATCTAAAAATCCTAGTTTCAGATTCTGATAAAGTGAAACCCTAATCTGGGAATATAACGGAGAATTTTAATGCTTTAGTGCTAATAATTAAGTATTAATTAGGGTAAAGGTTAATTAATTAACAAACCCTAATTTCCAATTTTTGGAACCTTAATTGTTCCGTCAGAAACCCTAATGCTCAGTTGTGGATTTAATTGCTATATTAGCAATGTTAATTAGGAAATATATATTCTAATTGTCAAGTTATTAGAAACCCTAATCTAATTAGGAAATCTAATTTTTAAAATTGAAATAATATTTTCCTATTTAAAAACCTTAAAATGTTTTTTTGAAACCTAATATACAATTGTGGCCATAGTGCTTAATTAAGCAATTTTAATTAGGATAAATTAGTCCTAATTAGTAAGATTGATTTATAATTAGGAGATTATGATATAATTAGGAAGCCCTAATTATAAATAAGAAATCAAAATTTTCTATTTTTTAATTCTAATTAGAAAATTTTTGAAAATCCAAGTTGCTAAATATTTATGGGTTAAAATCTAAACTCTAAAGGGTTAAACCCTAAACCCTAAAATGTCCAAATCCTAAACCTTAAGGGTTTCATCAAACACAAATTCTAAAAATTAAGGAAATGACAAAAATGCCCCTTTTGAGTATTATTTTAGGTTACTTGCAAATCTTGGCAAGATATTGGTTGTTCACCAACCCTAGTCTAAACCTAGCATAGCATGTGACTTATAACAATCCATTCAGTCTCAATTCAGCAGATTCATGCATTACAACATAATATATATAGATCTAAGAGAGAGAAAATGTACAAAACTTGCTCATTTATACAACCAATGCTCAACAAAGCCTCTCTCTCTCTCTCCCCCCACTCACGAATTTATGTAGTAGATCAGTCCCAAAACACAGCCCTACGATTACCCACAACAAATCAGAAACACAGAATCAAATTTTTTCCATAAAGGTATAAAACCTAAACCAACAACTTGATCTTTGATTCTTTGTTCAATGTTATGTTTAAGTGTTTTAATATGTTGAATATAGTGTTAATAAGTGATCGGGGTTGTTAGATCAAGAATCTATAACATCTAGATGCATGAATTTAAAGATTTCTCAAATCTGGAAAAAAAGAAAAATAAGATCTGACAAGTCAATGTCAGGGCTTGTAGATTCTTCTATGTTAATGATTTATGATGTTTGAAGTTATATATGTGTAGTATGCCATGAAGGCTTTAATCTGGAATAGGAATCAAGGTTATATCATGTCTAGATTAAAAGTTACAAGCGGTCAAACCTAGTTGACCGAACACGATTTCTGTTTCTGGGTAGCCCAGATTTTGCCCAGAAAGTTTGACAACCAGTTTTGAATGCTCGGATTTCGCAGTCTGTTAGTGTTTATGATATTTAGTTGGTTTAATCGTGTAGCATGACATGGATACTACATACTGCATTCTTTATATCACTCAGATACTTGTTAGAATCATAAATATTTATGGTCAAACGTAGTTGACCGAACTGCTTCAAGAACAATTTGGAAAACCCAGATTTGTTCAAGAACATTGTCTGATCCCTACTTTGACCGGTCCATTTCGCTTAGATTAATTGTTGTTATGATGATCGGATGTTATGTATTTGTACCCTGACATATGTTCTACAAGATTCAACCTCTAGATCACATAAACCGAACATGGAATGAAAGTTATAAGGACCCAAAGTGGGTACCTCAATTCTGGGAAACCCAGAAAAAACGAAGAAAATGTCTGACAAGGCTTTCTGTCAATTAAATCTCACAGATCTAATGTTGTTTGGTTATGGAATTGATGTATAGTTGTAATGCTACATTAGTACTACAACATCAAAGTATTTACAATCCCAGAAAACATAAGGAACGCCGAATTAAACCCGGTCAAACCATGCCCCTCGCACACTGACAGATTTTCTGGGTTTGGGCTCAAGAACACCTATAGCGACGGTTCTGTCGCTATAGGGCCCTTTAGTGACAGTTTTATTTTCTATTTTCTGGAAAATGATTAAAAATAGAAAAAAAATTATTTTTAATTATTAAAAATACATAATAAATTCTGAAAAATTATTTTAAAGTCTGAAAAATAGTTTTTAATTATTTTAAGTATATTTTAAAAATATTTAATATTTTTGGAATATAAATGGTATTTATTTATTTAATTATAATGTTAAATAAATTATTTAAAAATGGTTTTAATTCATGAAAAATCATGAAAAATAATATTATGATAAAAGAAAATATTTTAAGTTATTTTTAATGACTTTTGATATTTTGTGATGAATTTCATTAATAATTTATATTAATGATAATTATTTATTTAATAGATATATTAAATAAATTATAGAAAAATAGTATTAATGATTTAAAAATCATATAAAAATGATTTAAGTATTAGAAAAATATTTTAAGTTATAAAATATAACTCTTGATATTTTGTCATGAAAATATTAATATTTTAATATTAATAGCAATTATCGGATAATGGATTAAAGTGTTGGAAAATCATATAAAAATGATTTTTAAGTATTAAAAATACTTTGTGATATTATAATTATAGTATAATATTATGTAATGATTTTCATTAATATTTTATATTAAATAAATATTAATGATTAAGGAATTATGTGGTATTTAAGTCATTTAAATACGGTTTTTAGGATTAAAAAATATTGATAATTGGTAATAATTATCCGAAAATTATTACGAGCCTAGGAAAATGTTTTATCTGATAAGAAATTATCTGTGATAATTTTTAAGTGTTCAGGCAGAGTTTAACTGAACTTAAACTCGAGTGTTGACCAACTAGACCGTCGGGATGTTAGAATTATGTCGGGTTCAACTCAGACTGCAATAGTTTGACTTGATACTTAGTCTTATGTGTGTTATAGACTGATAGGGTTATGTGCTATGTATTTAGGTTATTCTATGTATATATATATAACAGTATTATACTGTGATGATATTATTCTAATATTGGAGATCTATATTACTAATATTAGGTCTTCGGGTAAAGCGTTATAAATTGCGTTGCGGTAATCAACGGTTCAGGCAAGTTTTCTTTTACTTAACTCTAATAAGAGTAGTTTCTTCAAGCTTATGGTTAATCATTGTTGATTGCCATGAAAATTATATTCTGTACATCTTGCATGTATAAGTCAGGTATGAAAGGCTGGTCACCTTCATTACCAGTTGGTTCAGAAATGTTTGTTCATGTATAATACTTGTTCAGTCAAAAATTTGATCGTGCTAGTTCTCAATTATATTGATGAATTATAGCAAGCCCATTATTCATACACTTCAATCATGATATATCGTTATATTATTGTACTTAAACTTGCTGGGCAACTTTAATGCTCACCCTTGCTATATCATGATAAAACATTGCAGATAAGGCGAATGCGTTCGGATACAAGAAAAAGGTTAATGCCAAGTTTAGTTTGGGATATAAAGTGCGGCTAGTTTCTAATAGCGTATTTTGATAAATGTGTTGTATTTTAGATAGTTTATGAATTGTATTTAAGTTAAGGTCACTCGATTTTGGGGAAATGTGTATAAAATTTAATGTATAAACAATTTATGTTTATATCTTCCGCAAATAGTGATAAAAATAGCTTATCGAGTCCGCGGCGATTCGGGGCCCTGATTCGGGGTTATCACAAAAATCATCACTAATTTCTTAGCAAGAATCATTAAGCATGAATATATTAAACCAATGTTGGGTTTCGGCATAGAAACGCAGCAGCAATAAACAAATTAAAGGCAATTATGAAACCCTAAAATAGGATCCATGCGAAAAATTTAATTAATTCAGAGGATAGAAATTATACCGATTGTTGAAGCTAGAACCAATGCGGTCGAATCTTTAACGCAATTCAAACGGACTGCGTCTCTACAGTATCCACACGAACGCTCCACACGAATCATACTACGATCTGCAGAAGAAGGAAACGCAGTACTAGCCACCAAGGATGAGGATATTATGAAATTGTTTTCTCTCTAGTCTCTCTCTAAGAGTGGCTAGGGTTTTGGTTAATGAATAATACCTAAAATGGTTGCTACATATCATATATATATATATATATATATATATATATATATATATATATATATATATATAGTGATTAAAAGAAATTATTCAAAACCTAATTTAATAAAATCCGAATATATATATATATATATATATATATATATATATATATATCTTAATTAAGTCTTACTTAATTAATATACCTATATATAAATTATCCTATTAATTTAAATTCGTAATTTAAATATTATCAATCATATTGACATATTTAAATCTTTATAATTTAAATTAATTCCATTTTAATTACGTTCTATGTGTGTGACCCTATAGGTTATTATTACGTTGGCAGTAATTTTAAAATCATATTATAAAATTATAAACAGTGAGCGGCATCTAGTAATGCATCACTGCTACCCAAGTAATAATAAGATCGATGATTCGATGCAACCTTTTAGTGACCAATGTTTCAATGTAATTTAATCCTTTTAACCTTAATATCCTAGATTAAACTCGAGTCATGGAATGTGTCATACTCCTCATAATTTAATCTGATTTTTTTTTGATCAATGAGTAGACTATATGAAACAAATCACTATTTGACCATGGCCATGCATTTTATAGTCCTACTCAATCATGAGGCCTATGGATATCACCCCTAATACATAGGACGGTTAAATTCCATCTAGAAAACTCATACTACTCACACAAATCATGATGTACCCAATAATCACGTTTATAGTCCACCCTATTAAAGGTGACATTTGATGATATCAAAGTACATAAATTCTCGTGTAGAAATATAGTGATTTCAGGTCGGAGGACCATTACATCATTGTCACTATGAGAATTGCTAATGACACTTCGCATAATGCTCCACATAGAATTCTCATGGTGGGTCTGTCCAGTACATCGTTCTATAACATGTACTTATGCATTGACTTAATATCTCATATATTTATGACCAATGAGATTTGGTCATCAGTCAATCCACATACTTGTTTTAATGCATCATTGTTGTCCCATCAACAATGATACTCGACTAGGGACATTTAAGAACAATGATACTAATTGTAAATATATAATCTCATGTTCAAGTCACATACTTGAAACTATATAATTTGTATCAATATTCTAAGGATTTTTATTATGTTAACATTTATATAACGCAGTAAATAAAACCATAATAAAATCATTCATTTATTCAATCAAATATAATATCAAAACGTTAAGCAATTATATAAAATAATTGGCCTCTAGGGCATAAATTCTAACAACCAAACCATATGGTGCCAACCAAAGAGATAAGACATTCAATTCAAAATAACAAAGGGTTCCATTATGACCTTAGAGCCAATAATTAGTTCATAGCTCTTGAACAAAATATAAGTAGTAATAAAGACAACATTTATGGATTACAAAATCAAAGGAATCAAATGGATAAGAATAAACTCTGTCAAAGATCTTTAGTCTCCAAGAATTCAATTCTATTCAAGCTTTCCAATCCATGTTGCTTATTGCTCTTGAGCTCCAAGGATTCCCAAGCATCTCCCTAATCTAAACTAAACTATATTTACAAGCATTACCTAAGAGAAAATTGGACAGAAATTACAAAGGATGAAAATAAAACTCTATCTCAGAGTGGGATTAGATGATATCCTCAAGAGGCTAGCCCTCTTATATATATATATATATATATATATATATATATATATATATCAGTGTTTTTCCTTAAGGCTGGGTCAAAACCAGCTCTTTTCTGCCTGGGCACCGGAGCCGGCGCTGCAGCGCGGAGAGTAAGTCTTGGAACGGCGCTGCAGCGCCACATCAGCACAAAAAAACCAGAGCTCGCGCTACAGAGCCAGTTTATGAAGGAACTGGGGCGCTGCAGCGCTATGCTGATGTCACCGTTGACCCGGTTAGGGCGCTGCAGCGCCAGGTTTAAGCCTGGCATTGGCGTTATAGCGCTAGTGTAGGAAAATTGACAGTTTTGCCCCTGAAAGCTGGAAAAGACCTAATAAGCCCTGCAACACATTTGTTAAACAAAATAATACAAAAATCATATAAAAGCAATATAAAATCTACGAAGATTAAGAAACTTCTTAATCAATAAAGGATCCGATTCGCGGGTATAAATCCCACCCATCAGATATGAAATAGAGTTAATATAAAACATCGTGGAGGATGATTATAAGGGGTGTGGCATTTTGGAACGTCGTAACACCGAAAGAAGACTTTAAAGGTTTGGTCACGTAAACTAATTTAACGTGAACCATATAAAACGAAATGAATATGTTAAGGCCATAAGAAGAGACTTTGAGATTGAAGTCCCATCAATGAACAAAGTTAAAAGAAGAATATACCGAAGTGTATAAAGTTGAATACGTTGTTTCAAAATATAAAACCCGAACATCGTAAATTATGAAATGAGTTATAATAAGTAAAATAAACTAATATAAGGGTTAGTATATGACTAATTGGTGTGTAATCCTTTTGAGATATATAGGGATTTCGAAGAGCAGTATAGTGTAAATTGTAAGCAGTGTTTAAGGCAAGTTTCCTAACCTATACATGATATTATTCTATGTAAGTTTCCTAACTTCATCCATATTATGAAATAAATGTTAGTTTCTTAAACTTACTCAAATGTTGTACTTGAACAAGTTTTATCTATGTGCAAATGTATTATATTTATACAAGATGTTATTATGTATGAGACCATGTGCCAATTTTCTGTTTATTCATGAACTATGTTAAGATTAAGTTTGTGTTGAATATTTTAGCTAGGCAAAATGTGAAATGTTAATTGAGTTAATGTGTAGGTACAGTCGTACTTTTTAATCGTTCGTTTGTAGTAACTAAGTTAAACGACTTCTTTGTATTGGAAAAGGTTTAAGATGAGCTAGTAACTGATCTAACTCACTGTAAAGATTGTGTAGATGAGACGGGAAGCTAATTCATTAGTTTTAGGCAGGGTGTCACTTAGCTTACTATATTGATAACTGTTGAGACCTCAATGTGTGCTATGTAATGTGTTGTGTAAATGTATGTCGAAAAGGTGATTCTTGTCATATATGTTGACGTGTAGGATGTGTTAAGTCCTAGAAGTGTTACAGAATATATTTATGTTAATGTATATGAAAATATAGATGTTAATGATGTTTTAAAATGATAAGAATCAGAATTATTCCTGTTATTCGAGCTGCTTCATAACTATTGTTCAGTTATTAAAGTTTTATACATGAAGAATATTTGATTCTTGATTTTGTGGTTATTCAACTACTATGACTTGCTGAGAAATCGAATGCTCAAACTTGCTTAAAATTAAAACATTTTAAGCAGAACTAGGAAGAACTGAAAGATCCAGAGAAGGTTGAAGAGAAGATCAAGACATATCTTTCAATGTAAGTGTTAAACATATTTATATCTATTATGGCGAATAAAAGTCACATGTATAAATGGAAAGAATAATGTAATTACCATTATTTGTATGTATGAAGATTTTAAGGTAATAGAATCTGGGATTTGAGAAAATATATTGTAATATTTGAATATTTATTTATATCTTAAGGATATATGAATGTGTTTATAGAATGAGTAGCAACGTGATGCACCGAACTCGGGTTTTAAGTTAGACCTGGATCTGGAGGCTTTACATTAACTACCCTTAAACTTGATTCCAATAAAGGTACCAAGCTAGCTATGGTTTTCTTACTTGACACCTTTTACGAAAAAATTCGTCATAACTTCATTATGTCTAATTTTTCCTCCATTCCACTCGGAATATTTCCACAACTTACTTATCCATGATTTAATCTATTGAAATCATACCATAATATATACACAATCACATATAAGATTCGTTTAAAATCCACTAATCATCTTGTTATCCATTCTGATGTTTGGGCTTAATTTTTAATTATTTGATTCATTTGACATGCATCACTAATGTATTTTACAAGGATTTACTCATTCATATCCTCCTTATAACTTCAAGATCACCCCCATGATCTTCACTTAACCAACCACCAACAACTAATCAAACAAGATAAAAATAAAGAATGAAAAGATGGTGGTTCAAGGTTTACTTCATATGGCTTCTTCTTCTCCTCCTTCTAGTTTTATCAAAGCTTGAGCTTGGCCTTCTCCTCCTCTTCTATAGGTCTGACCCTCTCTTTCTCTCTATGTTCTTGAGCTTTCTCTTGCTCTTTCTAGCTTTCTTAGCTTTTCTTTCTTTAACTCTCTTGTAACACCCCCATATATATACTCACATGGTATCTGATACGGTGCTTACGACGAATCAATATAATGTATTTAAATTTATATACCCATGGTATCTGATTATAAGCTTCTATTAAAATAAGGGACTATCAGATATAATTCTCATAGATCCAAGATTCACAGTATCAAATAGCAGATGACAACTCTCAAGAGAACTATTACTGTGTTTGGATACCCTCACTTGGATATATGAACTTTATCTATGAATAGAATCTATGTATTCAAAATTCAGAGTACCAGTAATAACATGAACAACCCATATTACTAATACCCTCACCCAGATGTATAGTCTATGCCATGCAAATTTATACTATCGTATCAATAATAACTATCTATCCGAAATTCAGAGTATTAATAACAACATGAACAGTACTCCATGTTATTAATACCCTCACTCAGATAAATAGTTCCCAAGGATCTCAACTAGATTCAAAGAATTCTAAATTTACGTCTATATATGTAAGAAAACACGGTTACAGAAATAAAAGATGGTATATATATTATAAATATTAAGGTTCGATTACATGATTCTCATAACAAGTTTCTTATTACAAAGTATTCAACTAGACATTAATATAATCTAATATAAGCATGGACGCTTCCCTTTATCTACTCCAGATGTTCCAGGGTTACCATCTAATACTGAAAAGGAAATAATTTGCAAGGGTCACATATGACATGCTCAGCAGGTTTTATATTTATAACAATATATGATTCGAAGAAATATAACAATTCAAAATTCGACTGATAGTTGTTACCATTTTCTGGATATTTTTATTTCTATCAGTCACACAGACTTAGAAACTTTGTCCAGATATGAGATAGAGGATCATCATATTCAACATCCTAGGAGTATGCATATCATCCTACCAGTGCTCAAATGTACCCAAATTAATGTCAATATATTATTGATCGAATCATGATCCCTTACGGGATACCCAACTTCAGAATAGGATGTCTTACCAAATAATTTGGTTTGACACAATAATTCATGCTTAATAATCAATATTAATAAACATTTCATTTCTTAGTTATGCTGAAGTTATAGCAATAACCTTACAATAAGAGGTAATTCAAATGTACGTGTAGAATATTATATCAATAGCATATCAAGATAAAAATCTTATTCAACGAATAAACAGGGTTAAGAAATTTGCATAAATAGTTAGGGTTTAAGAAAAACTTGCCTGAGTGTAGATCAGTCAAGTTATGCTACTCAATTCGTTTAATGTACACCTACGATGTTCATATATTTAAATCTAACACGTTAGTATTGATAACAATACTCAAATATAGCATTTTTATAAGATCGAGTAACATTCAATAGGATTTCGGTGTTCAATGTCTTTACCGAATATTAAATAAGTTGATATATGGACTAAATTTTATTTATAAATTTTATTATATTTTTAGATAATTTATATATCCATTAAAATAATTTCTAGAAGCTTATAATAATTTATTTATCCTTTAAATGATTTTTAAATCATTTATTTCTATTTGTAGGTAATTAATATTTACTTAAATTTTTACAAAAAATCTAGTTTATTATTTTTAAATAATTTATAACTATTTATTATGATTTTTATATCATTAATATTATTTTTCAATAATTATTTAATATTTATAAATAATTATTTTAATTACTTTATTATTAACTTAATTATTAATAATATCACAATAAAATAAAATATTTATTGAATTTATATAAAAATATCAGAAATTAATTATAATAATCTAATATAATTTTTAAAACTATTTTTGTATTTATTTATATTTATTTATTAATTAATTCTAATTTTTATAAATTAATTTTTAGAAAAACAATTTATGTCTGTCGCTAAAACCCTACATTGACCGGAAGTGTCGCTATAGGTGTTCTTGAGCTTCTGGGCAAACAGTTGGTCATGGTCGAGTGACCAGTTTGACCACAATTTATAAAGCTACTGCTTATAATTCTGAATTTGGTCAAGTATTGGTGTTATAGTGCTCTTACAGTAGTACAACATCAAGCAAACTTCATGCTTTAACCTACATATATCAAGAAGTTATAGAGGCTCAAAGTCTGTGATGCCCCCAAATCCGAGTACTTGAAACCCGTACTTGGTGCTCCACGATAACATTCATTCAACTACTTAATGTATTCATTAAACAAAATTATTATATCAAAGTTATCTACCTTCCAAGTCTCGAGAACCTTTACGTCTTAAATTACATGATAAATTTTATATTATCCTACTACAAACAGTCATAACAACATAATGTAATCTATTCCTTCAGCTTCCCATTCCCTTTATCCTTGCCGGAACCTTCAGGTCGTACTAGCTTTTAGCTGAAAATATTTAAATTTAAAGCAAGAATGAGCATTAAGTTGTAAGACCCCAACTTTTATGAATAAAGATTAATTTCTCTCGAAATATATTTTTGAATATTATGGTGTGGATATGATATAATGTTATAGTTGTGGGTAATATTTACAAATTTTGCAAAGTAAGCAAGTGGTTATATAATATTCGATTGGTCGAAGAATATTCATTTTAACAGAAAATATTCGTACAACGGCACAATCATTGGTGGACCCCACAACGGAAGTATTGTCATAGTAAGAAAACGACATAATTATCTTTTTATAAAAATAACGACGGAAGTGTTACCGTTAAAACTGTTGAACTACCCGGTAGTAAAAGTACATTAATACGCGTGGTTGCATAGTAGCACACGGTATTATTGACGCTTACGTGAGAAGTCACTCAATTATACTCAATTATTGCTATAGTAATTGCTGCATCATATCTCTCATATTATTGATTCGATTATTGTCACAGTATCATCTGCATTATATGATATATTATTAAATCAATAATTGAGATGACAAAGTTATTCATATTATTAAATTGCAATATTTACAATGTCTAGAAGTTCTGTCAAGGAGAGGTTTGGTCACCTAATTGCGCGCCAATAAGGAGAAATCCTTATCGGAAAGCCCACTATTTCCTGGGAACGACCTGGTTATTAAATATTGTGAGTTATAATATTAATGATGAATAAGTTCGTGTTGATTAAAAGATGAATTTGATAGTTCCATTATGTTGGGATTATTAGTGTTAGTGGAAATCGACATCTATTCTGATGATAATTGATGTCTGAGGGTTATATTGATAAATCGGGTAATTTATCGGATAAATGAGCAATTAATTGCTACTAATTCACATGCTTATATAACTATTTGTTCACACGTGTGTACTATTGAATCACATTCATGTACTATTAGGGGAGTTGGGGCAAGATTGATAATACTTGCATGACTATGTTAAAAATGGAGGTATAGATGGAGGTACTATACTGTAATTCGTATTTTTAACATGATTATACTATTGATTCACATGATTGAACTATTGATTCACATTATTTACTATTAGAAGATGTGGTGCAAGTTTGATAATACTTGCAAGACTAAATTAAAAATGAAAGAAAAATGTTGGAGGTATTGTACTGTAATATTTCGAGCCCCAAAACGTGCAATTATCGAAACTATATTTTCCTATAAATAGAAGCTCATACTTCCTTCATTTCTTACCAATTCACTAAAGCTATATAGCATTGATTATAGAGAGAAATTATAGAGAGAAAGAAGAAGAGAAGTCTGCTACCTCTCTATTCCAGTATCCAGCTTTATTCTAAGGTAAGGGGTATTATTTCTTTCATATTCATGAAGAGAGCTATTGTTATTCCATTCCTTATTATTCTGTTGGAATAACCTGTATATGCGAAGTACCGCATACATGGTGAAATTCTTTTGTTATTTCATTCTTTATTATTATGTTGGAATAACCTGTATAAGCAAAGTACCGCATACATGGTGAAATTCTTCTATTATTCCATTCTTTATTATTCTATCGGAATATCATGTCTGTGCGTTTACGCATGACCTGGTTCCATTATTTATTATTCTATCGAAATATCCTGTTTGTGCGTTTACGCATGACCTAGTTCCATTATTTATTATTCTGTTAGAATAACCTGTCTATTTGATCTATCGCATCCATGGTGAATTCTTTTGTTATTCCATTATTTATTATTCTGTCGGTATAACCTGTCTATGTGGATTACCAATGCATGGTGAATGATCCTTCGTATTCATTCCTTATTAAATTATGGAAATGATCTGTCTATGTGGATTACCGCATGGCGAGCAAAAATCCATTTGCAGTTTCATATATTCTATTATACTCAGTAGATTAAAGTTTTGACTTCTATACTCCATGAAATTAGTAGAATATCCTGCATATTTGTGCTTCATCCAGTATCTTTTCATGGAAATATTCTTCTGAGCATTCTTGAATTTTACTCTACAAAGCAGTATCATGTTGACAATTTGGACGTAATTGATTTCAGGATAAATTAACTAATAAATCTTTAAAAATTTATTCGTGAACTTGTTTTATTGAATTATTATGCCATTGGTATTATCCTCATGCTTATATTGTGATGAAATTCATATTTGGCTTACGTGCATAGATGGACTTGGTATGATTATGACCAGGGATCATTCGGTATAATCATGGCCTGTAATTTTATAAATGATGTGGTAAAGGTCCTCAGTGGCCTGTAATGCATTGATGGACAGTTTTTTTAGTATGATTTTGACCAGGGATTATTCGGTATAGTCACGACCATTGATGATTTAATGAATATTTTTGGCCCGTAGTGCAGGGATGAGTAGATGATGTGGTTTAATTATGAAGCTGAGTCTCAGCGATAAAAATTGATGAAAATATTTTAAATCATAGAAGATAATAGATATCATGCTCTACTTGACTCTTCTAACGGATTATTTATTCCGCTAATGTTAAAATTGATGTCTATTATATTTTATCAATTTAACCTTGTTGAAGACTAATGATAATTTATTCTGCATTATCTTAGTCATAATATTTCTTACTGGGCTAGTTGAGCTCACCATTTATTTCATTGTTCTCTACAGGATATGAGAATATAGGTGGGACTAGTCGGGGAATGGAGTGACGGTCCAGATGATAGCATTAGTAGTCCTCACTATTCTGTAAAATAGTGTGATAATAAATGTAATGAGGACTCCATTGAGAGTGGATATTGCCTAGAAGGCAATATTCTTGTTTAAATTCTCAGCTTATGTTTTGTCATATGTTACACGACAGTTGTATAATTAAGTTTGAATTTGATTTATGTACCATGTATTTGGCGACTCAAGATGGGTGATGTATACCTATTTTAGGAGCGTCATAGTTGGTATCAAAGCTTAAGGATATGATCCCTAGCTGAGATGTGAGACAAGAACTAGGAGGGGAGAGACGGGGAATTCCTTCGATAGTATGACCTACCAAAGTTTATTTGGTATTTATTTGGTCGGTCAGAGTATAGGGATAATATGTTTAATTAACCCTTCTTTTGTGGCAGTATTTGAAAATGGCATTCGAAAATGTTGAGATAAGCAATGAAGCACATGAGACCGTTGAGTCACAAACGATCAATACCCAGGGTAATGTGCAACAGGAAGACAATAATCCTCGTATAAACAATAACACCAATGAAATTGTGAACGATGGGATGGTCAAAGGCTTTATGCAATTTATGCAACATCAGGCGAGAGCGGCTCCTGTTCAAAATGCAGATGGAAACACTGACAACTCTCGAACGGTCACCGCTAAGCAATTCAAGGAGCTGGGACCACCGGAGTTTTTTGGAGAGCCAAAACCACTTAAGCCGGAGATGTGGATAAAGCAGATCAACAAGATATTTGATGTCTTGGGATGCTCCGAGGAGCAAAAGGTTCCCTTTGCCACCTTCATGTTGCGTGCAGAGGTAGATTACTGGTGGGAAGTAAAGCGTACCCAACCTGCCGCACTGAAGATGTCTTGGGAGAAGTTCCAAGAGCTTTTCAACAACAAGTACTTTCTTAAAAGTATTCATCAAATGAAGGAGGTAGAGTTCATCAAGCTTGAGCAAAACAATATGACAGTGGCGCAGTACGAAGCTAAGTTTACCGAGTTATCTCGGTTTGCGTCCCACTTGGTTGATGATGAGGAGAGAATGACGCAGATGATTCTAAGAGGTTTGAAACCCGAGATACGTCAATACCTTATCTCTCATAAACTGTGTTTGTATTCAGATGTTGTGAATATGACTCAGTTATTGGAGCACGATAATGAGTCAACCCAACTAAGAGAGAGCAGCTGACAAGTCGATAATACCAGTGGTAGCAGTCATCGAAGCGGTGACAACAAGCGTGGAGGGAATCAACATGCCTGAAATGATAATCACTTCGGTGGTAATCATGGCCATGACAATAAGAGTGGACATTTCAAGAATTGGAGATTTAACAAGGATGGAAAGACATCAGCACCAGCACTAGTTGTTAAAGAAAGAGAACGACCGCTGGTCGTATGTTACAAATGTGGAGGGAAAGGACACGTAAGTCCAAACTACACGATGCAGTCCAAAGCATGTTACAATTATGAAAAAGAAGGTCACCTAGCCCGATTTCGTCATGCACCAAAGTCAAGTCCAACTGGGATGGAGGCATCAAAGGGTGTCCCAGATAAGACAAAACCGGTAGTTTAAGGGAGAGCGTTTGTCGTAACCTCCCAAAAAGCGAGGAATCCGAACGAGGTGATCACGGGTAAGCTAATCATAAACTCTAGCGAAGTTTATACTTTATTTGATACCAGTTCTATGCATTCTTTTATTTCACCTACTTGCGCTCAACGTTTAAATTTGACTCCAGCGAAATTAGACTTTGACTTATCTGTTGAAACTCCGTTGGGAGAAACCTTCATTACATCCACGGGTTATAGGTCTTATTTGATTCAAACTGGTAACCACACGTTACCTGTCGATCTTATTTCTTTGAAAATACTTGCATTTGATGTGATTTTAGGGATTGATTGGTAAACTACTCATCATGCTAAAATCGATTGTTTTCGTAAGGTTGTTAGCATTCATATTCCTAACCAACATATTATACGAATTCAAGCAACCAAACCACTAAAATCAATCACTTTCATATCAAGCCATAAAGCTATTCGTTTATTGAAAAATGGATGTCAAGCTTTCTTAGCCCATGTCACGGATTTAAATAAAAATACGTCAGATTTGAATGATATTTCTATTGTTTATAAATTTCCTGACATATTCCCTGAAGAACTTCCTGGCCTACCCCTAGAGCGTGAAATTGAATTTTGTATCGACCTTGAATCTGGTACAAAACCCATTTCCAAAGCCCCATATCGAATTGCTCTTATTGAACTTCAGGAGTTAAAAATCCAACTACAGGAATTGTTAGACATCGGTTTCATTCGTCCTAGTACATCTCCTTAGGGTGCGCCTGTTCTATTTGTGAAGAAGAAAGATGGAAGTATGCGACTTTGTATTGATTATCGGGAGTTGAATCATGTCACCATCAAAAATAGGTACCCGTTACTGTTGGGTAAAATCTAGTTACGCACAACACGCAAGTATATGTGGTCAACAAGTAATAAAGTGATGAATAGAGTATCGTTCCCACAGAGACTTATTAGCAAAAATCTTAACTTCACAATTATCAATTTCCTATTATTCCTAATTTTATTAAACTATTCAATTCAATGATTAAAAATAATTATTCTAAATTAAAAAGTAATTAGAGTATCACAAAATAATCATAAATATCAAAATCTGGAATTTCAAACAATTAATGGAGAATTAGACTTATGATTTCACCCTAAGCTTCACTCTGATTTTAACACCTTTATTCCAATTCAATTCATTATCCTAGTTTATTAATCAAGAACACGAACGTAGTATTAACCACCTCTCGATGCACTAATATCGTATTAACGTCAATCCACAATTAAGATAGAAATCCGTTAAACACCTTAAGCAACTAATTCACTATATCTCTATGTGAATTACAATTGAAGAAGGTTGAAGAATAAGTTCTCTATCCGATTACATGTGGTGTCAAGCATATCTCTACCTTAACACTCATCAAGTTTAAGCTATTAACAAAATCCTGAACACATGCTATATCAAGTAAGTCTAGATTTGAATATCCTCTCTCGATTCCATCCAACTACACAAAGAATTGTTGATCAGGCAATTCATAGATTCAAGCACATATCAATATAGATAAACTGGAAGATAGCTTATTAAATTGGAAATCAAAGTTTACAAAACCATAGATTCACTCAAAGATCCATCATATGCCTAAAAAGTGAATTAGTTCATAATAAACGAAATAAACACTGAATAAATCATGGAAATCATCTTTTCAATTACAAATAATAAACTAAGATGAAGAATATTGAAATACACCCTTCACGTAGCATAGAATCGCAATCGTCTCGAAAATCGCCTTGAAATACTCCTCCAATGCTTGCTAGAAAAACTGAGATTAATCTTCGTAATTTGCTTTGTGTATATTCCAATCTCAATGTTTGATGTCCATTTATATACTACCACATGTATTTTGATTACAATTCCATGCATATATGAGTCTCAAGTCATCACCATCACTAAAACTCCACACTTGTAGCATTAGAAACCAACTAGGAGTCTTCAATTTCTGAGTACCCAGCCCCAGCTGGACATTTAGCTTTATACAAGCCAGCCTCAGCTGGATACCCTTCTGCTATTGCCGCCCAGACATCCAGCCCCGACTGGATAATAAAGCATAAAAGGCCCAGCCCCGGCTGGGCACCAAGCTGTCAACCAATTTTACTGCTAGAACCTCCTATGTGTGGAACTTGGATTATGTTAAGGAACTCTTTATTGGTATCCCAAAACATCTTACATCATTTTAATTGGAAGCTCGGATGCGAGAGTATGGCTTTCTAGCAACAAAGACAAAGTTAAGAGTTGTTTCGGTTGTCGTTACAAAGTAGCAGTTGCTCCGATGAAATTTCGACAGTCATCCGTTTGTTATTTCTAAAAGCTCAAAGGATGAAAGTTGTAGATCTCGTCGATAGATTCGATTTGATAGGTCGCGGGCGCCGTTTCCAAGCATATAATCTACAAAATGGAAACAAAATGCATAAAAAGTAACTCAGAAACATGAGATTAAGCAAATATTTCAAGTAATAGATGCCGGATAAGTAGGTACAAAACTGACTTATCAGTTACCTCGTATTGATGACCTATTTAACCAGTTGCAAGGTGCCAAATTCTTTTCAAAGATCGATCTTCGTTCTAGATATCATCAGTTGAAGATTAAAATTGATGACATTCCAAAGACTTCTTTCAGAACTCGGTACCGGCATTATAAATTCCTAGTCATGTTATTTGGATTGACTAATGCTCCTGCTGCTTTCATGGACATGATGAACCGAGTATTCAAGGAATATTTGGATCACTTTGTAGTTGTCTTTATTGATGGCATCCTCATATACTCCAAAACCCGTGAAGACCATGAGCAACACTTAAGGCTGATTCTTCAAAAGCTTCGTGAAAACAAGCTATATGCCAAGTTGAAGAAATGCAAGTTCTGGCTTGAGGAAGTTGTATTCATTGGGCACGTGATATCAAATCATGGAATATCTGTTGACCGGGAAAAGATTGAAGCAATTCAAAGCTGGGAGCAACCTAAGTCAGTGACCGAAGTACGTAGCTTTCTCGGCTTAGCTAGTTATTATCAGAGATTCGTAGAAGGGTTTTCTCGAATTTCTACTCCATTAACTCAGCTGACTCAAAAAGATACAAAGTTCAATTGGAGCAAAGAATGTGAGAAGAGTTTTCCAGAACTCAAGAGAAGACTCATTTCAGCACCTGTTCTGACAATACCATATGGCTCGGAGGGATTTGTCATCTACAATGATGCTTCAGACAAAGGGTTAGGATGTGTTCTCATGCAACATGGGAAAGTGATAGCCTATGCCTCATGAAAACTCAAAGAATTTGAGAAGAATTATCCTACTCGTGATCTAGAGTTGGCCGCGTCGTTTGCGCGCTTAAGATTTGGAGGCATTACATGTGTGGAGAGAAGGTGGAGATCTATACGGATCATAAAAGCCTCAAATATTTCTTCACTCAAAAGGAAATCAACATACGACAACGACGATGGCTAGAGTTGTTGAAAGATTATGATCATACCATCCAATACCATCCTGGAAAAGCGAACTTAGTAGCTGATGCAGTGAGTAGAAGATCATATGTGGGCACGGGTGCAATATTGTCAACATAAAGGCCCATTTTGTATGACTTGGAAAGGATGGAAATAGAGTTAAAGACTCCAGGGAACTATGTGATGATGGCGAATATATGAGTGGAACCGACTTTAATCGATAAAGTTAAAGCTGCTCAAACTACAGACCTGGAGCTGATGTGTATGAAGAAGAAAGTGCAAGAAGGTGCTATTCCGGAAGCAAGAATCGATGAAGAAGGAATACTTCGAGTCAACTCCAAACTTTGTGTTCCTAACGATTCCG
The DNA here is from genome assembly GCA_020205505.1 of Panax japonicus. Taxonomy (NCBI): domain Eukaryota; kingdom Viridiplantae; phylum Streptophyta; class Magnoliopsida; order Apiales; family Araliaceae; genus Panax; species Panax japonicus. Next base: position 25,032,396 of record CM035107.1, on the reverse strand, counting down.
ACTTGAAGTATAAAATTATGATGGAGGCGCACAACACACCGTTTGCAATCCATCCTGGGAGTACCAAAATGTATTGTGATCTTGGATATACATTTTGGTGGAGCAATATAAAGAGAGAGATAACGAGGTTTATCTCAAGGTGTCTAACTTGTCAACGAGTCAAGGCGGAGAATCAAGTGCCAAAAGGTCCATTGCAACCACTTGAAATTCTAGAATGGAAGTGGGAACACATTACCATGGATTTCGTTACTGGTCTTTCCAAGGTTTCTCAAGTCATAGTTGCGATTTGGGTCATTGTTGATAGATTGACCAAGTCTATTCATTTCTTATCGATATAAAAAACTTATACACTTGAACGTCTTGCTAGTATGTATATAAACGAGATTGTAAGATTGAATGGTATGCCAGTATCCATATTTTCTGATCGAGACCCAAGATTCACTTCAAGATTTTGGGTTAGTTTACAAAAGGCTATGGGCATGGATTTACAATTTAGTTCGGCATATCATCCTCAAACGGATGGCAATCGGAAAGGACTATTCAAACTCTTGAAGATTTATTAAGACTCTATGTCCTTGACTTCAAAGAAAGTTGGGACAAGTTCTTACCATTGGTGGATTTTTCCTACAACAATAGTTATTAAGCAAGTATTGGCATGGCTCCATTTGAGGCGGTGTATGGAAGAAAGTGTCGTTCAACAGTATGCTGGGATGAGGTGGGTGAAGCAACGTTATTGGGACCAGAGTTGGTATGTATGACTACATAAAAGATTCAAACAATCTGATAACGTATAAAATCCTCACAAGATCGACAAAAGAGTTATGTTGATCTTCATCAAAAAGACGTGGAATTCATATTGGAGATCATGTGTTGTTACATGTTGCTCCATGAAAAGGAGTTACAAGATTTGGAAAGAGAGGAAAGCTCAATCCTCGATTCATTGGCCCATTTTTAATCCTCGAACGAGTAAGAACTGTGGCCTATAGACTCACTTTACCGCCAAGCATGTCTCGTGTTCTTGACGTTTTTCACATATCTATGTTACGTAAATATGTGAAAGACCCAAACCGCATTATTAAATTAAAACCAGACTAGATAGAGGATGATTTAACGTATGAAGAGTTACCTATTAAAATCTTGGATAAGAAGGATCATACTCTATGCTCCAAGGTTATACCTCAAGTCAAAGTTTTGTGGAAAAACCACGATGTGGAAGAAATAACTTGGGAGTTAGAATCTAAGATGAAGTCAAGATATCCTCACCTCTTCGATATACCAGGTACGTACCATAATTTTGAGGACAAAATTTCATAAGAAGGGGAGGTTGTAAGACCCCAACTTTTATAAATAAAGATTAATTTATCTCGAAATATATTTTTGAATATTATGGTGTGGATATGATATAATGTTATAGTTGTGGGTAATATTTACAATTTTTTCAAAGTAAGCAAGTGGTTATATAATATTCGATTGGTCGGGGAATATTTATTTTAACAGGGAATATTTGTACGACGGTACAATCATTGGTGGACCCCACAACGAAAGTATTGTCGTAGTAAGAAAACGACAGAATTATCTTTTTATAAAAATAACGACGGAAGTGTTACCGTTAAAACGGTTAAACTACCCGGTAGTAAAAGTACAGTAATACATGTGGTTGTATATTAGCACACGGTATTGGTTATTGATGCTTACGTGAGAAGTCACTCAGTTATACTCAATTATTGATGTAGTAATTGTTGCATCATATCTATCATATTATTGATTCGATTATTGTCACAGTATCATCTACATTATATGATATATTATTAAATCAACAATTGAGATGACAAAGTTATTCATATTATTAAATTGTAATATTTACAATGTCTAGAAGTTCTGTCAAGGAGAGGTTTGGTCACCTAATTGCGCGCCAATAAGGAGAAATCCTTATCGGAAAGCCCCCTCTTTCTTGGAAACGACCTGGTTGTTAAATATTATGAGTTATAATATTAATGATGAATAAGCTCGTGTTGATTAAAGATGAATTTGATAGTTCCATTGTGTTGATATTATTAGTGTTAGTGGAAATCGACATCTATTCCGGTGATAATTGATGTCTGGGGGTTATATTGATAAATCGGGTAATTTATCGGATAAATGAGCAATTAATTGCTACTAATTCACATGCTTATATAACTATTTGTTCACACGTGTGTACTATTGAATCACATTCATGTACTATTAGGGGAGTTGGTGCAAGATTGATAATACTTGCATGACTAAGTTAAAAATGGAGGTATAGATGGAGGTACTATACTTTAATTCGTATTTTTCACATGATTTTACTATTGATTCACATGATTGAACTATTGATTCACATTATTTACTATTATGGATGTGGTGCAAGTTTGATAATACTTGCAGGACTAAATTAAAAATGAAAGAAACGTTGGAGGTATTGTATTGTAATATTTTGATTCCCAAAATGTGCAATTATCGAAACTATATTTTCCTATAAATAGAAGCTCATTATTCCTTCATTTCTCACCAATTCACTAAAGCTATAGAGCATTTATTATAGAGAGAAATTATAGAGAGAAAGAAGAAGAGAAGTCTGCTACCTCTTTATTCTAGTATCTAGCTTTATTCTAAGGTAAGGGGTATTATTTCTTTCGTATTTATGAAGAGAGCTATTGTTATTCCATTTCTTATTATTCTGTTGGAATAACCTTTATATGCGAAGTACCGCATACATGGTGAAATTCTTCTGTTATTCCATTCTTTATTATTATGTTGGAATAATTTCTATTGCAAAGTACCGCATACATGGTGAAATTCTTTTATTATTCCATTCTTTATTATTCTGTCAGAATATCTTGTCTGTGCGTTTACGTATGACCTGGTTCCATTATTTATTATTCTGTCGGAATATCATGTCTGTGCGTTTACGCATGACCTAGTTCAATTATTTATTATTCTGTTGGAATAACCTGTCTATGCGATCTATCGCATTCATGGTGAATTCTTTTGTTATTCCATTCTTTATTATTCTGTTGGAATAACCTGTCTATGTGGATTACCACATGTATGGTGAATGATCCTTCGTATGCATTCCTTATTAATTTGTGAAAATGATATGTCTATGTGGATTACCGCATGGCGGGCGAAAATCCATTTGCAATTTCATATATTCTATTATACTTAGTTAATTAAAGTTTTGACTTCTATACTCCATGAAATTAGTAGAATATCCTGGATATTTGCGCTTCATCCACTATTATTTCATGGAAATATTCTTTTGAGCATTCTTGAATTTTACTCTACAAAGCAGTACCATGTTGACAATTTGGACGTAATTGATTTCAGGATAAATTAATTTATAAATCTTTAAAAATTTATTCTTGAACTTATATTATTGAATTATTATGTCATTGTCATCATCCTCGTGCTTATATTGTGATGAAAGTTATCTTTAGCTTACGTGCATAGATGGACTTGGTATGATTATGATCAGGGATCATTCGGTATAATCATGACTTGTAATGTTATAAATGATGTGGTAAAGGTCCTCAGTGGCCTGTAATGCATTGATGGACAGTTTTTTTGGTATAATTATGACCAGAGATTATTCGGTATAGTCATGACCATTGATGATTTAATGAATATCCTTGGCCCGTAGTGCACGGATGATTAGATGATGTGGTTTAATTATAAAGATGAGTCTCAGCGATAAAAATTGATGAAAACATTTTAAATTATAGAAGATAGTAGATATCATGCTCTACTTGACTCTTCTAATGAATTGCTTATTCTGCGGCAGTTAAACTTGATGTCTATTGTATTTTATCAGTTTAACCTTGTTGAAGACTAGTGATAATTTATTCTGCATTATCTTAGTCATAATATTTCTTACTAGGCTAGTTGAGCTCACCCTTTCTTTCATTGTTCTCTTCAAGAAATGAGAATATAGCTGGGACTAGTCGGGAAATGGAGTGATGGTCTAGATGATAGCATTAGTAGTCCTCACTATTCTGAAAAATAGTGTGATAATAAATGTAATTAGGACTCCATTGAGAGTGGATATTGCCTAGAAGGAAATATTCTTGTATAAATTCTCAGCTTATGTTTTGTCGTATGTTACACAATAGTTGTATAATTAAGTTTGTATTTGATTTATGTACCATGTATTTGGCGACTCAAATGGGTGATGTATACCTATTTTAGGGGCGTCACATGAGTGTCAAGCAAGTAATAGCAATGAATAAAGATTTTCTGAAAGATTTATATATTTTCTTTGGTCGACACTTCTACAACGAAGTAAATGTTGTGAAGTAAGCTGAAACAATACTGAACTACATATCAATTCAATTTCATTTTTTTGAAACTACTTACTGACTATAAATAGAAAATAGTTTGATAAACTATAAACATTAGTTTTAATTTTCAAAAAGGTTAAACAGAACTTCATCTGAAAATTGTCATGTCTTACGGACACGGAGGGTGATCAGCCCGTTATGCCCTGTATTGATCAACACTACGTGTTTGAACGATAAGTCGTTCAGCTGGTCTGCCTTTGGCGCGTAAATGTTTTCCCTATTCGGGATGTTTATAATTAATCTAAAATTTGAATTAGAATAATTCAAATGGATAACAATAATAATCTATTCTGGTCAACGTTATTTTTAAATAACATATACATATCCGAAAACTAGTAAGTATGTGTCAACATGTGATTAAATACAATCTTTATCCAAGTGAGGGCACTTGAATAATCTAACTTAACTATCTATCAACATAATATATATTGATCATAAATTATTACGGTAATGGTAAAAGAATAGGGTTTGATAACTGGCATGAATACTAATGTTGAAATACATGACCTATAACTGTAGAGTTTAATAACTTATATAACAGGAGTATAATTAATTCGATAACTTACTTACGCAGAATTATTGCATAAGTAGATACAAAGAGTAAGGATACTTGCCGGATCTACTGCTTACACAACTTAGTTATATCTTTTATTTTGAAACCTATCATTCATAAGATTATTCTTTTGATCAGAATAATATATCATAACACATAACACTGTTATTTGCAGTCATCATATAGCTTAAACACATTGTCAAATAGTTATAACATTCATTCTAACATAAATAATTACTTATCAGGTCAATCTATATAAGTCTGGGTCAACTTCGGATTCATTTCGGTGTACTGACGGCTTTATTGGATAATAATCGAGTTTATATTTACTTAAACTCTATTCTGTAACTTCAATACTATAGTAGATAATTTAAATATTAATCATATTATTTTTCAAAGTATTATAATAATTTTTAAATAATTATTATAATTTATCATGATTTTTCAAACACTGAAATCATTTTTAAATGATTTAAATACAGAATAATTCCATTATCATTAATATTTAATAATATAAAAATATTAATGAAATACATGACAAAATATCTAAGATATTAATAATAACTCAATATATTTTTAAAACATTTCTTTTACCCTGAAATGATTTTTAAGACATTTAAAATCATTTTTAAATGATCACTATTAATATTTAAATATCAATGTATTATTCATGAAAATATTAAAAGTCATTTATTATAACTTCAAATATTTTTAAAAACTTTATATCATTTTTAAATCATTAAAACCATTTTTAAACTACTTATTTAACATAAATATTAAATAAACATGTGACAACCCGAGAATTTAGAATATTTTTAAAATTTTTATTAATTGATTTAAGGTTTAAAATTAGAACCTACACGGAAAATTAGTGTATGCGTTTGATATTTTTAAGATGGAATTTTGAGGATTTCAAAATTTTGGGAATGATTTAGGTGAATTATTCAGGATTAAGGAAATACGTGAATATGTTCTGTGTATATATATACAGTATGTGATTAAGGATCAAGGGTTGACCAGATAAACGATATCTGTAACAAACCCTAAGTATATATTAAGAACGTCAACGTTCGGTTAGAAAACCCTAGCGATTAACAAGAAACCCGAAAACCGGTTCTAGAAACCCTAATTTCAGTTACGGAAATTTAAAACCCTAATTCGGTGTATGAAACCCTAGTTTGGGTTGTAAACCCTAATTGCTTAATTAGCAATTTTAATTAGGAATTATTAATCCTAATTAGCAAGATTTAAATTATGATTGGTAAATTTTAATATAATTAGAAAATTCTAATTATAATTTAGAAATATTAATTCTCTATTTTTGAAAAACCTAAATTAGAAATTTTAGAAAAATAAATTGCTAAACTTGAGGGTTCAAACCTTAAAGGGTTCAAACCCTAAACCCTAAGGGTTTGGCCATTTACTAGATTGCCATTAAAATTGAAAATCAAATGACTATTTTGCCCTTTTTCAATTCTTTAATTAGGAAGTGTGTAGATCTTGCCATATTGTGAGTTGTTGAACCACTCTACCAACTCCTTGTGACATATATCTCTCATATCAGCAGCTAAATCAGTCATAAACATTGAATTGTATCTATGTTTAAAGGATTAAAGAGAGACAGAATGCTCATTTATTTTTCAAACCAAGTCCCTTCTCTCCCTAACTTTTGAAAATATAGAGTGAGAGAGAGTTGAAAGTTGAGCCATGATCAAGTATTAGCAAGCCAAGAACAGGAACAAAAATCAGAATCAAATGATCAAAGCTAGAAATAGTATAAACCCTAATTTTTGAAATCCATGTGTTTTATGTTAGATGTTGTAATTGATTGTTTAAAGAAGTGTTAGAGGGTGTCACTTGATGATCTAGGTTGCTAAAACTTGGATCCATATCATTTAGATACTCGAAATTGATGATTTATCAATTTGGAAATGTTGAATAAAAATGGCCTAACGGTCGAATTTCAGAGGCCTTAGATCTTTATGTGTTAACTATTTTGTGTGTTTATGTTTTGGATCTGTTCTATGACATGTGGGCTTTGATTTGAAATTGGATACAGGGTCGGATCAAGCATAGATCTCCTGATATGACCGTTCAAAGACCGTTGACTGATCACGGATAAGCTTTCTGGTCAGCCCAAAAAATCCCCAATTTCCCAGAATTTCTGACATGCATTTTGATGTCTTCTGATCTTGCTTCTCTTTAGTGTTTGGTCCATGTTGTTGTTTTATTCTTGTAGCCTGTTATGTAAGCTACATATCCAAGGCTTTAAATCAACCAGATCCATAACAGGATCTTAGATATGAGTGGTCAAACCACCGTTGACCGACTGCTCGCATGAAGATTCTTGAAAACCCAGAATCTTCAAGAACACATTTTCTACTAGAGTTTGATCGGCCTAGATCTTATTGTTATGAAGTGTCTAAGTTGATCTGATGATTTTTTGTTGTACCCTGACATCATTACTACATGTGTAAACCTTCAGAACACTGATTCATTTAACAGAACACTAAGAAAATTGAACCAAAGAGTGGCACCTCGCAACAAACTGGGTTTCTGGGTTACCCAAAAAAACCCAGATGAGGCATGACAAGATTTTTAAGAGCCTAGATCTCTCTGATTACATATAATATGGTCATTTTGTTTGTTTCGGATTGTAGTATTGCATCAATACTATAATCTGAGCACTTAATCAAACCCAGATACCTCCGGACCCATGAATTACAGTTGGTCAAACTTATCCCCTTGTCCACTGACATGAAGCTCAAGAACAGCCACAAGAACACCATTAGCGACGGATTCGTCACCTAAGGCCTTTATAACGACAGTTAAATACGAAAAATAATTATTTTAATTAAATAAATCGAATTAAATGGTTTTTAATTATTAAAAATACAAAATAAATTCCAAAAAATTATTTTAAAGTCTGAAAATAGTTTTTAATTATTTTCAGTATATTTCATAAATATTTAATATTTTTGAAATATAAATGGTATTTAATTTATTTAATTATAATATTAAATAAATGATTTAAAAATGATTTAAATACATGAAAAATAATATTATGGTATAAGAAAATATTTTAAGTTATTTTCAATGACTTTTAATATTTTATGATGAATTTCATTAATTAATTAATATTAATGATAATTAGTTTATTTAATAAATATATTAAATAAATTATGGGAAAATAGAATAAATGATTTAAAAATCATATAAAAATTATTTAAGTGTTAGAAAAATATTTTAAGTTATAAAATATAACTTTTGATATTTTGGCATGAAAATATTAATATTTTAATATTAATAGCAATTATCGGATAATGAATTTACTTGTTTAAAATTCATATAAAGGTGATTTTAAAGTATTAAAAATACTTTGGGATATTATAAATATATTATAATATAATGACATGTATTTCATTAATATTTGATAATAAATAAATATTAATGATAAAAGAATTATGTGTTATTTAATTCATTTAAATACAATATTAATAATGGAAAATTCATGATAAATAGTACTACCTCCGTCCCACAATAAGTGTTTTTTTAGGCTTAATATTTTTTCCCAAAATAAGTGATGTGTTAGAACTCCAATACAATTTTTGCAATATTTTCTCATATATACCCTTATGCATTCAATGGTATTTATTGTATCTTACCATCACTACAATTAAATAACACTCATTAACTCTTCAACTTCAAAGAAAATATATTAATGGTATTTTTGTCATTTTAGTTTGTGTATTGGTATGTGTGATTTAAGCTAAAAAAACACTTATTATGGGACGGAGTTAGTATTAATTATCTGAAAAATTATTATGAACTTATGAAAATTATTTTGACTGTTAATAAATTATCTAAGATAATGGTTAAGCATTTATACAGAGTTTAATTAAACTTAAACTCGTGAATTGTCCGATTAGACCGTCGGGATGTTAAATTTGTGTCGGGTTCAACTCAGACTGCAATAGTATGACTTGATACCGAGTCCTATGTGTGTTGTAGACTGATAGGGTTATGTGTTATATGTTTAGGTTATTCTATGTATATCTATATATAATAATATTATATTGTGATGATATTATTCTAATATTGGAGATCTATATTACTAATATTAGGTCTTCGAATAAAGCGTTATAAATTGCGCAGCGGTAATCAACGGTTCAGACAAGTTTGTTTTTACTTAACTCTACTAAGAGTTGTTTCATTCGGATAAGCTTATGGTTAATCATTGTTGGTTGCCATGAATTGTACTCTGTACATATTGCATGTATAAGTCAGGTATGAAAGGCTGATCACCTTTATTACCAGTTGGTTCAAATATATTTGTTCATGTATAATACTTGTTCAGCCATAAATTTGTTCCTGCTAGTTCACAATTATATTGTTGAATTATAGTCAACTTATTATTCAGACTCTTTCAATCATGATATATCGTTAAATTATTGAACTTAAACTTATTGGGTAGCTTTTATGTTCACCCTTGCTATATCATGATAAAACATTGCAGATTAAGACGAACGCGTCGGATACAAGGAAAGGTTAAAGACAGTTCCAGCCTTAGTTTGCGTATGCGATTAGATTTGTAATAGTAATGTATGATGATAATGTTATGTATTAAATAAGTTATGTATTGTGTATTAAGTTAAGGTTACTCGATCTTGGGGAAAAGTATATAAGTTTAATGTATAAACAATTTATGTTTATATCTTCCGCAAAAATAGTAATAGTGTTAGAATGATCGAACCGAATCCACGGTGATTCGGGACCTCGAATTCGGGGCCATCACAGTTGGTATCGGAGCTGTAGGTTATGAACCTTGGGTTGGAATACCTGAGACTAATAACTGATTTGATTAGGATAAGTACTAACTCAAATAGAGTTAGTTGGTCGGTATGATTCAAAGAAGAATCTCGGCGAGTTATAAGATACAGAGTTCCCTAACTCTGATAATAAAGTTGAACAGTAGTGAGAAATAGATAGAGTCTAAAAGACTAAAATTACAGTGATTTGTAGATCGTAAAACAAAACGATCAAGATATAGAAATGAATCGTAATATATACGATGAGATCACCCCGTGATCTGATAAGGTTATAGTTTGGAGAATGATCAAGTGAAAGATTGAATTGTTTACAACAAGATTGCTGGGTGTCAGTTGTACTATGAATTGGTACAGATTCAGGAAAGGATTACGAATACTGATTAAATGAAATTCGTATTTAGAAGGGGGTTAGTGTTAAGTGGGGATTTAATTGAGGATTCATGCCGGCAGCTGAGTTGTATGATTACTTATGTGGGTGGGGAATTGTACTTGGTATAATAACTACTTAGTTCCGACAATGATAATCATTGAAATGTTTGTGTTGCGCTATTTAATATATGCATGTTAAGAGGGTGATTCCTTTCTCATGTGTATAACATATAGATAGGTCATAGGTAGAGGATATAAGGTTAAATACGAGTTCTTAAAACTCATACTTATGTGACATACTTGACTCATAGCTATATGAAATGTTTATGAACCCCTCAGCGAATGGATGCCAAAGGTCTGTCTAGGAAAGTTCTTAAACTCATATGATTGTGGCAATTTATGGACTCATAAGTGTGTTTTACGAACTGGGTATAGTTGTGTGTAAATGGAGAATTAAAGATTATAGGAACAGATAGATTGTTAAGCAAATGATTATTAGTGGAGACATAAGTTTTCCGAAACTCATAGCTATGCTAGACTTCGAAATTTTGACATCAAGCTAAATACGCACTATGTGCTTTAAAAAAAATATGTAGACTCATAATCATTTTTGAAACGGTTTAAAGTATATTATATGCTACTTATTTCAGCTAGACGCAAATGATTTGAAATATCAAAATATATTTTATTTATCACTCATGTACCATGTAACCTAGTGCAGAGATGATAAAAAATTAATGGAGTTGTAAATACAGGAATACTTAGTGTGAATCCGATCTGAAAATCATTGTTTCACTATTATATGATGTGTTATGACAAAGTCATATAATGACGGCATCCTCAAACGGGCTGTTAATACAGTACGACATCATGACGTCATTCTTGAAAATATTTTCAAAAATTTTAATTTGCCAACAGGGTTTGGCTACACCTAAATAATTCGATTGAATTGAATAATTGATATGGGTCTATGCTATTCGATTCAGCTAGACTAAAGTTTATGAAAACTCTAAGTGTTCATTGAAGAAATTTCCCGAACCAAATTATTTTTGTGCGGAATCCAATAAGACTGAGGTAGAATTTTGTGCCTATGGCAGTGACGAGAAACAGATAAAAGCAGTACTTGGCCAGTATAGGGCATATCGAGAAAATTACCCTTTGTGTCTGTAAGATATGACGGTTTGCGGATTAATTTCCATATAACCTTTGCAAAAATAACAGACAAATAGTCTATATAACTCCTCAGCACAATTTGAAAATTTTTAATCTTGTGAATGGTATATTGGGTAGCATGTGATGATATGTGTGAATGGTGTAATTAGTATGGTGTAAGGTGTAAAGTAACTTTCAGGGATGAAATTTTTAGAAGAAGGGGTGAATGTGACAACCCGAGAATTTAGAATATTTTTAAAAATTTTATTAATTGATTTAAGGTTCAAAATTAGAACCTACACAGAAAATTAGTGTATGCGTTTGATATTTTTAAGATGGAATTTTGAGGATTTCAAAATTCTGTGAAGAATTTAGGTGAATTATTCAGGATTAAGGAAATACGTGAATATGTTCTGTGTATGTGTGTACAGTATGTGGTTAAGGATCAAGGGTTGACCAGATAAACGATATTTGTAACAAACCCTAAGTATATATTAAGAACGTCAACATTCGGTTAGAAAACCCTAGCGATTAACAAGAAACCCTAAAATCGGTTCTGGAAACCCTAATTTCAGTTCCGGGAATTCAAAATCCTAATTCGGTGTATGAAACCCTAGTTTGGGAATACGAATGCTTTGTATAAGGTTTAATGTTATTAAATATAACTTAATTGGGGAAAACCCTAAAGAATTACTGGAAAGCCTAATAATTAGAAAACCTAATTATTAGAAACACTAATTTATAATTAGGGAAAAACCTAAGTGTTAATTAAATAGTTTTAATGTTAATTAGGAAATATTAATTTTAATTTTCAAGTTATAAGTAATTAGAAAATCCTAATCTAATTACGAAATCTAATTTCTAAATTAGAAAATTATTTTTCTATTAGAAACCCTAATTTTGGGGTTGTAAACCTTAATCTATGACTTTGACCCTAATTGCTAAATTAGCAATTTTAATTAGGAATTATTAATCCGGGTAAAAGTGCAAAAATGCCTCTAATGTTTACACGGATGTCCCACTTCCACCCTAAACTAATTTTTTTTCAAAAGTACCCTTAACGTTAAACATTTAGGTCAACCGTGCCCCTGTCCTTAACGGAAATGCCACATAGACCAACTCTGTTAATACGTGGACAATTTTTGCTGACGTGGCAACATTTGCTGACTTGTGCAAAACAGAAAACTATATTTACATCATTTAATCATTTAATCAAAATACTTAAATTAATCGAAATAAAAATATACTAAAATTCAAAATAAAAAAAAACATAACATATTTAGTGTTGTAATTTTAAATTCAATTTAAATATTTGTTTACAAAAATACTATAATTACTGATACCTTTTATATAATTTATAATTATTATAATTTACTATATAAAATTAGTAATTTATTAAAATTAGTAATTATTATAATTACTATATAAGCTTGTTTATATATTGATCTTGTTCGACTGACTTTTAAAATTTTAATTATAATTTTTAGAATTAAAAAAGATATTTAGGATGTTTAGATGACAAATATATTTGGTCTAAATCATCAAATATGATGAAATTAAAAGTAACGAAGGTTACTTTTTAGATTTTTAAAATCCAAAGTATTTAATTATTCATGCTTTTCATGACAAAAAAACTTGTAAACTTGTTCTCACACACACACACACACACACACACACACACACACACACACACACACACATATATATATATATATATATATATATATGAAACTGATCAGGTCCGGACTCCCGGACCTGATCACAATCCGGACTCTATTTTTTTTTTGTAGAACAACTAAAAAAAATTATGGAACTAAAATTTTTCCATAATACAGTGTTTTGTGTGTGTTTTTAATACCTACACCAACTAATATATGTACAGTCTGCCCAGACTGTACAGAAATATTTTGGTATAGGCAAAATCACGCCAAAAACACTGTATTATGTAAAAATTCCAATTCGATAATTTATTCCAGATTTTAATAGAATCCGGGATCCCGGACTGGATCCGGACTATATATATATATATATATATATATATATATATATATATATATATATATATATAGAGTCCGGATCAGGTCCGGACTTCCGGATTTTATTTTTTTTTTGCTTTTTTTTTGAAACAACTAAAAAAAAATTATGGAACTGAAATTTTTCCACAATACAGTGTTTTGGGCGTGATTTGGATGCCTATACCAAAACATTTCTGTACAGTCTGGGCAGACTGTACATACATTGGTTGGTATAGGTATTAAAAACACACCCAAAACACTGTATTATGAAAAAATTTCAGTTCCATAATTTTTTTTTAGTTGTTTCAAAAAAAAAAAAATTGGTCAGGATTTTAGGACCTGTCCGGACTCATGGACAGGATCCTTGTTATATATATATATATATATATATATATATATATATATATATATATATATATATTGATCCTGTTTGAATGACTTTTAGAATTTGATTATTATTTTAAGATGTTTAGTTAGCTTAATTAGTCTAAACTATTAGGACGAATTAAAGTTTGATAACCACATTGTCTACAAACAGGACGATCTCATCAAACTTTTATATAAATTTATAATTATTATAATTTACTATATAAAATTAGTAATTTATATAGTAAAATTATAATAATTATAATTTATATAAAAGGTATCATTAATTATAATATTTTTTGTAAACAAATATTTAAATTGAATTTAAAATTACAACACTAAATATGTTATGCTTTTTTATTTTGAATTTTAGTATTTTTCTTATTTCGATTAATTTAAGTATTTTGATTAAATGATTAAATGATGTAAATATAGTTTTTTGTTTTGCACATGTCAGCAAATGTTGCCACGTCAACAAAAATTATCCACGTATTAACATAGTTGGTCTATGTGGCATTTTCGTTAAGAATAGGGGCACGGTTGACCTAAATGTGTAACGTTAAGGGTACTTTTGAAAAAAAAAATTAGTTTAGGGTGGAAGTAGGATATCCGTGTAAACATCAGGGGTATTTTTGCACCTTTGCCCTTATTAATCCTAATATCAACATTTAAATTATGATTAGTAAATTTTAATATAATTAGAAAATTCTAATTATAATTTAGAAATATTATTTTCTATTTTTGAAAAACCTAAATTGGAAATTTTAGAAAAACAAATTGCTAAACTTGAGGGTTCAAACCCTAAACCCTAAAGGGTTCAAACCTTAAACCCTAACCCAAACCCCAAACCGGCCATTTATTAGATTGCCATTAAAATAGAAAATCAAATGACTATTTTGCCCTTTTTCAATTCTTTAATTAGTAAGTGTATAGATCTTGCCATATTGTGAGTTGTTGAACCATTCTACCAACCCCTTGTGACATATATCTCACATATCAGCAACCAAATCAACCATATACATTGCATTGTATCTATGTTTAAAGGATTAAAGAGAGAGAGAATGCTCATGTATTTCTCAAACCAACCAAGTCCCTTCTCTTTCTAACTTTTCAAAATCTAGAGTGAGAGAGAGTTAAAAGTTGAGCCATGATCAAGTATTAGCTAGCCAAGAATAGGAACAAAAATCAGAATCAAAGGATCAAAGCTAGAAATGGTATAAACCCTAATTTTTGAAATCCATGTATTTTATGTTAGATGTTGTAATTGATTGTTTAAAGTAGTGTTAGAGGGTGTCACTTGATGATCTGGGTTGCTAAAATATGGATCCATATCATTTAGATACTCGAAATTGAAGATTTATCAAATCTGGAAATGTTGAAAAAAAATGGCCTGACAGTCGAATGTCAGAGGCCTTAGATCTTTATGTGTTAACTGTTTTGTGTGTTTTATGTTTTGGATCTGTTCAATGACATGTGGACTTTGATCTAAAAGTGGATACAGGGTCGGATCAAGCCTAGATCTCCTGATATGACCGGTCAAAGACCGTTGGCTGATCACGGATAAGCTTTCTGGGCAGCCCAAAAAATCCCCAGTTTTCCAGAATTTCTGACATGCATTTTGATGTCTTCTGATCTTGCTTCTCTTTAGTGTTTGGTCCATGTTGTTGTTTTATTCTTGTAGCCTATTATGTAAGCTACATATCCAAGGCTTTAGATCAACCAGATCCGTAACAGGATCCAAGATATGAGTGGTCAAACCATCGTTGACAGACTGCTCGGATGAAGATACTAGAAAACCCAAAATCTTCAAGAAGACCTGTCGACGTCGGGATTTTTAGATGTCCTTTTCCGTTACCTGTTCTTTGGTGTTCTCATTTTAGGTGAGATTTGTTTTAAAAAAATAAGTGAAAAAGGTCCGACATGTATAATGTCGACGATGGACTGTTAAGAGTCGCCAGTTGGTTTTTTAAATGGTTGTACCAACACAACCGAGAAAAGGTTTGCATATTGACCGAGTGATGTGACACTGCTAAACGGGTCGGCGAAACCGAGATTCATTAGGGTCCGGGGACTTGGTTATGCGAGGGGAAGGTGTTAGGCACCCCCCGACATCCGTGTTACCACGGTGACCACCTCTTTTCAAGAAATTATTATCTGAATGTGTGTGTGTGTGTGTGGGTCAATGTGCTATTATTTAGAAGTAGTGTGAGGCCTCGTTCAAACATATATACACAGGGTTTGAATTTATGTAAAAATTCAATTTTTTGCAAGATATGGTAGTGATGTTTTATAAAAGAGGTTTTTCAAACCCTGATGCTCAATAGTAATTGAGACACCTTTTACACTCCCATTTTATTAAGTGTTCGACTTGACTGATTTTTATTTCACGAATGCGAGGCATCCGTACTAAAATAATGTACAAACATAATGCCGACTTCCTCGTGGGTATGGAAACCATCTGAGGAAATTGAGACACCGTAGAATAATTTACAAGCTGCTTACAGCTGAAAATGTCCATCACAGGAACCGAATCTAGATTCAATGGGATGAATCTGTTATCACATGATTCCTAGGCGCACAGAATACTGCAATTTGTATGAAAGCAGTAAGCAGGTATATATATAAAAGCTGTAAATATATATATATATATATATATATATATATATATATATATATATATATATATACAGAAAGGATCACCAACCACGAAGAACCTCCATGGAGGATCAGAAATATAAATAAAGCTGTAAAAGCTATCAACCGTCACTGAGGAAACTCCAGGGTGGACGAAACGTAAATAAAGCTGTAAATACGGTCAACCGCCAGGAAGGAAACTCCAGGATGGAAAAAATGTAAATAAAGCTATACAAAGCGATCAACTGCCACGAAGTAGACTCCAGGCAGGACGAAACGTAAAGAAAGCTGTAAAAGCGATCAACCACCACGAAGTAAACTTCAGGTGGGACGATATATATATATATACAAAAGCAGAGTAAATGCACCGGATGTAAAATCCAGGCTCATCGAACAGAGTTCGACCACAGTAAATATATATAAATATATATATATATATATATAAAAGCAGAGTAAACGCACCGGATGTAAAATCCAGGCTCATCGAACAGAGTCCGACCACAGTTCATATATATATATATATATATATATATATATATATATATATATTAAAGCAAATTTACGATCCAGACCGAAGTCTAGGCTCAATCGATGCATAACTCGATAATGTTAGTCACTATATATGTAAATATAATATATATATATATATATATACAGACTGAAATGAAACCACGGACCGAAGTCCGGGCAAAAGTAAGCAACACGACTCTCAACGTGTAGAAGGGTGTGTGCAGAGATGAAGAAAAAGACTCTAAAGTGTGTGAGAAGGCTTACAGTTGACTGCCAAAGAAGACTTCTATATCTTTAGAGTGGGTAAACACTGACTTTTGTAGGTACAAAAGGGCTATATATGAGCTCACAGGTGTTTAAAAGGGGAAAGTACACTGCATGGGATGAGTACAGAGCAAATTGGGCAGGGTTTCCTCGCCTTTTTTTCATGCAAAATGGGCAGCCCAAGCCCTCTATTTATAGGTAATTTAGCCACAGGTGTACCAGAGGCAACCCGGGTGGGCCTGAGTTTTTTGGGTCAGGTCATCTCGAAGTATGTGCACTCAGGCAGTGTAGCGTCCAAATTGTCAGCATGATACTTCTTTATAGAGTAAAATTCAAGAATGCTCAGAAGAATAATTCCATGAAAAGATACTGGATGAAGCACAAATATCAAGGATATTCCACTAATTTCATTGAGTATAGAAATCAAAACTATAACCAACTGAGTATAATAAAGAATGGAATAACAAAAGAAATCACCATGCATGCGGTACTTCGCATAGACAGGTTATTCCAACAGAATAATAATAACGGAACCAGGTCAGACGAATTTTGCACCGACATGATGTTCCAACAGAATAATAAAGAATGGAATAACAACAGAAATCACCATACATGTGGTACTTCGCACAGACAGGATATTCCAACAGAATAATAATAAAGACGAAACCAGGTCCGGCGTAAAACGCACAGACAGAATATTCCAGCAGAATAATAAAGAATGCAATAACAAAAGAATTTCACCAAGTATAGGGTAGCCCACGTATACAGGTTATTCCAACAGAATAATAAAAAATGCTATAACAGAAGTTCTCTTCATAAATAAGAAAGTAAGAGTACCCCTTACAAGTACAACAAATAATATTTCCTACCTTAGAAAGAAGAGTACTGGATATAAAAGTAGTGAAGTAGCAGAACATTTTTCTTCTTTCTCTCTATAGTTTCTCTCTCTAGACTTTCAGTGAATTCGTAAGAAATAATGAATGAATGAGCTTCTATTTATAGAAAAATGGACTGCATAGTAACTAACTCATGAACGGTCCAGATTGATTTACTTTAATCTGACGGTCCATATTTAAAGTAAAATCTTTTAAATAAAATATAATATATTCTATTTATAATCTAATAAAACGAATAACTTTATAAAAGATTTTACTATGCAAACACTATGCATAATAAAATATAATATATTCTAAATATTATCTAATAAAACAGATAACTTTATAAAAGTATTCTATTTTATATAAAAAGATTTTACTATGCAAAATACTATGCAGGCACTATGCAACACTATGCATAATAAAATATAATATATTCTATTTATAGAATAACTTTATAAAAGTATTTTGTTTTATATAAAAAGATTTAACTATGCAGACACTATGCAATACTATTCATAATAGAATATAATATATTCTATTTATAGAATAACTTTATAAATGTATTCTGTTTTATTACATTAATAATACCAATAAAACAAAACTGAGTAACTTATCAGGTAAGTATCAATAATCAATACCGTGTGCTACTATGCAATCACGCGTATTACTGTACTTTTAACACCGGGTGTTTCAATAGTTAACGGTAAAACTTCTGCCGTTATTTTCATAAAGTATTTTTGTCATTTTCTCAATCCTAAAATAATTTCGTTGCGGGGTCCACCAATGATTGTACCGTCGTACGGATATTCTCCGATAAAAAGAATATTCCCTGACCAATCGAATATTATATAACAACTTGCGTACTTTGCAAAATTTATAAATACTATCCACAACTATAATATTATATCAAATCCACACCATAATATTCAAAAAAATATTTCGAGATAATTAAATCTTTATTCATAAAATCTGGGGTCTCACAATCTCCCCTCCTTATGAAATTTTGCCCTCAAAATTTACGTACGTACCTGGTATGCCGAATAGGTGAGGATACCTTGACTTCACTTCAAATTCTAACTCTTGAGGTATAACCTTTGAATGTTGAATACGATCCTTCTTATCCAAGATTTTAACACGTAGCTCCTCATACGTTAAATCTTCTGCTATCTCGTCTAGTTTTAATTCAATAATGTGGTTCAGGTCGTCCACATATTTACGTAACATCGATACGTGAAAATAAAACGTTATGAACACGAGACATACTTGGTGGTAAAACGAGTCTATAGGTCACAGTTCCTACTCGATCAAGGATTTCAAATGGGCCAATAAAATCGATGGTTGAATTTTCCTCTCTTCATCGATTCTTGCTTCTAGAATAACGCCCTCTTGAACCTTCTTCACATTCATCAGCTCTGAGTATGTTGTTTGAGCAGCTTTAACTTTATCGATTCAAGTCTATTCTAATCGTATATCTGTTATCTTAACGTGGGTCCCTATAGTCTTTAACTCTATCTCAATCATTTGTAAGTTATATGAAATGGGTCTTTGTGTTAACAACATCACACTCGTAAACGCATACGATCTTCTACTCAACGCGTCAGCTACCACGTTCATTTTTCCCATAATGATATTGAATGGTACGATCGTAATCTTCAACAGCTCGAGCTAACGTCTTTGGCACATTACACGTTTGTTTTAGGTGAAGAAACTATTTGAGGGTTTTAGAAATGGGTTTTGTACTTGGGTCAATACAAAATTCGATTTCACGCTCTAGAGTAGGCTAAGAAGTCTTCAAGAATACGTCGGGAAATTTATTAACAATAGAAATATCATTCAAAACTGTGACCCTCATCCAAGACTTGGATAGTACGTCACAATGATACCTATCAACTTGCCATCGTTATTCACAACGTCCCCTACGGAAAGTTCGGCTTTGGTGCATTCTACACAAAGAAGTCACCAGCGAAAGGCTCATGGCTCTTTACTTATGACTTGATATAACAATGATTGAATTTCGTGGTTTAGTTGCTTGAATTAGCATAACAGGTTGGTTAGGAATATGAAAGCTAACAACCTTATGAAAAGCATGATGAGTAGTTAACTAATTGATCCCTAAAATCTCATCGAAGGCAAGTATTTTCAAAGAGATAAGATCGACATGTAACGTGAAAGTGTCGATTTGAATCAACAAGATTTATAAACATTGGAGGTAACAAAGGTTTCTACTAACGAAGTTTCAACCAATAAGTCAAAGTCTAATTTCTCCGAAGTCAACTTTAAACGTTGAGCGCAAGCAAGAGAGATAAAAGAATGGGTAGAACCAGTATCTTATAAGGTATAGACTTCGCAAGAATTTATAATTAACTAACCCGTGTTAACTTCGTTCGGGTCGCTCGCTTTTTTTTTTTGAGAAGTCACGAAAAACGCTCTTCCTAAAACCACCGACTTTGTTTTGTCCATATCCGCCTTTGGTACCACCGTCCTAGCTGGACTTGACTTTGGTGCACGACAAAATCAACCTAAATGACATTCTCTTCTTGAAATTTCCACTTCTATTATCTTGGCCATGATTACCACCGAAGTGGTTATCATTCTTGGCATGATAATTTCCCCCACGATGGTTATCATTGTTCTGATGGTCGTTGCCACTGGTATGATTATTATCGTGTTGTTGGTCGTTACCTTTTGGTTGAGCTAACTCAACGGTCTCATGTGCTTCATTGCTTATCTCAGCATTTTCATATGCTATTTTCAAACACTGTCACAAAATAAGGGTTAATTAACATATCACATATTATCCCTATACTATGACCGACCAATTAAATACCAAATAAACTTAGGTAGGTCATACTAGCGAAGAAATTCCCCATCTCTCCCCTCCTAGTTCTTGTCTCACATCTCAGCCAGGGATCATATCCCTAAGCTTTGATACCAACTGTGATGCCCCCAAAATTAGGTATACATCTCCCATCTTGAGTCGTCAAATACAAGGTACAGAATTCAAATACAACTTAATAATACAATTGTCGTGTACAATACGAAAAAACATAAAATGTGAATTTGAATACAAATATTGTCTACTAGAGAGTATACAAACTCAAAAGGAGTCCTCATTACAATTATTATTACACTATTTCACAGAATAGTGAGGACTACTAATGCACCATCTAGGACCATCACTCTATCCCCTGACTAGTCTCAACTACGTTCTCATTTCTTGAAGAGAACAGTGAAAGAAAGGGTGAGCTCAACTAGCCCAGTAAGAAATATTATGACTAAGATAATGCAGAATAAATTATCATTAGCCTTAAACAGTGTTAAACTGATACAATATAACAAACATCAAGTTTAACTGCAGCGAAATAAATAATCCATTAAAAGAGTCAAGTAGAGAATAAAATCTACTATCTTTTATTATTTAAAAGGTTTTTCATCACTTTTATCACTGGGACTCAGCTTAATAAATAATTCACATCATCGAATCACCCCTGCACTACGGCCAAGGATATTCTTTAGTATCACAACCACAATTATTCATGCACTACGGACCAAGAATAGTTGTGTATTCATTAATGGTCATGATCATGCCAACAACTGGCCATCAATGCACTACGGGCCAATGAGGACTTTTACCACATCATTTGTAACATTACGGTCATGATTACACCAAATAATCCCATGTTATAATCATACCAAGTCCATCTATACACTACAGGCCACAGATGACTTTCAAAAAAATATAAACATGAGGATGATGACAATGATAAAAGAATTCAATAAAACAAGTTCAGAATTAAATTATTCAGGAACTAATAACGTCCAAATTGTCAACATGATACTTCTTTGTAGAGTAAAATTCAAGAATGCTCAGAAGAATATTTCAATGAAAAGATACTGAATGAAGCGCAAATATCAAGGATATTCCACTAATTTCATGGAGTATAGAAGTCAAAACTTTAACCAACTGAGTATAATAAAGAATGGAATAACAAAAGAAATCACCATGCATGTGGTACTTCGCATAGACAGGTTATTCCAACAGAATAATAATAATGGAACCAGGTCAGGCGAAATTCGGACCGATAGGATGTTCCAACAGAATAATAAAGAATGGAATATCAACAAAAATCACCATGCATGCGGTACTTCGCACAGACAGGATATTCCAACAGAATAATAATAAAGACGAAACCAGGTCCAGCGTAAAACGCACAGACAGAATATTCCAACAGAATAATAAAGAATACAATAACAAAAGAATTTCACCAAGTATAGGGTAGCCCACGTATACAGGTTATTCCAACAGAATAATAAAGAATGCTATAACAGAAGTTCTCTTCATAAATAAGAAAGTAAGAGTACCCCTTACGAGTACAACAAATAATATTCCCTACCTTAGAAAGAAGAGTACTGGATATAAAAGTAGTGAAGTAGCAGAACACTTTTCTTCTTTCTCTCTATAGTTTCTCTCTCTAGACTTTCAGTGAATTCGTAAGAAATAATGAATGAATGAGCTTCTATTTATAGAAAAATAGACTGCATAGTAACTAACTCATGAATGGTCCAGATTGATTTACTTTAATCTGAAGATCCATATTTAAAGCAAAATCTTTTAAATAAAATATAATATATTCTATTTATAATCTAATAAAACGAATAACTTTATAAAAGATTTTACTATGCAAACACTATGCAGGCACTATACAAACACTATGCATAATAAAATATAATATATTCTAATTATTGTCTAATAAAACAGATAACTTTATAAAAGTATTCTGTTTTATATAAAAAGATTTTACTATGTAAAATACTATACAGACACTATGCAATACTATGCATAATAGAATATAATATATTTCCAATTTATAGAATAACTTTGTAAAAATATTTTGTTTTATATAAAAAGATTTTACTATGCAAAACACTATGCAGACACTATGCATAATAGAATATAATATATTCTATTTATAGAATAACTTTATAAAAGTATTATGTTTTATTACATTAATAATACCAATAAAACAAAACTGAGTGACTTATCACATAAGCATCAATAATCAATACTGTGTGCTACTATGCAACCACACGTATTACTGTACTTTTACTACCGAGTAGTTCAACATTATTAACGGTAAAACTTCCGTCGTTATTTTTAAAAAGTATTTTTGTGGTTTTCTTTATCCGACAATAATTCTGTTGTGGGGTCCACCAATGATTGTACTGTTGTACGAATATTCTCCAACAAAAAGAATATTCTCCGACCAATCGAATATTATACAACCACTTGCTTACTTTGTAAAATTTGTAAATTTTACCCACAACTATAACATTACATCAAATCAAAACCATAATAAAAAATTATTTCGAGAAAATTAAATCTTAATTCATAAAATCTGGGGTCTCACAACAACCGAGATCATTGGCAGGGTATACCTCGTGTTCAGGAGACTACTAATGAGTGATGTACAGATTCAAAATCTCATCTGAGAAGACGAGGATTGTATGTTGTTTTGCTCAATCGCGTGGCGTTTTTATTCCCGATTTGACCTTTCTACCCTGTAAGAATTCCTTTGCAACTCAAACTGGATCAAGCCGAAGGGGTGGAACCCACATAGGGTTGCCACAGGTGCACCTGCTGCAGCCGTAGATGAGCCTACGGCCAACCGTGGATGATAAAATCCAGCAGGTTGGTCTCACAAGTCATTTTCAACTTTGCGCGCGAAGGAAAATCTGTGAGCCTCTTTCAGATCTGCTGAGTTCGGGCTATTTTCTGTAAATTCTATCACCGTACAAGTGTTTTACCCTATCTTGGTAACGTATGCATGTATTTTTCCAAATTTTATCTATTAGATTGTAAGTTATCGCACGAAATGCATCTAAACACATAGTAGTGATTATGTATGCACAAATGACTTGATAAAAATTATTCAACATAGTAAATGTTAATATTAAACCATGCTGAACATAATGATGTGAAAAAATTTGACTTTTGAGACAGTCAAATTCGATCCTTTTTTTGCTATTTTTTGTCCTATTTGAGGTCCAATGAGCACAAGGTAGCAAGGCAAAGTACTCTTAGTATTAAGGTTAACCTTATGCATGATGATTTTGATTTTTAATGCATATATTATGTATATGACTTTGGGGCAGGTGTGCTACTGAATGGCCACCTAGACATGCCTATGTGCATGTGGATAGTCCTATTTTCAAAGGGGACTATGGCAAAAAAATTCCAAATGTAGGCATTGGGTAGTCATGCATTTTAACTCTATTATATGTTAAAGTAAATGCAAGCATGCATATAGTCATAAAATGCATTCTAGAAAGCTCCAGGTAAGAAAATACCACACCCTTTCTGAGGTGATTTGGAGACTTTTTGTCTAGATATTATGGGTCCGGATCTGCCGAGCAGTTCCTACAGGACCACTTCTGGCGTACGGTGGAGGGCTTCTGAAGTGTCTCGTACCCGTTCTGTCAGACAGCCTCGTCAGTTGGTGGAGGCCGTGATTCGTCCTGTCCAGGTAGATGTGCCAGACGTCGAGGACGAGGAGGCGGATATTCTGATTGAGGATCTCGTTCCTGCTGCACAGGTCCCTCGTAGGGAGCTTCCAAGTATTCAGGTGGTAAACCCAGAGTTGTTGGGTGATTTGAGCAGACATCCATCGATGTATTTTTATGCTAACGAGGTATGGCGTTAGACTTTGATCTTCTTTCTTTCTATTAATGAGGATTAAAGGGTTTTGATGTTGATCTGCATTTCATGCAGGTTCCTGGTTTTACACAGCCTCGAGGGAACTGGTTCAGCATTCACTCCATGTACCAAGCGCTTCATCTTGACTATAGAGCGGTAGCGTATGAGTGGGGATTTGGGGCATTTTCTCCATCCTTCCCCATCGCTGTCCCTGGGGTTACCTCGGGGCATTGTCTGAGCGATGGTTTCATCATACTCAGTCACTCCATCTACTGGATTGCGAGGTGATGATGACGCCTATGGATTGGCGATTTATCAAAAGTATAGAGTTTGGAGGGGAGCCAGTGCCTTGCATGGCGAACATTACCCCTACTGCCATTAGATCCTTGTTAGGAGTTCCTGCAGAGGCGCTCAAAGGCAGAAATGTCCGTTCAGGTCCTTTGAGCGTAGATGCTATGAGTGGACTTTTGAGTGAGCCCATGCCTGATGATGTCAGAATCAGGGATTGCGTTCTGCAGCGATTGTTCCTGATGATCATTCAAGGTTGTTTCATAGCAGATAGCTCTTTCACGGTATCTTTCACTTTGATCAGCGCCACACGTGATGTGAACCGTATTGGAGAGTACGATTGGGGCTCTTACACCTTTGCCTACTTCCTCCGGGGCATGCGCATGCGCTCACAGGGTTTGACTGAGGCTTAGCTAGGATTTTACCCATTTCTGCTAGTGATTATTTCTCTTGTCTTTTTCCATTTCTAGGTTAAGAGTGTGTACCGATAGCAAATGTTTTGCCATTGTGTTGGCAATTTTGGGCCTATAAGAGGCTCCCATGCTTGCATCCTGTGAGTGTGTTAGGTTTAGATACCTATCCACGAGGACGACGATGGTACCATTCTATTTTGTCAGAAGTTCTTGTAGCTGAGGGATTCACTCATTGCCGTATGTAGCTGGAGTTACTAACAGCTGACGACATCACATGGATTCCCTATTCAGGGGAACATTTGACCATCGGCTTTGAGGATGGACACCCGACTGGGGTCGAGTATTTTATTTCCACCAGGAGAGTTCCTTTCTTTACAGATGGAGGCTGGGAGCTCTATTTAGGAGAGCGTGCTATTAGGAGCACCACATGGAGATCCGTATACCGATCTTTCCTCCTGCTAGGCGTCATTGGCCCGTATCACAGTCACCCGTCACTGATATCCCATTGTTTGGGGTTGACGGTTTTGCATTATCAGAGGGTCCATGTACTCAGGAGGCGTTCCAGTGGTGGTGGTCCCCTCGTACTATTGGAGCCCAGTCCTGCGCCACACAGTTTATGGGGGATATGGTTCCAGGATCCTTGATGATGACGGATTGGGTAGCTTGTGTTTGAGCTCTGACTCATATGACCCAGATTGATAGTTTGACCCGGTAGTTGGACCAGGCACATATATTTATCCAGCATTTGGGTAAAGATCCAGCAGAGGCGGAGTCATTTGTTCTTTCCATCTTAGGCGCTGGCCCCTCATACGACCCATTTGGTTTTGTCGGCGCAGATCCTCCTCTTTATAGGCCTGACAGAGATCCAGTAACTCATGAGGTGATACATCAGGTGGACAGGATTGATGATGTGGAGATCGAGACCCTGGTCTTCTTCTTATGTGTATTCTCGTTATATCTTTTGATAGGCCTCTGTTAGATATTGGGTGGTTGTTCCCCATTCTCGCTATATCTTTTGATAGGCCTCTATTAGTAGTAGGGCGGCTGTACCCCATTTCCCTGTATTTGTAGTTGTACATAACTGATGTATTAGATGATGATATACTTAGGAATGTATGCACCATTTTTTTATTCCCTATATCATATTGCCATCCATTATCTGTTATGCATGTATCATATTATGCATATATATGTATGTCCAGAGATATTCAGCATTGACCCATGGATGGTCTTATGACACGGCCCATACAGATGTCTTCTTCAACAGCTAGCCGTATAGATCATACCCCACCGTCAATGGTACTATTGGGTATCTGATCGTGGTATGATAGCATGTCACCACTAGACAGGGTTACTGTAGATCAGTTGCTGCAGCATACCATGACTTAATTGATGTTTCAGGTTCCCGCAGGGTTTGTAGATGGGATGCTAGAGCATTGGCTACCGGATAGGCAGGTATCCCGATTTGGTACCCATGAGTTGACTCCTACTTTGGAGGAGTATGCACGTTTGACGATGCTGCCTTTAGACAGACCTTGCGTGCATCTGGCTTTGGGAGACATGAGTAAACGATTCATGAATCTCACAGGATTGCGGCGCAGAGTAGTGCAGGACGAGCTGACATCTAGCCACGTGATATCCCAGCATTTTTTGTACAATAGATTTGGCTCAGAGGATAGTTATTCACGACATTCTGGGGATTTTATCGCACCGGAGGATGATTGGCGCTTAGCCAGGGTTAATGTACTATTGTTGTGCGTATTGTCATATGTCTATATGCCACGATATATGGACGAGATAGACATTGGTGTCATTATGGTTGTGAGAGCTCTTAGAGATGGTCGTACCATTATACCTATGATTGTAGTAGAGACCCTGCGGTCGGCATCCTAATGTTACACGTATCCTACAGGAGTGTTCACTGGGAGTTCGGTCATGTTGTACGTGTGGTTTATGTCACACTTGAGACCGGTTGGTACCCTTAGACGACATGGGTATTGGTTCACCCATGATGTTTCCATGTCATACTCCTTTCAGCCGTCGGAGTGTATAGATGCTCTGTCTTGGTCCTTATTTTTGGCAGATATCAGAGATCCATTCAGCATATTGTCGTGCTTAGGGCTTTGCTCACCATACAGCTTCATTACTCACGCTCCGAGCATGAACTTCCTCCCTCTGGCTGGTTTGAGGGGTGTGACTACTTATCACCCACTGGCCGTGATGTCGCAGTTCGACCAGTTCCAGGATTTCCATCCTTTTGAGGGGGCGATAGGTCAGCATTCAGCTTCTCGATATCTCTCAGCAGAGGACCGATCCCGTGTGTAAGCTTGTTGGGATCAGCGTGAGATAGCTTCTTTTTCTATCAGTTATCCAGGTTGTTCTGCAAAGTATTCCGCATGGATGGAGACATAGATTTTTTCGGCTGCAGCAGTATCTGTAGTACCGGATAGCGAGTCAGACGATGTAGAGCCCATGGAGGACATCGATACCTACATCAAAGAGGAGCCCGCTGCTGGGTTTCCGGCTTTTCTTCCGGATTCTCCTAGTACTAGTACTGTTGTGATTCAGCACTCGGCACAGTACTTAGAGCATAGTCTTCATCTGATGACCTTGGAGAGAGATCAGGCTCGATCTATGATGTTGACTGCCCTTAATGGGAGAGACGCAGCTCTATTAGAGAGAGACGAGGCATTAGCTCACAGAGATATCGCTGTTGTTGAGCGGGATGAGGCTAGATCAGCCAAAGACGCAGTGATAGTTGAGCGAGATAGTTCTGTTAGGTTTGTAATATTCATGAACGCAATCAAAATGCATAAATAATGCGGAAACGTGTAAAATTAGAGTTTAAAAATTTTACAAACCATAAAACCGGATCACCCTTTATGCACAATTATTAATTAAACGAAAAAGAAAGAACAAGAATCATACCCTTGAAGATCTGAGCTTCCTCAGGTACAAGTTCACCTCCAATCCTTTTCGCGTTCAACTTGAATCCACCGGGTTTGGTTCCTTCCTTTGATCAACGTTAGCCACCCAAGTGTTTGGCCTCTAGAGGTGATCCACCAAGGAAGAAGAAGGATTCAAGAAGATGGGTGGTTGGCTAAACCCTAGTTTTTCTATCTCTATAGAAAAAGGCGTACTCTCCCAACTATTGAAATTACGTATTCTAATAATACGTCAACCTCCCTCTCACCCATAATAAGACTCCTCTTATTTATAGATGTGGGCAACCCATCCTTAACAATTAAGGAATTGGGTTTTATTTTAATTAATTAAACTCTTTTAATTAATTAGGCTCCTAATCTTATTAGGAATAATTAATTAACCTTTTAATTAATTAAGCTCCCTAATCATATTAGGGATAATTAATTAAACTCTTTTAATTAATTTGCCTCCTAATCCTATTAGGATATTTGAGAGTACTTTTATTAATTAATTCCCAAACTCCTTTAGGAATTAAATAATAATAATAGTAATAATAATAATAAAACTCCTCTTATTAATTTATATTTAATATTTCTAAAATATTAAATAATAAATATTAAGCTATTTAATTTATTCTATCACCATAGATTAAATTAAATATACTTAACTTATTATTACGATTATGCCATTAACTTCTTAAATAATTATTCTTCCTTTTATGGTGTGACCCTTTAGGTTCTCCATATTAAACCGGTTGTGAATAAATCAATTAGAACAATTCTAATCTTATTTAAATAAATAAATTAAACTAATAATTTATTTAAATAAATAATATTTATTCTACAATAGGGATAAGCCTCCCTAGCGATCAACGACTTTCCAGATAATATAGATTTCAACATTAATCATAAAAGAACCTTTGAGTAAATAGTTGCCGTACAATTCAATCCTTCCACCATACAATGTCCCAATTAAATATAAGATATGGAATTACTGTCAAGTCTTATTTTATTTAATTATATGTATTTCGACTCTTAAATGCACAACCCCAAATAATGCAAATTAGAAACACTTTTCTAATTTCATTCTGCCTTGGCCAAGGACTACTGGGTTGTCATTTATCGAATCACATAGGACATTTCTCTTCTTTTACTAGAAGTGGTAGATTCTTTATTGATCATACATTATCTCCATGTACAACTTATTATACCCAAGCATACCCTTTGATATACCCTAAGGGTCTTAAGGAATAAGTCAAAGTATAACTCATCATACACAAGATACTATGATGATCTCAAGTCCAAGGATCACTTGTACTACTATCACTACAGGAATTCCTATTGACATGCAAGTAAAACTCCATTAGGTATTCCTTAGCGAGCCACGTTTAGTGAACTTATTCTCTAATAAACACCTACATACTTGCTTTAGTGTCTCCACACAAATGATCATGAGATCAATCATCCTCATCCAATGAGCAAGCAACGTATATACCAATCTATCCGGATTCACTAATCCCCAATTTAGTAATCCAACGATTGGGAACTATTTTAGTTTTAAGCTTTCTAAGAATTTAGATCTCATTAGAATGATCATCATCATTATTCTAAAAGCATTGCTTAAAACTATGGGTTTATCACATATTATAAAACAGCAACATGTAGATAATTAAAAGCCTTTAATAAATTAATACTTTTTATTAATAAATGAATAAGAATGTTACAAAGTATATGCTTTATCATCAAACATGATTGGCTTGTGTGCATATTACTTTCAAGTTCCATATCTGCCCGGGATGTAGCCGTCATAGATAGTACTGCAGTGAGGTCCCTTACCATTGGCATTATTGCAGAGATGAGGGCATATATTGATGATCATATGGTCACCATGCAGATGGCTGCGGAACTGTTGGGTCGTGTGGATATTCTCGTACAGGAGACCACAGCTTCGCCTCCTTCTGTTGAGAGGGACGCCATGTTGGGCTTGTTAATTCGCATATACCCCGACTTGTAGATGAGCTTGTATTTTCTTGCACAGACTAGCTTAGCCATTTTGTCATATACAGTTTACATTGTATATATCAAACATCATTATATATATGACAGGGAAATATATTTTTGGATCACTTCCCTTTTAAATATGCTTTGCTGCTTGCTTGATATTTTGCCTGCTGCTTTAGGGCTTGTGATCTTGATGTATTCTGAATTCCTCCTGGGTGGATGGACATTTATTTGTCTCTGGATAGTTCAGAATGGATCATCGATCTGTATGTATCCCTACCATCTTTGGTGTCTTGGGACAGGTTTCTGGATAAAAATGTGGAGAGGAGTGTGGCTTTCCTCTCTGAGATTGACCGTACCACAGATGGTCGCTAGTACTTCTATTTAGGAGAAGACTAGTTAATTCCATCTCTTATGGATTGGTGTTGCTCTTCAAGGTGTGACTGCAGCTTAGATGGTTGCCGAATCTCCTATTTGGGAGGAGTTCAGGTAATTCCATCCCTTTGGTCTGAAGCCAAATGAAATGTAGTGGATTGAAGGATGATTCCAGTACCAACTGACAAGGGTTTGTGTTTTGGTAGGGGGTGAGACCGGACCATGAATGGCTGCCTACATACTCCTATTGAAGAGGAGATTAGGTCTGCGTAGTTCGAACCTAGTGTAAGAGGTTCAACGCTGTATATGGCAGAAATGGTGTAGGAATGTTTTTGGTTGTTTTTATTTTTGTAAGGGTAGAAATGTTTTTGTTGTTTTTGTTTTAATGTGACCGGGCCATATGAAATAGTTGCCTACGTACTCCTATTGAAGAGGAGATCATGTCGACGTAGTTCGCCCCTCAGGGAGAGTGGAAAAGCGTAATCCCATGTGCAGGTCAGAGTGCGGGGAGTAGAAAGTTTAATCCTAGGTTGAGGATAAATTGCAGGTATGAGAAATTTGATCCCATGTATGGGTAGCCAAACTGCAAGTGCGAGAGGTTCAATCCGTGGTGGGATAACCTAAGTCGTAGGAACACAAAGGAGAGCCAGACTGCTGGCTTGAAATGTATGTTTCTCTGAGGGGCAAAGTGTAGGAAAGTTGTAGGTGGTAAAGGGTTAAAGAACCGGAATGACTGGTGACCTGATGGTCTGACACCAGGGTGTTTGCGAATTACTTCAAACATAGTACCGTTTCACGGCGTCTGAGTTGATGAGTTGTGAAAATTCATCGCCGTCCATTTATTGCAATCTGAGAGCACCTCCTGTCAATACTTCCTTGACAATAAACGGGCCTTCCCAGTTATGAGCGAATTTTCCTTTAGCCTGATCTTGGTGGTCAAGAATCTTCTTCAAAATCAAGTCATGTTGTTTAAACTACCATAGTCAGACTTTTTTGTTGTAGGATCTGGCGATCCTTTGTTGATATAACTGACCATAGAAGATAGTCGCGGTTCGCCTTTCGTCTATTAGAGATAATTGGTGATACCTGTCTTGTACCCATTGGTCTTTATCTAGCTGAGCGTCTATTAGCACTCTGAGGGATTCCATTTCAACTTCTATGGGGGGCACTGCTTCCATCCCATAGGTTAAAGCGTAGGGGGTTGCCCCAGTAGAAGTACGCATTGAGGTTTTGTAGGCTAACAGAGTAAGAGGCAATAGGTCAGGCCAATCTTTGTGGCTGGCGGACATCTTTTGCATAATCTTCTTGATGTTTTTGTTAGCCACTTGGACCGCACCATTCATCTTTGGACGATAGATGACAGAGTTGAGATTGTGACGCTCGATAAGTGTTCCTTGTCTGATATGCGAATCAAGGAGGCCAAAGTTGCTAATGCATCCGTAAAGTCATTCCTATTACGAGGAATGTGTAGAAAGTAGATTTCTTCGAACTCCAAAGCCATCTTCAAAACCTGCCAATGGTAAGGCAGCAAATGTAGTTCCTTGGTTTGATAGATTCTGGTGGATTGTCTGATTACCAACTCTGAATCTCCAACGACAGTTAACCGCCGGATGCCCATTGAACGGACAAGTTTTAGCCCCATGAGACAGCCTTCATACTCAGCTATATTATTGGTGCTGATAAACTGTAATTTGATGGCAACGGGATACTGCTCCACCGTATCAGATACTAGGACTGCTCCAGCTCCAGAACCTTCCATATTAACAGCTCCATCAAAATACATCTTCCATGATTGGCGCATATCGTACTGATGGTGTTCCTGCACTGTCATTAATCCTTCATCAGGGAAATATGTTTCCAAGGGTTTGAAATCCCCTGAAGGTGTGGCGGCTAATTGATCCGCGATTCCTTGACTTTTGAGTCACATATACGATGTCAAATTGTTGTAAGATCAACTGCCATCTGGACAGCCGACAATTTAACATAGGTTTGTTGAACACGTACTTGAGAGGATCCATGCAGGATATGAGATGGGTTGTGTGACCATGGAGGTAATGTTGTAACCTTATGGAAGCCCATGCTAAAGCACAACACGTCTTTTCGATCAGAGTGTACTTGTGTTCACTATTACTGAACCTTTTGCTGAGGTAATAGATAGCTCGTTCTTGGCCTCTATTGTTTTTCTTTCCCAGCATGAGCCCATGGCATTATCACTTATGGACAAGTACATAAACAGGGTAACATCATCCCTGGGTGGTACCAAAACGGGAGCTTTGATTAGCTGATTCTTGATTGTGTGGAAGGCTTTTTGACACTCCTCATTCCATTTCATGGAGGAGTTCTTCCTTAATAACTTGAAGATTGGCTCACAGGTTGCTGTGAGTTCGGAGATAAACCTGCTAATGAAGTTGATTCTTCCCAAAAATCCCCGTAATTCCTTCTCTATCTGAGGAATGGGCATTTCTGTGATGGCTTAGATTTTGGCAGGATCGAACTCAATCCACTTGTGGCTGACTAGAAATCCTAGAAACTTGCCTGATTTAACGCCAAAGGCGCACATAGCTGGATTCAACTTCAAGTTGTACTTACGCAATCTGTTAAACAACTTTCTGAGATGGTCTATATGGTCATCCTCCTTCCGGGACTTGACAATGATGTCATCCACGTAGATCTCGATCTCTTTATGCATTAAGTCGTGGAAAAGAGCCATCATAGCTCGTTGATAGGTGGCACTGGCATTGATGAGGCCGAATGACAACTGTCTATAGCAAAAGGTTCCCTAAGGAGTGATGAAAGCAATCTTCTCATGATCTTCCTCGGTAACCATGATCTGATGATACCCTTTAAAGCAATCAGAAAAGGAGTACATGTCGTATTGCACAGTATTGTCAATGAGAATGTGGATAAATGGCACGAGAAAGCTATCTTTTAAGCAAGCTTTGTTCAAGTCCCGGTAATCCACGCAAACTCGCACCTTCCCTCCAGGTGTAGGCACGGGCATAATGTTGGATATCCACTCAGGATATGTAGACACCATTATGATGCCAGCTTGAAATTATTTCACAATTTCTTATTTTACCTTTAAACTCTATTCAGGTTTTAATCGCCTAAGCTTTAGCTTGACTGGCTTAAATCCCTCTTTAACGGGAAGGCGATGAAGGACAATGTCAGTGGACAAACCCACCATGTCTTCATGAGACCATGCAAACACATCCTAGAATTGGGTTAATAGCGTAACCATGTCATTCCGTTGGTTTGGGGTAAGGTCTGAACCAATCTGGATTAACTTTGGGCTTTCTAAGGTTCTGAGATTGAAAGAAGTGGTTTGATCAAGGTTGGGTTTAAGTTTGTCTTTGACCCATTCTTGAATTTCTGGAGGCACCTCAATGTCATCCGGTATATCCATCAAGGCGGAATTCATCTCTACATTAAAGGTACAATCCTTGTGGAGTAGAGGCATCGTATCAACAAGTACAGGCACATCTAAATTCAGAGTCCTGAAACAAAATATGCTTTCACTTAGTATATATGGAATGTGTTGATAAAACACAGTGTTAGCATATACTGGCAAAATAAACTGCTAATACTGTACAGAAAAGTAAGCAGTTATTATATCTACAGGGCAGAAAGAGTTTTTGCCCGCTTTACCCTTGACGACCAATGCAAGGAATGTTGTTCCAAATGGCAATGTCAAAGTCCGGGTGAATCACAGTGATGGAGGGATCGTCATCATCCTCCCTGTCCCGAATGATGGCCATTACATCTGGGCAATCATCGTCTAGGATGTATCTATTGGTATGTTCATCATGAATGATGATGCGTATACCAAACATCATCCGTATGAGATCTTGCTTGATTCTTCGTTCCTCTTCTCCCACTGCGGGATTTGGAACAAAGATTTCTTTCTCTTTCACCGGTACCAGCTTAGGAAATAACATAGCCATTACATTGGCTGGCACCTTTACATGAGGTTGTGCGAACTCAGAGTTTGAAGGAAAAGATAAACGCCACATGGTTGAAGCTAAAGGAATCTGCTGATGTTTATGAGGATTGTTGTGACTAGAACTGGCAAAATAGCCTAGCCCAGCTATTCCAGTTTGCCTGGTTAAGCGAATTGGATATTTGATACCCTGGCAATCTTTACCCAATCCTTGTCCCGGCTTATGACCTAATGACATCATTTCTTGAGTAGCTGACATTACCTCGGCAGAAATCTTGGGTTCGGGAAATGGAGCTCCAATAGCATGGCATTGGGTATTTCTTACTTCTAAAGCATGAAAATTGATTGGTTTAACATCCGCATTGGCATTGATGAACGGTATGTCCCCGTGTTGAGGAATTTCCGGTTCAGCGTTGACTTTGACCATGCTATTGTTGATAATGTATTTCAATTGTTGATGAAGGGTGGAGGGGACTGCCCCAGCCATGTGAATCCATGGTCATCCCAAGAACAGGTTGTATCCCGAATCTATCTTGTGCACATGGGAAGATACGCAGAATGTGTGAGGACCAATTTCGATTGGCAGCTCAACTACTCCATCAAAAGCTTTGATGATAGTATGGCTACTCTGAATTCGATTGAGATTGATATTCATCTTCACCAAGGTAGCGTATGTGTGACGCCCCCAAAATTAGGTATACATCACTCATCTTGAGTCGCCAGATACATGGTACAGAATTCAAATACAACTTAATAATACAATAGTCGTGTAAAATACGACAAAACATAGGCTGTGAGTTTGAATATAAATATTGTCTACTAGAGAGTATAAAAACACAAAAGGAGTCCTCATTACAATTATTATCACACTATTTCACAGAATAGTGAGGACTACTAATGCAAACATCTAGGACCATCACTCTGTTCCCCAACTAGTCCCTGCTACGTTCTCATTTCGTGAAGAGAACAATGAAAGCAAAAGGGTGAGCTCAACTAGCCCAGTAAGAAATATTATGACTAAGATAATGCAGAATAATTTATCGTTAGCCTTCAACGGTGTTAAACTGATACAATATAACAAACATCAAGTTTAACTGCAGCGGAACAAGCAATCCATTAAAAGAGTCAAGTAGAGAATAAAATCTACTATCTTTTATGCTTTAAAAGGTTTTTCATCACTTTTATCGCTGGGACTTAGCTTAATAAATAATCCACATCATCGAATCACCCCTGCACTACGGCCAAGGATATTCTTTATATCACGACCACAATTATCCATGCACTACGGGCCAAAGATAATCGTGTTTTCATCAATGGTCCTGATCATACCATAAAACAATTCATCTTTGCACCCTTGGCCGAAGAGAATCCATAGCCATAATCATACCAAAAACTGTCCATCAATACACTACGGGCCAATGAGGACTTTTCCCACATCATTTGTAACATTACAGCTATGATTATATCGTATAATCCCTGGTCATAATCATACCAAGTCCATCTATGCACTATAGGTCACAGATGACTTTCAAAAAAATAAACATTAGGATTATGACAATGATATAAGAATTCAATAAAATAAGTTCAAGAATTAATTTATCTAGGAACTGATAACGTCCAAATTGTCAACATGATACTTCTTTGTAGAGTAAAAATTAAGAATGCTCATAAGAATATTTCCGTGAATAGATATTGGATGAAGCGCAAATATCAAGGATATTCCATTATTTTTATGGAGTATAGAAGTCAAAGCTTGAACCAACTTAGTATAATAGAATATATAAAACTGCAAATGGATTTTCGTCCGCCATGCGGTAATCCACGTATACAAATCATTTTCACAATTTAATAAGAAATGAATACAAAAGATCAATCACCATGTATGTGGTAATCCACATAGACGGGTTATTCCAATAGAATAATAAAGAATGGAATAACAGAAGGATTCACCATGCATGCGATAGACTGCACAGACAGGTTATTCTCAACAGGATAATAAATAATGGAACCAGGTCCGGCGTAAAATACACAGACAGTATATTCCGACAGAATGATAAATATTGGAACCAGGTTCGGCGTAAACGCACAGACAGGATATTTCGACAGAATAATAAAGAACAGAATAAAAAATAATAGAACCAGGTAAGGCAAAATTCGCACCGACAAGATATTCCGACAGAATAATAAAAAACGAAATAATAGAAGAATTTCACCATATATATGGTACTTCGCATAAACAGGTTATTCCAATATAATAATAAAGAATGGAATAACAGAAGAATTTCACCAAGTATAGGGTATCCCGTGTATACAGGTTATTCCAATGGAATAATAAAGAATGGAATAACAGAAGTTCTCTTCATGAATAAGAATGAAAGAATACCCCTTACGAGTATAACAAATAATATTCCCTACCTTAAGAAGAAGAGTACTGGATATATAAGTAGTGAAGTAGCAGAATACTTTCTTCTTTCTCTCTATAGTTCATCTCTCTAGAGTTTCAGTGCATTCGTAAGAAAATAATGAAGGAATAAGCTTCTATTTATAGAAAAATGAACTACATAGTAACTAACTCATGAACAGTCCAGATTGATTTACTTTAATCTGACGGTCCATATTTAAAGCAGAATATTTTAAATAAAAAATAATATATTCTATTTATAATCTAATAAAACGAATAACTTTATAAAAGATTTTACTATGCAAACACTATGCAAGTACTATGCAAACACTATGCATAATAAAATATAATATATTTTAATTATTGTCTAATAAAATAGATAACTTTATAAAAGTATTCTGTTTTATATAAAAAGATTTTACTATGCAAAACACTATACAGACACTATGCAACACTATGCATAATAGAATATAATATATTTTATTTATAGAATAACTTTATAAAAGTATTCTGTTTTATATAAAAAGATTTTCTATATTATTACATTAATAATACCAATAAAATAAAACTGA
Organism: Panax japonicus; assembly: GCA_020205505.1. NCBI lineage: Eukaryota > Viridiplantae > Streptophyta > Magnoliopsida > Apiales > Araliaceae > Panax > Panax japonicus. The sequence continues at coordinate 24,994,860 of CM035107.1, read as the reverse complement.
GTGACTTATCACGTAAGCATCAATAATCAATACCGTGTGCTACTATGCAACCACACGTATTACTGTACTTTTATTACCGATTTTTATAAAATATTTTTGTCATTTTCTCAATTAGACAATAATTCCGTTGTGGGGTCCACCAATGATTGTGTCGTTGCACGAATATTCCCTGATAAAACAAATATATTCCCCGACCAATTAAATATAATATGAAAACTTGCATACTTTGTAAAATTTATAAATACTACCCACAACTATAACATTATATCAAATCCACACCATAATATTCAAAAAATTATTTCGAGAAAATAAAATCTTTATTCATAAAATCCGGGGTCTCACAATCTCCCCTCATGAAATTTTGCCCTCAAAATTTACGTACGTACTTGGTATGCCGAAGAGGTGAGGATACCTCGACTTCATTTTAAATTCTAATTCTTGAGGTATAACCTTTGAGTGTTGAATATGATTCTTCTTATCCAAGATTTTAACACGTATCTCCTCATACGTTAAATCTTCTGCTATATCGTTTAGTTCTAATTTAATAATGTGGTTCGGGTCGTCCACATATTTACGTAACATCGATACGTAAAAAAATGTTCTGAACACGCAACATACTTGGCGGTAAAACAAGCCTATAGGCCACAGTTCCTACTTCATCGAGGATTTCAAATGGGCTAATTAAATCGAGGGTTGAGATTTCCTCTCTTCGTCGATTCTTGCTTCTAGAATAACGCCCTCTTGAACCATCTTCTTCACATTCATCAGCTCTGAGTATGTAGCTTGAGCGGCTTTAACTTTATCGATTAAAGTTGATTCTAATCGTATATTCGTTATCTTCACTTGGGTTCGTATATTCGTACTTGTAACCGCATACGATCTTCTACTCAATGCGTCAGCTACCACGTTCGCACTTCTACGATGATATTACATGGTACAATCATAATATTCAACAGCTTGAGTCAACGTCTTTGGCGCATGTTACGTTCATTTTAGTTGAAAAAAATATGTGAGGGTTTAAGAAATGGGTTTTGTACTGGGGTCAATACAAAATTTGATTTCACGCACTAGGGGTAAGCTAGGAAGTCTTCAAGAATACGTCATGAAATTAACAATAGAAATATCATTCAAAACTGTGACTCTCATCCAAGACTTGGATAGCATATGTAATGAAGGTTTCTCCTAACGGAGTTTCAACTGACAAGTCAAAGTCTAATTTCTCCCGAGTCAAATTTAAACATTGAGCGCAAGCAAGAGAGATAAAAGAATGGGTAGAAACGGTATCTAATAAGGTATATACTTCGTAAGAATTTATAATTAACTAACCCCTGATAACTTCGTTCGATTCATCGTTACGAAAAATGCTCTCCCTTAAACTACCGAATTTAACTTGTTCGGGACAGTCTTTGGTGTCATCATTACCACTGTAATTAACTTTTGCTATAGGGCATATTCCACCCTCAACTGCTTCGTCGTACTCCTACTCCATGACTGAATCATTAGCCTTCGATCCATATCGAATTGGGGTTGACCACAATGTGTAGGGTAATTCAAAACTCGATGATAGGTTCTCCTAATTGATGTCGAAAAAGAGAAATACATATCATCTATTTTAGCTTTCTTGGATCGGACTTCTCTCTCCACAATATCAACGCGTCGTGTGGCTTTTATCCATGCATCTTTCATTCACACTCGTTCAGTTGTTTCTTCTTTCAGCTGCTCCTTGACATTTGAATTCTTAGATTCCAACTTTAATATCGTATACTCTGCCAAAGAGCGCTCCTGTTCAGCTATCGCACATCAGGTAATACAATTTTGAATTGTTACATTCCTTTGCTCCACGACCGCCTTTCGTTCTTCAGCCTGCTCTTCTAACTCATGAATATGATTTTGTAATTCTACATTTTGATCAATAACTTCTTCTAATAAATCCTCCGCAGGTTCTTCTTCTTCCTCAATCGTAGTTGCTACCTTTGCGACTAACTTGAGTGCAACTTTTAATTCCTCAATCACCACATGGATATCTTTAATCACATTATCTTGGTTAGTGATAAGAGGTGTCTCCACGGTCTCATGTGGTCCATTGCTATTCTCAACATTCTCGGATGTTATTTTCAAATACTGCCACAAAACTTAACATATCATATATTATCCATATACTATAACCGACCAATTAAATACAAAAAAAAAAACTTAGGTAGGTCATACTAGCGAAGGAATTCAACCGTCTCTCCCCTCCTAGTTCTTGTCTCACATCTCAACCAGAGATCATATCCCTAAGCTTTGATACCAACTGTGACGCCCCCAAAATTAGGTATACATCACCCATCTTACGTCGCCAGATACATGGTACAGAATTCAAATACAACTTAATAATACAATAGTCGTGTAAAATACGACAAAACATAGGCTGTGAGTTTGAATATAAATATTGTCTACTAGAGAGTATAAAAACACAAAAGGAGTCCTCATTACAATTATTATCACACTATTTCACAGAATAGTGAGGACTACTAATGCAAACATCTAGGACCATCACTCTGTTCCCCGACTAGTCCCTGCTACGTTCTCATTTCCTGAAGAGAATAATGAAAGTAAAAGGGTGAGCTCAACTAGCCCAGTAAGAAATATTATAACTAAGATAATGCAGAAAAATTTATCGTTAGCCTTCAATGGTGTTAAAATGATATAATATAAAAAACATCAAGTTTAACTGCAGCGGAACAAGCAATCCATTAAAAAAGTCAAGTAGAGAATAAAATCTACTATCTTTTATGATTTAAAAATTTTTTAATCACTTTTATCACTGGGACTCAGCTTAATAAATAATCCACATCATCGAATCACCCCTGCACTACGGCCAAGGATATTCTTTAGTATCACAACTACAATTATCCATACACTACGGGCTAAAGATAATCGTTTTTTCATCAACGGTCCTGATCATGCCATAAAATAATTCATCTTTGCACCCTTGACCGAAGAGAATCCATAGCCATAATCATACCAAAAATTGTCCATCAATGCACTACGGGCCAATGAGGACTTTTCCCACATCATTTGTAACATTACGGTTATGATTATACCGAATAATCCCTGGTCATAATCATACCAAGTCCATATATGCACTACAGGTCACAGATGACTTTCAAAAAAAATAAACATGAGGATGATGACAATGATATAAGAATTCAATAAAACAAGTTCAAGAATTAATTTATCTAGGAACTGATAATGTCCAAATTGTCAACATGATACTTCTTTGTAGAGTAAAATTTAAGAATGCTCAGAAGAATATTTCCATGAATAGATATTGGATGAAGCGCAAATATCATGGATATTCCACTAATTTCATGGAGTATTGAAGTCAAAACTTGAACCAACTGAGTATAATAGAATATATATAAAACTGCAAATGGATTTTCGTCCGCCATGCGGTAATCCACGTATACAGATCATTTTCACAATTTAAAAAGAAATGAGTACAAATGATCATTCACCATGCATGTGGTAATCCACATAGACAGGTTATTCCACCAAAATAATAAAGAATGGAATAACAGAAGGATTCACCATGTGTGCGATAGACTGCATAGACAGGTTATTCCCAACAGAATAATAAATAATGGAACCAGGTCCGGCGTAAAATGCACAGACAGGATATTCCGACAGAATAATAAATATTGGAACCAGGTCCGGCGTAAACGCACAGACATGATATTCTGACAAAATAATAAAGAACGAAATAATAAATAATAGAACCAGGTCAGGCGAAATTCGTACCGACACGATATTCCGACAGAATAATAGAGAATGGAATAATAGAAGAATTTCACCATGTATGCGGTACTTCACATAAACAGGTTATTCCAACATAATAATAAAGAATGGAATAACAGAAGAATTTCACCAAGTATAGGATATCCCGCGTATACAGGTTATTCCAACAGAATAATAAAGAATGGAATAACAGAAGTTCTCTTCATGAATAAGAAAGAAAGAATACCCCTTACGAGTACAACAAATAATATTCCCTACCTTAAGAAGAAGAGTACTGGATATATAAGTAGTCAAGTAACAGAATACTTTCTTCTTTCTCTCTATAGTTTATCTCTCTAGAGTTTTGGTGAATTCGTAAGAAAATAATGAAGGAATGAGCTTCTATTTATAGAAATATGAACTGTATAGTAACTAACTAATGAACGGTCCAGATTGATTTACTTTAAACTGACGGTCCATATTTAAAGCAAAATCTTTTAAATAAAAAAAATAATATATTCTATTTATAATCTAATAAAATGAATAACTTTATAAAAGATTTTACTATGCAAACACTATGCCTAATAAAATATAATATATTCTAATTATTGTCTAATAAAACAGATAACTTTATAAAAGTATTCTATTTTATATAAAAAGATTTTACTATACAAAACACTATGCAGACACTATGCAACACTATGCATAATAAAATATAATATATTATATTTATAGAATAACTTTATAAAAGTATTCTGTTTTATATAAAAAGATTTTTTGTATTATTACATTAATAATACCAATAAAACAAACTGAGTGAGTTATCACGTAAGCATCAATAATCAATATCGTGTGCTACTATGCAACCACGCGTATTACTGTACTTTTACTACCGAGTAGTTCAACAATATTAACGGTAAAACTTCCGCCGTTATTTTCATAAAATATTTTTGTCATTTTCTCAATCAGACAATAATTTCATTGTGGGGTCCACCAATGATTGTGTCGTTGCATGAATATTCCCTGATAAAACAAATATATTCCCCGACCAATCGAATATAATATAACAACTTTCATACTTTGCAAAATTAATAAATATTACCCACAACTATAACATTATATCAAATCCACACCATAATATTCAAAAAATTATTTCGAGAAAATTAAATCTTTATTCATAAAATCTGGGGTCTCACAGTATGGGTAGATATTTAGCGAGGAACCTCCATCTATTAAGACTCCAGCTATCATATATCCGAAGGACGAGACCGTAATGTGCAACGGCTTGCAATGACCGGTCCCTTCGGGCGGTATGTCATCATCAGTGAAGGATATAACATTGTTGTTGAAAATGTGATCAACCAGATGTTGAAACTTTTTCGTATCCACTGATGTTGGTAGATAGGCTTCTTCTAAAACCTTCAACAAGACCTTCCGGTGATTCTCGGAAGTTAGGACCAAGTCCAAAATTGATATCTGTTGTGGAGCTTCTTTCAAGCTTAAAACCACCTTGGTTTCGTGATGACCCATAGTATGGAGGAATTTTTTAATTTTCTCCATGGGTATTTTCCCCTTTGATTTGATAGTGGGCTTCATCACCCGGTGGGGAAGATACATTGGATTTTCCTTCGACACTGTAGCAGTTGTATGTGAGGTGGATCATTCACCTTCTCCGTAATTCCACGGAATTGTGCGCAAGCTAACAATAGGATATTGTGCTCTGTACGGCAAGTTGATTGGCTCGGGAGCGGCCACTTTCAAAGGATTGTTGCCTCCCTTGAGTTTAATTGTTGGCGTTATGAGTAATGCATTAATCCCATCAGGTTCAGTGGATATGACTGTTACCACACTTTTCCACTTAGTAGGGCCTGCATTCTCACTTGCACATAAGACAGTATCGTCGTCCGCTAGGCGCAGGACACCACTGTCGATTAGATTTTGAATAAGGTGGCGAAGTGCCAAGCATTCTTCTGTACTATGATCGCGAGACTGGGAGAGATATTGACATACTCCATCAGAGTAGTACCGCCCTGAACGGGGGTTGATTGGAGGTTGAAGGGAACTGATCCTTCCTTCATTGATTAACATATGAAGAATTTCCTCCATAGGTTGGCCCAGATAGGTGAATTCCCTTTTGTTGGCAAAATCTCGACGGGCTTTGGCATTTGCTCTCTTTATCACTTTGTCTTCCAGCATTTCATTTTCTAAAAGTGATGAGGGAATATTCATGACAATAGGTATGAGACCGGCATGCTCCTGGCTGATTAACTGACGAGTCATTTGATGCTGATAAGTCACCAGTTCCACCAATTGCTCAATTTGCTTGCAAAGAGCTTTCATCTTTCGTTCCATTGTGAACTGGAACTTGGCATAATCCCATTTGTCATCACCATCTTTGAGGGTCTGGGAAGATTCACAGCTGAAATTGGAACTCTGTCCATTGCTCCAATTAATCATGTTGACCTCTTCTTCTTTGTGTTGAGGAAGAGGGTTGTCTTGAACATGAGGATGATCTGGTTTGGTGACCAAGATCTCTCCGTTGACTATCAGGTCATGGATCTTATGTTTCAAGGCCCAACAATCCTGAGTATCATGTCTAGGTGCCCCGGCATGATAAGCACATTTCCTATCAGCATTGAAACCCCGTCCATTAGGGCTGACTGGTGGAAGAAGATGTGTAATTTTTTTCTGTGTTGTTAGAAGATTTAAAATGTTCTCGAGGGTATCCCCTAAGGGTGTAAACACTCGAGGGCGTTTGACTTCTCCACCTTTTGGTATTGGAGGGTTCGTGGGCTGTGCTTGAAAGGGAGTGTAATTTATCCTTTGAATATGCATGTTTTGATTGCCTTTTTGACCCTGTAGTATCAAGGAAACATCTTCCTCTTTCTTTTTATGGACTCTCCGGGGGTTGTTCCCATAATTTCCAGATTGGATGTGATCAGAAACAGCTTTGAGTGCAGCTAGGTCTTGAATCTTTTCGGACTTCAATCCCATCACAACCATCTCCCCGTGTTTGACCATTTCAGAAAATGCTTTACCGATGCCGGCTAAAACTCTCTCATAGAAGGGAGCTTCTTGTATGTCTATGAAAGTCATGACCATTTCTAATTCTATCATGGAAGGACTAACTTGGGCAACCAGGCGTCTCCACCTTTGAGCATACTCTCTGAAAGACTCGTTAGACTGTTTCTTGATCTTGGTAATTTGATATCGATCAGGAGCCATCTGAGTTTGAAAGTTGTATTGAGTGAGGAAAGCATGTGCTAGCTCTTCTCAGCTATGGATTTTGAAGTTGTCTAATCTTGTTTACCACGAACGGGCTTCTCCAGTTAAACTCTTCTGGAACAATTGCATTCTGAGCTTTTCGTCCTTTGCATAAGATCCAAGTTCTCCAATAAACACCTTTAGATGTGTATAAGGATCTCCTAACCCATCATATTTTTCAAAGTTAGGAGTTTTTAATTTTTCTGGATAATGAACACTAGGGAAAACGCAAAGATTAGCAAATGAAACACTCCCGTGTGTTCCAATTCCTTTGATAGCACGAAGAGTCTCTTCCATTTAGAGGAATTTCTTTTTGATGTCACCAGTGTATGGATCTCCAGTGGGATGGGTAGCATCATGAGTTTTGTTGATCGTATCCAACTGTAGTTCAGGTATGGTAATGACCGGGATTCCTCCTTGTGTGGAGGAATCAACATGTACGGGTATTTTTGGACCCTAATTAGACTGGTGTAATTCTTTGAGTAGAACAGCCAAATCTGTAATTTGTTTGCTTAATCCGTCGAATTCTTTACGAGAAACTGGATTAAGGTCAGTCTGGTCGGATGACGACATGATTGACTATAGGCCTATTGCCTTTTTGGACTTTGACCGGGTAGTAGGTCCGATTGAATCCCTGCGAAAGACTTGCATAGTTTAGTCTTTACGGGATGTGTATAATAACATGCTATGTGATGTGTCCATTTTAGGAATTTTATCCTACAAAACGGATGTCAGTTGTTTGTAGCATGTTTCAAAATAGGTATGTATACACATTTCTTCATATTTCTCATTTACATGGAGATAGATATGGAATGTAAGTACAAGTAATTTGTAATGAGAGCATGAAGAGACTTTCCTCCATTTTGGGTTTATCAGAGGCTGACCTATCTTAGGTTACTCTCGTGGCCTTTTGGCATGAAGGTTCCCAAATCATTGCAATCTACTAGACGGGAAGTTAATCTGGTCTTTCAACTGGAGCGAATTTGGGTGGTGCCTTTCCTGAGCCTCAGAGAATTAGTCTTCTCACGAGTCTAGTAATCAAACGTCGACAGGATAGCCTCCTGGTGGAGGTACAACACAACATACATTCACATACATCGCGTCTCAACATATAAAAAATGATGACATGTGCGAAGCACTAATATCACAAGCAGATATGGTGTGAAGCACTAATATCACAAGCAGTTATGGTGCGAAGCACTAGCATCACAAGCAGTTATGGTGCGAAGCACTAAGTGCAAATAAGGAAATGCATTCGTACACATTCATCAAATGTAAATGCAACATCCACACACAAGCAGGTAACAGTTTTGAAAAAATTATAATAGCAGCTTAAGTCCTCTTACTGGAGTCCCCAGCAGAGTCGCCACCTATCGACGTCGGGATTTTTAGATGTCCCTTTCCGTTACTTGTTCTTTGGTGTTCTCATTTTAGGTGAGATTTGTTTCAAAAAAAACAAGTGAAAAAGGTCCGACATGTATAATGTCGACGATGGACTGTTAAGAGTCGCCAGTTGGTTTTTTAAATGGTTGTACCAACACAACCGAGAAAAGGTTTGCACATTGACCCAGTGATGTGACACTGCTAAACGGGTCGGTGAAATCGAGATTCATTAAGGTCTGGGGACTTGGTTATGCGGGGGGGAAGGTGTTAGGCACCCCCCGACATCCGTGTTACCACGGTGACCGCCTCTTTTCAAGAAACTGTTATCTGAATGTGTGTGTGTGTGTGTGTGAGTTAATGTGCTGTTATTTAGAAGTAGTGTGAGGCCTTGTTCGAACCTATATACACAGGGTTTGAATTTATGTAAAAATTCAATTTTTAGCAAGATATGGCAGTGATGTTTTATAAAAGAGGTTTTTCAAACCCTGATGCTCAATAGTAATTGAGACCTTTTACACTCCCATTTTATTAAGTGTTCGGCTTGACTGATTTTTATTTCACGAATGCGAGGCATCCGTACTAAAATAATGTACAAACATAATGCCGACTTCCTCGTGGGTATGGAAACCATCTGAGGAAATTGAGACACCGCAGAATAATTTACAAGCTGCTTACAGCTGAAAATGTCCATCACGGGAACCGAATCTAGATTCAATGGGATGAATCTGTGATCACATGATTCCTAGGCGCACAGAATACTGCAATTTGTATGAAAGTAGTAAGCAGGTATATATATAAAAGCTGTAAATATATATATATACAGACAGGATCACCAACCACGAAGCATCTCCATGGGGGATCAGAAATGTAAATAAAGTTGTAGAAGCTATCAACAATCACGGAGGAAACTCCAGGCGGGACGAAACATAAATAAAGCTATAAATACGGTCAACTGCCACGAAGGAAACTCTAGGCGGGACAAAATGTAAATAAAGCCGTACAAAGCGATCAACTACCACGAAGTAGACTCCAGGCAAGACAAAACATAAACAAAGCTGTAAAAGCGATCAACCACCACGAAGTAAACTCCAGGTGGGACGAAATATATATATATATATATATATATGCACCGGATGTAAAATCTAGGCTCATCGAACAGAGTCTGATGAATGAGTAGTATACACATGAATTGGATATATTTGGACTTAAATTATTGCATTCTTAAGTTATTTAGTAGCATTTTTATTGTGTTTATATCTTGTTTTGCAGATTTGGAAGCTGGAGGGGCAACTATGGGAGATTCAAGCATTTAATGGCAATATGGAAATTTTAGAGAAGTCCAGCGCCGGGGCGCTGGAAAATATACTACCAACAGCGCCGGGGCGCTGAGCCTCGGCTGGCCTTGACTGGATTAGCGCGTTTGACTTCTGGTTGGACTTGACTTGGTTATTGGGAGCTAATGTGAAGCCTAATTGGAGGAGGATTGTGGGAAGTTATAAAAAAGAAACTAAGTGCTGAAATTAGTGATGGGAGATTTTGATTATTTTTTGAAGGATTCAACGAGTTCATCCATTGAAGGCTACACAAGATTACTTGGAGATTAAGGATTGGCTACAAAGTTTCTTCTTTTTCTCCTTATTTTCAATTTGTAATTCTTTAAGGATGATTTGCCAACAATTAGTGGTTTTTATTTCCGTGATGAACTAATTCTTTAATTAAGATTTCAATTGAACCTTTATGACTATAAATTAGTTATTCACTCATTCTAATTATTTATGTTGAAGTGAATTGTTTATCATGTTTTGACTCTATTGCTTAATTATTTGGCCAATAATTACCTTGTTACTCTAGAAGGAATTGGAAAAGGAATTCTAGGGTTAGAACAGGACATGATAACATGTGACTTAGTTATTTGCACGGTGAATAATTAGGTTTGTGAATTGAATGGAAATATCTGTTCACCGCATGTAACACATAAGGAATTGGGATTGGAAAGAGTTTAATTCAATTGTTTTGCATAGGAATATAGCAAGATTAATCTGGATTAAATAGAAGTCAATTGATCACTTGGAAAAGGGCTTTTGGCATTTGAGAATTCTTGTTAACAATTCAGAAGACATAATAATTGAGATGATTAGATAATTGATTTATAGTTCATAATTAGGGATACTGAAGTCTTAATCTTTATCTATCGGAAGTCATTCACTCAAGTATTAGTTTATTTATTCGCTTATTTTAGGACAATATTTTTAAGTGTTTAATTTTGTGTTAATAGTTCAGAAAATCATAATTTATCCTTATTTGAATAAAATTGAATTGATATAGTATTAGTAGTTGGGATTTATTAATTAGAATTCCCTGTGGGAACGATACTCAACTTATCACTTTATTACTTGTTGACCACGTATACTTGCGTGTTGTGCGTAACTAGATTTTACCCAACAAGTTTTTGGCGCCGTTGCCAGGGAATTTTTTTTTAATATTAATTTCATATTAGTTATAATCAATTCGGTTTTAATTTGAACGCTACTTAATCTTTCTTCTTCGATTGGCAGGAATTCGTGTATGCACACTAGATCGAAAGCTAGAAAGGAACTTCTTACGTATAGAGACAACCTTGAGAGGAAGTTCCGGACAGTGCGTTTGAATAGTGAGGTTATACATTTGGAAGAAGAACTGGCAACCCAGGAAATACTCATGAACATGGCAGAGAACGAACAGAAATCACTTAGGGATTACGCCCTGCCAAATGTCACGGATTTACAGTCAAGTATTAAGAGGCCGGCAATCAATGCGAATAGTTTCGAGATAAAACCGGGATCAATTCAGATGCTACAGAATATATGCCAGTTTGAGGGTAATTCGATAGATGATCCTAATGAGCATATCTTGAGTTTCTTGGAAGTTTGTGATACCTTCAAATTTAACAATGTATCGGAAGATGCTATAAGGTTGAGGATGTTCCCGTTTACTTTAAAAGATAAAGCACAAAGTTGGTTACACTCCTTGTCTCCTGGTTCAATCACCACATGGGATGACTTAGCTCAAAAATTTTTAGCTAAGTTCTTCCCACCAGCGAAGTCGGAAAAACTACGGAACGATATTCATACTTTCGTACAACTTGAGTCAGAGTCGTTATATGAGGCGTGGGAAAGGTTCAAGGATATGCTCCGTAAGTGCCCTCATCAGGGAATCCCGCAATGGATGCAATTAGGGATATTTTGTGATGGTTTGCACGCGTCCACGAGGTCTAATATTGATGCAGCAGCAGGAGGAGCGATCATGTCCAAAAATTTTGATGAGGCGTATCAATTGTTAGAGACAATGGCCACCAACAACTATCAGTGGCCCATGACGAGGTCTAACCATCCAAAAGCATCGGGAAAGTATGAAGTGGACGCACTGACAGCATTAACAGCGCAAGTGACTGCAATAGCTAAGCATATGGAAATATGGCGTCCACAAGCCACACAGCAGGTAGCGATGGTTTGTGAGTTGTGTGCTGGGGGTCATGCTACGGATCAATGTGCGATAAATTTTGAATCATCACAGTTCGTAGGAAATTATAATCGCTCAACTCAACCGTATCCGACTCAAAATGCTTATAATCCAGGTTGGAAGAATCATCCAGGGTTTTCATGGAGTAACAATCAAGCTGCAACTCAACCACTTAGACAACAAAACACCTCCGGATTTCAAAATCCGCCTCAACAACCAGAGAGGATATCAAGTTTGGAAGAAGCCTTGGAAAAATTCATTAGAGCTTCTGACAAAAAGAACGAGGAACAAGATAAGAAACTGAATCAATTAGATCTTACTTTGCAAAGCCATGGGGCATCGTTAAAGAATCTGGAAAATTAATTGGGGCAAATAGCACATGCATTGAATACCCGTCCACTAGGAACGCTCCCGAGTGATACAGAAATAAATCCGGGAAGAAATGAGCACTGCAAAGCAGTAATCTTACGTAGTGGGAAGGAGTTGCAAACAGTTAAGGATAAGGAAAAGGGGGACAACGCAACAGCCGAAATAGAAGAAGTTGTGAAAACCGGGAAAGATAAAGAGGAAATCGGAGAGGAAAATGCACCGGGACCAACTATAACAATGCCGCCTATACCATATCCGCAGAGATTTCAGAAATCCAAGTTAGATAAGCAGTTTTCAAGATTTTTGGATATTTTTAAAAAATTGCATATCAACATCCCATTCGCCGAAGCTTTAGAACAAATGCCGAGCTACGCTAAGTTCATGAAGGATGTGCTATCAAAGAAAAGGAAACTGGGGGATTTTGAAATAGTAGCGCTAACCGAAGAATGTAGCGCAATTATTCAGAACAAGTTGCCTCCGAAGTTGAAAGATCCAGGTAGCTTTACTATTCCGTGCGACATTGGTAATTAGTTTTCGGGGAGAGCACTGTGTGATTTGGGGGCCAGTATTAATTTGATGTCATTATCAGTCTACCGTCAGTTCGGGCTCCAGGCACCAAAACTGACAAATATCAGTTTATTGTTGGCAGACCGATCAGTTACATATCCACGAGGTATCGTTGAAGACGTATTAGTAAGGGTGGATAAATTCATCTTTCCAGCAGACTTCGTTATCTTGGATTGTGAAGCAGATACGGAACTTCCCATCATTCTCGGGCGACCATTCTTAGCAACGGGGAGAACGTTAATCGACGTGCAAAAAGGAGAATTGACGATGAGAGTTGATGATCAACAGGTCACTTTTAATGTGTTTAAATCAATGTCCTATCCAAAGGAAAAAGGTGAGTGTTTGCGGGTGGATTTAATGGAGGAGATAGTTAATCACAAGATTTGCGGTAATTACTCAGAGGATCCGATAGAATCCATGTTGCTTGGAACAGACAACGATAGTGTTGATGCGGACATTGAGCAGGTCAAATGGCTAGACACATCATCATTCTACCGGAAAAGTAATCAACCATTCGACACCCTTGATAGGCCCAAAACGGAAGGTAAAATGTGCAAACCCTCGATAGAAGAGCCACCGGTGTTGGAATTAAAGCCACTCCCCTCTCATCTTGAGTATGCTTATCTAGGGAAAGATTCGACTCTACCAGTTATTGTTTCGACAAAGTTAACTGACACCCAAAAGGAAAAATTGCTACAGGTTCTGCGCGAGTTCAAAACAGCGATTGGGTGGACTATAGCGGACATTCAAGGTATTAGCCCATCTTTCTGTATGCATAAGATTTTAATGGAAGAGGGATCAAAACCAACCATTGAGATGCAAAGAAGGTTAAATCCCATTATGAAAGATGTGGTGAAGAAGGAAATTATAAAATGGTTGGATACCGGTATTATTTACCCAATCTCAGACAGTTCATAGGTAAGTCCTGTACAGTGTGTACCGAAAAAAGGGGGTATGATCGTGGTAAAGAACAAAGCTCATGAGCTCATCCCGACTAGAACTGTTACAGGCTGGAGAGTATGTATGGATTACCGCAAGTTGAATAAAGCCACACGCAAGGATCACTTTCCCTTGCCGTTCATTGATCAGATGTTGGACAGGTTAGCGAGACATCAATTCTACTGTCTGTTAGATGGATATTCTGGGTACAATCAAATTGCCATAGCGCCGGAAGATCAAGAAAAGACCACGTTCACATGTCCATACGGTACGTTTGCATTCCGGCGTATGTCTTTTGGTTTATGTAATGCGCCGGCAACCTTTCAACGATGTATGATGGCAATCTTCTCCGATATGGTCGAAAAGAATTTAGAGGTATTCATGGATGATTTCTCCGTGTTCGGTGATAGTTTTGACTCGTGTTTGAAGAATCTGATCTTGGTGTTAAAAAGATGTGTAGAGACTAACCTGGTGCTTAACTGGGAAAAATGTCATTTTATGGTACAAGAAGGGGTTATTCTGGGACATAAGGTTTCTGCATCCGGATTGGAGGTGGATAGAGCGAAGATTGATACAATTGAGAACCTGCCTCCTCCATCATCTGTAAAAGGCATTCGGAGCTTCTTGGGACATGCAGGGTTCTACAGACGCTTTATTAAAGATTTTTCAAAGATTTCGAAACCCCTATGCTCACTCTTGGAGAAAGAGGTACCGTTTAAGATGGATCAGGCATGCATCGAGGCATTTGAGGTATTAAAGAAGAAATTGGTCTCTGCGCCAATCATTGTAGCGCCCGATTGGTCCTTACCATTCGAATTGATGTGCGACGCCAGTGATTACGCGGTGGGAGCCGTATTGGGACAACGTCACGATAAGATTATTCATATTATCTACTACTCTAGTAAGACATTGACGGATGCCCAGCTGAACTACACAACAACCAAAAAAGAATTACTTACAGTGGTGTTTGCTTTCGACAAATTCAGAGCTTATCTCATCGGCACCAATGTAATTGTCTACACTGATCATTCGGCCATTAAATATCTGATTGAAAAGAAAGATGCTAAACCGCGATTAATACGGTGGGTACTGTTGTTACAAGAATTTGATCTGGAGATCCAGGACAGAAAAGGTACAGAAAATCAAGTGGCGGATCATCTGTCTCGGTTAGAAAATAAAGAGGAACAGAAAGAAGACAACTTAGTGATTAATGAAAAATTTCTGGATGAGCAACTGTTCCGGGTAACTACCATATTTCCTTGGTATGCTGACTATGTAAACTATGTGGTTGCCAAAGTGTTACCGCCGGATTTGACCTCACAACAACGAAAGAAGTTTCTCCACGATGTGAAGTAATACTATTGGGATGAACCATTTCTGTTTAAAGTATGTGCAGATCAAATGATAAGACGTTGTGTAACTCATGAAGAAATGGATAGTATATTAGGCCATTGCCACTCCTCAGATTACGGAGGTCATTATTCTGGTGATCGAACAGCAGCAAAAGTACTACAATCGGGATTTTTCTGGCCTTCTTTATTCAAAGATGCTCATCTCTTTGTGCTGAAATGCATTCGTTGCCAACGCGTAGGTAATATCTCCAAGCGCAATGAAATGCCACTGAACATAATTCTAGAGGTGGAACTATTCGACGTGTGGGGAATCGATTTTATGGGACCATTTCCATCTTCTTTTAATAATCATTACATCTTGTTAGCGGTCGATTATGTTTCCAAATGGGTAGAAGCCGCAGCGTTACCCATGAATGATGCCAATGTTGTTATCCGATTTTTAAAGAAGAATATTTTTACCCGATTTGGGACACCGAGAGCTATAATAAGTGATGAGGGGACTCACTTCTGTAACAAGCAGTTCACCAAATTGCTTGTAAAGTATGGGGTTCGTCACAAAATTGCAGCTGCGTATCACCCACAAACCAATGGCTAAGCAGAGGTGTCGAATAGGGAAGTTAAGAGGATCCTGGAAAAAGTAGTCAATCCGTCACAAAAAGATTGGGCATTGCATCTTGACGATGCTCTATGGGCCTATCGAACAGCGTACAAAAATTCGATCGGCATGTCACCGTACAGAATGGTATTTGGAAAGGCGTGTCACCTCCCGATCGAGCTAGAACACAGTGCGCACTGGGCCATTCAGAAACTAAACTTTGATCTAGAAGCAGCTGGTGAGAAAAGGTTACTGCAGTTGAACGAGATGGATGAATTCTGGTTCAATGCCTACGAAAACGCTAAGCTCTACAAGGAGAAAGTCAAAGCTTGGCACGATAAAAAAATTCTTGATAGAACATTTGAACCGGGCCAACAAGTACTACTGTTCAACTCACGCTTGCGTCTATTTCCGGAAAAATTGAAGTCCAGGTGGTCCGGGCCATTCGTAGTTATATCTGTCACTCCACACGGAAACATTGAGGTCGAGGAACCGAACTCAAGGCGTACATTCAAGGTCAATGGTCAACGTCTGAAACATTATTGGAGTGGACCAATCGAACGTCAAGCTACGGTCCAGTACCTCTCCGAACCAGTGGACAACTGAACAACACCGAAAAGTTAAGCTGACGACTGTAAACCAAGCGTTTCTTGGGAGGCAACCCATTAAGTTCTATAATTTTTACTTTATTTGATTTGATTTTATTTTATTTTATTTAGATTTAAAATTCTCTTATTTTTACTTTTATCTTTTAATATTGAAGAATAAGATTTTGCTAGACTAATTCTTAAAATTTTCCATGTATGCAAGATACAAAGACAGATGGGAGCGCCCCGACTCTGGTTCAATGCTATTTAATAGAGCCCCGGCACTAAGCACAATCGAAACCGTCTGCCATACAGCGCCCCCGGCGCTCCCATTATTAAGGATTCCAGCGCCCCGGCGCTACGTGCACGGTAAAACCCAGCGCCCCGGCGCTGGGGTCAGGTCAGGTCTTTATAATTTAAATCTCTTCCGTGCCCATACTTCTAGTCCAAGTTCATTACCCACGCCGGCACATCAGGTTTCAGTTACGCAATTATCCCTCTCCCATTCTCCTATACGCCTCTCTCCCTCTCCATATCACAAGGTCATTGAACTTTGGATAATATTTCTTCCACATATCTACCACGCGTCAATTACTTCGTTCCATATTGGTTGTATGCTCCTTATGTGCCGAAATTCTACTCCTCCAAATTCTTTAAAGGTAGCAAAGGTATGACTTGATTTGTATTCAAACTATTGCGAATCAAGATTTTCTTCATTAATTATTCTTTTCATCTGGAAAATCCAATAGAGCACATAGCTAATTCACTACTGTTTGGCGTACTCATACACACGAGGTTAGTGAATGCTAAAGGCATGGCATGAATAGATAGGGAATTAGTGATGGTTGTAAGCAAGTTATCAGTTGTTGCCTAGGTGTTTGACAAATTGTCTAAGTCAATAATCATGTACAACTTAAATACTTGCCAGTTTCATGCCTCATCCTCACCTGTGTACTCACAATACACACATTTTATACAGTTTCGGGGTGATGCTATGCACACATTTATCCAACCATGAATTCTTTTTAAAGCTAAAATATGAGTATGTTTTTACTTGCAGAATTCTCTACATGGCATCAAAACGTCAACGAGGCGAAGGGTCAGGGGCCGCTTCAATTCCACCTCCAAAATTTGACAGCAGGCGTTTTGTTAGTGTCGCGGCTCAAGAACGCTACAGCCACATGGCCACCCGCTCACTAGTCCCCGAACGTGGTCTCCGTCCCGATCAAACCAAGGATGGAGAAATAGCAGTGATGATTGCTGAACGAAACTGGTTCTCCCTCACCGAACAGCCTGACCCAGCAGTGATTGCAGTTGTAAAAGAATTCTACGCCAACTTGCCCGAGCATGACCATTATGGGGTATTTGTCAGAGGAAAAACCGTGGAAATCGGCGAGGAGGATATAAATGGGTGCTATCAACTACCCTTAGAGGGCCTTCATGATGAATATGCTAGACTAGTGAGTGATGGGCCGGACTATGAAAAGCTTATTCGGGAGTTGTGTCAACCGGGCACCACATGGACCATGCATGAGCGTGGCAGCATGACTTTCCCATTGTCACACCTCAGTCTATATGGAAAGGCATGGTATGCCTTCATTTGCGCTAAATTGATGCCCTGCACACATGTGAGTCACGTAACCAGAGAAAGGGCTGTGCTATTATACTCCATCATACAAGGCCTAAGAATTGGTGTCGGCCATCTTATTCAGCAATCTATGCTCCGCGCATCTCGCGGAGGGACCACAGGAGGGTTACCACATCCGTCACTGATCTGCGTATTATGTGCTAAGTTTGGGGTCAAATGGAAATCAGATGAGATGATTCAAACGCCTATGCCCGTGTTTGACCACAAGTTGATCCGTCGTTATAAAGTGTGGTCAGGTGGAGCTAATCACCCTAGGGGGCTGGGTTTCATTATCCCCCAAGTTACATCTACACAAGCCCCACCACCTCAGGCTCCACCTACTTATGGCCCATCGACAGCAGCTCATCGACGTGTGCTCCCCGAAGCTGTCCAGCGGGAGATAGACGGCTGGTTTTACAATATGGAGTCCCAGAATGTGCGCTTATCGGAACGTCAAGACGTGATTTTCAAGTTTTTAGTTGACTAATTTGCTGCACAGAATGCACTGACCGTCCAAACCCATCCGGGCGTTCAACTTAGCCACTTCCCAACGGCTCCCGTTCTTCCAGTATTTCCCCCTTCCGATCAAGAGATGGGCGAGGACGATGATGCTCCACCAGAGGAATAAGCTCGTCAGGGAAGTCCTCTGTTTTATTTTGCCTTATTTTTCGCATGAGGACATTGCTCTAGATTAGTTTGGGGGTAGTTAAGTTTTATTTTTGAAGTTGTAGTTTGTTATTAGTTTGTGGATTGATTATTAGTAATGTTGCATTTAGGATTGCATGTTAATTCCAGTTTTTGATAGTGCGTATATCTGGGGCCAATGATGAAAGTAGAATTGCATGAACAAGTCTAGTAAGGATTGTTGATTCAGTGATATGATTTTCTTGACATGAATTGGATCTTTATCTGTTTGACATTGATATTATAGGAAGGCACTTTGAAAAAACGACCATGTTGGCTATGATAGTTTAAATGGTTAGATAATAGAGTTCTAAAGGAGGATTGCTAGTGATATGGAAGAACAATATGAATAGCTAGAGAAGACTGAATTTATGCATAAACTCGAGTTTGGGGGAAAAATATTTGGAATATATAAGCTATAAAAAAAATGTTGAGTCTTGTGGTGGGTTGAGGAGAAACACTCCCCATAAACAGAAGCGTGAGATGGAGCGTAAAACGCACTCACCAACCATCTATGAAAAAAATAATATACAGGGTGACTAGTCTTGTTTCGGGGCCTTTGTTACTTGAGCAAGTACGCCCGAAGGGGTATCTTAAAACCTAGCGCCCTAAGGTCTTATATAGTCTGGGAGTCGTTGGTCGAAAGCTCGCTAAGGGGTAACACTGTTAGCCTAATGGGATGAGACATTGCACAGTCATTTATGTAGAGCTAAAAAAAGGAAAAGAAAAGCATAAGTATTCCATTTTGACTTTTGAATTCGGGTAAGTGTTTGAGTTCAGTTGAAACAAGTATATTTGATGAGTTCTCAAGTTTACATTGTATGATGCTTACTAAGAAATTTATTATCTTTCATATTTTTGTCTTTCATGGGTTAGCATGGTTGTTGAACACACACTCACAATATTAGTAATAACAGATTTAGATTCGTTGATTGTTGGGATATTATTGATCTGCTTTTGCATGATGAATTAGCATGTTTTTGTGATTTTTCTGAGGCATATGGATATACGTGAGCTTTTGAATTGCTGGAATTAAGAACATATAAATATAAATAGTTTGCATTTGCATGATGTTTAGTTTTGTTTTGTGATCTTATGTTTTGTCGCATGAGGACACGCAACGATTTAAGTTTGGGGGTATTTGATGAATGGGTAGTATACCCATGAATTGGATATATTTGGACTTAAATTATTGCATTCTTAAGTTATTTAGTAGCGTTTTTATTGTGTTTATATCTTGTTTGGCATATTTGGAAGCTGGAGGGGCAACTATGGGAGATTCAAGCATTTAATGGCAATATGGAAATTTTAGAGAAGTCCAGCGTCGGGGCGCTAGAAAATATACTACCAACAGCGCCGGGGCGCTGAGCCTCGGCTGTCCTTGACTGGATTAGCGCGTTTGACTTCTGGTTGGACTTGACTTGGTTATTGGGAGCTAATGTGAAGCCTAATTGGAGGAGGATTATGGGAAGCTATAAAAAAGAAACTAAGTGCTGAAATTAGGGATGAGAGATTTTGATTATTTTTTGAAGGATTCAACGAGTTCATCCATTGAAGGCTACACAAGATTACTTGGAGATTAAGGATTGGCTATAGAGTTTCTTCTTTTTCTCCTTATTTTCAATTTGTAATTCTTTAAGGATGATTTGCCAACAATTAGTGGTTTTTATTTCCGTGATGAACTAATTCTTTAATTAAGATTTCAATTGAACCTTTTATGACTATAAATTAGTTATTCACTCATTCTAATTATTTATGTTGAAGTGAATTGTTTATCATGTTTTGACTCTATTGCTTAATTATTTGGCCAATAATTACCTTGTTACTCTAGAAGGAATTGGAAAAGGAATTCTAGGGTTAGAACAGGACATGATAACATGTGACTTAGTTATTTGCACGGTGAATAATTAGGTTTGTGAATTGAATGGAAATATCTGTTCACCGCATGTAACACATAAGGAATTGGGATTGGAAAGAGTTTAATTCAATTGTTTTGCATAGGAATATAGCAAGATTAATCTGGATTAAATAGAAGTCAATTGATCACTTGGAAAATGGCTTTTGGCATTTGAGAATTCTTGTTAACAATTCAGAAGACATAATAATTGGGATGATTAGATAATTGATTTATAGTTCATAATTGGGGATATTGAAGTCTTAATCTTTATCTATCGGAAGTCATTCACTCAAGTATTAGTTTATTTATTCGCTTATTTTAGGACAATATTTTTAAGTGTTTAATTTTGTGTTAATAGTTCAGAAAATCGTAATTTATCCTTGTTTGAATAAAATTGAATTGATATAGTATTAGTAGTTGGGATTTATTAATTAGAATTCCATGTGGGAACGATACTCAACTTATCACTTTATTACTTGTTGACCACGTATACTTGCGTGTTGTGCGTAACTAGATTTTACCCAACAGAGTCCGACCACAGTTCATATATATATAAATATATATATATATATATAAACAGAGTAAACGCACCGGATGTAAAATCCAGGCTCATCGAACAGAGTCCGACCATGGTTCATATATATAAATATATATATATATATATATATATATATAAATATATATATATATATATATATATATACAAAAGCGAGTAAACGCTCCAGGCCGAAGTCTAGGCTCATCGAACAAAGTTCGACACACGGTTAATATATATAAATGTATATATATACATTTTTATATATTAAAGCAAATAAACGCTCCAGACAAAAGTCTAGGCTCATCGAACAAAGTTCGACACACAGTTAATATATATAAATGTATATATATATATATATATATATATATATATATATATATATATATATTAAAACAAATAAACGCTCCAGACCGAAGTCTAGGCTCAATCGAGGCATAACTCGATAATGTTAATCAATATATATGTAAATATATATATAATATATATATATATATATAAAGACTGAAATGAAACCACGGACCGAAGTCCGGGAAAAAGCAAGCAACACGACTCTCAACGTATAGTAGGGTGTGTGCAGAGATGAAGAGAAAGACTCTAAAGTGTGTGAGAAGGCTTACAGCTGACTGCCAAAGAAGACTTCTATATCTTTAGAGTGGGAAAACACTGACTTTTATAGGTACAAAAGGGCTATATATGAGCTCACAGGTGTTTAAAAGGGGAAAGTACACTGCACGAGATGAGTGCGGAGCAAATTGGGCAGGGCTTCCTCGCCTTTTTCTCTTGCAAAATGGGCAGCCCAAGCCCTCTATTTATAGGCAATTTAGTCGCAGGTGTACCTGCGGCTGAGCCGCAGCCGCAGGTGTACCAGAGGCAACCCGGGTGGGCCTGGGTTTTTCGGGTCGGTCGTCTCAAAGTACGTGCACTCAGGCATTGTAATATCCACTCAAACTTTTAGAAGTACAATCCGGGCATCCGTTTGAGGTATACAAGACTTATTTCGAACCGCCGTCGTCGAGAGTTGTACGATGGCATGAGATTAGAGTTTGTACGAAGTCATTGAAGATGGGACGATGCTTTTCGGTCTTCAAGCTTCAACTTTCATCCGTTACCCCGCACAATTGTCACTCGGGATTGGTTAGTCTTGTGGGACATCGTTGCGTAGAGACGTGACGTGGCATCGTGTTGACGAGATGACGATGTTGCCCCTCACCGGTGTTATCGCCGGATTGGGCTGATAAAGCAGTCGTTGCTCAGACTTCGCTGAGATTGGACTGCTGCAATTGTTGAAGGTCCTCATTGTCACCTTTGGGGTGTGCCTGTCTTCCCGATGTTATTGTCGGGTTGGTACAGTGCATCTCATTGTGAGCGCCGAGATTGATGTTGGTCGCATTTATAACAAGCATTTCTGGGGTTATCGCTGAAACTGCATTCCTTGGGGTTATCACCAAAGTTGGTGGCTATTCTCATGGTTGGGACTGAGACTGGATACCTCGGGGTTATCTCCGAGATTAATCGGTCTTCTCCGGTGTGTGTTTCGGTATTGGATTTGCATGCCTCGGAGTTACATCTGAGGATGGAATTGTTACTCTCATAGTGTGATTTGGGGTTGATACTGAACTTCCGGTAGTATCTGGTATGGATTTGGATTGTCTTCCAGGGTTCCCTCTTAAAAGACGAATCTGTAATCCTGCAATGTTAGTGACAGTAGTACAAAAAATTTCGAGTGTCTACAACACATTTTCTGTCAGAGTTTGACCGGCCTATATCTTATTGTTATGAAGTGTCTAAGTTGATCTGATGATTTGTTGTTGTACTCAGACATCATTACTACATGTGTAAACCTTCAGAACACATATTCCTTTACCAGAACACTAAGAAAATTGAACCACAGAGTGGTACCTCGCAACTGACTGGGTTTCTGGGTTACCCACCAGAAACCTAGATGAGGCCTGACAAGATTTTTGAGAGCCTAGATCTCTCTGATTAGATATAATATGGCAATTTTGTTTGTTTAGGATTGTAGTATTGCATCAATACTATAATCTGAGCACTTAATCAAACCCAGATACCTCCAGACCCATGAATTACAGTTGGTCAAACTTATCACCTTGTCCACTGACATGAAGCTCAAGAACACCATTAGCGACGGATTCTTCGCCTAAGGCCTCTATAGCGACAGTTAAATACGAAAAATAATTATTTTACTTAAATAAATCGAATTAAATGGGTTTTAATTATTAAAAATATAAAATAAATTCCAAAAAATTATTTTAAAGTCTGAAAAATAGTTTTTAATTATTTTCAGTATATTTCATAAATATTTAATATTTTTGGAATATAAATGGTATTTAATTTATTTAATCTTAATATTAAATAAATTAGTTAAAATGATTTTAATACATAAAAAATCATGAAAAAATAATATCATGGTATAAGAAAATATTTTAAGTTATTTTCAGTGACTTTTAATATTTTGTGATGAATTTTATTAATTAATTAATATTAATGATAATTAGTTTATTTAATAAATATATTAAATAAATTATGGAAAAATAGAATAAATGATTTAAAAATCATATAAAAATTATTTAAGTGTTAGAAAAATATTTTAAGTTATAAAATATAACTTTTGATATTTTGCCATGAAAATATTAATATTTTAATATTAATAGCAATTATCGGATAATGAATATACTTGTTTAAAAATCATATAAATGTGATTTTAAAGTATTAAAAATACTTTGGGATATTATAAATATATTATAATATTATGACATGTATTTTATTAATATTTGATAATAAATAAATATTAATGATAAAAGAATTATGTGGTATTTAATTCATTTAAATATGATATTAATAATGGAAAATTCATGATAAATAGTATTAATTATCTGAAAAATTATTACAAACTTATGAAAATTATTTTGACTGTTAATAAATTATCTAAGATAATGGTTAGGCATTTATACAGAGTTTAATTGAACTTAAACTCGTGAATTGTCCAACTAGATCGTCGGGATGTCAGATTTATGTCGGGTTCAACTCAGACTACAATAGTTTGACTTGATACCGAGTCCTATGTGTGTTGTAGACTGATAGGGTTATGTGTTATGTGTTTAGGTTATTCTATGTATATCTATATATATAATAGTATTATATTGTGATGATATTATTCTAATATTGGAGATCTATATTACTAATATTAGGTCTTTGGATAAAGCGTTATAAATTATGTAGCGGTAATCAACGGTTCAGGCAAGTTTATTTTTACTTAACTCTACTAAGAGTTATTTCATTCGGATAAGCATATGGTTAATCATTGCTGGTTGCCATGAATTATACTCTGTACATATTGCATGTATAATTCAGGTATGAAAGGTTGATCACCTTCATTACCAGTTGGTTCAGATGTATTTGTTCATGTATAATACGTGTTCAGTCATAAATTTGTTCCTGCTAGTTCACAATTATATTGTTGAATTATAGCCAGCTTATTATTCAGACTCTTTCAATCATGATATATCGTTAAATTATTGAACTTAAACTTGTTGGGCAACTTTTATGCTCACCCTTGCTATATCATGATAAAACATTGCAGATTAAGACGAACGCGACGGATACAAGGAAAGGTTAAAGACAGTTCTAGCCTTAGTATACGTATGCGATTAGATTTGTAATAGTAATGTATGATGATAATGTTATGTATTAAATAAGTTATGTATTGTGTATTAAGTTAAGGTTACTCGACCCTGGGGAAAAGTACATAAGTTTAATGTATAAATAATTTATGTTTATATATTCCGATAGTGTTAGAATAATCTAACCGGATCCGCGGTGATTCGGGACCTCGGATTCGGGGCCGTCACAAAACCTACTATCATTAATATTAAATTATTAATGAAAATTACCTTAAAATATTAAAAGTCATAATTTATTACTTCAAATATTTTTAAACACCTTATTATCAATCAAAATAATTTTTATAATGTAAAAATCATTTTTAACCCATTTATTTCATACATTTATTAAATAAATTTAATACCATTAATATTCAAATAAATAGTAATATTAATGAAAAATATGTTAATTTATCAAAAGTTAATTTTTTAAATTTAAAATAATTTTCAAAACTAATTTTGTAATTTTTAGAATGTTTTTCTATTTTTAATGAATTTTTTGGAAATTAGAAAACTAAAATAAGTAAATCCGTCGCTAATGGCTATAGCGGCAGTTTTTGTCGCGGTGGGTGTTCTTGAGGCTCAAGAACCCTGACAGTCAGTGTTCATGGTGCCTACCTTGACCGTCTGCAACTTGTTGGTCTGGTTGTTTCTGGAGGTCCAAAGTGGCTGTCAAGCCCTTCCTGGGTTTTCTGGGTTACCCAGAAACCCAGGCAGTGCTTGATAGCTACTTTGTGCCTTAAATTAATCAAGTTCTGTGTGATATTATGGTGTTCTAAGGGTTTAGATTTGAAGTACAGATGTCAAGGTACAACTATCATTCATCGGGTCAGTCAAACAACATCAGAATCACTATCTAGCATCCGGTCAAACCATGTCAGAAGTGTGTTCTTGAGTTTTCTGGGTTTTCCAAAAAACTGCCATCGTGATCGAGTTATCTAGTTTGACTTTACATAATTTTCATTTTGTTGGTTAACTAAGTTATATAGGAGCATGAATGAGTACAACCTTAAAACATTAACACAAGTAAATCATCAAACACATGTAAGATCTGAGACCTTGAACATCTTGTCAGACACTGAAGAACAGAACAGATTCGGGGTTACCCAAAAATTTGAAAGTCAATGCCAAGCGACCTAGTTTGACCATCCACTACTTACAATCTCCTGATTGTTTGGGTGATATAAAGGCATGGATATAGAGTCTATCTAACAGGCTACAAACTAGATACAATAACATCAATAAAACATTTAACACCTGACAGATATGAGCTTTGGTAAATGTTGTCAGACACTGATTTTGAGTTTCTGGGTTGCCCAGAAACTCTTGGTCATGCTCGGTCAACTGAGTTTGACCAAGAATATCTTTCATTCTGGACATGATCTAAGCATGATTTCAAGTCCAGATTAAAGTCCATACAACAAACTGCAAATCTAAAACATCAAACATGTAAAATTATTAACAGACTCAGATCTATGGCCTTTGACATTCGGTTGTCAGGCCATAAATCTAGGGTTCTTGGAAAGTTTTTAAAAGTTGATTCTTGAGTACGTTGATGCTATACATCTATGATGTAACATCATAGATCATCATATAACATCTTCTAACACTTAAATAAACACATAAACATAAAATTTGATTAAGCATACAAGATCTAGGATAAGTTTAGGGTTTTACCTCTTTCTTGACAACCTTTGAATCCTTGCTTCCTAATCTATTTATGATGTTCTAAGAACTTGTTTGGGGACTGAATTACTTAGAGAATTCGTGGCTTGGAGAGAGAGAAGAGTTGGTTGAGTGTTTGGATAGAAATGAGACTAAGTTTAGACTTTTCTCTCTCTTTAATCCTCTAAGTTAGATACAATGGATGTAAGTAATGCTAGGTGGCACTTGTAATCTGATCTTGGATGATAATTTAGCACATGGGATAAGCCACAAGTGATGAGTCTTGCTATTCTAGAAAATTCTCTTAAGTTTTGAATTTTTTTCTCTTTCTTTATCTCTTATAATTTTATTCAATGAATCTTAATCTTGCAAGGTGTCAATTAAGATAAGGATGGCTGAGAAATAAGAGCACATGGGAGATCTTGGTATGATGAGTCACAAGATTTGCCATCACATTTGCTTAAAATATAAGTAAAGGGTATTTTAGTCATTTTACAAACTAAAGGGTATTTTGGTCTTTTTCACTTGAATTTTAAGGGTAGTTTGGTAATTTCATATATTTCCCTTAAATTTTAATCTTAAGATTTGCTAATTAACATTAGGGCTTGCTAATCACTAATTAGGGTTTGGAAATTAGGTTTAGGGTTTCCCGGTAATAGAATTAGGGTTTCTAACTTGGCGATTATGGTTTCTTGATAATCGTTAGGGTTTTCCCTAATTAGATTCATACCTACTAACATATCTCCTTGATCACATATATCTGATTAATAATCAGTCTCAATTTCTTATTTAGGGTTTGAATTAGGGTTTATCAATTTAAACTTAGGGTTTTCTAATATTCTGCTATTTCTTAACAACAATAAACCATACACACATATAGTACATACATATCATATTGAAATATAATTATTATATCTATATTTTCTCACTCCTTGTTCATAATCCATGAATTAGGGTTCTGGACCATATCTGACTTAACTTTCATTATCTGTCAACTTAAAATTTTAAATTGACTATCATGTTAAATCCATATCCCATATATATATACTAGCTGGGTCCCGTGCCTCCGGCACTGTATAGACAGTAAGATTTATCTTACATTTTAAACGGCCCAGATGATTTATTGAGTGAGTGATAAATTCAAAATCATTTGTATTTTATTAGATAAATAGAGAGATGTATTTTATTAGATAGATGTATGGACGGTGGGATTTATCTCAAACTTTGGACGACCAAGATGATTTATTGAGTGAGTGGGAAATTCAAAATCATTTATATTTTATTAGATAGATTTATTAGATATATGTATGGACGGTGGGATTTATCTTAAACTTTGGACGGCTAAGATGATTTATTGAATGAGCGGAAAATTCAAAATTATTTATATTTTATTAGATAGATTTATTAGATATATGTATGGACGGTGGGATTTATCTTAAACTCTGGACGGCTAAGATGATTTATTGAATGAGCGGGAAATTCAAAATCATTTGTATTTTATTAGAGATATATATATATATATATATATATATATATATATATATATATATATATATATATATATATATATATATATATATATATTGATAACTATAATCATAATAATTTATAAATTAAAATAAAAAATTTATTCCTATGAATACAGATATAATTATTCGAAAATTTCTGGGTCTTTACATTCTCCCCTCCTTATAAAGATTTCATCCCTAGAATCACCATTACCTTACCCTTAATATTAATGTTTTATCCTTAGATTTTTAATTATAAAACATTGAATTACTATATTATCCCCTCCTTATAAAATTTGTATTACGAATCTGGAACTCAAATTCCTCCTTCAAAAATCTTTTTATTCGTGATTTATTATATTGTTTTATCAAACTCATGGTAAGAGAATAGGTTAAATCCGAATCAGGTGTATATATTAATATTATTGGTCGGGTTCAAACTTGGAACTCCATCTCCTGCTGCGACCGTATCTTGAACTGTCATATTGAAGGTCCTTGCGGTCAATTTGGTTGGTTGGTTTGGTGGAGTCGAACCAGTTATTGCTAGCGTCCCACTACTCTTCCCTGTATTGATATTTCCCCCATCAGCTCTCCTTTCCGAACATTCCCTCACCCTATGTTCTACTGATCCACAAATAATTCAACCACTATTTATTCTTGGATTAGGACAGGTGGGAGAGATATATCCCTCCTGTCCACACTTAAAACACACAGACTTTCCCTTCAAGCACTCTCCGGAATGGTTTTTCCCACAGTTTCTACATTGCACCACCTATTTCTTCACACCCTCCTGCTTAATTTTGATATTTCCTAAATTGTTCTCTCACATTGTTAACAAATTCTTCAACCCTTTGGTTTTGATTTGGTCATCTTGGCAGCATGATTTGATAAAATCATTAATTATCCTTTTATTGACGTATATTATATGTCTTATCGTATATGTTTAACATATAACGCGTGATTTCAAACTCAAATAATTATATACTCAAATTGTTAAATGTGAAAAGTTGGTTTATTGGATTATCAAATAGATACATACAAACTTATTTCATTAAACATATAATCACATTCCTTCATAGTACTTTACACCGGATAACACATATTGTTATAAGCATCCGCTATCCCTTTATGACCACAAAAGTCAGGATTTACTATTATCACTTATACCAAAAGTTAGAAATATTACATTACAAACATATTATATTATACATATACAAATATTAGTCCTACTTATTCCTTACACCTTCTCCTGATCTTGGACAATCTTTCGCCTGATGACCTTCCAACCCACAAATAAAACATGCACCTTGTTTATACTCAAGACAATAAAGAGAGGTATGTCCCTCAAAGACGCAATTGTAACATATCATTTTCCCTGTCTTGCACATGCCTCTATGTTTTCTTTTACGATTCCTACACTTTTCTATTTTCTTAAAATTTTCAAAATTTTCTAACTCATGGTCGTTCATCTTTCTTTTCCCCTTCTTGCTTGGAATTGCACTTGATATTCTGTTTTTGGCTCCTATATGATCTATTTGGATCATAAGCTTATCTTGTTCTTCCATTATTTCGATCAACGCCTTCTGTAATTGACTATTAAATAGCTTTTCTATTTTCAACAACTTTTCTAAAGAAGAAACCTGGTCCTGCAGATTCTACACTTTGTTTGATGCTTGATCAGCTCCAACTTCAGTGTCTGAATCACTATCTGTTCATTCCACCATTTCTGGGTCTGGTTCTATATTCTCCAAAATAATCACTTCATCAAGGTTACTTTCAACGTGAGCCTCTATTTCAGCTATTGGCTTTGACATTAGCTCAGGTGTATTGTTTTGATCCTTCTTCATGTTATAAGCGTATAATAATCCTTTTCCGCCTGACATCTACACATAAATTATTTTGATTAGTACATAGTATATACACACGGCAAATAATAGTTTTCTATAAGTTATCTTTTATTTTATTTTATGATAAATTTATTTAATTCATCTCCTTTAAAACTCTATTTGAGTTATTTATATTTTCAACGTTTCCCTCTGTCCTAAGGTTATAGCCTAATGTCTATCCCACCTAAGGTTTCTAACCTTAAGCTTTGATACCACGTTGTGATGCCCCCAAATCCGAGTACTTGAAACCCGTACTTGGTGTTCCACGATAACATTCATTCAACTACTTAATGTATTCATTAAACAAAATTATTTTATCAAAGTTATATACCTTCCCAGTCTCAAGAACCTTTGCATCTTACATTACAAGATAAATATTATATTATCCTACTACAAACAGTCATAACAACATAATGTAATCTATTCCTTCAGCTTCCCCTTCCCTTTGCCCTTGCCAGAACCTTCAGGTCGTGCTAGCTTAGCTGAAAATATTTAAATTTAAAGCAAGAATGAGCATTTGAGTGCCCAGCAAGTAATAGCAATGAATAAAGATTAATTCAGTTTGCTGAAGTAATATAGTCTACTGAATTGACTAAATTTCCTGCTGAATTTATAACTTAACTAAAATACTTGGTGTTAAAGAATTACCTTAATATAATGCAAATATTCAAATTTTAATTATTAAGATAATTAAATGGCTTACGTGAATAATTAAAGTAAAGCAAGCAGTAATATCAACACCGAGATTTTTTACGTGGTTCAGCTATTACCCTCTATAATAATAGCCTAGTTCACGTCCAATACCAACTAGTATTGGAGACTCACTTTATTTATCTTTATAAATAAACACTGATTAAAAAACAGATTCTTACAAAAATTAATTAACAATTAATTTCTCTTGAGCACTCTTGCTCCTTGTGCACCTATGCACTCTTCAAGCACCTTTGCTTCCTTGAACCTGTTTGTAAACTTTTTCTCTAATCCACTAGGATTAAAACCTTTAGACTACTCTTAGTCTAAAAATAGAAATTCAATACAAATATAGAGGTCTATGATCAATGCAAGAATAATCAATTTAACAATTAAAGGCTCAACTATATGCAATGATCAATTAGCAAAAAATAAATAAACAATTAATTTCTTACCAAATACCAGCTCAAATAATATCAAAAAATTAATTGCTTAGCTTCTCAAAGGTTGCACTAATAAAATCAATTTGCTCGATAATAACCGTGATAAGTGCAAGAATTATTTTCGTGAGTTGTATCTTTTCAATCAGGAATAACACTATTTGTATAGCCAATTTATTACCGTTAAATATATTTACGTTGCAGTTCCTTATCAAGAAAATTATATGTTCTATTTAATCCAAAGAAACTGGCTAGATAACAGTTCAAGCTCCCAACGGTAAAATATGTTTAATATATCAAGTTGATATATTTTAGAACAAATCAAGCACTTCATTAGTTATATAGTTCCAACAAAATTTAAAGACTCTTTAAAAAATAACTCATGATAAACATTTGACTTTATCACTCTCTATGTCTTTAATAGTGGCGTGTAGAAAAGATGTAACAATACTTTCCTTTTCCAAGACTCAAGGTCTTTTAAACTTTCAATATAACAATAATTACATCTTCTTGGAAAACGTAGAACATCAAATCACCAAGAAACAAGGCTGCAAGCATTTTAGTCTTTCTAGTAAATCATATCCACGTGTAGCACATATCACCTTAGAAACAAATATAGCTAGCATGCATGTAGAATAAAAACTAGTTACTGTTCTTTAGAGTTTCTAGAAAATCATGCATTAAAAAATCTTTTTCAAAAGTTTAAATCATTTTTCATTTAAGACATATAAATAACATGCAAATAATATGTCCTAGAGCCTTTAAATGAAAATTCAATTATTATGCAATTGACCTTACATTTGCTTCCTAGAAAGAGAAAACTTTCTTCCTTCACTTGAAAATTCCTTATCATCAGATACCTGAAACACCATAAACAATTTAGTACTTGAACATTTCATCATCAAAACATAAGGATGGAATATGACAAAGTCAACATTCTCCCCCTTTTTGATGATGACAACCCAAAAATTGTTTAACTCTCATTAACTACCCCTGAATATATGTATAACATAAATAGCTCCCCCTAAATCCATGCAACAATATCATTTCAGGGTACTGAAATTTGAAATTCAATTTTCAGTAAATTTGTTACCTGTAGTAATTGTTAGTTCATCAAATATCAAAATATTTACTGCAAATATATCAAATATTTAAAATCCTAAATTAAACATAAGTCTTTTGGTGATGCACACTAAACCAAAACAAACATAAAATTTTAAAATTCGTCCATAATAATCTTAAAATAACTTAAAAACTATCCCCCATTGTCATCAAACAAAAAGGAGAGCATGTCATTGTTCGAGATCTACCATAATTACTCGCCGAGCGGCCCTTTCTGTGAAATAGGGTAGGTGATTGGCATGATGAACCTTCTCAGCAATGCTTAGGTTAATAGAAAACTGGGGACGCCTGGGAACGACAGTGGAAGGTGGTAAAGGGATATCGAGAAATTCACCATGATACTCAACCAACCAATTATAATGCACCCAATCGGGACAGTTGAATGCTTACGTTGCATATGCAGTTTAGATCCCACATCATTGAAACGAACAGAAATGAACTCAGCCAACTCCCCTATTTGATTACTAACCAACTTCATCTCTTGACTCAACTGACAAGAATTTCGATTAAACCTTCTCTGCATGCCAAAGCAGTGGTTTGCAGTTCAAAACCTGCCTGTAAGTCAATGAATTCATCTTGAAGATTATTGTATAGTTTGTTAATTTCAGGGGCACCCAAAGGCAATTTGCCTTTTTCGAACATATTCATTCGGGTATGAAGGCCAAACATTTCAGTCTGCATTTTTTCTTGATTACTTAGTACCAGTTTCAATATGTCAATTATTTCAGAAGAAGATTAATTATGGGGCTGAACAGGAGAGGATGGAATTGAGATTGGAGGAGAAGAATTCTCAGATGTAACACAGACAAATATACCATCAAGTAAAATAATACGTGACATTTTCAAAGAACTAACGCTGATAGAATCAGTGACCGAAACAGAATTTTCATTTTCAAAAGAAACTTTAAAATGTTTGAATAGAGTAATGAGAGTAGCACTGTAAGGCAAACATGTCTTGGTTTTTCGCAAACAAGTGGTCATGTGATGAAGCATCATTTGAGACAAGTTAAAAGAAACACCTCTTAAAATCATGGAAACA
The DNA here is from genome assembly GCA_020205505.1 of Panax japonicus. Classification (NCBI taxonomy): domain Eukaryota; kingdom Viridiplantae; phylum Streptophyta; class Magnoliopsida; order Apiales; family Araliaceae; genus Panax; species Panax japonicus. The sequence goes on along the minus strand of CM035107.1, from coordinate 24,961,771 downwards.
ATTATCAAGTCTTGATAAGTAAAATCTGCGCCGCCACCTAAATATGGCAACAGATTGTATCTAACAAGATAATGGAGGACACAATAAATAGGAGAGACATCCACTGTTTTGGGAGTAAAAACATCATTCAATAAATTGTTGTTCATTACGATTTATAACTGTTCCAGAGGAGTGAATGGAAAATGAATCGCACCTTTTTTTGTAAATGGACACACACCAGAAGATGGAATATTCAAATTACTATCAAAATCCACAACTATAAAATATAACGATTTTCCTTTGACAAAAGTAGTATAAAAATCACCATGACATTCTAGATTTGTGTAAAATTGTTGGACAAGTCTAGGGTATGCCACAGATGGAGGAAAGAGCATTGAAGAAATACCACAAGACTCAAACAGTGGTCTCAAAGGAGATTGTTGAAAACAGATCTGATCAATAGACTTTTCATAGACAAATTATTTTGGAAAAATGACTATTTTAAAATGTACCTCGTACGCAATACTTCTAAAGAAGTTTTCAGGGAGATCGGAGGAAAGGTTAGGGTTTACCGAAACCGGAGCAGGGGTAACCCCTGGCTTAAAAGATGGAGTCATTGACGGACGTCGCCGAGAAGGTCTAGATGATTTTGGCAAAGATGGAATGAAAGTGGACTCATCAGAAGACGATGAGTCTAAGTACTCTGTCTCGGACGACAAAACCTTCTTCAGTTTTCTTTGCTTACAAGATGGTCCGGCAGTCGATTAGGGAGGAATTGCTATCTGTTTGTCGTCGAAATCGACAAGTGATCTCTTATGTGTACGAGTTCTCATGGTGAGTTAAGTGTGTGAAGAAAAAAATGAAAAGATAAGTGAGTATCCGAAACTAGAACAGAAATAGAGTTAGAACGAGTTGGAGAAGTTGAGAAGTGAAGAGCACAAAATGAGATTTTAAAAAGAAAGAAAGCGTACACTCCCACATACTTACGTCTTTCACTGAACATAGCCGACTTAGCGTTTCAAGTTTCAAAAACCCATTATGAGGTGCATGTACTCGTACGTCTCCCAATAAACCCTTCAGTCGTCCGGTCTTTTAGGTTTTCAAAACTAATTATGATAGACGTCTTGATTCTTGCATCCATGAATTAAGTGACCAGCCGAAAACATAATTATCCTAATTAATAACGATATACATGCAATACTAGGATAACACTAATACAGATATTTAAAAATCATGTCATACACATCCCAAGTTCTCTTCGCAGCATGCAAAATCTATCTTCACTTAATGGTTTAGTAAAAATATTTGCAATTTGATTTTCAGTAGGAATAAAAATTAATTTTATAAAACCTTTGGACACATTATCACGTAAAAAATGATGTCTTACTTCAGTGTGTTTTGTACGTGAATGTAGCATATGATTTTTGGATATATCTATAGCACAAGAATTATCACAATATAAGGCACACAATCACATAATATGTCAAAATCACATAGAGTTTGTCTCATCCATAAAATCTGTGAACAGCAACTTCCTGCAGCTAAGTATTCACCCTCAGTAGTTGAGAGAGCCACTGAGGTTTGCTTTTTACTATGCCATGACACGAGACTTTGTCCCAAGAAAGTACAAGCACCACTCATACTTTTTCTATCAATTTGACACCCTGCATAGTCAGCATCTGAATAACCTATTAGTTCAAAATGATTGGAAATTGGATAAAATAACCCTAAGTTAATTGTACCACTTAAATATTTCAAAATTCTTTTAACAGCATTTAAGTGTGATTCTTTGGGTTTAGCCTGAAATCTTGCACACAGACAAACACTATACATTATATCGGGTCTAGAAGCTGTTAAATATAGTAAGCATCCAATCATACCTCGATATTTTGTTATATCAACATCAATACCTTTCTCATCAGTGGTGAGCTTTATTGATGTGCTCATTGGTGTACCTTTTGAGTTAGATCCTTCAAAGCCAAATCTCTTGAGTAGTTCTTTTGTGTATTTGGTTTGATGGATATATATTCCTTCCTTTGTTTGCTTGATTTGTAGTCCCAAAAAGTAATTAAGCTATCCCATAAAGCTCATGTCAAATTCTTTATGCATGTACTTGGAAAACCACTCACAAAGGAAATCATTAGTAGCACCAAATATTATATCATCTACATATATTTGAACAATAATAATATCGATATTTTTATGCTTAATAAATAATGTAAAATCTATTTTACCTCTAACAAACCCGTTTGATAAGAGATACTTACTCAACCTTTCTTACCAAGCCCTTGGAGCTTGTTTCAAGCCATAAAGAGCTTTCTTTAGCTTGTACACATGATTAGGATACCTTTCATGCTCGAATCCAGGAGGCTGTTTGACATATACTTCTTCATTGATGTATCCATTAACGAACGCGCTTTTTACATCCATTTGATGAAGCTTAAACTTTTTGTAGCAAGCAAAAGCTAACAGAATTCGGATGGATTCTAGCCTTGCTACTGGTGCATAAGTTTCTTCATAGTCGATACCCTCTTGCTGGTTGTATCCTTGAGCTACCAACCTTGTTTTGTTATGAATGATTGTCTCGTGCTCATCAAGCTTTTTCTTGAAGACCCATTTAGTACCAATGACATCTTTTGGAGGAGACATAAGTTCCCACACTTGGCATCTCTCAAATTATTGAAGTTCTTCTTGCATTGCCAATAGCCAGTTCTCATCAAGTATAGCATCCTTGGCATTCTTTGCCTCAACCTATGACAAAAATGCAGAGAATGCACAGTGATTTTGTAAACCCCTTCGTGTGGTTATACCTTTATTGATATCTCCAATGATATTTTCTGGAGGATGATTCTTGATGTATCTAGTTGTTCTTGGCATTTGGATATTGTGCATAACTTCATCTTGATCATTAGACTCGTCTTCATCATCCTGAAAATCTCCAGGTTCACGTTCATGCTGGTCATTCATTTCAGTTTGCTGAATTTATTCATTCAGTCTCCTGGTTTGTTCATTTCAGTTTGCCGAAATTCTGACTATCTCCAAATTTCATGCATCATCTTCACTTTCTTTTGGAAGATCATTGTTAGTCTCATTGAAAGTGATATGAACATATTCTTCTACACATGACTTTTTAATATTGAAAATGCAATAAGCCTTACTATTTTGAGAATAACCAATAAATATTCCTTCATATGACTTAGCATCAAATTTTCCCAAATTATCAATTGTATTTAAAATGAAGCATTTAGAACTAAATATTTTGAAATAACTTATGTTGGGAATTTTATTATTTAAAAGCTCATATAGTGTTTTCAAAATAATAGGACGAATGAGTACTCTATTTAAAACATAACACGATGTACTTACAGCTTCGGCCCAAAATTTCGTTGGAAGCTTACTTTCTTGTAATAGAGTTCTAGCTGTCTCTTGTAGAGTCATATTCTTCCTTTCCACCACCCCATTTTGTTGAGGAGTCCTTGGTGCTGAGAATTCATGGCTAATACCTCTTTGATCACAAAAGGTTATAAAATCTTTTTGAAACTCAGTGCCATGGTCACTTCTAATTCTAATGAGTTTGAAACTATATTTTGTTTCAAGTTTTCTTATTAATCTTTCAAACTCTTTAAATGTTTCATCTTTAGTTCTCAAGAATAATACCCATGTGAATCTAGAAAAATTATCAACTATTACAAATGCATAAAATTTACCATTAATACTCGAATGTCTTTCTGGTCCAAATAAATCAAGATGAAGTAGTTGTAAAGGGGAAGAGGTTGATACCATGTTCTTTGCCGTAAATGATGTTCTTACTTGTTTCCCGAGTTGACAAGGAACACAATTCCCTTCTTTTCATATTTTATTTTCAGCAATCCTTTGACGAGATTCTTTGAGGATAATTTCTTGATTAAATCCATATAAACATGTCCCATCCTCTTGTGCCACAAATTAGCCTCATCTTGTACAGATGCTAAACATAATTCTTCATCATGTTGCTCAAAATCAATAGTATATATATTTCCTTCTCTTTGTGCAACTAGAGTAATATTGTTAGTACCATGAGAAATAGTGCATTTTTCTTTATCAAAACTAACTTGGTGACCATTATCCATTAATTTGCTGATACTAATAAGATTAAATTCAAGTCCATTAACAAGGTGTACATTATCAATATTTACCTTACCATTTCTAATTTTACCTTTTTCTGATTATCTCGCAGGTTCGATTATCTCCAAATGTAACTGTACCATTTTTCTTCTTGATTTTTAGCTCCACGAACTTTGTTTTGTCACCAGTCATATGATGAGAACATCCGCTATCAAGAATCCATTTTTAAGATTGAACTCTTGCTTTTCAACATACATGTCAAGAAAATATAGTTCATCTTTTTTGTACCCATATCTTTTTGGGTCCATTTATGTTAGTAGCATGTAAATCACTCTTTTTAATCCATACCTTTTTAACCTTATTTCGTTTCTTAAAGCAATTTATATCTAAATAACCTTTAATACCACAATGTTTGCAAGTTGTGAAAGGAGAGCAATAATTTAAACTAAAACGTGATTTTGAGTTTAACATTTTTATATTACTCTTTTTATGCATAGAATTAAAACCAATTCCTTGTCTTTCAAAACTAGGTCTTTGTTTTCCTAATATGACATTTAGATTGTATTCACCTTGAACAAATTTAACAAGAGATGATTTTAGTGAGTCTATTTCTTTTTGAAGTTCATTATTAGGACATATTTTAATAGGAGGTTTATCACTAAATGCATCAATACACACATCTTTCATTTTTAACTCATTGCTCAATTTTTGGACTTCATTATTTAAGAATTTCACCTTATTGAAAAGTATTTTATTAAAGTTGTCTAAATAATCAATCTTTGCAATCAAAACCTTTTCTTCTTGACATGTGGATTCCTTTTCAATTTCTTTCTTTTCATCTATTAGTGAATCTATTTCATCCATTAATGTACTAACTAATCCTTTTAAGCATGCATTCTTTTCTCTTAACTTCTTATTTTCTTGTTCTAAAGAATTTAGTTTATTAGGAGATACCTGATTCGATTCACCTTCAACTCCCACGAAACATACTTGTGCTATCTCATCTTTAGCATCGATCTCCACTTCTGATTCTTCATCACTCCAAGTAATAAAGGCTTTGTTCTTCTTGTTATCTTTGTAGTTGGTCTTTCCTTTATTCTTTAGTTGAAAAACAGTCTTTCTTAAAGTGGCCAGGACGTCCACATTCGAAGCATGTTTCTTCAGTTTTCTTTCCTTTGACTTTGTTTGAATTGAAAGTGTTTCTCCTCTTATTTTTCCTTTGTAGTAACCCCTTGAGTTTCCTTGACATCATAGCTATTTCTTCATCGGAGTTATCATCAAGTTCCTCCTCATTATCTGCAGTAAGAGCTAAGACCTTTCTTCGAGGAGTTTCCTCCTCCTCATCATATCTCTTTAACTGATGTTCATATTCTTCTAGTTCACCAAACAAGGTTAAAGTATCCATGGAAGAAATAGTAGCAAAATCTTGAAGAGTAGTGATTTTAGAAGCAAATCTTTTGGGCATAGCCCGAAGCAACTTACGATAGATCTCACTTTGAGGAATAGTCTTGTCCAGCAATTTCAAGGAGTTTATAAGGACTAGAAATCTTGCTTGAGCTAGCTTGATGGTTTCATCTTTTTCGAGTTTGAACATTTCATAATCGTGCATAAGCATGCTTAGCTTGACTTCTCGTACTTTTGAAGTACCTTCATGACTTACCACTAAAGTATCCCACATCTCTTTGGCAGTGTTGCATGAAGAGACTTTATCTATCTCGGATTGTACCATGCCGCTGAGAAGTGTGTTCATAGCCTTTGAATCATATGAGACCATGTAGATTTCTGTTGAATCCATTTCTAGCAGAATCTTTGCTGTCCCATCATCTCTTCATGGAACAACTGGTCAATTCTCCACAACCCACCATTCTCAAGGATCTCTTTTAAGATAGATCCTCATTCAGAATTTCTAAAAGTTCTAATTTTCTGTTCCAAATAGCAAAGGAGGTCTATTGGTTGATTGACCTTCTTGATTGTTGCTTCCAAACTGTGTCATGTCAGAATCTTTCCCTACAAGTCACCTTTAAGACCAAGATAAGTAGAGCCAAGCTTTGATACCAAATGAAATTTAACTAGGCACACTTAGAAGGGGGGTTGAATAAGTGTAGGAGCAATCTATGATAAATTTTTAAACTTTAAAACAAGCTATTAAATTCAAGCTACTTATATTGATTAATTCAGTTTACTGAATTAATATAGTCTACTGAATTGACTAAATTTCCTGCTAAATTTATAACTTAACTAAAATACTTGGTGTTAAAGAATTATCTTAATATAATGCAAATATTCAAATTTTAATTATTAAGATAATTAAATGGCTTACGTGAATAATTAAAGTAAAGCAACAGTAATATCAACACCTAGATTTTTTACGTGGTTCGGCTATTACCCTCTATAATAATAGCCTAATCCACGTCCAATACCAACTAATATTGGAGACTCACTTTATTTATCTTTATAAATAAACACTAATTAATTACAAAACAGATTCTTACAAAAATTAATTAACAATTAATTTCTCTTGAGCACTCTCTTCAAGCACCTTTGCTTCCTTGAACCTGTTTGTAAACTTTTTCTCTAATCCACTAAGATTAAAACCTTTAGACTACACTTAGTCTAAAAATAGAAATTCAATACAAATATGGAGGTCTTTGATCAATGCAAAAATAATCAATTTAACAATTAAAGGCTCAACTATATGCAATGATCAATTAGCACAAAATAAATAAACAATTAATTTCTTACCAAATACCAGCTCAAATAATATCAAAAAATTAATTGCTTAGCTTCTCAAAGGTTGCACTGATAAAATCAATTTGCTCGATAATAACCGTGATAAGTGTAAGAATTATTTTCGTGAGTTGTATCTTTTCATTCAGGAATAACACTATTTATATAGCCAATTTATTACTGTTAAATATATTTACGTTGCAGTTCCTTATCAAGAAAATTATATGTTCTATTTAATCCAAAGAAACCGGCTAGATAACAGTTCAAGCTCCCAACGGTAAAATATGTTTAATATATCCAATTGATATATTTTGGAACAAATCAAGCACTTCATTAGTTATATAGTTCCAACCAAATTTAAAGACTCTTTAAAAAATAACTCATGATAAACATTTGACTTTATCACTCTCTATCTCTTTAATAGTGGCATGTAGAAAAGATGTAACAATCACTTCCCTTTTCCAAGACTCGAGGTCTTTTAAACTTTCAACATAACAATAATTACATCTTCTTGGAAAACATAGAACCTCAAATCACCAAGAAACAAGGTTGCAAGCATTTTAGTCTTTCTAGTAAATTATATCCACGTGTAACACATATCACCTTAGAAACAAATATAGCTAGCATGCATGTAGAATAAAAAATAGTTACTGTTCTTTAGAGTTTCTAGAAAATCATGCATTAAAAAATCTTTTTCAAAATTTTAAATCATTTTTCATTTAAGACATAAAAATAAAATGCAAATAATATGTCCTAGAGCCTTTAAATAAAAATTTAATTATTATGCAATTGACCTTACATTTGTCTCCTAGAAAGAGAAAACTTTCTTCCTTCACTTGAAAATTCCTTATCATCAGATACCTGAAACACCATAAAACAATTAAGTACTTGAACATTTCATCATCAAAACATAAGGATGGAATATGACAAAGTCAACATAAAATTTGTGAGGCCCCCAAAATAGGTATACAACACCCATTTTGAGTCGTCAAAATACATGGTACAGAAAAAACTATAACTTTATTAATACACAATAAAAACTGTGAGTTTAAATACAAATATTGTCATCTAGACAATATCCACACTCAAATAAGTTCTCAGTACAATTATTGATACATTATTTTACAAAAATTGTGAAGACTACTAAAATGACTTCTAGAACCATCATTCCACACCCCGACTAGTTCTCGCTACGTTCTCGCCTCCTGAGAAGAAAAATAGAACAACAAGGAAAATGGTGAGCTCAACTAGCCCAGTAAAGAACATTATGACTAAGATAATATAAAACAAATTATCGTTAGTCTTCAACATGGAAAAATCTAATAGAATACAATAGACAACAAGTTTTAAATCAATATTCGCAGCGGAAATAATAATTCATTAGAAGAGTTAAGTAGAGAATGCAAACTACTATCTTCTATATATGAATTTAAATGTTCATCGTCTATCTTTTATCCCTGTAACATCAATCAATATATATCTGGAATCAAATATTCATCTTTGCACTAAAGGCCAAAGATATTCATCAGTTAGTCATGTTCATCTAAACACATGTTCATCTCTGCACTACGGGCCAAAGATATTCATCAAAAATCATTCATCTTTGCACTACAGGCCAAAGATATTCAATTATATCATCATTTAGGACTGAGAATGATGAAAGATATTTTAAAGAAAACGAATATAGTGAAACAAAAGAATAAATATTAAGGATTCATACTTTAAACAATCCAAGTTCAAAAATACTTCATAAATAACCAATAGTGGAGTAAGATTCAAGAATGACCAAAACATGGATACAATCAAAACTAGTATCCATAATAGATATCTTGGACGAAAAACAAAAATTTAATTTTTCTGTGAATAGTGTCGTATTCGTGAATAGTGTCGTATACGTGAATAGTGCCGTATACGTGAATAGTAACTCCGACACCAAAAGATAGAAATTTTATAAAAAAAACATCATCATGCTTCGTGAATAGTACTCGTGAATAGTAACTCGTAAATAATAACTCATGAATAATAACTCGTGAATAGTAACTCATGAATAGAAACCCCGACATGAAAAAGTTCTAAATTTGATAAAAAGTTCCAACCAATATTTCGGCATAATGATATTGAAGAAATAATATCATTTGAGAAGAAAATAACATCATTTACATTGTAAAGACAGTACTTCTAGTTGAAACACCAAATATAAGCTATGACTTGAACTTACACCGTATAGCAACACTCAAAGTATTAAAATACTCACAAGAATACGCTCAATATATAGAGAGAGAAAGAGAGAAATCTGCAATTTCTGGTGTAATTTTTAATTCTAACCTAAGCACCCTATTTATAAGAAAATGCTTAGAACACCAAAGTAGAAAATTTAATAAAATATTAATATATATATTAAAATTTTCTAACGCACTCATACTTGTTGATTTCCAACTCTTAACACATGTCTACAAATAACAAAAACGTTTTTCTAACTAAAAATAATTAAAACTTCCGAAATCAATTATTTCGGAACTACGGAACTTCAATAATTCATAATAAATAGCCCTTTAATCAGAAAATTTGAATCTCGCGAAGTTTTATAAGAAATTCAATTCTCTACAACTTTGCAGAAGAAAGTTTTTCCAAATTCCAAACAGAAATTGACCGAAATCCACATACGGGCGATTTTACAGGCTATAATCAAATTTCAGTCAAGAAATGGGCCCACGGATATGTTTTAAACAACTTTTACAACAAAAATACTCTTCCTCCTCATATACTCATATATCCCACATTCATTGTAAAAATATCATCATTATTATATTATAATAATATAATAAAATATTATTTTATCAGAAAAGATAAAATATCAATTTTCAACAATTGTCATTTTAAAAATTTTCTCCATCTATATCCACATAAAATGAATATTTTTCTCATCATATAAATCAATAATTAATTATTCACAAATAATATTACAGAATCACAGTACTGGCAACCAAGCCGTTCCCAGGAAAGAGGGGGCTTTCCAATAAGAATTTCTCCTTACTGGCGCGCAATTAGGTGACCAAACCTCTCCTTAGACAGAACTTTCTAAACATTGCCAATAATATTTTCTAATAATATTATTCAGATAATATGAATTATTGCTTCGATAATGGAAAATACTGTGTAGTGACAATTATTGAAATAACAGTAATATAAAATATCAACGCAACAATTATTGAATCAATAAAATAAAATACTAAACAGTAACTACTGTAACAATTATTGAGTAGTGCCTTCTTACGTAAGAATCAATAATTGGTGCAATACCATATGCTACTGTGCAACAACGCGTATTACTGTGCTTTAACCACCGAGTATTTCAACAGTGTTAACGGTAACAACTACGCCGTTATTTATAAACAACTTATACTTGTCGTTTTCTTCATCCAATCGCTTTCCGTTATGGGGCCCAAAAAAGACTGCGCCGTCGTACGAATATTCTCCGATGGCAAGAATATTTCATGACCAAACAAATATTCCTCGACAAAAATGAATATTTTATAAATATAGCAATAATTTTATTATATATACAAATTAATTGTTTTACAAATGAAGAGTAATAATAAAACTACACTGCCTAGAAAGCCACCAAAGAAAAAATCTAAGCCCGAATTACAAGGCTCAGACGCTCAAAGGTCCTTTTGACGCCTAGGCCCGTCCCAACTCTTTATAGAAGACTAATTGTAAGTTATTTAAATGAATTTGTACAAGGAATAGATAAAGGATAAACCCGGATTTAGGGTGAACATGGACTTTTGGTACTCGATCACTATCTTTTGATTGATAGGAGAGGTCTGAAACTAGATGTTGAATTCAACTATAAAGTAAAGTCATTCATCAAAGAAAACAATACGTAGATGTTTAAAAAAAATATAATTTTGTGTGACAATAAGAAAGTAGACGTTGTTTAAAAAATATTCCCCAAATAAAGAATTCAATATTATGAGTAAACTTGACAATATAGTTCGTTAACTGTCGGGTCAACCCATATTAACTAGAATCAAATAAATTATTTAACTATATTTATTTATTTGGGTTGGTTAAAATTTGAAACCATATTTTTAAAAAGAAATATAATTTCAACCCGGTTAATTATTTTTCGACCTATATTTTATTCCAAATCCAAATCAAAAGTTCTTTCCACCCATATTTACATATTCAAGAAACTCAACCACCCACCACACACCACCCCACCCCACCCCCACCCCCACCCCCACCCCCACCCAAAAAAAAATTATGTGATTATGTATACACCCCTTACCCCCACCCCACCCCACCTCCACCAACACCAAAAAAATATTAGGTGATTATATATACACCCCTTAACCCCACTCCACCCACCCACCCCACCACTAAAAAAAATTAATATTAAGCGATTATATATATATCACCCACTCTCTACCCCCTACTCCCCCACCCCCACCCCCACCCCCACTTACCCACTCCACCTACCCACTCTATCTATAGTATATATTAATTTCATTTTTTAAATATTTTGTTTAAAAGTCGAAACATCTTAAAATGGTTAATATGATTTTTAACCATAACCATATAGTTACAACCCACATAACCCATATTAAAAATGATTAATATAATTTTAATTTTTAAATAGAACCATAATCATATTTTGATTATGAGTAATGGATACACTAACATTCATCAACTCCAAAATAGAAGATTAGTACGTTACTACTTGACTTTCAAAATGACTTGATCAAATAAGACATTTTCAAACTTAAATTCCTTTAATTTTGTCAAAAAATAATAAATATAGTAAACTACGTACAGTTTTTACTCACTGTAAACTAAGATTTACTGTTCCATAATTTTTAAATCCCCTATATTTTTAGTTTGAAAATGTCTAGTTGTAACAGTGTGATTATCCAAATAGCTTCTCTATGTGCCACTCCAAAATGCAGAACCAAGGATTGAGATAATTTCAGGAGACTGGGTGAAAATAATTGTCAAGCAAAACCCACAGCTGAGGCTATTACCATTGAACATACCAACAAGAGTCGCTGCACTATATACAAAGGAGTAATCTCATCAAGAGTTGAGCAAAGTCCTACATTTATTTCTCATTACTCATCGTTACTTTACAAACAAAGGTTCTATCAGCCAGGGACGATGACCATTCAACCATTAGGATCCTGCAGTTTTCTGGTGAAGAAAACGAAAAGATAGTCATACAGAAATATCAATGATGAAAAACCAACGAACTACTACCAGATTATTTAAGCTACAAAAGAGGCACAAGAAAATATTTAAAAACTGGCACGTAAAAACAAAACTAAGCTTCTTAACACTGGATTAATTCTGCTCTAAGAATCACCATTTAAAGTTTACTATTAATTCCTCATGAAACAAGAAGATAGACCCCTCCAAAGTTATGGGTTCATTTCCTGCCTGCTACGCTGGCTACTACTTTCAACGGCGCAAGCCCAAAGTTTAAATGATTTCTAGATTAGCATGGTTGTTAGCTCTGGCACCAAGCAGACCAGAAGTGATGTAGGACAATTTTGGGTGATGAGAATTTAATTGGAAAAGTAACGAAAACTAAAACTAGGGTGATGCTCCGCACACCACTACCCCTCTAGGATCCTCAACCGTGGAAGAATGAATTGATTGCAATCAAATTAGGGCTAAAAATAATTCTATTAATCAGTAATTTGGAATTCACTGTTGCATTATTTATATATAAAAACACTAGAAATCCTATTTGGACTCAGGACTCGAATTATTCCTAATATCGTAAGATAGCACAATAACTAAAAACCCAATAAAACAATAATAAACAATATTCCAAATAAAAGAAAAAACTATTAATAACATAAAAATAAATAAATCATGCATGCCAAAGGCAACACAAGAATCGATTTTCATCAAGAAGGCAAAGATACTAGATATTATTAAAAACACAAGGAAATAGAAAACAGTTAACAGTTAATCCAGATCAATAATTAACTTACAGAATTGGAGATTATTGCATTCAAAAATCAATCTCTAGCAGTCTGAAATATTAGCTTGTCTAAAAAAGATGTGGAAGAAAAGGAGAAGAGTAGGGGCTGGGAGTTGATGAAAGAGGGTACAGGGAGCACTTCACAGAGAGAACAGCAACTTGAGCTCCTTTGTTACATTGACTCTTACGATACACGATATGAATTGTACGATGTAGCAGGAATATTTTTACAGAATCACTAGCGTATCAGAACGTCAGTTGTATCTTACCACACAGTTTTAGCACATCAAAGTCTTTCTTTTCATCAGAAGAGGTGTTCACTTGATTGATACAATAATACTTAAAATGATTTCTAGTATTTCTGATCTTTTTCAAAGGACTTTTTGTTTCCAACTTTTTTTTCTTTTTTTTTCATATCTTATATGTATATAAAGACAGAAAGACATAAAAACAGAATTTTTGAATCGTCTTTATCCCTACACTTTTCAATTTTTGGGGCTTCACTTAACATTAAGTTTACACTTAAAAGCTAAACAAGTTATTATTTTCTATTGTTCCAAAGACATAAAAACATAATTTTTGAATTGTCTTTATCCCTACACTTTTCAATTTTTGGGGCTTCACTTCACATTAAGTTTACACTTAAAAGTTAAACAAGTTATTATTTTATATTGTTCCTTAATAAATATTACATAAAAACAATATTGATTATAGGCTCATTCAGTTAGAGTAAAATGCAAAAGTGACCCATGTACTCTTAGTATATTTGGATATTGTGCCCCCTTTTGTTGGTCAATGCAAAACAAACCCTATATTATAAAAAAAATTGGATAACAAACCTTAAGGTGACACTTGAGGTATTGACTATCCTATGTGGCAATGATGACAAGTAAGCAAGCCAAACTAAGAATTTTTAATAAGAATAAAAAATTCGCTTCCGTGAAGATTCGAACTCAAAACCTCAACCTCAACCTCATAACTTTAAGTAAATGTCCAACCAAGCTACATGATGTAATTGTAAATAAGACATCATAAATTTTATTTATACAAACTTCTCCATTTAAACTAAAAAAAGAAAAGATAAATAAATAGGTAAACCCCTTGTGTGCTTGCATCATTAGCACTATCAAAAGTTTTTTAAGTTTATTACCAGAAAAAAAAAATATAAAAAGAAAAAAAAAGAGTTCTTTTAAGTTGTTGATGGCAATCTCTGTCATCATGCAAAATGAAATCCCACGCCATAAAGTACCAAAACCTAAGTAGTGATTACTGCAATATACGAGTTTCTAATGATGAAGAATTAAAGATGCACAACAAACACAAATTTAGGGATAATGAATTTTGATGAATTTCAATAAAAAATTGATAATAAAAAAACAATATTTAATTTTTCAAAAATTAAATAGAGAAAGGGTTTACCCACTTATTTATATATCATTTTTTTTGCTTTAAATGGATAAGCTTGTATAAATAAAATTTATGTTGTCTCACTTACAACTACATCATATGATGTAACTTGGTTGGACAATTGCTTAAAGTTATGAGGTTGAGATTTTGAGTTCAAATTTTGACGGAAGCGAATTTTTTAGTCTTAATTTGGCTTACTTTAAATGTCATCATTGCCACCACCGAGGATAGTCAATGCCCAGCTGTCACATAAAGGTTTGTTATCCAAATTTTTTTTATAGTAGAAGGTTTGTTTTGCATTTAACAACAAAAAAGGGACACAATATCCAAATATACTAAGAATACAATAATCACTTTTGCATTTTACTCCATTCAGTTACTTAAACATAAACTTGAAGCTAATATATTTTATTGCCTAATAAAATGAGTTCTCTATATGTTTAAATATGTAATTATTGTCTTTTGCATGTCTTTCTGTATCGTACAATATGATACACAAGTAACACGATCCAAGAATTTTTAATACATAATATAATTCATGATATAACTACTGTTACATCAAACACGGAGAAAAAGCCCAACTAATTAAATAGCTGGCAAATCATAGTATTATCTTGAAATGTAAAATAAAGACGGCAAAAAACACCTTTAACCCCCTGTGGTTGTCGACTTGTAAGCATTGAGTCATTGAACTTTAAAAAAATGCAATTAGCCCACTGTGTTTGTTAAAAAAATTTAATCAAGTCATTCTGTCCAATTTTGCTTATGGACGTTAAAAAATATTATTCAAATTTCCTACGTGGCTTAAAAAAATAAAAGGAAATGACATGTAAATGGTGAGGTGGCTTGTCTTCAACCTTCAGCCGGGTCAACCCGACCCGTGCACATATTAAACGGGTCAAAAGTCATAACTCTCTTGTTTTAATTCTAAATAACACAAATAATATATCAAAATTTTTGTATCAATTAAATTTATTACAACATGTTATTCATTTCACAAAAGTAAGTCAAAAGATCAAGCAGATCTGGCCAGATATGAACTACTAGAAATGTTCCACTCCATGTAAATATCTTCTTCTCAGACGATCAAAACAAAATCATCACTCCATGTAATCTTCTCATAGCATACATACACAAGTTTGGGGCTCTCCTTCACAGCCGATAAAAAATCATCACACCCTATAATCTTCTCATAGCATACGTACATAAGTTTGGGGTTTTCAACCATTGAAAGAAGAAAAGCAGAAATTTAAATCAAGAATGACCTCGTCATCTAGGATTTTCGGCCGCACATACACAACTTTAATGGCCGCCGCGAAGAGCCTCGCTGACACTCCCACATCCACCGCTGCCGCCGCTACACCCACATCCACCATTGCCGCCAAGGATACAACCAAAGCAAAAAAGCCTCTCGCACCATAATACCTATAGGAATATTGAAATCCCAATCGATCTCCCCTGCTCTCAGAGAATTTCTGGGCACCTCTGAAGCCTCTAGCACTGATGCCGTTAAGAAACTCTTAGAACATATCAAGCTCATCTGCTGCTACTCCTAGAACTGAGAATTTTTGGACTTGTGGGTTTTTGTTTTTGAAGATTTTATGAGATTTAGAAAATTAGAAGGGAGTTTTGAAATTAACACTATAAACTTAGCCCATGTGCTTAATTACATAGAAGTGAATCAACCCATATTTTCTTATGGAATCAAATAACTGTTTTGAATTGATTTTATGGGTTGAAGATGAAGAGATGATAGAGAATTTTATGGGTGGAAGATGAATAAGAGGAAAGAGAGAAAAATCACGTTGGAAGCCATGTTAGCATTTAATTAGTTTTTTATATTTTTTTTAAAGCCAAGTAAGAAAATAGAAGTTAGGATTTAACGTCCGTCCAATTTTTTGGACGGAATGACCCAATTAAGAAATTTTAAAAAGTTTAGTGGGTTAATTATATTTTTTTTAAAGTACAGTGACTCGATGCTTACAACTCGACAACCACAAGGGGTAAAGGTGTTTTTTGCCAAATAAAGACCCTCTAATACATTATTAAAATTGATCTTATCAAGAATCATCAATTCTATGCATGCAACAATTATATATTCATTTGTTTCACGTTCTAATTTTAATTTACCATCTTTTTTTAGGAGGGAGGGAGGGAGGGAGGGAGACAAACGGTATATGACTTCTTTACAATCCAATCGATTAGAATATTACTCCTTCCGTTTCCCAAAAAAAGACCCATATTTTCACAATATTCTAAGATAGATGGGATTCATGCAAATTTTAACAAAAATAAAATTTATAATTAATAGTACTACTTAGATAATATACAATAATTATAATTCTATTAATTTAAGTTACATAAGCTCATCAATTTTAGGACTTTACACATTGACTTAAAATAATCCAAATGAAACTCTTTTTGTGGAATGAAGGGAGTATATTTTGAAAAGCTCTTATCGTTTGTTGCGATCCGAAGAAGCCTACACCAACCACTAGGTTCCGTGGTGAAAAAAATGGTTCAGTTATGGTAACAAACCGAGTAATGGCCTAACAACCTAGTGTTGCCAGTATCCACACCGCCTACTATTTATTGTGCAAAAATGGTTCAAGTAAATAAATAAATTCAAAGCAACTAACTCACTAGTCAAACATTTAACTATTCTGCAAACAATCCATTACAACTTCAGTTGCCTAACACCTTCCTAACGGTAATCTGTTTCCAATGGTTCTGAGCTCCCATAATATCTCAAAATATTCTCTTTCCAGATAAAGGAAAACCATGTTCTCCTCATGGAGAAGAACACACACACTCCTGACTAAACAAAGGGAAAGAGAAACAGAAATAGGAGGAAGGGAAAAAACAGAAAGAGAGAAAAGCACATTCCAACAGTACAACTTCTGAAAAACAATTGGAAGAAATGCATAAATAAATCAAGAAACTTAAATGTAATTCTACCACACCCATAAAATTCATCAGAGATATGTAGGCTACAAAATATAGGTTTAACGCTCCACATTTTAGAATCTCATTGAAGGAAAATGCTAAACAGCTATTAACTACAGCCACTAAAGTCATACTTTTCTATAGTTCAACAGCACGTGTTGAAAATATAAATGTGCGTGTGTGGATATCCAAGTTACATTCCTATAAATTTAGGGAGGAAGGGAAAAAAAGAAAGAGAGAAAAGCACATTCCTACAGTACAACTTTTGAAAAACAATTGGAAGAAATGCATAAATAAATCAAGAAACTTAAATGTAATTCAACCACACCCATGAAATTCATCAGAGATATGTAGGCTACAAAATATAGGTTTAACGCTCCACATTTTAGAATCTCATTCAAGGAAAATGCTAAACAGCTAAATACTACAGCCACTAAAGTACTTTTCTATAGTTCAACAGCACGTGTTGATAGTATAAATGAGCGGGTGTGGATATCCAAGTTACATTCCTATAAATTTAGGAAGGGAAAAAAAGGAGAGAAAAGCACATTCCTACAATACAACTTTAGAAAAACAATTAGAAGAAATGCATAAATAAATCAAGAAACTTAAATGTAATTCTACCACGCCGATAAAATTCATCAGTTATATGTAGGCTACAAAATTTAGGTTTAACGCTCCACATTTTAGAATCTCATTGAAGGAAAATGCTAAACAGCTATTTACTACAGCCACTAAAGTCATACTTTTCTATAGTTCAACAGCACGTGTAGATAATATAAATGTGCGCGTGTGGATATCCAAATTACAAAATATGATAGCATAACGAAAGAGATTGAAAACAACAGCATCAGACGAAAGAAAAACAATATTTGTATGACTTTAAGGTCGTAACAGAAAATCTGTAATCATCCTTTACCTTCTCCGCTTTGTCTTTCTCTGCTTTCTCTTTTTCTGCCTTCAACTTCAGCTTTTCCAGCTTCTCCTTCTCCATTTTCTTTATAGAGAAAGAACCAAAATTCAACAAACAAAAATACTCAACCACCAATCTATAGACAGCAGAAACATATAAACCCACTTGCATATAATAGTAGAAACCATATCAGTAATCATACATAAATATATACACAGAGAGAGGGAGCAATAGTATACTTTCCATCCCGAATTAACTACCCAAGATCAAAAACACATGGATTAAGAAAATTACACAACATCATCTTTTAAGCCATGTTAGATCAACATTACCCCTCATTTCTATTTTAACATTTCTGAATTATAAGGTAATAAAAGTGATTCCAAGATTATAAAAAAAGAATGGACTATGGGCATTCTGGAACTTCAGATAATTGAAAGATGTCCAACCAATATCAGAAATTGAGAATGAAGAAGTATATAACAGGGTACATTGCATTTTACTTCATTAGGGTTAAGGTGTGGTCACACATAACCCACCTTCAAGTTTCAGACTTTAAATAAAATAAAAAATAGAAACAAAATACAACTTTAGGGTTTCATTTGTTTGCAAAAATAATGTGAGGGGCAGGACTATTTGTATTAATTTATTACCACTTTAAGACTATTTTATCCCATTTATCCCATGATTAGTCCATTATTTAATCCTTGGACTATTTTTGATCATTTCTAAGATCATTTGATATCTCAAAAGGGATTATATGAGGGGATTGAATAATAGCACCTTTCCACTTGGGATTATAATCCCTTATGAAATGGCCTTAGAAATGATAAAATAAATATAGTGCACAAAATAAATAGAGTGCACAGGATTAAATAATGGACTAATCATGAGATAAATAGTCCTATCATACCCATCATTTTTGCAAACAAACATAGCCCCAAGATATAAAATTGCACTCTGCCTCCTAGAGCTGAATTGGGTTGCGTAGAAACAAAAGTAAATTTCCACCCAACAATTATTTAGGCTTGAGTTTTCTTTTAAATTAATTATCTGCTGTAAATTTTTCCTTGTAAACAAAAATGCAGTGATCTCGTATTTCTTCAATACTTCCCTGGCTACATATCAGATCAGGTTTAATAACAAACCGTAATTGTTCTGAATACAGCAAAATCGTAACAAAGCGAGTACAGAAAATGTATCACAACATTTCTCAGCAGCAAATTAGAAATGAAAACATTCAGAGCACAAACATGTACAAATATGTGTGTGTGTGTGTATATATATATATAGAGAGAGAGAGTATATATAGAGAGGGAGAGAGGAGTGAAAAGACCTTGATGTAGATGGTTTCAGCAGCACGCTCTTCTTCACTGAGGATTTTACCTTTGTCATCGCTAAAGTACCGAAGGCCTGATATTGCTGATCCTCGATTGCCCTCCATTGACCGATGCAGAGAAGTGCGCGAGAGTGAAACGACGACAGACCTTATAGCCATAGCGAATGTCGATTGATGCTAGGGTTTGCAAGCGGTAATGCCTTCAACTAGTGCTGATGGATTTAGTAAGGAACGTATAGATAGTGTTTGACATGTGGGGTGAAAGGAAGCATAGCATCACACGTTTATTAGTCTAAAGCTAATAGTGTTACTGTGGCTAATCAAAATAGGTGTATAAACGAGTCCAGTTGAACCGGCTTAATAAAAATATTTAAAGGATTTAACACCTTATTGCTTATATGGCGTGGGTAGATCGAAACTTTTAAGATAAGAAACAAGCTCCTCCAAAATTAGATCCAGAGCATCGCAGACTAATTTTAATTAATTCGTGGTTATACCGAGAAAGAGAAATGCCTTTGAATAGCAACAAATGTTAGTTAATTATTATGTTAGGTATTTTAAGCCATAATAAAATCCCTATATCTAAACATATAAACATAAACAAAAATCAAAAAATGTCATTTGATGAGAACGTGTGAAGACGAGAATTTTTTAATATCCTGGAACCGTAATCAAAAATGTAAATGAAAATATCAATAGAGTAATTTAATATTTTAATATATTTAATTTATTTATGTGTTAAAGTTGTTTGTATTTCAAAAAGAAAAAGAAAAAGTCAAAGAAGAAATAAAGAAATAATAGATGACCAGGACCAGTCTGCTTCTTATGCGGTGGTCCGTATGCGGACTGTTGGGTCATGATATTCCTTTTATTGTGCCTTATGGATTGGGCTTAGTTATTTAATTGGTACGTTGGGTCTCCACTATTGGGTCTTAAAGTTATTGGGCCTAATTCTTACATTATATCTCTTTAATATTGGACCGGGTCAATGGGTTGGTCCATTAGAACTTTTAATATCTAAGTCTTTGACTTGTAATGATGAATAAGGAAGGCTGTTGACCAAAAGTCTGCAGATCATTAATGTGGATGAGATTATATCCGGCCGGCGACATGTACAGTGGGAAAAATGTGACAACCTGCATGCATCTGGCTGTGATCAGATAGGAGTAGGGGGCTGTGTCAGATAAGAGTTGGTGGTACGGTAAACCAGGCAAGAGAGTATAACCTAACAAGGAAATCTCCAAGAGAAGGTACGCACACACACAACACACATTTTTTCTAATCTCTCTAGCACTAGACATTTTATCCTCCATTGTTAACCCTTGTAACGGTCTGTACTGATTCTCACACCTTAGCTATCCCCCGACGGTCCAGCCGTCAAGCTTTTGGTGTTGACTGTGTTTACTGTGCAGGATCGGGGCGTCTTATGTGATTGGGACGTGGCAGAAGATCTTGGCGTTAACATTAGCGCTAGAAGGAGGGCTGAGTTCTAGTGTTCAAGAGTTGGCAATCACAAATATTTATTTGTTCTACGTTTTCAAAGATGGGGAAGAGTAGAGCAGATACACCTGAAGGACAGCCGATGACTGTCAGTGAATCAGCACCACGAATACCTGTCAAAGAGCGTTTGGGACCTACATTAAGTGTTCATTCCAGCACAGCGTCCAAACGTTCTCATGGAGAAGCTCGTCCAAGGAATTTGGGCAAAGCTAAGAGAAAGCTAGTCTTTACAGCAGAGAAAGTGTCTGGTCACGGCCGGAAGCAAGTAGAAGGCACCTCACCTAAAACTCGATACCGAGATGACCAGGTCGAAAAGGCCTCCCTGTTGGCTAAGATGGCAGACGAAGCGGATAGGGCCATGGAGGCACTTATGAAGCAACGGCAGGATATAGCTGAGCAGATGTCCCGGATGGCAGAGTTGAGCGACAAAGAGTCCAGTTATGTTCAGTCTGAAGGGCGTGGGCATCGGAGTGGAAAGGAACTTGCCCATTCAGGACGTGAGTCTCGAGGCCAACGTCGAGAAAGAAGAGAATCAAGGAGTCCTACTCCTCAAAGATCGAAGAGGGCACATCACCCTATCGAGTCTAAAGAGCAAGGTCGAAGTGAACGAAGAGGCCGATCCAGGGAATGTACTCCGGAGAATACAAAGAAGGCGCTTGTTGTTGCGTATTCTCATCACAGCCACAGAACCCAAAGACGAAGCAGATCTAGGGGCCATACACCAGAAAGTCCACTGGGGGCATGACGCTCTACGGACCATCATCATCGTAAAAGTCTCTCGAGAGTTGGGGGTTTTATGGTAAAAGATCGATCCACCCGAAAGAAGAAAGATTCCCCTGAGAAAGAGGCGTCGTCTCAACCAGAGGGGGTAGATTATTTGGTTAAAGAGTTGAAGGAGCTCCGAAAGCAGTTAGTAGAGGTGCAACGGGTGAAGGACACTCCGGGAAAAAAGGCGTCACCTTTTCCCTCGAACATTCTTAATGAGAAGGCAGATATCACCAAGAAGTTGCCTCGAATGGAGAGTTACGATGGGTCTGGGGACCCTTATGACCATAGCCAGGCGTTCGACCGGCTGATGGATTATTATGATTTTACTGATGCTGCCAAGTGTTACACATCTGTCACCACATTGAGAAAGGATGCGACACAGTGGATGGGAACTTTACCGTCAGATTCAATTTCCTCTTGGACCGAGCTTTGTGACAAGTTCCATGCCCACTTTGGGAGCAACCGAAGAAGGGGGAAGCCTACAGGTTCTTTGGCACAGGTCAGAAAGTTCACCAACGAGTCTTTAGGCCAGTATGTGAAGAGATTCAGGGAAGCAGATGGTCAGGTGTCCGACCTCAATGATCTCCAGGTGGTAGGGTTGTTTCAGAATGGGTTAGACCTGGTAAAGTCCGTAAAGCTGGCTAAGAAGTTGATGTTCCACCACCCGAAGAGCACCCGAAGAGCTTAGCAGAAGCTTTTGACAAGGCAGAAGGTTATATTGTCGTGGAGTACAACATTTCATGGCGATAGGGAAGTAGTCGTCCACCTGCTTTCGCCCCGAAGGTGAACAAGGTTTACACCAAACTGAATACGGATAGGTCGGTGATTTTGGACCAGATCAGGAACCAGCCATTCTATGAGCCACCTCGTGATAACTATAAGACAGGGCAAGGCAACTCTCAAAAATTTTGTGGTTATCACCAAGCCACAGGTCACGACACTAATGAGTGTTGCAATTTGAAGGACTTCGTGGAGAAGAAGATTCAAAGTGGTTTGCTGGTTCAGTATGTGGCCGGGAGGGACCAACAAGATCAGCAGAATGTCGACCGAACTATTCAGACGGTTCAAATGGTTCCACCCGTCTAAAATGGTCCAATACCACCGCCAAGGCACGTCGTTGATGTAATAACCGGTGAGATAGCAGGGAAATTAATAGGGAAGAAGAGGAGATGATATTTGGATTTGGTCATGTCTGTGGCGGGTGCTCCTCCGAAGGCCGACAGAGCATTTCCAGGAACTATTATCTCTTTTACCGATGCAGATTATCCTTCGGAGCCCATCGAGCCACATGAAGGAGCGTTATTGATCACTGCACAAGTAGGCTCGGTGGATGTGAAGCGTATGATGATAGACAACGGGTCTTCTGTAGATATTCTGTATGCCCACGCTTATCAGAGGATGCATCTTGATGGGCGAAAGATGGAGGTCGGGCAGGAGGCTCCTTTATATGGCTTCAGCAACGATCCAGTCAAAGTTGCGGGCACTATTGAACTCCCAGTGGTCTTCGGCACAGCTCCTTAGCAGGTAGAAATAACATGTAAATTTTATGTTGTGCATGTAGATTTGGCTTACAACGCCATATTAGGAAGGCCTACTTTGACGGATCTCCAAGCTGTGACCTCCATCCCTCACTTCAAAATCAAGTTCCCCACGGCATACGGAGTTAGAGAGGTGGCAGGGGACTTGGATCTAGCCGGACGCTGTTATCGGAATGCTGTCATTTCCTCCGGAGTAGGAGTCAGCAAACAGAAACAAACCATGGCAATTGAGATCGAGCCCTTCACTGAGAGCAGCTCGGAGCCATTGGTAATTCCTCCAGGAGAGACAGAAGAGATCGAGCTGGTCCTCGGAAAGGCAGATAAAACAGTAAAGTTTGGTTCGGGTCTAGCAGAGCCTCTTCGGACAAACCTTATGGAACTCCTTCGCTGCTATACGGACATTTTTGCATGTGAACTGCAAGACATGCCATCGATTAGCCAGAAGATTGCTGAACACAGACTGGAGGTGGATCCATCGAAGAAACTTGTTCGGCAAAAAAGATAGATCTTTGCACCTGAACGTCAGAGGATCATTAACAAGGAAATTGCCAAGCTGATAGCTGCTGATTTTATCTTTGAGATTGACTACCCACAGTGGATGGCTAATGTAGTGTTGGTGCAAAAGCAGAACGGTAAATGGCAAGTTTGCATCGACTACACCGACCTGAATAAAGCGTGTCCGAAAGACTTTTATCCTTTGCCCCATATCGACCAGCTCATCGATGCCACTTCGGGGTATGCATTACTAAGCTTTATGGATGCTTTTTCAGGTTATCATCAAATATCCATGTGCAAGGAGGATATCCCGAAGACAACATTCATTATACACCATTCAGTGTATGCATATAAGAAGATGACCTTTGGCCTTATAAATGTTGGGGCCACTTACCAAAGAATGATGAATTTCATCTTCGAGAGGCAACTGGGGAGGAACATAGAGGTATACGTGGATGATATGATCATGAAAAGTATGCAGGTTCAGAAGCACTTGGATGATCTGGAGGAATGCTTTCAGACTGTCCGTCATCACAAGTTGAGGCTCAATCCAGCAAAATGCACCTTCGGCCTCGGTGCAGGGAAATTTCTGGGATATCTGGTTAGTCAGAGTTGTTGGGTAAAAATCTAATTACGCACAACACGCAAGTATACGTGGTCAACAAGTAATAAAGTGATAAGTTGAGTATCGTTCCCACAGAGAATTAGTTAATAAAAATCACCAAGTACTAACCCGTAACCAACTCAATCTTATTTAAACGAATGAAATGCAAATTAAATAAATTAAACTACTATTAACTTCCACTAGTTAAATTAAGATAACGGAGATTTAAGATCACAACTTCAATTATTGCCTCATTTAAGTTAACAAACTTCTCATCAATTATTCTCTATCCCGAATTGTTAATCAAGAACACGAAAGTAATATTAACCACCTCTCGATGCACTAATACCGTATTAACGTCAATCCACAATTAAGATAGAAATTTGTTAAACACCTTAATCAACAAACCCACTATATCTCTATGTGTATTACAATTGAAGAAGGTTTAAGAGCAAGTTCTCTACCCGATTACATGTGATGTCAAGCATATCTCTACCTTAACACTCATCAAGTTTAAGCTAGTAACAAAATCCTGAACACATGCTATCATGATTAGATCTAAATCTATACTTCATCTCTCGAGTTCATATAGATTATCACGGTAATTGATGGCCAATCAATTAAACAATTAATTCCAAATCACAATAGACAATCCTCACAATAGAACATAATAATTGATAACGAAGCATACTAAAATAAACTACACAATAAGATCCATTGTAATCTCAAACAATGAATTAGTTCATTATTATTGAATTAAAGCTAAGAATCCACAATTGAATAATCATTAAAAGATAAAGATAGAAGAAGTAAAGAAGATAAAATCTATTGTCAGTAGATTTGACGCTCCCTCCTTGCTCCTACTTCAAATCTTCAATGGTCTCCAAGTTGCATCAATCTCAAAATCTCATAAAAACTCGTGTTTTTCTCTAATTTACTCTAATCTAATTTAATAAAATTCTTCCTCTAACTATTAATAATCTCATCATAATCTCCTCTAATATGTGTTATTCCCCTCTTTTTATAAGCCTTTTTACATGTCTTTAAGTCCTCTTGGAAGTCCTTGAATCAAACAACTCGAAAACAATCCTTTTCGGACTCAAATTCGGACAAAATCCACTCATTTTCGCGTATACCCAGCCCCGGCTGGGTATTTCCCTTGCAAAAACCCAGCCCCAGCTGGATAGCAAGCTGCTAAAGCTCCCAGGTACCCAGCCCCGGCTGGGTCCTAAGCACAAAAACGCCCAGCCTCGGCTGGGTACCAATCTGCCAAAAATATTTTCTGCTGGAACCTCCACTGCTAAAACTGCCATAACTTCTAAACCGGGAGGAGTTACGAGGCCCGCGACCTATCAAATCGAAGCTATCGACGAGATCTACAACTTTTATTCTTTGAGCTTTGAGAAATAACGAATTCATGATGGTCGAAATTGGACTGGAAGTGACTGCTACGCAAAATGACCACCCAAAACGGTGAAGTTCAACGTCCGTCGGTAGAAATGTCATAACACTTTCATCCTAACTCCGATTTGAATGATTCATGATATTCCGGAAAGCTAAGAAAATGCTCTACAATATAGTCCAAGCTCCAAGCCAAGAACATGAAAGCATAAACGATGTCCGGATTGCTTTTTCCTTGCATTTTCCTTGCTTTTTCCTTACCAATAATCGCCCACATCGCTTCCAAACGTATAACCTACAAAACGAACACAAAATGCATGAAAAGTAACTAAGACACATGAATAAAAACAACTAATTCAAGTAAAAGATACCGGATAAGTAGGTATAAAACCTACTTATCAAATACCCCCAAACTTAAACCGTTGCTTGTCCTCAAGCAACACAACATAATGCAATGCAATGCAATAGAATGCAACTAATCTATATGCCTACGAATCCAGCAATATTGATAGAATCAAATCTATTCACTCGGCCTTAGAGCAATCAAGCAAACACGATAATACTTCATATCAAAACCAATCAATAATTTCCTAGTTAATCATCAAGTCTTAAACTGTTATCACTGATATAGTGCGTGTGTGCTCAACAAACATGCTAATTGATATGAAATTAAATTTAACACATAATAGGTCTCTTTAAAGGCATCATACAGTGAAAACTCACAAAATTCACGAAAAGCTAGATCCAACTAAAGTCAAACATCCACCAAGTTCAAGAGTCCAATCCGGGATACTTATGCTTTACTTTTCATTACGGGGACTTTTTGCTCTTTTCCCGTTTTATTATTTTTTTTCTTTTTTCTTTTTTTTACTTTTTAACCATGACTGTGCAATGTCTCATTCCATTAGGCTAACAGTGCTACCCCTTAGCGAGCTTTCGACCAACGACTCCCATACCATATAAGACCTTAGGGCGCTAGGTTTTAAGATACCCCTTCGGGCGTACTTGCTCAAGTAACAAAGGCCCCAAAACAAAACTAGCCACTGTATTTTTTTCATTTTTTTTCTTTTCTTTTTTTTTGAAGCTTATATATCCCAATTTTTTTCTCGAACTTAAGTTTTTATCGAACTTTAGTCATCACTACTTATTCTTTTCATTCTTTCATTTAAACTAGCATTATCCTTTAGAGTCGCATTATGTATCAATTTAAACTCAATCAATCAACAAGTTGTTTATTTTGTGCTATCCTTATTATACCAGTTTTAAACAGAAAAAGATTCAATTCATAACAAGAAATCACATCAAAAGCTCTAATAATCAGTATTATACTTGTCTACTCAATCCCATTCTCATCATTGGCCAAAATAAACTGTAAATATCAAACAGCTGGACTCATGCAAGATGAACATAGTAACTAACTATTATTTTTGAATTTTTGAATATTTGATTTTTTTTTTTGATAATGAACCTAAACTATATTAACAACATATGCAAAATAACATAACATAAACTAAACATGCGATAATGAACCTAAACAAAACTCCCCCAAACTTAGCAATTACAATGTCCTCATTGTAAGAATATAGCGGTAAGTAGAAGAAAACTTCCCTGTAATCAGCTAAGCGTGAGTTGATGGTGGCGATGGCGGCGACGATCATTTTGCTATCCATTGGACCTCCAATACCTGCAATGAAGAGAGACAACACGGATTAGATTATAAGAGAGCTTAATAAGCAAATTAATTCCTATCTACTAAATAAACTAGTAAAGCATATAAATATAAAAAATTCTTGGGTTGCCTCCCAGTCAGCGCTTGATTTATAGTCTTTCAGCCTGACTTTTTCTGGTCAATGCTATCCAATTCCTCTTCGAAAGTTGAGGAACTCTCCATCCATCGGAAATAATATAGCTTTTGGTATGTTCCCATTTACGATGGCCATCGAGTTGAAGTCACCTAGCATGCTCTGGTTTGGTATGATCTCAATCAAGAACTCCCCATAGCTAGGTGTTTTATCCATTGTGTATGTGATCAATTTGGGGCATGGAAGCTTGTCACACACAATGTGCTCTTCGTCTATGTTCTCTTTCTCTTCCCACCATGGATTGAAAATTGTACTCACTCTTATGTCAATAAGATCTTCGCCGACGACATGACTACCAAGCGGGCACGGTTTTGCAAATCTGACCAGATCCTTGAACTTTGGTGGAGAAGGAACTTGGGGCACTAATAACATCGGCTCATCCTCGTTGGTACTCATAGTTTGTTCTTCACCGACCTTATTTTCATTATCCCCACTTGTCTCCTCTTTTTCAACATCTCGTGTCTCATCCAGTTGTAGATTTGGCTCGGTAACTTCATCAATCTCGGAATCCTCGTCATAACACCAAGTGTTTGGAGGAAGGTTGCTTACGGCTTTGGTCATTTGCTCTATCTGATCCGCAAGATTTTGAATTGACCTCGCTTGATTACTCATTCTCTCCTCATTTGATGCTATGAACTTGGACACCAATTCCTCCAAACTTGACTTTTCTTTTTCAGTCTCGGAAGCCATGTATTGAGGACCATTGGTTGAGGCAGTGAGGAGTTGTTCCATTCGATTATTAAAATTTTGGGTTGATAACTCCTGACTCATTATCATCTCTTCTTTTTCTGCTATAATCCTTAACATGAATTCCTGGAAATCTGAATTGTCTTCTTGTTGTATTGGAGGTGGATTTGAGAAATTTGATGGATATGTTGGATTTGGAGCAGAGTATTGGTCTTGATAGTTGTAGCTCCATGACGAATCTGGGTGATACCCCCAAACTTGATGGTAATTATCATATGCATACTGGTTGAGGTATACACCACCTTGTTTCCCCCGTCCAAAACTAACAGTGCATTGATGACTAGGATGATTGCCAGCACAATAGTCACACATAATTGCCATCCTTTGACTCTGTTGTGCTGCGATAACGTCCAACTTCCTCGAAAGTTCTTTAATTTGTGCTGACATTGCGGAGAGTGTCGCGAGTCTGTCAATCTCCGCTTCCTTTGGTTGAGTCATGTTCGTGTATGGCCATTGATACGCAAAGTCATCCATGGTACCTGAAAAGAGAGAAATATAGGAAGAGAATTAAAAATAAAAATAAAAATGTTTATATTAAGACTAATTTGATTAAAGCTAATATTGGTAAAACTGTATTAAACTAACTCCCCGGCAACGGCGCCAAAAACTTGTTGGGTAAAAATCTAATTACGCACAACACGCAAGTATACGTGGTCAACAAGTAATAAAGTGATAAGTTGAGTATCGTTCCCACAGAGAATTAGTTAATAAAAATCACCAAGTACTAACCCGTAACCAACTCAATCTTATTTAAACGAATGAAATGCAAATTAAATAAATTAAACTACTATTAACTTCCACTAGTTAAATTAAGATAACGGAGATTTACGATCACAACTTCAATTATTACCTCATTTAAGTTAACAAACTTCTCATCAATTATTCTCTATCCCGAATTGTTAATCAAGAACACGAAAGTAATATTAACCACCTCTCGATGCACTAATACCGTATTAACGTCAATCCACAATTAAGATAGAAATTTGTTAAACACCTTAATCAACAAACCCACTATATCTCTATGTGTATTACAATTGAAGAAGGTTTAAGAGCAAGTTCTCTACCCGATTACATGTGATGTCAAGCATATCTCTACCTTAACACTCATCAAGTTTAAGCTATTAACAAAATCCTGAACACATGCTATCATGATTAGATCTAAATCTATACTTCATCTCTCGAGTTCATATAGATTATCACGGTAATTGATGGCCAATCAATTAAACAATTAATTCCAAATCACAATAGACAATCCTCACAATAGAACATAATAATTGATAACGAAGCATACTAAAATAAACTACACAATAAGATCCATTGTAATCTCAAACAATGAATTAGTTCATTATTATTGAATTAAAGCTAAGAATCCACAATTGAATAATCATTAAAAGATAAAGATAGAAGAAGTAAAGAAGATAAAATCTATTGTCAGTAGATTTGACGCTCCCTCCTTGCTCCTACTTCAAATCTTCAATGGTCTCCAAGTTGCATCAATCTCCAAATCTCATAAAAACTCGTGTTTTTCTCTAATTTACTCTAATCTAATTTAATAAAATTCTTCCTCTAACTATTAATAATCTCATCATAATCTCCTCTAATATGTGTTATTCCCCTCTTTTTATAAGCCTTTTTACATGTCTTTAAGTCCTCTTGGAAGTCCTTGAATCAAACAACTCGAAAACAATCCTTTTCGGACTCAAATTCGGACAAAATCCACTCATTTTCGCGTATACCCAGCCCCGGCTGGGTATTTCCCTTGCAAAAACCCAGCCCCAGCTGGATAGCAAGCTGCTAAAGCTCCCAGGTACCCAGCCCCGGCTGGGTCCTAAGCACAAAAACGCCCAGCCCCGGCTGGGTACCAATCTGCCAAAAATATTTTCTGCTGGAACCTCCTCTGCTAAAACTGCCATAACTTCTAAACCGGGAGGAGTTACGAGGCCCGCGACCTATCAAATCGAAGCTATCGACGAGATCTACAACTTTTATTCTTTGAGCTTTGAGAAATAACGAATGCATGATGGTCGAAATTGGACTGGAAGTGACTGCTACGCAAAATGACCACCCAAAACGGTGAAGTTCAACGTCCGTCGGTAGAAATGTCATAACACTTTCATCCGAACTCCGATTTGAATGATTCATGATATTCCGGAAAGCTAAGAAAACGCTCTACAATATAGTCCAAGCTCCAAGCCAAGAACATGAATTGAACATGAAAGCATAAACGATGTCCGGATTGCTTTTTCCTTGCATTTTCCTTGCTTTTTCCTTACCAATAATCGCCCACATCGCTTCCAAACGTATAACCTACAAAACGAACACAAAATGCATGAAAAGTAACTAAGACACATGAATAAAAACAACTAATTCAAGTAAAAGATACCGAATAAGTAGGTATAAAACCTACTTATCAGGGGCATCGAGGCAAATCCGGAGAAAATTCAGGCCATTCTTGACATAAAGACTCCTCAGTCGTTCAAAGACGTCCAACGTCTGACTGGTAGGATTGCAGCTTTGAGGAGGTTCATATCCAAATCTGCAGAGAGATGCTTGCCATTCTTCGACACACTGAAGGGGCTGAAAAATGCGAAGACGTTCCAATGGACTTCGGAGTGTGAAGACGCCTTCCAAGGCATAAAGACATATCTATCTTCTGCTTCCCTATTGGTAAAGCCTGCCTCGGCAGAGACCTTGTATTTATACCTTGCAGCTAGTTCGTTAGCAGTTGGAGCAGTGCTGGTTTGGGAGGTCAGTAGAAAACAGCATCCGGTCTATTATGTCAGTCACGTCCTACGAGATGCTGAAACCAGGTATCCAAATATTGAAAAATTTGCCTTTGCCTCGATAATTGCTAGTAGAAAGCTTCGGCAATATTTTCAAGGTCGGCTCCTAGTCGTCTACACGGATCAGCCATTGAAGAAGGTGATGATCAAGCCAGAGGTTTCGGGGAGGTTGGCATCATGGACGATGGAATTATCTCAATTTTTTATCGAATACCATCCTCGAACCGCTATCAAGGGTCAAGCCTTGGCCAATTTCATGGTGGAATATTCGTTCACCGAGGCAGATACTGAGCTGCTAAAGGCTGGAACGTCCAATCGAGCAGTTTTTGTTCTTCAGCATGATCAGAATGCATGGACGCTGTATGTAGATGGGTCCTTTACGGTGAGTGTCAGTGGGGCAGGGATTATCTTGACAAGTCCGGAGGGATTCAAGGTGCAGCAAGCCATCAGATTTGGGTTTAAAGCGACAAACAACGAGGCCGAGTATGAAACAGTGCTAGCAGGAGTTCAACTGGTGACGAGTCTAGAAGTCTAGAAGCTGATTATTTATAGTGACTCTCAGTTGGTCGTCAAACAACTGTCGGGAGATTACGAAGCTCGTGGGACAAGGATGATTAAGTACCTGGCAGAATTGAAAGACCGACTTCAATACTTTTTCTCTTATGAGTTTCAGGACATAGAGTGTAACGACAATTCCATTGCCGATGCACTGTCGAGCTGGCCACTACGGATGCGGATGTTTTCAACGAATCGGTTTATTTGGAAGTTTTGCAGCATCCGAGTATCCAGCATGAAGCTGTGATGTGTATTGAATGATCTAACTGCTGGATGACTCCTTAGATCGAATATTTGGCAGATGGCGTCCTTCCTTCGGATCAAATGTTGGCAAAGAAGATCAAATACAAGAGTGCCAATTTCGTTCTTATTAATGGGGATCTTTATCGATTGGCATTTTCCTCACCATTGTTGAAGTGTCTGGTTCCATCTGAGGCCGAGTATGCTCTTCGGGAGGTTCACGAGGGTATTTGCCGTGATCATATGACTACCAAGTCTTAGGCTTATAAAGTACTTCGACAGGGATACTATTGGCCTACAATTTTTAAGGAAGCTACAGAGTATGTCAAGAAGTGTAAAAAATGCCAGCTTAACAGTCCGATCCCACATCAGCCACCAGAAGAGCTATACTCAATTTTATCTCCTATACCCTTTGTTGTCTGGGGGGTTGATATACTGGGCCCGTTGCCGAAAGCTAAAGGACGGGTCAGTTTTGTCATAGTTGCTATTGATTACATGACCAAATGCGTAGAGGCGAAACCACTTCGGTTGTTAACGGAACAAGAATGTTTGAAGTTCATGAAAGAATCCGTAGTGTTTCACTTCGGGATTCCTAAAGTGGTGATATCGGACAACGGATGCCAGTTCGTGGGATCGAAATTTGAAGGATTTTTGAAAGAGTTGGGGGTTCAGCATAGAAAGACTTCAGTGGCTCATCCATAGTCGAATGGGCAGGTTGAAGTAACCAATAAAACGCTGCTGAACGGGATCAAGCGCAGACTAGACAAGGCTAAAGGAAGATGGCCAGAGGAGCTACTCAGTGTGCTATGGGCCTATCGGACTACACCAAGGACCACCACAGGGGATTCACCTTTTCGATTGACCTATGATACTGATGCCTTAGTCCCAGTCAAAATTGGATCTCCAAGTCTTCGGGTCAGTCAATTCAAAGAGATCTACAATGACGAAGGACTGAAGGCCAACTTGGATCTGTTAGAAGAAGTCAGAGAGGTAGCTTTGCTCAAACTGACAGCTTATCAACGAAGAGTAGCTAAGCATTACAACAAGGGGGTTAAACTTCAAAGATTTAAAGTAGTGGACTTCGTCCTCAAAGAAGCCGAAGCATCTATGCCTCAAAACACGGGAAAGCTGATGCCGAACTGGGAAGGGCCGTATGAAGTGATCGAAGTAACAAAGCCTGGGACTTATCGATTAAAAACATTAGATGGATCCGAGATTAAGAATACTTGGAATGAGGGCAGGCTTCAGAAATATTTCCAGTAGAGATCGAGTCATTTTACCGGAAGTCTGTACATGATTATTCACCATTAATAAAAAGTGACTTTTTCACAACTGATCCTCTTCCTATTTATCCTGAGTTCACAATGGTGTAAGGAGGTATGGTCGGACTCGCTGGCCATTCGATGGCAGCCTATTTATTTGTTACCCCGTGTGGTAGACAAATCCTATGGTCCTTTTAATGTTGTTTTTACCAAGGGTGGTAAATCAATGGGCACCGAAGTAAGGAGGTATGGTCGGACTCACTGGCCATTCGATGGTAGCCTTTTTGGCAGGAGTGTTCTTATGGATTTGATTTACCGCGAGTGGTAAACAAATTCCACGGTCCCTTTTTATATTATTTTTACCCCGAGTGGTGAATCAATGGGCACCGAAGTAAGGAGGTATGGTCGGACTCGCTGGCCATTCGATGGCAGCCTTATTGTCAGGAGTGTCTTTATGAATTTGTTCTACCCCGAGTGGTAAACAAATGTCCTTATATATTTGTTCTACCCCGAGTGGTAAACAAGATCTTTATGGTGCAAGGAGGATCAGCCGAATTCACCTCACACATGATCTGTCTCACACTTCGGAAACAATAAGTATACATTACTTTATTTTATGCAAGTGTTAAGTTTGGTTTGGTTCATTCAGTTCATTTCATTTCTTCACTTAATTGCTATACGCCTTATCTGATTTGCAGTTTAAATTAAATTCATTCAAGATCATTAAATTATTGACAAGAAACGAAGTAAACAGAAGTCATAGTAAAGAAAATTAAAATTTCACTAAACAATTAAAACAAGTCCACTTAAATTTCTTTACAAAATTTTTACACAAAATCCTAAAGATCAGAAACAGTAAGATCCTATTTATACATCATTTTCAAAATTGAGCAAGGCCAGATCTAATTGGGCTTCCACCGGCTTTTCTTTACATTGACCTCGGCAATCTTCTTATCCTTCGTAATTTACCTTCAAAATCTCTACGCCAAGCTCGTCAGACGTACGGTAGTCCGCCTGTATCTGCTTACGCAACTCTTCGGTCAAAGGCGGATTCCGTTCCTGGAGTATCTTTATCTTGCCACGAAGTTTACGACGCTTGGCCCTATGGATTTTTCTGTCACCCCGAGCCTTCATCTGAACTTCATCGAGTTGTATTGACAGGTTTTGATTAGTTGCAGCAAGTCCCTCATTAGTATTCTTCAACTCTTCGGTCTCCGCAACAAATCTAACATTCATGTTGGGCAATTTCTGTTCACTGGCTTTTGTCGCCTTCAGTTCTTCTTTGACTGAGATCAGCACGTCATGAGTTCCCCTCAGATCTTCTTTGTTTTGGGCCAATCCCCTCTGAAGGCCTTCATTGGCATGAAGAATGGCTTCGTGTTCATCTCTCTCCTGAGCCAATGAAGCTTTCAACATGTTGTTCTCCCTTCTCAGGGTTTCCTTATTAGACTCGACATTTATGTGTCTGGGACGTAAACGCCTGAAGACTGCATTGGCCTGCACATATTTGACAATACCCAGTCAATTTTAGATACTTAAAACAGAAAAAGAGATGTTTAACCAAGGAAACTGTCACTTACCTTTGCCAAATAACTCATGCCTTCATCAAGAAAATTTCCGTTCGTATAGCTATCGAATCGATGATCGTCAGTTTCCTGAACGAAGGCATCGAAGAGCCGGAAAGGAAAATTTTAATTGAACCGAGGCCACAAGGTCGGTGCTCCAGTAGCCTCATCATGGAATTTGTTTGATGAAGGCCTCGGAGGGGAAGGCATAGGTTGGTCACGAAGAGGAGAAGGATCTGTGTAAATATTTTCGGGAGAGGAAGATCGAGCTGGACTAGGGTCGCCGACTATTGAAGGTACAGGCATGGAGTTCAGATTACTGTCAGATGGCCGTTTCCACTTTTGAGATGGAGTTGCAGAGGGTTCAGTTTGTTCTCCTTCATTAACAGTTCGAATCCCCACTGAAGCCATTGGAGGATGAACACTCGAAGAAGGTATCCTAAGCTCATCAGGGGTTAAAGGAGTAATTTTGGTTTTCAACTTTTTTACCCGAAGGAGTTGTCTTCGATCATTTGCAGATGGGTCGAGTAGACTCCTTTGAACGTTTGGCGGTACCAATTCGACAAATGGTGGTGTTGGGTCAACGACTGGTGGCATTGGGTCAACGACTGGTGGCATTGGGTCAACAACTAGTGGTGTTGGGTCAACGACTAGTGGTGTTGGGTCAACGACTGGTGGCATTGGGTCAACAATTGGTGGTGGTGTTGGGTTGACAGTTGGCGGCACTGATTCGACAGTTGGTGGTATCGGATCGACAGGTGGGGGTATCGGGTTGACATTTGATTCAGTTTCAGAAAGACCTTCAGAATCCGATGGTATGAAAATCTGTTTGGGCTTACGGGCAGCCCTCTTTCTTCGACGTGGTTGGAGGCTTATTTCTAGTAAAATGGGCTCTTCGGCCTCTGGCTCAATGGTCTGAGATTCAACATTGGCTTGAGGTGCTTCGGTAGGAGGTTTCTCAGTAGTTGGTTTGAATTTGGAGGAGGCTTCCGGTTGTGAAGGTTCAGCACCGACCTTTGCAGATTTTCCGATTACATTATCTTCGGATGGGACTTCCTGTTGGGAGGATTCAGCTGTGACTTCTACGGACTTTCCAGCTAGAAAATCCTCCAACTCCTTCACTTTTGAAAAGGATGGTTTAATCAAAGTTACTACAGAAGATTAACAGTTTTACATCAAAATCCACACTACAACAATTTTCAAAATATTGATAAAGTAAGTCCATACTTACATTTGTGGTTGTATAACCACGCTTGCTTAGAAAGAAGTCCGAATTTCCATTCTTCCTTTGGGAAGTTGTCGAATAGTTCCATCATTTCAGCCTCGCGTTCTTCGGAAATGTCTCCAAAATTGGCAGAAATCTTCTCATCAGTAGCCCAGTTCGGTAAGGCAGAAATTTCAGGTCCCTTGACGTAAAACCATTTTTCATGCCACCCCCTATTGCTCGAAGGAGTGTTCACCAATGAACGTTTTTCAAATTTCTCTCCTGTTCTCGATGCTTGCTTACTTATAACTTTGAATCCTTTTTCGCGAGATTGACCGATTTTGTAAACAGTAAAAAAGAAGTCCGGAGTGGGTTCGACTCCGACTTCATAACAAAACGCAATGAAGGCCAGAATGTGAATATAATAATTTGGTGCTAATTGGGTGAACCCAACGCCGAAGAACCCTAGAATGGTCATCAAAAATGGGTGTAGAGGGAACCTAATTCCTTTCTCGAGAATTGTCACTTGGACAGCCGTCCATTCTTCAGGCCTCCGATACATTCTTTCCTCAGACCTAGGAACTCTTATCAGATGAGTATCCGGAATATGGCATCGATCTCAAAGCTTTTGTAACTCAATTTCGGTGACAGTGGATACAGTATTCGCATGGATAAACATTTCCTTGCTTATAAAGAATTCAGAAGGGGCAGGCTGGGGTTTCGAGAGTACTTTCTTCTTTCTAGGGGTAGCGATTGGAGGGTTGGAGCTCAAAGCCTCTATATCAGGGTTAGGTTGAACAGTCGTGAGAGGAACTGCCCTGATTGGGGAAGTCTGGTTTCTACTAATGACCACTATTGTTGGCGATTTACAGAGAAGGCAAGAAAAGCTCTAGAAGGAAGAAGGGAGTTTGAGAGTCCAAAATTCAAATTGGCAGGTAAAACTGTCAAATTTGGTAAAGTTTACCTTTTATACTGACGATTACACAGTAATTGAGGGCGGAACATTAAATTGACAGTCATGATCATGAATTTGAAAGGTTGCGTCCGGATTGAGTTTTAGACTTTTAGCAGGTTGGACTTTTCAATTGGGCTTTCGATTTTAATCCATCTTTTCAATTTATTTGTATCCTTAACCGTTTGGGCCTTGGTAAATTTCAGTTTGAACTTATTTCAATCCTATCCAACCCAATAAAGTCATAGACCACTTATAGTTTTCCATTAAATATCCTATTTAATAGAAAAGTAGGGGGCAATGTTGGGTTATGATATTCCTCCTATTGGGCCTTATGGATTGGGCTTAGTTATTTAATTGGTCCGTTGGGTCTCCACTATTGGGTCTTAAAGTTATTGGGCCTAATCCTTACATTATATCTCTTTAATATTGAACCGGGTCAATGGGTTGGTCCATTAGATCTTTTAATATCTAAGTCTTTGACTTGTAATGATGAATAAGGAAGACTGTTGACCAAAAGTCTGCAGATCATTAACGTGGATGGGATTATATCCGGCCGGCGACATGTACAGTGAGAAAAAGGTGACAACCTGCATGCATCCGGCTGTGATCAGATAGGAGTAGGGGGGTTGTATCAGATAAGAGTTGGTGGCACAGTAAACCACGCAAGAGAGTATAACCTAACAAGGAAATCTCCAACAGAAGGTACGCACACACACAACACATATTTTTTCTAATCTCTCTAGCACTAGACATTTTATCCTCCATTGTTAACCCTTGTAATGGTCTGTACTGATTCTCACGCCTGAGCTATCCCCCGACGGTCCAGCCGTCAAGCTTTTGGTGTTGACTTTGTTTACTGTGCAGGATCGGGGCGTCTTATGTGACTGGGACGTGGCAGAAGATCTTGGCGTTAACACGGACCATCTTTAGCGATAGAAAAAATCGTCGCTAAATCCGTCGTCATAGGGTCTGAACCGTCTTCAGACCCTATAGCGACGGGTTTAGCGATGGTTTTGTCCGTCGCTGTGATGCCCCCAAATTCAGACCACTCACGTCTCGAATTTGGTTCACCACGTGCCAAAAATCTAATTACTAAATAACATCTCATGCAACAAAAATAACATAATAGATTATATTTATTTAATATAATCATTCATGTCCTAAGGTTTTGTAACTTAAAACATCTCTTACAACCTTAAACACACTTAAACATAGTTTAGACATAACTAATACATAACACAATTTAGGTCTTTACATAATTATAACATTTCTAATTAAATATAAAGCTACTCCGTAGCTTTGCCCTTGCTCTTATCAGTGCCCGAGGGTCCGCCTTACTCTGCCTTAACTGAAATATTTTTAGAGAAAGCAAGAATGAACAACAAGTTTACTCAACAAATAATATAGCAATAAGGTATTCAATATAGTTTTAAATTCTCAAGGGTATAACAATAATGATAATTCAAGAATAGCAAGAAATATCAATGGTTCTCAACAATAGTAGCTAAGGATAGAAAGATATCAATACGATTCAATACTCAATCAATTTGAGATTTCAAAACATGGAATACTGAGTAGTCACTATGGACTATGAACTTCTACTAGAATTAACAGTATTATACTACAAATCCAATAAAATGAGTACAACAGGTGATAAGCCTAAGTAGCATATGTTATGCATAACATTTAATCATACTCATGTGCCCACGTCGGTCTCCTAGCAATTATATAGTTTCCCCTCCAAGGAGGATTGTTCATCTCAGTCAATTATAGAAGTTCACACCAAGTCAGTTTGGTTTGGATGATTTTCTATCATACAATAATAGTCTAGCTGAATCAATGGCTTAGACAGCTTTTACAATGCATTCAGGAACTATAAGTTCAATGCTCGCAACAATCGTCAAAATATATCAATGATTTCTAAATAGTAATAGATATTTGTTTGAAATAAATATGGTTGATATGGCAACAATTCGGATTATACAATATATACAGTGTAAAGAACTTAGGAAGCTTGCATTCAATATTGAAATCAAATGAAGTTCGAGAACTTGCACAAAATCCAAAGTTGTGTAAGTTAGGAAACTTGCACAATATTCAAAGTCGTGTAAGTTAGAAAACTTGCACAATATTCAAAGTCGTGTAAGTTAGAAAACTTGCCTTTTGCGTTGATTACCAACTTATAGCTTAATACCACTCTAATGAACTATAATATCCCATTTATGTATAAACACATTAGTTATACAAGTTCAATATGTAAACCTACTATCTAATTTTACCATGATACACAGGTGTAATTCACATATACTAAACATATATTGTTAGTCTCATCTTAGTCGTATAATCCCATACGTACGTCATTACGTACCTTACATACACATAACACAAAATCAGTTTCTAAGACACTATGACATTAAACAACATAGTTTGTAATCATCCTTTGACTTAACGTTTGAAAGTTTATAAACACTTATCAAATATATGATTCTATTGTTAGCATGCTTATTGCCACATTGAATATTGTACTGGTCATGTATTACAGATTAAGGTAACAATAGAGGCATGCATCAACTCTCGGATCACAAACAAAAGAATAATCAGACGACACTATAGGGTGGCGCGGTCGCACTTGATTTGAACTAGGGAGTGGTGCGGTCGCGCTGCTCCTAGTTTAAACCAAAACTAAGAAACAAAAACATGGCCAATCTTGCACACCCACATACTTATATGACGACACTTGCAGAACATACATGTTTTAGACACTCAAAATTTTCCGCACACCTGTCACTGACATTGCAGGATGGCAGATTCGTCTTTTAGAGATAACCCTAGAAGACATCTCACATCTAGTCCGGATACTACCGAAAGTGCAGTCTTAACCCCGGAACACACACCGGGAATAACAGTTCTAACCTCGGAGATAACCCCGAGGCATGCAGTTCCAATACCGAAAATTCCACCGGAGAACACCGATTAATCTTATAGATAACCCCGAGGTATTCAGTCTCAGTCCCAAAACTAGGAGTAGCATTTACCAACCTTGGTGATAACCCAAGGAAGGCAGTTGCATTTCCAGAGATAACCCCGAAAATACTTGTTTCAAATATATGCAAACATCTTCAACCTCGGTGCTCACACCGAGGCACTTAGTACAAAACCCGAACATAACCCCGGGAAGACAGGCACACCTCAAAGATGACACTAAGTACCTTCAACACTTGCAGCAGTCCAATCTCAGCGATAACCCTGAGCAACATCTGCTTTATCGGCCCAAACCGAAGATAACCCCGATGAGGGGTAAAGTTGTCATCTCTCCACCTTGACGCCACATAGTGCCTTCTAAAACATTTCATACATACATTTATACACAACAATGTCCCACAAGAATCAAGGAAAACTAATCCCGAGTGACTATTACGCAGAGTAACAGATAGAATTTGAAGCTTGAAGACCGGAGGGCATCGTCCCATCTTCCTGACTTCGTACAACCTCTAATCCCATGTCATTGCATAACTCTCGATAATGGCGGTCCAAAATAGGTCTTACATACCTCAATCAGATGCCCGGTTTGTAATTTTGAAAATTCGAGCGAACATTATAGTGCATGCGTGCACGTACTTCGAGATGATGTGACCCGCGATGCCCGGGGCAACCCGGTCATCCGTAGGTACACCTGCTACTCCCCCCCTCTATAAATAGAGGGCTTAGGGGTGGCCATTTGTAAGAGAAAAAAGGCGAGGAAGCCTTGTCAAATTTGCTCTGTACTCACCCTATACTGAGTGCTTTCTCATTTTAAACACTTGTGAGCTCACATATAGCTACTCTTGTACCGGCGGGAGCCGAGTGTTCATGCACTTTAAAGATATAGAAGTCTTCTTTGGCAGCCCACTGTAAGCCTTCTCACACACTTTAAAGCATTTCTCTTCATCTTTGCATACACCATTATTCACGTTGAGAGTCGTGTTGCGTGTGTTTACCCGGACTTCGGTCAATGATTTTTATTTCAGTTTGTATATACATATATATTTATACATATATATTTATATATATGGACTAACATTATCGAGTTATGCCTCGATTGAGCCTAGACTTCCGTTTGGAGCGTTTATTTGCTTTTGATGAGTCTGGATTTTAAATTCGGAGCGTTTACTTGTTTATATATATATATATATATATATATATATATATATATATATATATATATATATATATATATATATATAGAGCAAGGATCAAGAGCATAAGTCTTAAATAGCATAATTCCTTAAATAACATAATTCCTTAAAACGACGTTGTTTTGGAGTGGCTTAAAAGAGAGTGGTCCCACTTGATCACTTTTACAGCTTTATTTACGTTTCGTCCCGCCTAGAGTTTTCTTAATGGCGGTTGATCGCTTTTACAACTTTATTTACATTTCGTCCCGCCTGGAGTTTCCTCCATGGCGGTTGATGGCTTTTACAGCTTTATTTACATTTTCCGATCCCCAATGGAAGTGCTTCGTGGTGGATGATCATGTATGTATATATATATATTTACAACTTTTATATATACATCTGCTTGCTACTTTCATACAAATTGCGGCATCATGTGAGCGTAGGAATCATGTGATCACAGATTCAGTCTATTGGATCTAGATTCGGTTCCTATGATGGAAATTTTTAGCTGTAAGCAGCTTATAAATTTATATGCGGTGTCTGGATTTCCTTAGATGGTTTTCATACCCACGAGGAGTTCGGTATTATTTTGCACATTATTTTCTTATAGATGTTTTGCATCTCGATAATAAAAGCAATCAAGCCGAACACTTAATAAAAATGGAAGTGTAAAAGGTCTTAATTACTATTGAGCACACGAGTTTAAAAAACCTCTTTTATAAAACATCACTGCCATATCTTACTTAAAATTGAATTTTTACATAAATTCAAACCCTGTGTATATAGGTGCGAACGAGGCCTCACACTATTTCCAAATAAAATAGCACATTGACCCCCCCACATTCATATAACAGTTTCTTGAAAAGTGGCGGTCACCGTGGTAACACGGATGTCGGGGGGTGCCTAACACCTTCCCTCTGCATAATCAAGTCCTCGGACCCTAATGAATCTTGGTTTCACCGACCCGTTTAGCAGTGCCACATCACTGGGTCAATGTGAAAACCTTTTCTCGGTTGTGTTGGTACAACCATTTAAAAAATCAATTGGCGACTCTTAACAGTCCATCATTGACATTATACATGCCAGACATTTTTCACTTGTTTTTCAAACAAATCTCACCTAAAATGAGAACTCCAAAGAATAAATAACGGAAAGGGACAACTAAAAATCCCGACAACGACATGTGGTGACTCTGCTGGGGACTCCAGTAAGAGGACTTAAGCCGCTATTTCAATCTTTTCAAATATGTTATTTGTTTATGTGTGGATGTTGCATTTATATTTATGATGAATGTGTACAAATGCATATCTTTATCGCGCTTAATGCTATACACTATATCTGCTTGTGATATTAGTGCTTCACACATGTTATCATTTTCATAAACGGTGAGACACATTGTATGTGAATGTATGTTGTGTGGTCCCTCCACCAGGAGGCTATCCTGTCGGTGTTTGATTATTGGACTCGTAGGAAGACTAATTCCAACGAGGCTCAGGAAAGGCACCACTCAAATTCGCTCTAGTTGAAAGATCGGATTAACGTCCCGTTGAGTAAATTGCGATGATTTGGGAACCTTCATGCCAAAAAGCCGCGAGAGTAACCTAAGATAGGTCAGCCTCTGATAAACCCAACATAGAGGAAAGTCTCTTCATGCTTTCTCATTTCAAATTACTCATAAAAATCAATTACTTGTAATTTTATTCCATATTGATCTCCATGTAATGAGAAATATGAAGAAATGTGTATACATACATATTTAAATTAACATGCTATCATGTGTTACAAACAGCTAACATCCGTTTTGCAGGATAAAATTCCTAAAACGGACACATCACATAGCATGTTAATATTTACACATTCCCTAAAGACTAAACTATGCAAGTCTCTCGCAGGGAAACAATCGGACCTACTACCTGGTCAAAATCCAAAAAGGTCTCGAGCCTCCAATCAATTATGTCAGCATCCGACCAAACTGACCTTAATCCAGTTTCTCGCAAAGAATTCAACGGATTAAGCAAGCAAATCACAGATTTGGCTGTTCTGCTTAAAGAACTACACCAGTCTACTTAGGGTCCCAAGATACCTATACATGCTGAATCCTCTACACAAGGGGGAACTCAAAACATTACGATACCTGAACTGCAGTTGGATACGACCAACAAAATTCATGATGCCACCCATCTCACAGGAGATCCAGACACCGGTGACATCATAATGAAGGTCTTTCAAATGGAAGAAACCCTTCGTGCTATCAAAGGAATTGGAGCACACGGGAGTGTTTCATATGCTGACCTATGTATATTCCCTGGTGTTCATTATAAAGAAAAGTTTAAGACTTATGACTTCAAAAAGTATGACGGGTTAGGAGATCCTTACACACATTTGAAGGTGTTTATTGGAGAACTTGGATCTTATGCAGAGGACGAAAAGCTCAGAATGCAGCTGTTCCAGAAGAGTTTGACTGGAGAAACCCATTCATGGTATACCAGATTAGACAACTCAAAGATCCATAGCTGGGAAGAGCTAGCACACGCCTTCCTCACACAATACAGCTTCCAGTCTCAGATGGCTCCTGACCGGTACTAGATTACCAAGGTCAAGAAACAGTCTAATGAATCTTTCAAAAAATATACTCAAAGGTGGAGACGCCTTGTCGCTCAAGTTATTCCTTTCATGACAGAATCAGAAATGGTCATGACCTTCATAGACATACAAGAAGCTCCTTTCTATGAAAGAGTCTTAGCTGGCATCGGTAAACCATTTTCTAAAATGATCAATCACGGGGAGATGGCTGAGATGGGATTGAAGTCGGGAAAGATTCAAGACCTAGCTGCCCTTAAAGCTGTTGTTGAGCACATCCAATCCAGAAATTATGGAAATAACCCCCGGAGGGTCCTTAAAAAGAAAGAGGAGGATGTTTCCTTGATACTACAAGGTCAGAAAGGCAATCAAAATATGCCTATCCAGAGGAGAAATTACACTCCCTTTCGAGCCCAGTTTTCGAACCCTACATTACCAAAAGGTGGAGAAGTCAAACGCCCTCGAGTGTTCACACCCTTAGGGGACTCACTTGAGAATATTCTCACTCTTTTGACAACGCAAAAGAAAATCACACATCTTTTTCCACCAGCCAGC
This sequence comes from Panax japonicus, assembly GCA_020205505.1. NCBI lineage: Eukaryota > Viridiplantae > Streptophyta > Magnoliopsida > Apiales > Araliaceae > Panax > Panax japonicus. The sequence continues at coordinate 24,917,596 of CM035107.1, read as the reverse complement.
CCTAATGGGAGGGGTTTCAATGCTGCTCGGAAATGTGCTTATCATGCCGGGGCACCTGGACATAATACTAAAGATTGTTGGACCTTAAAACACAAGATCCAAGACCTAATAGACAATGGGGAGATCGTGGTTACCAAACTAGATCTACCTCATGTATAAGACAATCCTCTTCCTCAACACAAAGAAGAAGATGTCAACATGATTAATTGTAGCAATGAACAGAGTTCCAATTTCAACGGCGAGTCATCTCAGACCACCAAAGATGGTGTTGACTAATGGGATTATGCCAACTTCCAGTTCGCAATGGAACATAAGATGAAAACTTTGTGCAAGCAAATTGAACAATTGGCAGAAATGGTGATCTATCAGCATCAAGTTACACGCCAGTTAGTCAGCCAAGAGCATGCTAGTCTCCTTCCTCTTTTCATGAATATTCCCTTGTCACATTCAGAAAATGAAACGCTGGAGGACAAAGTGACAAAGAGAGCGAATGCCAAAACTCGTCTGGATTTTGCTAATAGAAGAGAATTTACATACCTGGGCCAACCTATGGAGGAAATCTTTAGATGCTAATCAATGAAGGAAGGATCAATTCCCTTCTACCTCCAATTAATCCCCATTCAGGATGGTTCAATTCTGATGGAGTATGCCAATATAACTCCCATTCTCGTGGTCATAGCACAGAAGAATGTTGGGCACTCTGCCACCTTATCCAGAATCTAATTGATAGCGGTGTCCTGCAACTAGAAGATGATGATACTGTGCTACGTGAGAGTGAGAATACATGTCCTACTAAGTGGAAGGAATTAGTAGCAGTTATATCCGCTGAGGCTGATGACACTGGCAAACCACTCACAATACCAGCAATGCAACTCAGAGGAAGCAACAATCCTTTGAAAGTGGCCGCTCCAGAGCCAATCAACTTACCATGCAGAGCAAAATATCCTATTGTCATCTTGCAAAAAGTCCCATGGAATTATGGAGAAGCTGAAGGATCCACCTCTCATACAACTGCTGCAGTGTCGAAGGAAAATCCACTGTATGTTTCCCAACGGGTGATGAAGTCTACCATCAAATCAAAGGGGAAAATACCCATGGAGAAGATTGAAAAATTCCTCCGCACTATGTGTCATAACGAAGCCAAGGTGGTTTTAATTTTGGACTTGGTCTTAACTTCCGAGGATCACCGGAAGATCTTACTGAAGGTTTTGGAAGAAGACTATCTACCAAAATCAATGGATATGGAAAAATTTCAACATTTGGTTGATCACATTTTTAACAACAATGTGATATCCTTCACTGATGATGATATACCGCCCGAAGGGACCGGTCATTGCAAGCCGTTACACATTGCGGTTTTGTCCTCATGGTATATGCTAGCTGGAGTCTTGATAGACGGAGGTTCATCTATAAATATCTGTCTGTACACTACACTGTTGAAGATGAATGTAAATCTTAACCGAATCCGAAGCAGCCATACGGTTATCAAAGCTTTTGAAGGAGCCCGCCATAATTCAGTCAGAGTAATTGAGCTACTAATCAAAATTGGTCCCCACACATCCTGCGTGTCTTTTTACGTACTCAAGATAGATTCAGGATACAACCTGCTCTTGGGAAGACCATGGATTCATATGGTTGGGGCAGTCCCCTCCACCCTTCATCAACAACTGAAATACATTATCAACAATAGCCTAGTCACGGTCAATGATGAACCGTAATGTCCTCAATATGGTGACATACCTTACATCAACATCAATTCAGATGTTGAATCGGTCAGCTTTCATGCCTTGGAAGTAAGCAACACTCAGTACCATGCTATTAGAATGCCATTTCCCATACCCAAGATTTCTGCCGAAGTTATGATGGCTAGTTAAGAAATGCTGTCATTGGGTCATCAGCCGAGACAAGGACTGGGTAAAGATCACCAGGGTATCAAGCACCCCATTCGAGTATCCAGTCAAACTGGGACAGCTGTACTAAGCTATTCTGCCAGTTCTAGTCATAGGAATCCTCATAAGCATCAACAGATGCCTTCAGCTTTAGCCACATAACGATTATCTTCATTTGTGAATTCTGAGTCTGCACAAACTCCGGTAAAGGTGTCAGCCAATGTAATGGCTATGTTATTTCCCAAGCCGGTACCAGTGAAGGTGAAAGATGTCTTTGTTCCAGATCCCGCAGTGGAAGAAGAGGAACGAAGAATTAAACAAGATATCGTCAGGATGATGTCAGACATATGCATCATCGTCCATGATGAACATACAAATAGATACACCCCAGACGATGATTGCCCAGACATAATGGTCATCATCCGGGATAAGAAGGACGATGACATCCCCTCCATCACTGCAGTCCACCCGGACTTTGCCCTTGCCAATTGGAGCAGCACTCTTTGCATTGGTTGACAAGGGTAAAACATGCAGGAACTCTTTCTGCCCTGTAGAATTATAACTGCTTACTTTTCTGTACAGTATTAGCAGTCATTTTACTAGTACATGCTAATACTTTGTATGATCAAACCATTTCATATATACTAAGTGAAATCATATTTTGTTTCAGGACCCTGAATTTAGATGTGCCTGTACTTTCTGATACGGTGCCTCTTCTCCACAAAGATTGTAACTTTGATGTAGAGATGAATTCAACCTTGATGGAAATACATGAGGACATTGAGGTGCCTCCATAAATTCAAGAATGGGTCAAAGACAAACCTAAACCCAACCTTTATCAAACCACTTTCTTCAATCTCGGAACCTTAGAAAGCCCTAAGTTAATCAAGATTGGTTCAGACCTTACCCCAAACCAAAGGAATGACATGGTTACACTACTAACCTAATTCCAGGATATGTTTGCATGGTCTTATGAAGACATGGTGAGTTTGTCCACTGACATTATCCTTCATCGCCTTCCCATTAAATAGGGATTCAATCCAGTCAAGTAGAAGCTCAAGCGATTAAAACCTGAGTGGAGTTTAAAGGTTAAAGAAGAAATTGTGAAACCATTTCAAGCTGGCATCATCACGGTGTCCACATATCCTGAGTGGATATCCAACATCGTTCCCATACCTAAACCTGGAGGAAATGTGTGAGTTTGTGTGGATTATCAGGACTAGAACAAAGCTTGCCTTAAAGATAGTTTTCCCGTGCCATTTATCCACATTCTCATTGACAATACTGCTCAATACTGCATGTACTCCTTTGCTGATTGATTTATGGGGTACCATCAAATCATGGTTACTAAGGAAGATCGTGAGAAAATTGCTTTCATCACACCTTGGGGAACATTTTGCTATAGACGGTTGTCATTCAACCTCATCAATGTCGGAGCCAGCTATCAGCGAGCTATGATGGCTCTCTTCCATGACTTAATACACAAAGAGATAGAGATCTACATGGATGACATCATTGTCAAGTCCCGGAAGGAGTAAGACCACTTAGACCATCTCAGAAAGCTCTTCAACAGGTTGCGTAAGTACAACTTGAAGTTGAATCCAGCCAAGTGCGCCTTTGGCGTTAAATCAGGCAAGTTGCTAGGATTTCTAGTCAGCCACAAAGGGATTGAGCTAGATCACACCAAAATCCAGGCCATCACGGAAATGCCCAGTCCTCAGACAGAGAAGGAAATACGGGGATTTTTGGGAAGAATCAACTTCATTAGTAGGTTCATTTCTCAACTCACCGTAACCTGTGAGCCAATCTTCAAGCTGTTAAGGAAGAACTCCTCCATAAAATGGAATGATGATTGCCAGAAGGCCTTCCTTACGATCAAAGAGCAGCTAGTCAAAGCTCCCGTTTTGGTACCACCCAAGGATGATGTTCCCCTGTTCATGTACCTGTCCATAAGTGACAATTCCATGGGCTGCATGCTGGGACAGAAAGATGATAGAGGCCAAGAACGAGCTATCTATTACCTCAGCAAGAGATTCAGCAGTAGTGAACACAAGTACACTCTGATTGAGAAGACTTGTTGTGCTTTAGCATGGGCTTCCACGAGGTTACACCATTACCTCCATGGCCACACAACCCATCTCATATCCCACGTGGATACTCTCAAGTACGTGTTCAATAAACCCATGTTAAATTACCGGCTGTCTAGATGGCAGTTGATCCTACAATAATTTGACATCTTCTATATGACTCAAAAGTCCATCAAATGTAAAGGAATTGCGGATCAACTGGCCGCCGCACCTTCAGGGGACTTCAAACCCTTGGAGACATACTTCCCCGATGAGGGGGTAATGACAGTTCAGAAACACCATCAACATAATACATGCCAAACATGGAAGATGTATTTTGATGGAGCTGTTAATATGGAAGGTTCTAGAGCTAGAGTAGTTCTAGTATCCGGTACGGGGGAGCAGTATCCCGTCGCCGTCAAATTGTAGTTTGTCAGTACCAACAACATATCTGAGTATGAAGGCTATCTCATGGGACTAAAACTAGCCCGTTCAATGGGCATCAGGCGGTTAACTGTCTTTGGAGATTCAAAGTTAGTGGTCAGACAATCCACGGGAATCTATCAAACCAAGGAGCTACATTTGCTGCCTTACCATCGGCAAGTTTTACAGATGGTTTTGGAGTTCGAAGAAATATCCTTTCTACATATTCCTCGTAATAGGAATGACTTTGCAAATGCATTACCAACTTTGGCCTTCTTGATTCACATACCTGACAAGGGACACTTGCCAAGTGTCACAATTGCCCTACACAAGGCACCGGTCTATGGGAACTACGTTGGAGAAGTATCGGATGAACTACCTCCCATTTAGCATCCTTGGTATCAGCATATCAAGGAGTACCTATGAGATAGATCTACACTCGTTGAGGCGAGCCCGAATGAGAAAAGGCAGATCCATCGACTTGCTATGATATTCTACCTGAGTGGAGATTCCCTCTATAGGAGAGATGCAGGACAAGGTCTCCTCATATGTTTAGACAAAGATCAAGCTCAAAGGTTTATGGATGAGATCCATGGTGTAGTCAGTGGCCCACACATGAGTGGCCCCCTCCTTGTTTAGAAAATCCTTAGGATAGGACATTATTGGCTATCTCTCAAAGCTGACTGCAATGACCACGTCAGGAGATGTTATCAATGCCAAATTCACGGGAATGTTATCCGCACCCCTCCACGGGAACTCCACAATATGAGTTCGCCTTAGCCCTTTTCAATGTGTGGAATGGACGTGATCGGGTTAATTGAGCCTAAAGCCAGTAATGGACATCGATTCATCTTCACTATGATCGACTACTTCACCAAGTGGGTAGAAGCAGCCTCCTTCCCCAGGGTTACCAAAGAAGTTATCATTTCTTTCATTAGAAACAATGTCATTTGTCGATATAGACAACCCGAGGTGATTGTATTCGACAATGCTAAGAACCTCAACAACAAGATGATGGAGGAATTATGCAGCAAATTCCACATCAAACACCTTAACTCTGTTATCTATCGTTTGAAGATGAATGTTGCTGTTGAAGCGGTTAACAAAAATATCAAGAAGATTATGCAAAAGACGTCCGCCAATCAAAAAGAAGGCTTGACTTATTGCCTCTTACTCTGTTTGCCTACAGAACCTCAATGCGCACTTCCACTAGGGCAACCCCATACGCATTAACCTATGGTATGAAAGCAGTGGTCCCCATAGAAGTTAAAATGGAATCCCTCAGAGTGTTGATAGACGCTTAGATGGAGGAAGACCAATGGGTATAAGATAAGTATCACCAATTTTCTCTAATAGACGAAAGGAAAATCGCGACTATCTTCCATGGTCAGTTATATCAACAAAGGATTGCCAGATCCTACAATAGAAAAGTCAGGCTATGGCAGTTTAAACAACATGACTTGGTCTTGAAGAAGATTATTGACAACTAAGATCAATCCAAGGGAAAATTCACTCTTAACTGGGAAGGCCCATTTTTTGTCAAGGAAGTATTGACAGGTGGCACTCTCAGATTACAAGAAATGGACGAAGATGAATTTCCACAACTCATTAACTCGGACACCGTGAAATGGTACTATGTCTGAAGTTACAATAAAGCAAACATCCTGGTGTTGGATCATTAGATCACCAGTCATTCTGGTTCTTTAACCCTTTACCACATACAACTCTTTTCCACACTTTGCACCTCAGGGAAACATACTCTTTAAGCCAGCAGCCTGGCTTCACTGTGCTCCTACAACTTTGGTCATTCCACTAGGGATTGAACCTCTCACATTTATAGTTTGTCCCCCCAAACATGGGATCAAACTTTTCACACATGTAGTTAATCCTGGAATTAAGATTAAACTTTCTCTTCCCTGTAGTCTGACCTGCACATGGAATCGCGCTTTTCAACTCGTACGCTGACCTAATCTCCTCTTCAATAGGAGTACGTAGGCAACCATTTCATTTGACCAGGTCGCAATAAAACAAAAACAAAAAAAATATTTCTACCCCCTTCTCCTTACAAAAATAAAAACAACAAAAACATTCCTACACCCTTTCTACCACATACAACGTTGAACCTCTTACACCAGGTTCGAACTATGCAGACCTCATCTCCTCTTCAATAGGAGTACGTAGGCAGTCATTCATGATTCGGTCTCACCCCCTCCCAAAACACAAAAACTTGTCAACGGTACTGTGATCAAACTTCAATCAACTACATTTCATTGGCTTTAGACCAAAGGGATGGAATTACCTGAACTCCTACCAAATAGAAGATTCGGCAACCATCTAAGCTGCAGTTATACCTTGAAGAGCAACACCAATCCATAAGAGATGGAATTAACTAGGCTCCTCCTGAATAGGGGTACTGGCGACCATCTATGGTGCGGTCAATCTCAGAGAGGAAAGCCACACTCCTCTCCACATTTCTATACAAAAACCAGTCCCAAGACACCAAAGATGGTAGGGATACACACAGATCGATGATCCATTCTGAACTGTCCAGAGACAACTCAATGTCCATCCATCGAGGAGGAATTCAGAATACATCAAGATCACAAGCCCTTAAGAAGTAGCCAAAATATCAAGCAGTATCAGAGCATGTCTAAAAGGGAAGTGATCAAAAATATATTTCCCTGCTATATATAATGCTGTTTGATATACACAATGTAAACTGTACATGACAAAATGGCTATGCTAGTCTGTGCAGGAAAATACGAGCCCATCTACAAGTCAGGGTATATGCGAGATAACAAGCCCAACATGGCATCCCTCTCAGAAGAAGGAGGTGAAGCTGTGGTCTCCTGTACGAGGGTATCCACACGACCCAACAGATCTGTAGCCATCTGCATGGTGACCATATGCTCATCAAAGTAAGTGCTCATCTCTGCAATCATGCCAGTGGTAAAGGACCGCACTGCAGTACTATCTGTGATGGCTATATCCCGGGCAGATATGACACCATCCCGCTCAACTATCATAGCATCTTTGGCTGATCTAGCCTCATCCCGCTCAACTACAGCGGCATCTTTGCGAGATAATGCCTCGTATCTCTCTAACAGAGCTACGTCTCTCCCATCAAGGGCAGTCAACATCAAGGCTCTAGCCTGATCACTCTCGAAGGCCATCAGATGAAGACTCTGCTCAAGGAACTGTGTTGAATGTTGAACCACAACAGTACTAGTACTGGGAGAATCTAAAGGAGATGCTGGAAACCCGACAAATAGCTCCTCCTCGATGTGGGAATCAATGTCCTCCATGGGCTCTACATCGTTTGAATCACTACTCAACAATGTGGATACTACCACAGCCGATGCAGTCTCTGTTTCCATCCATACGGAATACTCTCCAGAACAACCTGGATAACTAATAGAGAAAGCAGCTATCTCGCGCTGATCCCAACATGCATACACACGTGATCGATCTTCTGCTGAAAGATAGCGAGAAGCTAAACGCTGGCCCTGCGTCCCCTCGAAAGGATGAAAATAATAAAATTGGTCAAACTGCGACATCACGGCCATCAGGTGGTAGGTAGTCATGTCCCTTAAACCAGCCAGAGGGAGATAATCCATGCCCGAAGCTTGAGTAATAAAGCTGTACGGTGAGCTGAGCCTTGAGCATTGAAGTATACTAAATGGATCACCGATCTCTGTCAAAAATACCTATCAAGACATAGCGTCCAAACACTCCGCAGGCGGAAAGGAGTATGACATGGCTATTTCATGGGTGAAACAATACCCATGCCTTCTAAACGTGCCAATCGATCTCAAGTGTGACATAAACCATACGTACAGCATGACCGAGCTACCCGTAAACACTCCTGTTGGATAAGTGCATCAGTATGTAGCTGACCTCAGAGTCTTTGATATAATCATCGGTATGATGGTATGACCCTCCCTAAGAGCTCTCACTGCCATGATAACTCCCATGTCCAACTTATCCATATACCGTGGCATATAGACATATTACATTATGCACAATAGCAATACATCCACTTTGGCCTGATTCTCCGGTGGGGTGAAATCCCCGGAATGTCGTGTATAACTATCCTCAGAGCCAAATCTGTCAAATAGAAAATGCTGGGATATAACGTGGCCAGATGTAAGCTCATCTTGCACCACCTTACGCGTCAATCCAGTAAGGGTCATGAACCGTTGACTCAAGTCCCCCAAAGCTATATGCATGCAAGGTCTATCCAGTGGCAGCATCGTCAACCATGCATACTCCTCCAGAGTGGGAGTCAACTCCTGGGTCCCAAATTGGAAAACCTGCCTCTTTGATACCCAGTGCTCCAGCACGTTATCCACGAATCTTGTGGGAACCTGAAACATCAACAAAGTCATAGTATGCTGCAACAAATGATCTATGGTCACCCTTTCTGATGGTGACATGCTATCATACCACAATCGCATACCAGATGCCACCAATAATGGTGGGGTATGATCAATACGGCTAACTGTCAAAGAAGACATCTGTACAAGTCGTGTTATAAGACCATCCAGGGGTCAATGCTGAACATCTCTAGACATACATACGTATGCATAACATGATACATGCATTGCAGATAATAGATGGCAATATGATATAAGGAAAGAAAAACTGTGCATACATTCCTAAGTATATCATCATCTAATACATCATCTTTGTACAGCTAAAATACAGGGAAATGGGGCACATACACCCTACTACTAACAGAGGCCTATCAAAAGATATAGTGAGAATGGGGCACAACCACCCAATAGCTAACAAAGGCTTATCAAAAGTGATAACGAGAATACACATCAGAAGAAGACAATGGTGTCGATGTCTACATCATTAATCCTGTCCACCTGATGTAACTCCTCCCGAGTCAATGGATCTCTATCAACAGAGATGTTAGGCCTATACAGAGGAGGATCTGGGTCGGCAAAGCCAAATGGGTCATCTGAGGGGCTAACGCCTGAGCTGGAAGGATCAAACGAATTGCCTCTGCCGGATCTCTGCCCAAATTCCGGATAAAGAAATGTGCCCGGTCCAGTCGCAGGGTCAAACTGTTAATCTATGTCAAATGAGTCAGATCTCAGACACATGCTAGCCAATCCGTCATCATCACGGATCCTGAAACCATATCTCCCATGAACTGAGTGGCGCGGGACTGGGCTCCAATAGTGCGAGGGGACCACCAATGCTGGAACATTTCCTGAATGCAAGGGACCTCTGATAATGCAAAACTGTCAAACCCCAACAACGGGATATCAATAATGTGTGACTGCAATACATGCCAATAATTCCTAGCAGGAGGCAAGATCGACATACAGATCTCTCATATGGTGCTCCTAATAGCACGCTCTCCTAAATAGAGCTCCCACCCCTCCGTCTCGATCCTGTTCGAGTTGCAACGGAGTTCTCATAAGCTGAAAAAGCCAAATCAGGAATCAAAATGCTGCGCGATTGAGCAGAATAGCTTACAAATCCTGGTCTTCTCAGATTGAACTTTGGGTCTGCACATCACTCATTGGTATTCGCCCAAGAACATGGTACACTATGCCGATGATCTCATATGTTACAAAATCACACTCGGCAATACCTTGCGCAGGTCCAATGCTGCCAATTTAGGGTCTTCACCCTAATTTCCAAACAAATCCCCAGCGGGGGTTACAAAGCGTGTTCATCCATTGACACACATATCAACGAAGGTCAAGCAGCCTTGACATCATTATAACCATTGGCAAGTAAATTCAATGAAAAGTTGGAAGCCATTCGATGAACAGCCGTTGACACACACATCAGCGATGATCCAAACAAATCCCCGGCGGGGGTTACAAGGCATGAGCCATTGATACACACATCAGCGATGATCCAAACAAATCTCCGACGGGGGTTACAATGTGACAACCCCAAAATAGGTCCATTCCATCCAACTCATTTTGAGTCGCCAAATACATGGTACAGAAAATAACTACAACTTTATTACAACAATTGTCGTGCAAAATACAACAACACATATGCTGTGAGTTTGGATACACATATATACTAACTGTGACTCATGTTCCAACACCTCACAATGACACCTTACATAAAGGTATAGTCAAAAACTGTTTTAGAAATTAGAATCTTTGGGAAGTGCTCAAGGAAACCTTCGTACATGGGAGGCCATACGTCTAGGTTATGATAGATATCATATGGCCACAGAATTATCCTTGGTTGACCCAATAGACCCCAAAGAAAAACGAGAAGATTATTATCATATTCTTCCCAATGGTGAGTCTTTTCTTGACATATCATTATCTCCACTGTCTCTAATCGTGAATTATACTCCAAACAAACACCAAGATTATATAAGAAGTGCTCGTAAATATACTCATCAAGTGGATGAGCACAACCCTATCTTATGATGACACAAGGTTGTATGTCATTAGACATCTTGTATGATAGTGGCAAAACACCCTTCCAACGTTCGGTTCGCCTCACCCTATGTGATTCAACAAATATAACTACTAAATGATGTATACAACACTTTTCTACACCGCTTAGGGAGAACCTCCACAGCTAGAGACCACCGTTCTATTTCTCCGTTACCCTCGCTCGACCCAGCTACACTCTTATTACATGAAAAGGAATTGTGAAGCAAAAGGGTGAGCACAACTAGCCCAGTAAAGAATATCATGACTAAAGATAATTAAATTATCAATAGCCTTGATCAGTAATAAATCAGAGATTTAGAACATATGGTAGATGATAAAAAATTTTAACCATAGTTGCAGCGGAACGAGCAATCCATTAGAAGAGTCAAATAGACTATAAAGTCTATTATCTTCTCCATGTTAAAAATCCACCAACAATGTTTTATCCCTGTAACATCAATCAACAACTCTGGTCCACAATCATATGAATAACTCATAATCATAATTGTAGTTCTAAATTTCTCTTCTCATCCAGGACGAAGATAATTTTTATCACCTATCTTTACCCGAAACATCAAAGATCATGGTTACACCAAATCACATTTCTTGTTTATAATCATACTAATAACTTCATCTTTGCACTACGGCCAAAGATATTCATTTGTATCACCAGTTGGTCATGTTCATCTCAACACATGTTCATCTTTGTACTACTAGCCAAAGATATTCAACAACATGTCATCTTTGCACTACGGGCCAAAGATATTTATCAACAATTCATCTTTGCACATCAGGCCAAAGATATTCCTCAACAGTTCATATTTGCACTACAAGCCAAATATATTCACCAACAGTTCATATTTGCACTACATGCCAAATATATTATTATCTCAAAGAAATATATAATCATTTTAGAATTTATATAAACAATAATTATAACCATGTTGATCCATTCACCTTTGCACTTAAGCTAAAAAATTCAATGGTCATGATCATACCAGTCAACGATTCAACTTTTCATTACTGGCCAAAGATAACCTATAGTCACGATCATACCAATAATCTACCCATCTTTACACTTAAGTCAAAGAGAAATTTCATCACTAAGATTATAAAAATGTTATATATGATAATAAAAACAATATGATCAAAACATGGATTAAATTTCAAGAATAAGGGTCGCAACAGATAACTTGGAAGAGAAAAAAAATATATTTTTTTCTTTTGTGAACAATACCCGTGAACAGTACTTGTGAACAGTACCCGTGAACAGTACTCGTGAACAGTACTCGTGAACAGTACTCGTGAATAGTAACCGTGAATAGTACTTGTGAACAATACCCAGTTATGAAAAGTTCTAAATTTGATAAAAAGTTCAGACCAATAATCTTATGAAATGATATTAGATGAAATGAAATTTCTAATCATTTCAGGAATTATAGAAGCAATACTTACCATAGTAAGTTCAATTTTAGGAATATGAAATTAAATAATATCCCTTCCATACTATGGAGTATGAAAGAAAATAATATTTCTCACGAGTATTGAAATAAAATAATATCCTTTACCTGAGTAAAAACTGGATTTGACTGGAATATCAGATATTATTCTGAGAAAATCTTGCAGAAAAACTACGCTAAAAGTATTCTTATACTCAAGAAAATACCCACAATACTATAGAAAAAATTTCTGATTATGAAAATGGTGTGACTTTAGGATGGAGGTTTGCCCTCCTTTTATAGCACAATTCGGAGGAACAGATTTCAGCAGCATGCCTAACTTTTCTCATTTTTCAAAGCTTAACTTATTAATTTCAATATGGGTGGGGGCCACCCTTTGAATCATCTTGTAGACAACATCCCTTTCACCAACCAAATGGCTCATCAATTATGAAAAGTTGCATGTAAAGAATTCAAAATCAATTATCTAACCTCCACTCATTAATTCACATGATGCAATAATATCATTCCCACCAACTCCTGCATAATGCTAAGGCAATTAAATTCCTAGCTTTTCTCATTTCAATGGTTGGGGCCACCCAAAAATTTGCAGGAGAAAACAAACCAAATCAGCACATGATTTTGAAAAGGAAGAGATTAATGCAATACAACGGAGGAAATCAAAGCCAAACTTCTCACCTCCTTAACATATTCATGTGCTTATATATATATATATATATATTTATATTATAATAATATTATTATTTAAACAATTATAATATATTATAATAATATATTTGAATGAATATTTTATCGAAGAAATAATTGTAATTCCATAAAAATTATGCCAAACCTTTAACAATTATTTCATGCTAAAATTCCTTCATTTTTAACCGTATAAAATAAAAAAATCCATCATTTATATACACATCAAATAAATATAACCTTATCATAAAAATCAATAATTTAATTATTCACAAATAATATTACAGAATCACAATTATGACAACCAGGCTGTTCCTAGGAAAGAGGGGGCTTTCCAATAAGGATTTCTATTTACTGGCGCGCAATTAGGCAATCAAACCTCTCCTTGACAGAACTTTCTTGACATTGTCAATAATGTTATCTAATAATATTATTCAAATAATATGAATTATTGATCTGATAATGGAAAATACTGTGCAGTGATAATTATTAAAACAAAAATATCAATGCAGCAATTATTGAATCAATAAAATAAAATATTGAACAGTAATTACTGTAACAATTATTGAGTAGTGCCTTCTTACGTAAGAATCAATAATTTAACAATACTGTGTAATACCGTGTGCTACTGTGTAACCACGCGTATTACTGTATTTTAACCACTAGGTAATCCAACAGTGTTAACGGTAACAATTACGCCGTTATTCATAAAGACTCATACTTGTCGTTTTCTTCATCCGATAATTATTCTGTTATGGAGCCAACTAATGACTGCGCCGTCGTACGAATATTCTCCGACAACAAGAATATTCCATGACCAAACGAATATTCCCCGACAATTGAATATTTTATAACCACTTGCATATTTTAAAAAAAATTCATATGTCACCTTTAACTTTAAACTTTTATCAATTTAATCATTTACTGAATTATAATTATAAGAAAAATTGAATACTTTTATTTCATAAAATTCGGGGTCTTACATACAATGCGTGTTCATCCGTTGACACACATATCAACGAAGGTCAAGCAGCCTTGACATCATTATAACCGTTGACAAGTAAATCTAACGAAGCGTCGGAAGCCATCTGATGAACAGCCGTTGATACACACATCAACGATGATCCAAACAAATCCCCGGTGGGGGTTACACGCACGAGCCATTGATACACACATCAGTGATGGTCCAAACAAATCTCTGGTGGGGGTTAAAATACATGATTCATTTATTCACACGTCAGCGAAGGTCAAGCAGCCTTGACAGTATGCCCAACAGGGGTTTTATCCGGTGACGTATATGTCAACGAAGGTCAGGCAGCCCTAATAACAAATATTATTGGTAATAAATGCAACAGAACATTGATATGACCTAGCGATACAAACTGGGGAAGATAAGAATCATCATGGAGGACCAATGATGGAATATATTATACACATCCTCAAACAGACAGAGCGTTATCCCCACAGATCTCTTGTATACGAGAGGTACATCTTCAGATTCAAGTCTAAGAGATTCGGATCACACATCCAATCTGGTCATCATGGCCAATCCTCGATAAGAGCAACAGGGAGCCGATAATCATCCCCAACATGTTGGGCAACAACCCCACACACATGCATCATACATTTGCATCATGTTGCACCATGTTTATCTTGTTGCATTTCAAGTGTCTAAGATTCTTTATCCTATCCATGCCTTGAATTGCATGAATATGATAAAGAGAGGCATCTATAGACACTCGAAATTTTTTGCACACTTGTCACTAACATTACAGGAGGGCAGATTCGTCTTTCAGAGATAGATAACCCTAGAGGACAGCTCACATCTAGTCTGGATACTATCAGAAGTGTAGTCTCAACCCCAGAACACACACCGGGAGTAATAGTTCCAATCTCGGATATAACCCCGAGGTATACAGTTCCAATACCAGAAATTCCACCAGAGAAGACCAATTAATCTCGGAGATAACCCCGAGGTATTTAGTCTCAGTCCCAACACTGGGAGTAGCATTTACCAACCTTGGTGATAACCCCAAGGAAGGCAGTTGCAGTTCCAGAGAAAACCCAAAAAATGCTTTTTTTTAAATGTATGCAATCAGCTTCAACCTCGACACTCACACCGAGGCACTCAGTACAAAACCTGGACATAACTCTGGGAAGACATGCACACCTCAAAGATAATACTGAGGACTTCAACACTTGCAACAATCCAATCTCAGCAATAACCCTGAGCAATGTCTGCTTTATCGGCCCAAACTGGAGATAACCCCGGTAAGGGGTAAAGTCGTCATCTCGCAACCTTGACGCCATATAATGCCATCTTAAACATTTCATACATACATTTCTACACAAAAATGTCCCACAAGAATCAAGGAAAACCAATCCCGAGTGACTATTACGCAAGGTAACAGATAGAATTTGAAGCTTGAAGACCGGAGGACATCGTCCCATCTTCCTGACTTCGTAAAACCTTTAATCCCATTTCATTGCATAACTCTCGACAATGGCAATCTGAAATAGGTCTTACATACCTCAATCGGATGCCCAGTTTGTAATTTTAAAAGTTTAAGCGGATATTACAGTGCATACGTGTACGTACTTTGAGATAACGTGACCTGCGAAGCCCCAGGCAACCCGACAATTCGCATGTATAACTGCAGTGAGCTGCAGGTACCTGTGGCTCCCCCCTCTATAAATAGAGGGCTTGGGGTGGCCATTTGTAAGAGAAAAAAGGCGAGGAAGCCCCGTCAAATTTTCTCCGTACTCACCCTATACTGAGTGCTTTCTCATTTTAAACACTTGTGAGTTCACATATAGCTACTCTTGTATCGGCGGGAGCCGAGTGTTCATCCACTTTAAAGATTTAGAAGTCTTTTTTGGCAGCCCACTGTAAGCCTTCTCACACACTTTAAAGCATTTCTCTTCATCTTTGCACACACCCTTCTTCATGTTGAGAGTTGTGTTGCGTGTTTTTGCCCGGACTTCGATCCGTGATTTTTATTTCAGTTTGTATATACATATATAATTATATATATGGACTAACATTATCGAGTTATGCCTCGATTGAGCCTAGACTTTGGTCTGGAGCGTTTATTTTCTTTTGTATATCTATATATATATATATATATATATATATATATATATATATAAGACACGGATCCAGTCCGGGAGTCCGGACTGGATCAAAATACGGACCCCATTTTTTTTTTTTTGTAGAACAACTAAAAAAAAAATAAAATTTATGGAACTAAAATTTTTCAATAATACAGTGTTTTGGGTGTGTTTTTAATACCTACACCAACCAATGTATGTACAGTCTGCCCAGACTGTACAGACATGTTTTGTTATAGGCATCCAAATCACGCCCAAAATACTGTATAATGTAAAAATTCCAATTCCATAAATTTTTTTTTTTTTAGTTGTTTCAGAAAAAAAAAAGTCCGAATTTTAACAAAATCCGGGAGTTCGGACCTGATCCGGACTCTATATATATATATACATATATATATATATATATTAACTGTGGTCGGACTCTGTTCGATGAGCCTGAATTTTACATCCGGAGCATTTACTTGCTTATATATATATATATATACTCATATATAAGAACTGTTTTTGAACTCTGTTCGATGAGACTGGATTTTATATCCGGTGTGTTTATTGCTTATATATATATACACATATATTTTTATATCCGGTGCAAATATATATTTTTATATCCGGTGAAAATATATATATATTTTTTGTCCCACCTGGAGTTTACTTCGTGGCGGTTGATCGCTTTTACAGCTTTATTTACGTTTCGTCCTGCCTGAAGTTTCCTCTGTGGCGGTTGATGGCTTTTACAACTTTATTTACATTTTCTGATCCCCCTATGTAGGTGCTTCGTGGAGGCTGATCATGTATATATATATATATTTAGAGCTTTTATATATATACCTGCTTATCGCTTTCATACAAATTGCGTCATCATGTGAGCCTAGGAATCATGTGATCATATATTCAGTCTATTGGATCTATATTCGATTCCCGTGATGGACATTTTTAGCTGTAAGCAGCTTCTAAATTTATTTGCGGTGTCTGGATTTCCTCAGATGGTTTTCATACCCACAAGGAGTTCGACATTATTTTGTACATTATTTTCTTATAGATGCTTCGCATCTCGAAAACAAAAGCAATCAAGTCGAACAGTTAATAAAAATGGAAGTGTAAAAGGTCTCAATTACTATTGAGCACACGGGTTTGAAAAACCTCCTTTATAAAACATCACTGCCATATCTTGCTTAAAATTGAATTTTTACATAAATTCAAACCCTGTGTATATAGGTGCAAACGAGGCCTCACACTACTTCCAGATAAAATAGCACATTGACCCCACCCCCACACATTCATATAATAATTTTTTTGAAAAGTGGCGGTCACCGTGGTAACACGGATGTCGTGGGGTGCCTAACACCTTCCCTCTGTATAATCAAGTCCCCGGACCCTAATAAATCTCGGTTTCATCGACCCATTTAGCAGTGTCACATCACTGGGTCAATGTGCAAACTTTTTCTCGGTTGTGTTGGTACAACCATTTAAAAAACCAACTGGTGAATCTTAACCGTCCATCGTCGACATTATACATGTCGGACCTTTTTCACTTGTTTTTTCAAACAAATCTCACCTAAAATGAGAACACCAAATAATAAGTAACGGAAAGGGACAACTAAAAATCCCGACGTCGATACATGTTATGATGTTAATAACTAGATTCGATCCTATATCTTGTCCTTTACATGGTTCATTATCAATTCCCACCAAATCAAGGCTTTAAATGTTGATTTAACAATGCCTCTCATGTTTAGTCATTATACACATACAATGAGGTCAATAAGTCTCAACTATACATGCTCGCGCCATCTTAGTCATGCATTTCAAGTTGTATAATTCTAATTCATTTAGACTTGTTTCAATTCATACTCAACTAGTTTACAATGCATATGACTAACTAGGCATACATGTCAATCATATCTACATGTATATTCATATCCTAATGTGATAATCAAAATCTCAGAATACATGTAAGGTTGTTATCCACCAAAATAGTTTCCCAAACTCTTAAGGTTTCTTTTTGAAAATCTCATGTTAACTAATCAAACATGCAAAACTACTTCACTTACTATACATCATGCTTTCACATCTACATAACAAGACCACATAAGCATGCTTGCATGTAATTAGTTTTCAAACCTACATGAATCCACTATGCAACCTCTTTTATATGAGACCACTTAGATCAACATCTTATCCTTATTTATACACATATTCAAACTATATTCAAGTGTTTAGAAGTTAAAACTTAAAGAATGTTGTTAGTTCCCAATAGGCACACAATAGATCTAGAAGGGGGGGTTGAATAGATCCTTTTTAATTTTAAATACTTTTCTCGTTTATTTTGTATTGATAATAACTTAGCATATGATAAACATAAAAATCTTTTCAGCACAACGGAAGAAGTAAAAGATCCCCTTCATTGATATAATCATGAACATACATACATTGTTCGTAGAGTTAGTTAAGTTGTAAGCAGTTAATACATACATAACATTTATAGCAGTTAGGTATATAATGTAAATGACAGTAATTAAATGACTGAATGTAAAAGACAAAAGGGATTTTAAGTGGTTCAGAGACTCAAGCTCTTAATCCACTCTTCTGCTTTTAAGTAGCAGGACTTCCACTAAGGAAGGGCAGCACCCTGAATCAATAAGATTCCTTTAAGGCCAGCAGCCTTGGAACTTCAGTTCACTAAGAACTCTTCAAGTCCAGCAGGCTTGGAACTCCTCTAGTTCCCTTGAAACTCTTCAAGCCCAACATACTTGGAACTTCATTTAGTCCCTCTGGACAAGGACCCCTCAGGCCCTGGCTACTAGTTGGTGTTGTTGTTGTTGTTGGTGCCTTTCTGCTAAGATGTCTTGAAGTTTGATCATCTTCTATACTTAGCAGCTTGGCGTGGTCCTCTTAGTATGCTGCGTAGAGTCTGGACCATATCTCTTTTGGTGCAGCTGATCTTTATTCTGTTCTGCTTATCTTCATTCGATGTCAGTTGTGCACCATCACCATTTAGGTTTGCTAAGTGTTTGAGCTTTTGATAGACTTCGTTTGGCACTTAGCATTTCCTAAACCCTTCTTGACTGGTTTGCAGACATGGTTCTGCACTTATTCTGTTTCAGCTTTTGGTTCATGGTGATTCGTAGAATGGCTCTCTGGATCTTCTTTGTGCTCTGCCACTTTTTTGAATGCTATCTTCTTGTCCTTCTCGTTTCTCAGCTTAGCTGCCATCTCTAGTGGCATTCTCATCTTTGTTGAGTTAAGCTTTAGTCTGTTTGAGTCTTTCTTCAAGTCTGCTTCACTTCCACCTTCGTAGTCTCACTGCCACTGAGAATTGTTCTTTAAAGTTCTGGTGGAACTCTTAGAGTAAAAAATATAGCATTCCAACAATTCAACGATTCTGCAACTTTAGCAACTTTTAATCTTTGAAGCTCTTGTTGATTTATACTCCTTCACAACCTTCCCGTTGGAATGTAGTCATTGGGAGCTATTTGAATTGCTTTGTAGATCTCGAGTTATTTGATATAGACCGCAAATGTGACATGACAACTCCTTTATGAATTTTTAACACTGCAGTCTACTGTTTCACTTATCCTGTTAGATATGTCACTTTGATGTCTTGGGCAGGTAGTCAACTTTATATCTCCTTTCTGATTTCTTGATTAAAACATCAGGAGTTGTCCTTTTGCATCGATGCTCTCAATAAGCTATGTTTAAATATCAATCTTTACATTAAACTGTTACCAATGCTTGAATCTTTAGATGACCAAACTCTAAGATTCTGATGCAGATGTTCTTGGACCTTATCATAGTGTGTTATGTTAAATGTTGCTCATTAACAGGTTGAGACGACACTACGATCCTGAAAAGTGTTCATTGGATCTTCAGCGTAGAACACCTCTTCCTTCTCTTGTGTAGTGCTTCAACACTTCTATTTGCTTCGAATGATCTTAGGAACTGATAGCTTGACTCCTTGTTCTGGCCTCTTCTAAATAGCAAGACACTTCAAATTTATGGCATGCCCAGCTCACTTTCTCCTTGTGATCTCCCGTTCACTTATCATCAATGGATTGACCTAATGCTTAATCACTTTAGCCTTGTTCTTCATAAGCTGACCAGTATCTCTGAGTACACTTCATTAGTTCCCACTTTGTTTGGAAAACATTACTATCCTGGTTAATCCCAAGATCGTTGTCTTCTGTTCACTTGACAGCTACTGCACTTGCTGACTTTCCTTAGTCAGTCACTTTTATTGAAGTCTTTTTCTGATCAACTTGTGGAAGACTTCATCCTGAATGGCTTCACAAATCAATCTGGATGTTGATTGGATTGGTGCTTATATCTTCTGTTAGCTTGCATGCCATTCGTTGAGTGCTCTCTGGTTTCTTTCAGGTGGGATGTACCTTTGCAGCTCAGACCAGAGGATTCATACTTTTGATATTCTAGGAGTGCTCATTTGTTGATAACCGTGTTTACTCTACGATTATGCCTTGGCATTATGAGCACCTCTTTTTAAGTCTTAGTTCTACACTCTATGATTTGGCTTTGGTTTTGCAGACACTACGACTCCAAGATCAGATCTTGACACTTTGCGATTTTTATCTTTATGTTTGTTGTCTTCGTCTGATCTTTCTCGACTACGATCTCTGCCTCTGATGTGATTGGTAGACTCTACGACTTTGAGTGTGGTCTACGATTCTTGACTGGGCTTCGACAGATGCTCATTCAGCTTTTAGACAGGCTGTCTCTACGATTCTGAACATGACTTCCTCACCAGATTATGGCTCCTAGGAAGTTCTTCTCGACAAACTACAATCCTTCCTCGTCTCTCCTGGCAGTCTACGAACTTTAAGATCTACTATCTTGCAGACTACGATTCTGCCTTGATAGTTCTCGAGTTTTTCTTGACTCTCCTGGTAGACTACGATTCATGGTGCAGTGCTCGATGATCAGACATGCCTATCTATTACATTATAAGATCAACCTAAAAAGCTTGATCTTTCTATATTTATAGTCCTTGTACATCATTTCTTTTTAAGGACTTTACAAAGCTATTTTGCTTATGTAGGATCAACCTAACATATTTGATAAATTCATTCTAAGTCCTTGCACATATGTTCCTATTATCTATCAAAGGACTTTACAACTTTTCTTAATGCAAGCATACTTGCATATTCATTCATACTTACCATAATCAAATCATAAATAAATAGAAATATCATTCACATGCTTATTCCTAACAATCTCCCCTATTTGATTATGATAAAAACAAGTATAGCATATACATGAGATGAATGAATCTTATATACATTGAGTAGTTGTATTTCTAAAACAGATAATCATGAATGTTATTGATAATAATATGGAGTTACATAAACTATGACACTTTACATCCTGGATCCAGAAAATACTTAACTAGATAGAGATGTACCTTTTTGATTCCATGTGTTTCCAAGATGTCTGTTGATCAGCTACTTATCTGCTTAGTCTCTTTGCTCCTGCTCCTCCTGGGATGGTGACTTCATTTCTTTTCTCTGCTCCCCTCAGATTCATGTTCTTCTTCTTTTTCTGGCTCCCCCTCAAACTCTGCATTCATAGGATCATCATCCTTTGGCTCCCCCTTAGATGGTGATTCTGCTTCTGTTTCTTCTGCTGCTGCTATCTTCTTCTTTGCCTTCCTCTTGACCTTCTTGTCTTCTTTTCTTTTGTTCTCCTTACTCTTCTTTGAGTGCCTTTTTCTCCCCCTTTCTGTCATTAATCACTTGTGAAAGTTGCTCCATGTTGGACATAAGTTGCTCCATCAGGTAAGATGAGTTACCAACCTCAATCTTAAGTTCTTTTTGGCTCATCTCAATTTGTAGAGAGAGAGAGAGAATGATTCAGATTGTCAATCTTGTTAGAGAGGTATATGATTTTCTCTTCATTAGCCTTCTGTGCTCGTAGAGCTTCTGCCTTCTGATCATTTATAGCCTTCAGATAGATTTGATCTCTCTCTTTGATTTTGAGAGATATATCAGATATAGAGGCTTGGAGTCTATTTTGAAACACCTTTTCTCCTTCTTCTGACAATGTCTTTGCCTCTTCAGTGATGATAGACATCTTCTCAACCAACCCATCAGAATTCTTCAGTAACTCCTGCTCCGTAGGAGTTTGGTCATTTAGTTGGGCAGAGTCTTGTTGAACACTAGACTGGACTCCACGATTTTCACTCTTGGACATATTTTCGAAAGTAGTGAGAATCTGATAAATCGTTGAGTTCCAATCACTATTGAAGGATGAAGGAATATCAGAAAATTGTGCTCGGACAGATAGAAGCTTCTCAGACTGAGCTTGATCATCTTCAGTGGTAGAGTGAAGGGACTCTACGATCATATGCTCGGGCATAATCCTTCTGGCATCTGAACCCACTCTAAAATCGTAGGGAATGTAGTAGTTACCAGCATGTCTGTAGACTTTGAAGTGAGACTGGTCTTTGATCGTCTTGGTTACAAACTTCTTTACCTTTGGAAAGTTCTGTGACACCAGCTCTAAGTTAGAAAACATATGAGTTACACCAGCTGAAGTAACTTCCATCCCTTTCAGTATATGCCTTTAACCAGGGCATCTATGGGAACAACCATCTCATCAGAAGGTCATCAAGATTATAGAGAATAGTAGTGCAGTCTAACTCCATGTAGTTCCAATTTTTAAACACTTCATATACAGTCATCCTTACAACCTTGAGTTGTTCATTACCATAGCTTATCCATCTTTCTATTGGTACATCTGGTGGTTCATCAAAAACTTCTACCACTATTCTTCTGCTAATTCTTGCTGGAGAGAGAACATGATAGTCTGCTGATTCATCTGATTTATGATTTTCAAAACTAGAACCTTTTTCCATTTCTTCACCTTCTGAGCTTGAATCATGCTGACTTCTTTCATCTGAATCATCAGTGAATCCTTCATGATGATTTTCATTACTAGTACCTTCTTCAACATCTTCTCCCTTGGATTCAGATTCATCATCACTCACTTTAATGATTGCAGTAGAGGGTTCACCTTTCTTCTTGGGACAGATTTAGCAAGCAGTTTGTTGCTTTTTCTTCTCCTTAGAGGGTCAGCTATACGAGAGTCAAACTTTTCTTCTTCTTCAGGATTTGAATTCTCTGAATCATTAGATAGGCTTCCTTGATGTTCAACAATAGTAGGGGTATGTCCTTCTTTCTCGGACTAAGCATATTTTAAGCCATCATGTGAACTTGCTTGGAGTTTATTAGTAGGAGGTGTAGTTGTTTCAACTTTCAAAATTTCTTCATCAGCAGAGTGGCTACTCTGAGTGTTAGCCATAAGACTTTTACATTCTTCTTCACCATCAAATTTATCTCTTATTTTCATAGATTCAACTTCTTCCTCATTGCTGGACTTGCTCTTTGAGAGTTCATTTTTGGAGCTTTCAGTTCCCTTCTTTTCTTCTGACTTTACTTTCTCTTCCTTTGTAGATAGTGTCAGGAATAAGCATGTGAATGTTATTCCTATTTACATATGATTTGATTATGATATATATATGAATGAATATGCAAGTATGCTTGCATTTAGAAAAGATGTAAAGTCCTTTGATAGATAATAGAAACATGTGTACAAGGACTTAGAATGAATTGATCAAGTATGTTAGGTTGATCCTACATAAGCAAAACAACTTTGTAAAGTCCTTAAAAAGAAATGATGCACAAGGACTATAAATATAGAAAGATCAAGTATGTTAGGTTGATCTTATAATGTAATAGATATGATTGTCTGATCGTCGAGCACTGTACCAGAAATCTTAGTCTGCCAGGAGAGTCAAGGAAACTCGAGAGCTATCAAGGCATAATCATAGTCTACAAGATAGTAGTCTTGGAGTTTGTAGACTGCCGGGAGAGACGAGGAGAGGATCGCAGTGAGTCGAGGAGAACTTCCTCGGAGCCGAAGTCTGATGAGGAAGTCATGTTCAGAATCATAGAGACATCCTGCCTACAAGTCGATCGAGTATCTGCCGAAGCTAAGTCAAAGAATCATAGACCGCACTCAGAGTTGTAGAGTCTACTGATTATACCAGAGGCAGAGATCGTAGTTGAGCAAGATCAGATAAAGACATCGAGCATAAAGAAAGAAATCGTAGAGTGTTAAGATATGATCTCGGAGTCGTAGTGTCTGCACTGCCGAAGCTGAATCGTAGAGTGCAGAACTACGACCTCAACCGTTGCGCTAAAAATGCTAAGACAGAATCGTAGAGCAAATACGATTCTCAACAAATGAGCACTCCCAAAATATCCAAAGGAATGAAGCCTCTGGTTAGCACTGCAAAGATACATCCCATCCTGAAGGAAACCAGAGAGCACTCAACGAATGGCATGCAAGCTAACATAAGATCTAAGCACCAACCCAATCAGTATCAAGTTTGAGTTGTGAAGCCATTCGAGATGAAGTCTTCCACAAAGAGATCAGAAGAAGACTTCAGTAACTGACTAAGGAAAGTCAGCAAGTGCAGTAGCTGTCAAGCAGACAGAGGACAACAATCTTGGAATCAACCGGGATCGTAGTGTTTGCCAAACAAAGAAAGAACTGATGAAGTGCATACAAAGATACTGGACAACTTCTGAAGAACAAGGCTAAAGTGATTAAGCATTGGGTCAGTCCATTGATAATAAGTGAATAAGAGATCACAAGGAGAAAGTGAGCTGGACACGCCACAAATCTGAAGTGTCTTGCTATTCAGAAGGGGCCAGAACAAAGAAGTCAAGTCATCAGTATCTGAGAGCTGTTGAGGCAAACTGAAGTGTTGAAGCACTGCACAAAAGAAGGAAGAGATGTTCTACATTGAAGATCCAATCAACACTCTTCAAGATCGTAGTGTTGTCTCTACCAGTTAGCATGACACTACGATCAGGTCTATGAAGACATGCATCAGAATCGTAGAGTTCGAATAGCTGAAGACTGAAGCATTGGCAACGGTTCAATCAGAAGGGTAATATTTGGATACGAGCTTATTAAGAGCATCGATGCAAAAGGACAACCTCTGATTGAGAAATCAGAAGGAGAAAATAAAGTCTTCAACCTACCCAAGACATTAAAGTGTCATCTCTGATGGGTTAGGTGAAATAGTAGACTGCAGTGTCAGAAAAAGTATGACATGTCACATAAGCAGTCTACCTCAGTCAACTCGATATCTATGAAGATATTTGAATAGCTTTCAACGGCTAATTTCCAACGGAAGGATTGGGAAGGAGTATAAATCAGCAAGAGCTTCAAAGATTGAGGGTTGCTGGAGTTGCTTAGTTTGGAGTAATGGTGGACTATTCTAAACCATGTGAGATAGTGAGGTCGAAGGCTCACTCTACGATCCACCAAGAACACTTAGAGTCAGATAAAGAAAGAAGTAGAAGTAAGAGTTCTAAAATGTAGAAGTGAGAGTTCTACTACATGAAGAGTGTTCTGAACTGCCGAGAGAAAGAAGAGCGTCCTGTCATCTTGATGTCCATCATGAGAAGACTCTAAGTACCATAGAGAAGAGCTCACAGTCATCTTAGCAAGTCCATCAAGAGAAGGCATCAAGTATCAAGAAGGGAGATCATGAATGCCACCATGGTGGCAAGCATGAGAAAGTTTCTAAGTACCTAGAAGAATAGCTTACAGTCATCTTAGAAACCCATCATGTGCATCCATCACGTATCAAGAGGAATGATCTTCAAGGCAGTTCATCAAGGGATCATTAGAGGAGGTTGAGTAACTAAAGAAGCTGAGCATCATGCAACACTCAACTGCACTTCAAGGATGATCACACCAAGCTGCTAAGTACAGAAGATGTTTAGAGCATAAAGACATCTTAGTATCTCAGCATCAACTCCAACAAATAAACAAACAACTCAACAAGAAGTCAGGGCCTGAGGGGTCCTTGTCTGAAGGGACTAAATGAAGTTCCAAGACTGCTGGGCTTGAAGAGTTCCTAGGGAACTAGAGACGTTCCAAGGCTACTGGCCTTGAAGAATTCTTAGTGAACTGAAGTCCCAATGCTGCTGGCCTTGAAGGAATCTTAGTGATTCAGGGTGCTGCCCTTCCTTAGTGAAAATCCTACTAGTTAAAAATAGAAGAGTGGATTAGGAGCTTGAGTCTCTGAACCACTTAAAACCCCTTGTGTCTTTTACTTTAAGTCATTTACATTGTATCTATTAACTACTATAACTGCTATGTATGCTCTAACTGCTTACAACCGAACTAACTCTACGAACAATGTATGTATGATTATGAATATATCAATGAAGGGGATCTTTTACTTATTCCGCTGTGCTTGAAAATATTCTTATGTTTGTCATATGCTAATTTAATAGCAATACAAAATAAAAGAGAAAAGTATTTGAAATTAAAAGGATATATTCAACCCCCCCTTCTAGATCTATTGTGCCTACTGGGAACTAACAGATAGGCTTTCTTGAGAATAACTGATTTCTTTGTCACCTTTGCTTTCTTTTTGGATGGCCCTTGGAGTAATATGTTACTTCTTCTTCTCTTTGGGGGTTCTGCAGTTGAGACTTTTTCTTCTCCTTCTCCATTCCTCTTCTTGTCAGTGGAGAGATGGCTTGATGGTGCCTCTTTATTCTTCACACTCTTAGACTTCTTCTTTGCTGGTGTGGCCGCTACTAGTACAGAATCATCAGATTGAGAGCTTTCCACCTCTTGTGTCTTCCTCTTCTTTGTAGAGACCTTGCTGCTTCTGCCAGATGTTATTAGCCTATTATTTTCCTTGGGATTTTTCTTCCAATTTTTGAATAGCTGTGAGGACATCACTTTGTGGACATTCAGTGGTTCTCCCTCATCATCCCTTATCTTGCTCTTCAGCTTCTTCTTTAGTACAATGCTCAAGAGTCTTCCATAAAAAACTTTTGTGAGTGGTTTATCTATAGACTTTTTCATCTCAGCCTTTTCCAGCCATTTGGTCAAACAGTCAATTAGAAGGGCTCCAAAGTTCATCTACTGCTTCATGACAATTGCAGTCATGACTCTCAGTTGTAGATCACTTACAGTATCATGTGCAGTATCTTTGCACAAGATGCATTTTCCTGTAATCTTAGCCAGAAATTCAAACTCTTCAGGAAACTCCTTCTTCATATCCTTCAGATTTACGTTCCTTTTGTAACACATTAACCTCTTGCCTTCTTCAATGTCAACTTCATCGAAGTTTATCAGACCTTGGTTGGGAAACCCTAGGCATTGATTGATGTCTGATGCCTTTATCTTCAAACTTGCTCCTTTGACCTTTGTGGATAGAAGCCCAAAATCTATTGATGCATTGGAGTAGAATTGCTTCACTAGCTTTGTATAGACCGGAGTGTTCACTTCCAAGCATTCAGAAAACCCAACATTCTTTACAAGCTCAAGTATATCTCTGAACTTCCTTTCTGATCTTTCGAACTTCTTAAAGCTAAGTTGGATTCTAATTATAACATGTCATTCTTCCATTTTGAGGGTTCGAAATAAATGGGTACTTAGTTTCAGACTTCTAATGAGATATATTTGAATGCAATTTGGGCGAATCTAGAGGTTTAATGAATTTAGGCTTTGAAGAAGATTTTAGGGTCTAAAAAAGAGAGGGAGAGATGTTCGATAGCTTCTGATAATTTTTTGGAGATTTTGAATTTGTCTTTATGACAGTTCCTTCTGACTTTGTATAAACTGTGATGTGTCAACCAGTCATTGGTTACATGACGCCTAGTAAAAAACTGTAACTCCTCATAAACTTTTCAGTTTGATGTTCCTTTTAAGAAAATAGGCGTTACTGACGTGGATTAACCGTTGACATTTTTCAGTACATAGAGTAACTTGGTGATATATCTATGGACTCTATATTTTTCTTTGTCTACTCGACGATCGTCTTCTGAGAGATGCTTCAGTGGATGTTTTGACATTAGTCCACATCTTGAAATAGCATGGCTTAACCACTGATGTACCTCATGATAGTTTGGGCACTGAACTTCTGAGGTGAGTCTGCAGAGCATCTTTCCAAACTGTATTCAAATTTATCTCTATACGATTTGAATAGTTGGGCACGTGTCTAGTTCTTTTGAGCTCCCTATTAGCTAGTGTATCCTCCGAGAAGACTGCGATCGTCGATCTTACTCTACGATCATTGAGGTTGCACTAAGATCGTTGAGTTCACTTCAAAAACTACTCTACGATCGTTGTGTGTCTTGGTCCTTGAGATGAACTTGACTAAGCATTCCTCCTGGGTTAATGTAGCTCAGGAAGGGCCAACCTCTTAGAGTGAACTAAGGGTCAGGTTTGTCCCTGAGGCACTTTCCAGAAGGAAAATTTTAGAAGTGATTTGTACTGATATCTAATTTGACCTTTTCTGCTGAGGAGTTACTCTACCAACTTTAGACATTTGCATTGGTTGTAATCGTGGTGTCCTCCTACTCTTATACTACAATCAGATGTTTGATCGTAGGCGCTCCATGATTTTGAGTTGGGTGGTTGACAAGGTTATCAATAGTACATTTTGAGACTATGGATCTTCATTTGGTTCATCAACCACAAAGTTTTTGGACTTTGAACTGGTATATTGCTTTATAGTGTATTTCTGATGCTTTTAGTGCTGCTGTTCCTTAACAGATCACTGCTCCCCCATGGTTGATACTATCTTCTCAGAGAGGTGTGAGTTCTTCTTCATCATGTGCATCAGAAGGCAGCCTTGCATATCTCCTTCTAACAGAAGTCATCATTATCAATTAAATTTTCTTGTATCATAGAAATGAATATCTTCAGGACTGTTCATTCTACAATTATTTGACAACACTACGAACATAGTCTTCTCTGACAATTTGTGCTTACGGAGTTCTGCTTCTATGATGGGTTCCTTGGGGACTAATCTTAGGGTGAATGGTCTACTTCCATATGGAGATTAGCAACCATGTGAGCTTCATTCATGTTAGCTTAACAAGTCTTCATGGACAGGCTTTGACAAATAAGGATTTTGTCAGAATTATTTCTGAAATGTCTTAAGCCTTCTGCTGGTTGAATCTTCTTGACTGAGTTCATCTGCTTCAGCATTCCTTAGTGTGGTCAGATAGACCAAGTACCTGCAGGTTAGATAAAATTCTATTTTTGGTTCCCATGGTTAATTGGGTCCTGTCAGGTTAGTTTTCAAAATCCATATTCCTCATATATTTGAATTATCATTATATTGATCACCAACAATAATATTCATGCATGTATCTAATTTAGATATTACACTGTAAGATGCATGATGATGAGTGTGTGTAAGATTAACCATTTTAATAAAACACTCTTTTTATTTGATGGTTTCATCATTTGCTTGGTTATGTTCACCGAGTTTAAATGTTCACAGAGTGAGAATCAACTCTATCACTTATTTATATCTGGTTGATTCATAGAGGTGATCAGTTTGTACGAATCTTCAAGATACTCTTGTAGAACTGATTATACTCTATGTATTATCAAAAACTTATAACATAGGTTTGTACATACATACTAACCTATTAGCAAATATTACTCCACTTAAGATTAATTAGCCCTTGATATGTTTATGACCTATTTCAGATTTCTTTCAAGATATTATCTTCAACCTAAAACTTGGATGGAGAGAGAGTTTGTAAGCATTTGAGTTTCCAACCTCAGTGTACTTTCTCTCTTCCCTTTTTAGGTAGAGTATGGTCTCTTGATAGAGTACTGTTATAGTGCATAAGGAGGTGCAACATGATGTACACATTTATATTATTGAGGAATCGTACATTTCCACTGTCAGTTTTTTTCCAATAATTTATCTTGATATATAGTGAGGTTAGGCATTGATGTGCATAATTTTTCATTTACTCCTGACAGCTTGTTGCTCCAGTTGTCCTTAGATCAATAAGTCATAGTCTTGAAGATGTAAGCTAAGAGACTCTTGACATCTTTAGTTCTTTGACAACTTTGAACCTCAAAGTTCACATCCAGCTGCTTACTGGCCAAATACATATTTGAGAAATTCTTCTTTCTTATCTGGATCTTAGCATATATGGCCATCTCATCTTTCAGACTGGTGGATGCTTGACTCTTTGCTGTTGATGCCTGGTCTTCAGACTTCAAGATTGACTGTGGCCAAGGATTGCTCTTGTTGACATGGCATTTAAGAACATGGACCAATCTGAGCAACTTCAAGTGTATATACACATTTACCTGTACACAATATTTACAACGGGTGAGCTCATCTGCATTTACACGTGACTTACTACTAAACTAAGTTTAGAATAATGTTTGTGCCTAAGATCAGACTCAAAGCGATTAGCTCTTGAATATATCATGAGAACCAACTTTGATACCAATTTTTAGTTCCCAGTAGGCACACAATAGATCTAGAAGGGGGGGGGGGTTTGAATAGATCCTTTTTAATTTTAAATACTTTTCTCGTTTATTTTGTATTGCTAATGACTTAGCATATGACAAACATAAGAATATTTTCAGCACAACGGAATAAGTAAAAGATCCCCTACATTGATATAATCATGAACATACATACATTATTCGTAGAGTTAGTTAAGTTATAAGCAGTTAATGCATACATAACATTTATAAAAGTTAGGTACATAATGTAAATGACAGTAAGTAATTGACTGAATGTA
Source organism: Panax japonicus (assembly GCA_020205505.1). NCBI lineage: Eukaryota > Viridiplantae > Streptophyta > Magnoliopsida > Apiales > Araliaceae > Panax > Panax japonicus. Next base: position 24,886,920 of record CM035107.1, on the reverse strand, counting down.
AAAAGACACAAGGGATTTTAAGTGGTTCAGAGACTCAAGCTCCTAATCCACTCTTCTGCTGTTAACTCGTAGGATTTCCACTAAGGAAGGGCATCATCCTGAATCACTAAGATTCCTTCAAGGCCAAAAACCTTGGAACTTCAATCACTAAGAACTCTTTAAGCCCAGCAGGCTTGGAAATTCATTTAGTCCCTCCGGCAAAGGACCCCTCAGGCCCTGGCTACTAGTTGGTGTTGTTGTTGTTGTTGGTACCTTACTGCTAAGATGTCTTGAAGCTTGATCATCTTCTATACTTAGAAGCTTGGCGTGGTCCTCTTAGCATGTTGCGTACAGTTTGGACCACATCTTTTCTGGTGCAGCTAATCTTCATTCTGTTCTGCTCATTTCATCTGATGTTAGCTGTACACCATCACCATTTAGGTTTGCTAAGTGTTTGAGCTTTAAGTAGACTTCGTCTAGCACTTAGCATTCCCCGAACCCTTCATGACTGGTTTGTAGACATGGTTCTGTACTTGTTCTGTTTTAGCTTTTGGTTCATGGTGATTCGTAGACTAGCTCTCTAGATTTTCTTTGTGCTCTGCCACTTTTTTGAATGCTATCTTCTTGTCCTTCTCGTTTCTCAGCTTAGCTGCCATCTTCAGTGACATTCTTATCTTTGTTGAGTGAAGCTTTAGTTTGTTTGAGTCCTTCTTCAAGTCTATTTCACTTCCACCTTTGTAGTCTCACTACCACGGAGACTTGTTCTTTCAAGTTCTAGTGGAACTCTTAGAGTCAAAAATATAGCATTCCAACAACTCAACGATTCTGGAACTTTAGCAACTTTTGATCTTTGAAGCTCTTGTTGATTTATACTCTTTCACAACCTTCCTAACAAATGCTATGAACATCATTTTGAAAAATCTACAAGTTTCCTTTTTAAAACTTATTCTAAATCAAGCTAGTATGTAAATCAACTTTATAACACACTTTATATCCATATGTTCACATAAGTAAGACAAAAAATATAGACTAGAGAGATCAGAATTTAAAATACATCAAGTTCATTATGATTTGTGTTTCAAAACCTTATGTTTTGTTTTCAAAATCCCTATAACCAAGCTAGAACGACTTACTATAATCAAAACAATATCAATCCATATGTTAAGGTTATTTACGTGCATAATCAAACTAAAATAACATGCTCATGACAACACAAGGTAACCAACATCAGTTTCCAAGACAGGCAGCCCGCGCGACCGCACGGTGTAGTACTACAGAAGTGGCATGGCCGCGCCACTTCGGCTAGAGGCAAAAAATTGGCTCTGCTTCTACAGAGCCTCAATACAAATATTGCTAAACCTTCTAGCTACAATCCAGACCAACTTCAATGCTCCTAGGCATGCATATAAACTCAGACAACACAACAACATTCCTTTTCGAAACAATTAACAATCAATTCATGATAATTATAAGAATTTATCAAACTTGAAATTAATAGCATACATAAGTACATTACCTTCTTTGAAGCAAAAATGATACTCCTTGATCCTAACTTTAGACTGATCACCCAATTTTAGCAACTCAATCTCTATTTTATACTTATCAGACAATTTCTAGAAACTGTAAACTGAGAAGGAAGAGCTTCAATTTATAGAAGATGGATTACAAAGTCCATGATTTTGCCTACCATTACAAACCAACGGGAAAGAGAAGGAACCATTGGATTGAGAGAGTTTGGTGAAAAGATTTCACTAACTCCTCCTGCCCCACTTCTCTTCATCATCACAGCTACCTAACAGACTTGAGTTTAAGCAAATAGAGATTAGGCTACTTTTTTAGCACTGTTTAGTCGCTTAAATTGGGACAAGGATCTTAAAACTCAGCAACTTGGTTATATAATGTTTAGTTTGGTTTCTTGAATTTCCAAAATGTGATTTTAATGTGTTAATGCTACTACAAAATGAAAAGTTAGGGATTATATATGTACACATACCATATAATCCATGTACATTTTGATAATACCAAATATAATCTAATTGGGTATCATCTAACCACATCATCATAAATTTTATTGTTCCAATGATACTTACTTATTGAAATAATTATTAATGTGCAAATCATCGATTTAATATTACGTAAAGTACATCTTTAATATTCTCACACATACATGTTGTCACATAAATATTCTTTATATAACTTATAATTCATTCCATTTTACTATATAGTTTTATATATTATATAGTCACATTCAAGTGTCACATTACACTTCCTTTTTAAGTGAATGTAGGTACTATATATAATACAATTAATTATCACATACCTTGCACACAACAATTAATTGATTAGATTATTTACTCATTAATATTCTATTACTCACAATATCAATTAACTAATAATATGACATTAATTAATCATTTAATTCTTAATTTACTCATTCTTTAATTTAATTTAACCATCATAATTTCTATTCTCGTGCCACACAAGGCATTTCATAGGTCTCATCATATTTCCCCACATTTTCTCAATTATCATAAATTCAACTTAATCTGATTGAGCTACTCATCTTATGACACATAAATATTTATATCAAATAAATATTCACATTCTTATTAATATCATTATTAATATTTATTTGTAAAATTCATGGTTCTTACAATCGTTAACACTCTGTTTTTGAGTCTTGGATGAAAAAGAAAAGAAAAGAAAACTTAAATTAAAACAGAAAAGAAAAGAATAAAAAACTTAAGTTTTCATTTGTGTTGTATCTTAGTTTTTAATAGAAAAGAATAGAAAAATTTAAAATTTTCTTTTCTTGTGTTTTTGAGTTCCAATGAAAAAAAAAGAAAATTCATTTTTACAAATTTACCCTTCTATTAATTATAACCATTGAACCATGAATAAAAATATGCAAGATAAATTTAATCAAAAAAAAAAAATTCATAATCAAATCCAAATATCCAAATAAATATTAAACAAAAACTACTTCTACAAAGTCATTGTCATACCATACCTAAAAGTAATCAAACATAATCTGTATTTTTAATACTAACGGAGATTATTCATCAAATTCTAAAAAAAATAATAATAAATTCTTAACTTACCGTGACAGAGTTTGAAACAGAATTGGAACAAAATAATTTGTGCAGGAAAATAAGGTTCACATTTGCAAATTTTTACCAAACATTATTTTAAGCCAATAAGTTGTCAATTTTTTCACCTTACTTGACGTATGAGATAATAATTGAAGAGAGAGACAAATTTCAGTACCTATAAACAAAAAAAAATAATTAAACTAAAAATAACTAATTTTCTTGATGCCATATAACATAGAAGTCAAATGTGTAATACAAAAGAAGCTTGTAAATGGATCCATCCAATCAACAATATATAAGATTGCAACTAATTCATTTTGATACTATTAGCAAAGCAACGATACCCACTTTAAAGTCAGATTCTTGTTTAGAAGACCTGATGGTATAGCTCTTGTGACAACCCGAGAAATTTGACAATTTATGAAAATTTTAAATGATTGATTTAAGGTTAAATAATAGACCTTATTCACGATTAAGGATTTATGTGAATATGTATGTGTACTAAATGTGGTTAAGGGTCATGGGTTGACCATACTAATTATATATGTGTCAAACCTTAATCGTATATTAAGAACGACAACGTTCAGTTCGAAAATCCTAACGTCTAATAAGAAACTCTAGAAATCGGTTCTGGAAACTCTAGTTTCTGTTCTGGGAATCCGAAACCCTAAATTCATGATAAGAATATGGTGATTAAGTTAGAAAACTCTAGCGATATGTTCAAAAACCCTAATTTTAGTATCGAGAATTTAAACCCTAATTTGGGAATCCTAATACGGAGTATTAAACCCTAAGGGTTAAAAAGTTGTGTGTAAGGAATATGAACATTATGTGATGGTTTATATCTGTTTATTATATAAACAAACAAAAGAAACTAGTGTAACCCTAATTATATATTAGGAATGAAGGATTTAATAACTTAAGGGTTATGGAAAAAGAGAATTGTGGTATTTAGGATACTTACTAATTCTAGGAGATTTATTTTATATATCTCAAATGATTAATTTTATAACTTAATTATAGCAAGTCTAATTGGGTTAAAGAAATAAGTGTGCATGAGTAAGAATTTGTGTTATAATTGAGGAATTAAAAACCCTAATTAAATTATTTGGGTTGGATAAGAATTTAAGGTATTGGATTATATATATTTTATAGCCCAAGTGTTGGCCAATGAAATTAGTTAGAGGCCCAAGCAATACATTAATTGAGTAGCTCGAATATTGTTATTGATAAACCGAATTGAAGGAAGGGCATGATGGACATCTGATATTAGTAAAAGTGTTGGACTATGATTGATTTACATGGTCGGTGGATAGAGAAGGAAAAAGGAGGAAAGATTGAGCATGTGACTAAGATTTGTTTTGGTATTTTATTTGTCTAAAGTTGGTTACCAACTCTTCCACCAACTATCCACCAACTCCCACCTATTCCTCTTATGTGTCATCTTATTATTTTGCCAATACTTATGGACATTCTTGCAAGCAAAGATTTAGTGGTTAGTGTGGGAGAGAAAGAGCAAGAATTAGCGGGACCTAATAATGCTACATGGCCGGTTATGGAAGAGAAGAAAAGAGAGGGTGGCATGTAATAAATTGAGCCACAATTTGTAAAGATATGTAAAAGAATGCTAGGTGTCAAATGCATAAAGAAGCCACCTTATTTCACCAAGATTTCAAACAATCTAAGAGATATTGGAAGATATTGGGTTAAGTGGCAAGACTAGAAATAAAAGGAAATGTCATTTATACCATTCTGTCACATTTTTTAATAAGTTGAGTGTAGATCTTGTCATGATCTTGGATGGGTGAACTAACCCTAACCCTAACCTAAACCCTAAGAGTTTTTCAAACCCTAAATCCTAGATTGCTCAAAACCTAAACTCTAAAGGTTTGCAACAAATGGAAATTCTAGAAATAAAAGGAAAAGTCCAAAATGACCCTCTTGTATTTAATTAAGTTGGAGTGCAAATATTGCATTACATTTGGTTGTTCACCAACCCTAAACCTAAACCTAAACCTAGACCTACCTTGGCATGTGACTTTTATATCTAGCATGCCACCTTGCAATGTATAGATACATTGTATCAATTTAAAAGACTAGAAAGAGAGAGAAAAGCTCCATTTTATTTTGCAAAACAACCAAGTCCCATCTCTCTCTATATTTTGGATCTTGGAGTATGAAATTGTGAGAAACCAAGTTAGGATCGTGTAAAAACACATCAATAACAGATCATGCGGATCAGAAATCAAAATCAAGAGGATTATCACAAAAGGTATAAAATCCTAACTAGTTTATGTATTTGATTTTTGGTTATTTTGAACCATGAAGTTTATTAACTTGAACATGAGAACTATAGATCTACTTGTTAAATGGTGTGTTATGCTTAGATCTAACTATTTTGAGTATTAAAAGTTTAATCAAAACAAGAAAAGCAAAACAGTTTTCAAACCTTAAAGACAAAAAAAATCTAGTGGACTGCTGTCTCTAAAAGGAAAATTCCGGATTTGTTAGGGTGCTCTAAAAAATTCTGGACTTATGATATGTTGTAGTACACTAAATAAGCTTTCCATAGACTCCAGAACGGACTAATTCTGACTCCGGATGAAGTAGTTATGACGTTCGGAAGAAGCATGATCAAAACTGCGAAAAACAAAATTTTTGGAGAAACCAAGCATGATATGGAAATGATCTTATCTCTCATTCTACTTTGAATTTTCGAGTATGGTCAGTTTGTGGAGCTAGATATATGTGTTAGGGATAAAATCCCTTTGGAATTACTTAATTAGGTTGAATATTGAACAAGTTATGGGATTTCTCCCAAACTATTCAAAGATAAGAAAAATTGTTAGAAGGACAGTTTTTAATAGCCATTTTCGGGATAAATTCTGGGAGCTTAACATATCCAAATATGGATTATGATAGATGAAAACTTTATTTTGGAAAGATAAGAACCCAACAAAATTGGCGGATCATTAATCGGAGTTATAGATTTCATTCTATTTAAGTTTTGGTAAAGGACTCCAAAACTGCCAAAGTGCAAAAAGTTGCTGCCCATATTTTTCCGGAAGCTGTTTCGGACATTTATTTAAAAAAAAAATTCCAGGCTTTTGGGAAATGAAAATATATGGTATTAAGTACCTTGTGTCCAAAAATGAGGTCATTCCGGCTTAAAACAACCAAGTTATGACCATAACAATTTTTGTGATTTTCCGACGGAAATCGCTATAACCGGAGTTCTACAACTCCGATTGCCACGAAAATTAAAATGGAGCATCACGTTAACATATATAAGGTTTTCCCAAGAGATGGGAATGTTTGGAGTTAAGCACAAGGTAGCTAATTTCTTAAGCTACGCACTAGAATTAATTTTTGAAAAATATCAAAGGAAGTTAGAAAATTATGGAAAAATACTTTTTGTGTATGAAATACATGTATATATGTTTGGCCAAAGGATAGGAAAATAATAAACTGATTTGGTATTTAGGTGATACGAGTTTAGAATACAGCTTGCTGGATTATATAATTTGTGAATCCAGTTTGCTGGATTAGAAAATCTGATGAATACAACTTGATGGATTGAAAAGAAGTTGACTGAATTTATGGATTGGTGAATCCAGATTGCTGAATTAGAAATTTGGTTGCTAGATTTAAAATCCAGATTGCTGGATTAGTATTTAACTTACTAGGTGTTAACGAATAACTTAAAAAATGAAAAAGCGAGTGTTAAATCATATAAATGTGATTCTATGGCATGGTTAAGTGCTTAAGCAGAGTTTAACTGAACTTAAACTCGAGTGTTGACCGACTAGACCGTCGGGATGTTAAAATTGTGTCAGTTTCAACTCAAACTTAATAGTCTAACTGATACTAAGTCTTATGTGAATTATAGACTGATATGGTTATGTGGTAATGTGTTTAGGTTATTCTGTGGATATAAATATAACAGTATTATATTGTGATGATATTATTCTAATATTGGAGATCTATATTACTAATATTAGGTCTTCGAGTAAAGCGTTATAAATTGCGTTGCGGTAATCAACGGTTCAAGCAAGTTTCTTTTACTTAACTCTAATAAGAGTAGTTTCTTCAAGCTTATGGTTAATCATTGCTGATTGCCATGAAATTTGTACTCTATACATCTTGCATGTATAAGTCAGGTATGAAAGGCTGATCACCTTCATTACCAGTTGGTTCAGAAATGATTGTTCATGTATAATACTTGTTCAATCAAAAATTTGTTCGTGCTAGTTCTCAATTATATTGATGAATTATAGCAAGCCCATTATTCATACTCTTCAATCATGATATATCGTTATATTGATGTATATAAACTTGCTGGGCAACTTTCATGCTCACCCTTGCTATATCATGATAAACATTGCAGATAAAGCGAATGCGTTCGGATACAGGAAAAGATAATGCCAAGTCCGGCTTGGGATAAAATGTGCGGCTAGTTTGTAATAGTATAATTTGATAAATATTGTTGTGTGATAAATAGTTTATGATTTGTGTATAAGTTAAGGTTACTCGACCTTGGGGTAATGTGTGTAATGTAATGTATAAACAATTTATGTTTATATCTTCCGCAAATAGTTATAGAAATAGTATACCGGATCCGCGGTGATTTAGGGCCCGGATTCGGGGCTACTACAGTTGGTATCAAAGCTGTTGGTTATGAAGCTTAGGTAGGAATACCTAAGACCAATAACCTCAGTGATTAGGATAAGATCTAACTCACACAGAGTTAGTTGGTCGGTAAGATTCAAAGATGAATCTCGGCGAGTGTAAAGACACAGAGTTCCCTAAATCTGATAATAAAGTTGAACAGTAATAGTGAATAGATCGAGTCTAAAGGACTGAAAGTGAAGGGATAGAAGATCGTAAAACAAAACGATCAAGGCATAGAAATAAATCGTAATATATACGATAAGATCACCCCGTGATCTAATAAGGTTATGATATGGGAAAAGAATCAATCTGATGATTGAAAAGTTTACAGCAAGATGCTGTGTATCAGTTGTACTATGAAATTGTACTATGAAAACTCATGAAAGAGTTATGGATTATGAATACGGATTAAATGAAATTCGTATTGAGAAGGGGGTTAAGATTAGGTGGGGATTTCAATGAGGACTTATGTCGGCAGCTGAGTTGTATGATTCCTTATATGGGCGGGGAATTTGTACTTGGTTTTAGAATCACTTAGCTTCCTGGTCGATGTAGTGGTTAGGTTGATCAATTCTTTGTATGGGCGGGGAATTGTCCGCTTAGCTTTCTATATTGATTAGTAGCCGAGTTTGGTTTGACAACTACTTAGTTTCTGGCACTGATAATCATTGAAATGTTTGTGTCGCACTATTTGCTATATGCGTGTTAAGAGGGTGATTCCTTTCTCATGTGTATAACAAATAGATAGGTCATAGGTAGAGGACATAGGGTTAAGTGCGAGTTCTTAAAATTCATACTTGTGTGACATTCTTGATTCATAGTTATATGAAATGTTTATGAACCCCTCAGCGAATGGACGCCAAAGGTCTGTCTAGGAAAGTTCGTGAACTCATATAATTGTGGCCAGGTTATGAACTCATAAGTGTGGTTTTATGAACTGGGTATAGTTGTGTGTTAATGGAGTGTTAAGGATTATAGGAACAGATAGATTGTTAAGAATATGATCATTAGTGGAGATTTAGGTTTTCCTAAACTCCTAGCTTTGTTAAACCTCAAATTTTTGACATCAAGCTAAATACGCACAATGTGCCTTTTAAAAAAAAATTATTTTTATTTATCACTTATGTACCATGTGTCCTGGTGCAGAGATGATAAAAAAAATGATGGAGTTATCAATGCAGAATTACTTGGTGTTGGATGTGATCTAAGGATCGTCAGCCCACTACAGTATGATGTAGTATGACAAAATCATCAAATGACGAAATCCTCAACAGACTGTAAATAAAGTGCGGCATCATGACGTCATTCTCAAAAATGTTTTATTGAAAGAAATTTCCCAAACCAAATTGTTTTGATGTGGAATCAAATAAGACTGAGGTAAAATTTTTGTGCCTTTGGCAGTGATGGGAAAACAGATAAAATCAGTACTTGGCCAGTACAGGGCATATCGGGCTAATCATCCTTTGTGTCCGTAAGTAATGACGGTTTGCGGATGAATTTCCATAAAACCTTTGCGAAAATGAAAAACAAACAGTCTATACGATTCCTCAGCACAATTTTAAAATTTTTACCCTTGCGAGAGGTGTATTGGGTAGCATGTGATGATATGTGTGAATGATGTAAGGTGCGCGGTGTAAGGTGTAAGGTGAATTTCGGGGACGAAATTCTTAGAAGGAGGGGTGAATGTGACAACCGAGAAATTTGACAATTTATGAAAATCTTAAATGATTGATTTAAGGTTAAATAATAGACCTAGACAAGAAATGAGTGTATGCGTTTGATGTTATTGGGATTGAATTTTGAGGATTTCAAAATTCAGTGAAGGATATAGGTGAATTATTCAGGATTAAGGATTTATGTGAATGTGTATGTGTACTAAATGTGGTTAAGGGTCATGGGCTGACCATACTAATTATATATGTGTCAAACCCTAATCGTATATTAAGAACGACAACGTTCAGTTCGAAAACCCTAACGTCTAATAAGAAACTCTAGAAATCGGTTCTGGAAACTCTAGTTTCTGTTCCGGGAATCCGAAACCCTAAATTCATGATATGAATGTGGTGTTTAAGTTAGAAAACTCTAGCGATATGTTCAGAAACCCTAATTTTAGTATCGAGAATTTAAACCCTAATTTGGGAATCCTAATACGGAATATTAAACCCTAAGGGTTAAAAAGTTGTGTGTAAGGAATATGAACATTATGTGATGGTTTATATTTGTTTATTATATAAACAAACAAAAGAAACTAGTGTAACCCTAATTATATATTAGGAATGAAGGATTTAATAACTTAAGGGTTATGGAAAAAGAGAATTGTGGTATTTAGGATACTTACTAATTCTAGGAGATTTATTTTATATATCTCAAATGATTAATTTTATAACCTAATTATAGCAAGTCTAATTGGGTTAAGGAAATAAGTGTGCATGGGTAAGGATTTGTGTTATAATTGAGGAAGTAAAAATCCTAATTAAATTATTTGGGTTGGATAAGAATTTAAGGTATTGGATTATATATATTTTATAGCCCAAGTGTTGGCCAATGAAATTAGTTAGAGGCCCAAGCAATACATTAATTGAGTAGCTCGAATATTTTTATTGATAAGCCGAATTGAAGGAAGGGCATGATGGACATCTGATATTAGTAAAAGTGTTGGACTATGATTGATTTACATGGTCGGTGGATAGAGAAGGAAAAAGGAGGAAAGATTGAGCATGTGACTAAGATTTGTTTTGGTATTTTATTTGTCTAAAGTTGGTTACCAACTCTTCCACCAACTATCCACCAACTCCCACCTACTCCTCTTATGTGTCATCTTATTATTTTGCCAATACTTATGGACATTCTTGCAAGCAAAGCTTTAGTGGTTAGTGTGGGAGAGAAAGAGCAAGAATTAGTGGGATCTAGTAATGCCACATGGCCGGTTATGGAAGGGAAGAAAAGAGAGGGTGGCATGTAATAAATTGAGCCACAATTTGTAAAGATATGTACAAGAATGCTAGGTGTCAAATGCATAAAGAAGCCACCTTATTTCACCAAGATTTCAAACAATCTAAGAGATATTGGAAGATATTGGGTCAAGTGGCAAGACTAGAAATAAAAGAAAATGTCATTTATACCATGTTGTCACATTTTTTAATAAGTTGAGTGTAGATCTTGTCATGATCTTGGGTGGGTGAACTAACCCTAACCCTAACCTAAACCCTAAGAGTTTTTCAAACCCTAAATCCTAGATTGCTCAAAACCTAAACCCTAAAGGTTTGTAACAAATGGAAATTCTAGAAATAAAAGGAAAAGTCCAAAATGACCCTCTTGTATTTAATTAAGTTGGAGTGCAAATCTTGCATTACCTTTGGTTGTTCACCAACCCTAAACCTAAACCTAAACCTAGACCTACCTTGGCATGTGACTTTTATATCTAGCATGCCACCTTGCAATGTATAGATACATTGTATCAATTTAAAAGACTAGAAAGAGAGAGAAAAGCTCCATTTTATTTTGCAAAACAACCAAGTCCCATCTCTCTCTATATTTCGGATCTTGGAGTGTGAAATTGTGAGAAACCAAGTTAGGATCGTGTAAAAACACATCCATAACAGATCATGCGGATCAGAAATCAAAATCAAGAGGATTATCACAAAAGGTATAAAATCCTAACTAGTTTATGTATTTGATTTTTGGTTATTTTGAACCATGAAGTTTATGAACTTGAACATGAGAACTATAGATCTACTTGTTAAATGGTGTGTTATGCTTAGATCTAACTATTTTGAGTATTAAAAGTTTAATCAAAACAAGAAAAGTAAAACAGTTTTCAAACCTTAAAGAAAAAAAAATCTAGTGGACTGCTGTCTCTAAAAGGAAAATTCCGGATTTGTTAGGGTGCTCTAAAAACTTCTGGACTTATGATATGTTGTAGTACACTAAATAAGCTTTCAATAGACTCTGGAACGGACTAATTCTGACTCCGGATGAAGTAGTTATGACGTTCGGAAGAAGCATGATCAAAACTGCGAAAAACAAAATTTTTGGAGAAACCAAGCATGATATAGAAATGATCTTATCTCTCATTCTACTTTGAATTTTCGAGTATGGTCCATTTTTGGAGCTAGATATATGTGTTAGGGATAAAATCCCTTTGGAATTACTTAATTAGGTTGAATATTGAACAAGTTATGGGATTTCTCCCAAACTATTAAAAGATAAGAAAAACTGTTTGAAGGACAGTTTTTAACAGCCATTTTCAGGCTAAATTCCGGGAGCTTAACATGTCCAAATATGGATTGTGATAGATGAAAACTGTAGTTCAGAAAGATACGAACCCAACAAAATTGGCGGATCATTAATAGGAGTTATAGATTTCATTCTATTTAAGTTTTGGTAAAGGACTCCAAAACTGCCAAAGTGCAAAAAGTTGCTGCCCATATTTTTCCGGGAGCTGTTTCGGACATTTATTTTAAAAAAAATTCCAGGATTTTGGGAAATGAAAATTTATGGTATTAAGTACCTTGTGTGAAAAAATGATCAAATTCCGGCTTAAAACAACCAAGTTATAACCATAACAATTTTTGTGATTTTCCAACGAAAATCGCTATAACCGGAGTTCTACAACTCTGATTGCCACGAAATTTAAAATGGAGTATCACGTTAACATATATAAGGTTATCCCAAGAGATGGAAATGTTTGGAGTTAAGCACAAGGTAGCTAATTTCTTAAGCTACGCACTAGAATTAATTTTTAAAAAATATCAAAGGAAGTTAGAAAATTATGAAAAAAATACTTTTTGTGTATAAAATACATGTATATATGTTTGGCCAAAGGATAGGAAAATAATAAACTGATTTGGTATTTTGGTGATACGAATTTAGAATACAGCTTGCTGGATTATATAATTTGTGAATCCAGTTTACTGGATTAGAAAATCTGATGAATACAGCTTGATGGATTGAAAAGAAGTTGACTGAATTTATGGAGTGGTGAATCCAGATTGCTGAATTAGAAATTTGGTTGCTAGATTTAAAATCCAGATTGATGGATTAGTATTTAACTTACTACGTGTTAACGAATAACTTAAAAAATGAAAAAGCGAGTGTTAAATCATATAAATGTGATTCTATGGCATGGTTAAGTGCTTAAGCAGAGTTTAACTGAACTTAAAATCGAGTGTTGACCGACTAGACCGTCGGAATGTTAAAATTGTGTCAGTTTCAACTCAAACTTAATAGTCTAACTGATACTAAGTCTTATGTGAATTATAGACTGATATGGTTATGTGGTAATGTGTTTAGGTTATTCTGTGGATATAAATATAGCAGTATTATATTGTGATGATATTATTCTAATATTGGAGATCTATATTACTAATATTAGGTCTTCGAGTAAAGCGTTATAAATTACGTTGCGGTAATCAACGGTTCAAACAAGTTTCTTTTACTTAACTCTAATAAGAGTAGTTTCTTCAAGCTTATGGTTAATCATTGCTGTTTGCCATGAAATTTGTACTCTGTACATCTTGCATGTATAAGTCAAGTATGAAAGGCTGATCACCTTCATTACCAGTTCGTTCAGAAATGTTTGTTCATGTATAATACTTGTTCAGTCAAAAATTTGTTCGTGCTAGTTCTCAATTATATTGATGAATTATAGCAAGCCCATTATTCATACTCTTCAATCATGATATATCGTTATATTGATGTATATAAACTTGCTGGGCAACTTTCATGCTCACCTTTGCTATATCATGATAAACATTGCAGATAAAGCGAATGTGTTCGGATACAGAAAAAGATAATGCCAAGTCCGGCTTGGGATAAAATGTGCGGCTAGTTTGTAATAGTACAATTTAATAAATATTGTTGTGTGATAAATAGTTTATGATTTGTGTAGAAGTTAAGGTTACTCGACCTTGGGGTAATGTGTGTAATGTAATGTATAAACAATTTATGTTTATATCTTCCGTAAATAGTTATAGAAATAGTATACCGGATCCGCGGTGATTTGGGCCCGGATTCGGGGCTACAACAGCTCTAGATTGGGGACATGAGTTATAATTTAAAATTTATTATATTGAAAGTTGAAGATAACATGGGAATTATAAAAATATTTCTTATTCCAATTTCTTTTCCGTCTAAATCATGCTACTTTTAGACGAAAAACTTTGGCAGGAAAAGTGACCAAGTTTTCTATCCATTTCTTTTCTTTTCCGTTTATTAAAAAAATTCAAAAATATTCGAATTGAAAAAAAAAGGTCCTCATTAGCCCGTTTATGTATCGGTATAATCATGACTTGTAATATTACAAATGATGTGGCAAAAGTCCTCATTAGCTCGTAGTGCATTGATGGACAGTTGTTGTGACGCCCCCAAATCCGGGTTATCTGACCCCCGAGTTTGGTGCTCACGATCCACAATATAATAACATCTAACTACCCATTCATTGATGAATGTACACTTACATAACATTAATTAATAGGTTAACAACATCATCCCAGGTCATCTAACCTTAACATTACAAATTTACCCTTTAACTATACAAAAAGGGTTTACAAATATAACATAATAATAAGTTTATTATAACTACTCCAGCATTTTGCTTTTGCCTTTGTTCTTCTTAGACCCGTTGGCCTCTTTTTCCCTAGCTGAAATGTTTTATTTAGCAAGGGTGAGCAACAGATTTACCCCGCAAGTTAAGACATACAATAAATGTATAAAAATCAAGAATAACAGACTATCTAATGTGATAGAATAACACCAAAGTTCGGGGAACCTTGAAATAGCTGAACAAATCTTTAATAACTAACAAGTCTTCTCGCATTCTATGCAACACAATAATCTGATAAATGAAAGAGTACAACGCTTTCAAAGTTTCTACGATATTTTATTGAATAATCAAGAATCAATTCTACGCAATAACATAGTGGAATGTTTTCCAGATTTATGCTGAGCGATCTGTTGGATCTTGAACTTCTCTTCTCGAGTAACTATCAAAGATTGGACTTTGATATACCCAAGTGTATCTGATAACCATAAAGATTAAATTATACCCCTCTGCAAGTACTTAGAGCGACCATTTCTTTGTACCCTATATTATGTATAATACTCAAAACGCCCGCAATAGCCGAATATACGGTCAAAAGGTTCCCTTTTTTTATAAAAAGGTTGTTCTTCTCAGTCTTACAAACAGAAGTTGTATTATAACTACGAAATACGATGATTTCAATTTCTATTCGCTTCTCTTCTCTTCTCGAACCTATCGGGTTTACTTTATCGATCTAGCCAAAATAATTGGCATTAATCTATAAATAATAATTGAATTCTCTTCTCTTCTCGAACCTATCAAGTTCTAACAAATATTCTTCTATCCAGAACAATTAGCTAAGACAGTTCTCAACACGATTCAACAATAGACAAGAATTATCTGTACTATTAATAATAGCTTCTACGGATGTAAATATCCAACAATAATTATTCTCCAAGTATATTCTCAGAATCACTAATTCAATTTGAATTAATAAACACGCACTAACTGTGAATAATCAACAATAAATTCTTGGACATGATCTAATCAACAATAATTAACCACCACAGTATTGAAATAGATATAACTCAAGGTTGATTTAGGAAACTTGCTTTTCATGTTGATTACTGCTACACAATATACTTATCTGCGTTCACAAGACCTATAATCACAATATCGGTCTCACAATTAGAATAATAAATCACAAAATGTATCACTGTAATTTACAGTCAGACTGTAAGACCCCAACTTTTATGAATAACGATAAATTTTCTATAAATATCATTTTTGAATATTATGGAATCACTTTGATATAATGTTATAATTGTGGGTAATATTTATAAATTTTACAAAGTACGCAAGTTGTTATATAATATTTGATTGGTCGGAGAATATTCGTTTTAACAGGAAATATTCGTACAACGGCACAATCATTGGTGGACCCCACAACGGAATTATTATCAGATTGAGAAAACGACAAAAATAATTTATGAAAATAACGGCGGAAGTTTTACCATTAACTGTTGAAACACCCGGTGTTAAAAGTATAGTAATACGCGTAATTGCACAGTAGCACACTGTATTAATTATTGATGCTTACGTCAGAAGTCACTTAGTTTTGTTCAATTATTGTTACAGTAATTGCTGCATAGTATCTCACGTTATTTGATTCAATTATTGTCAATATTTTATAATCAATAATTGAGATGACAAAGTTATTAATATTATTATTTGCAATATTAACGATGTCTAGAAGTTCTGTCAAGGAGATGTTTGGTCACCTAATAGCGCGCCAATGGAGAGAAATCCTTATTGGAAAGCCCCCTCTTTCTTTGGAATGATCTGGTCGATTAATATTGTGAATTATAATATTGATGATAAATATTATTAAAAATATTGAGGGAGTTAATATATATAATATTATGTGTGTGGTGAGTGTAATATATATAATATTATGTGTGTGTGAGTGGAAAATGGTCAAAAAGTATAATTTTGGTGGAAAAGTGGAAATGGTGGGATGAGAATTAGTATTATATATGGCATGAATTGTAAAGGGTGGGGAAGTGATGTGAGACGGGTGGTGTATTTTTCAATAAATTTGTGGCTATATGTATATTATATATATATATATATATATATATATATATATATATATATATAATTGTATAGCATATGGGTGGGTAATAGTAGTCCTAGTAGATAAAATTTGGCAGGTTATGGATTGATTTGTCAAGCTTGAATGTTATTGGCCAATTTTTTTCAATCATACAGCATGATTGGTAACTTGTAAATTGTGGAGCATTTTAATTGATCAAGGCTTTTAAAGTGGCTTGTGTTCATTTTTTTTCATTGACCAACTCTTTGAAAAAGATTACTGATGTGTTGGATCAGTGGAGTTGTGAATCAGCAAATGATTTCGTCTGAATTCCTATTGTACAGTCCAATAGTATCCTTCAATTCTCCTATAAATAGAAGCTCATTCCTTCATTATTTCTTACGATTTCACTAAAACTCTAGAGAGAGAGGAAATTATAGAGAGAAAGAAGAAGAGAAGTCTGCTACCTTTCTTTTCCTATATCCAGTTTCTTTTACAGTAGGGGGTATTATTTCTTTTGTATTCATGAAGAGAACTTCTGTTATTCCATTCTTTATTATTTTACTGGAATAACCAGTATACGCCGACAACACTATACTTGGGGACATTCTTCTATTATTCTGTTTTTATTATTATTCTATTGGAATATCTTGTCTGTGCGTTTTACGCCGGACCTGGTTCCATCTTTATTATTATTCTATTGGAATATCATGTCTGTGCGTTTTACGCCGGTCCTTGTTCCGTCTTTATTATTCTGTTGGAACATCCTGTCGGTGCGAATTTTGCCTGACCTGGTTCCGTTACTTATTATTCTGTTGGAATAACCTGTCTATGCGAAGTACCGCATGCATGGTGATTTCTTTTGTTATTCCATTCGTTATTATACTCAGTTGGTTAAAGTTTTGACTTCTATACTCCATGAAATTAGTGGAATATCCTTGATATTGCGCTTCATCCAGTATCTTTTCATGAAAATATTTTTTGAGCATTCTTGAGTGTTACTTTACAAAGAAGTATCATGTTGACAACTTGGACATTATTAGTTCCTGGATAAATTAATTCTTGAACTTGTTTTATTGAATTCTTATATCATTGTCATCATCCTCATGTTTATATTATGTTGAAAGTCATCTGTGGCCTGTAGTGCATAGATGGACTTGGTATGATTATGACCAGGGATTATTCGGTGTAATCATGACCGTAATGTTACAAAGGATGTGGAAAAAGTCCTCATTAACCCATAGTGCATTGATGGACAGTTGTTGACATGATCATGACCATTGATAAATACACGAATATCCTTGGCTGTGGTGTATGGATAATTTGTGGTTGTGATACTAATGAATATCCTTGGTCGTAGTGCAGGGATGATTTGGATTATTTATTAAGCTGAGTCTCAGCGATAAAAGTTATGAAAAATCTTTTGAATCATAGAAGATAGTAGATTTTATTCTCTACTTGACTCTTCTAATGGATTTCTTGTTCCGCTGCAATTAAACTTTATGTTTGTTATATTTTATCAGTTTAACACTGTTGAAGGCTAATGATAATTTATTCTGCATTATCTTAGTCATAATATTTCTTACTGGGCTAGTTGAGCTTACCCTTTTACTTTCATTGTTCTCTTCAGGAAATGAGAACGTAGCAGGGACTAGTCGGGGAGCAGAGTGATGGTCCAGATAATAACATTAGTAGTCCTCACCATTCTATGAAATTGTGTAATAATAAATGTAATGAGGACCCCATTGAGTTTGTATATTGTCTAGATGACAATATTTGTATTAAAACTCATAGCATATGTTTAGTCGTATTTTACACGACTGTTGTATAATTAAGTTGTATTTGAATTTTGTACCATGTATTTGGCGACTTAGAATTGGTGATGTATACTGATTTTGGGGGTGTCACAGTTGGTATCAGAGCTTAGGGATATGATCCCTGGCTAAGATATGATAATAGAACTAGGAGGGAAGAGACGGGGAATTCCTTCGCTAGTATGACCTACCTAAGTTTATTTGGTATTTAATTAGTCGGTCAGAATATAGGGATAATATGTTACATGTCAATTAACATTTGTTTCGTGGCAGTATCTGAAAATGACATCCGAGAATGTTGAGAATAACAATGGAGCACAGACGACTGTTGATTCACCACATATTAATAATCAGTATAATGTGTATCAAAAAGGCGACAATCCTCATGCAAACAACAACACTGACCAAATGATGAATGTTGAAATGTTCAGAGGCTTTATGCAATTCATGCAACAGCAGGCGAGAGTGGCTCCTGTCCAAAATGTAGGTGGAAACACTGGAAACTCTCGGACGGTCATCGCTAAACAGTTCAAGGAGCTGGGACCACCGGAGTTTATTGGAGAGCCAAAACCACTTAAGGCGAAAGCATGGATAAAGTAGATCACCAAGATATTTGATGTCTTGGGATGCTCCAAGGAGCAAAAGGTTCCCTTTGCCGCCTTTATGTTGCGAGGAGAGGTAGATTACTGGTGGAAATCGGTAAAATGTACTCAACCTGCTGCACTGAAGATGTCTTGGGAGAAGTTCCAAGAACTATTCAACGACAAGTGCTTTCCTGAAAGTATTCGTCACATAAAAGAGGTAGAGTTCATCAAATTGGAGCAGAATAATATGACCGTGTCGCAGTATGAAGCGAAGTTTGTTGAGTTATCTCGGTTTGCGTCCCATTTAGTGGATAATAAAGAGAGAATGACGCGAATGTTTTTAAGAGGTTTAAAGCCAGAGATACGTCAACATCTTATTTCTCATAAACTGTGTTTATATTCAGATATTGTAAATAGGGCTCAGTTAGTAGAGCGCGATAACGAGTCAACGCAACCAAAAGAAAGCAGCCGACAAAATGATAATACCAATGAGAGCAGTCATCGAAGCGGTGAAAACAAGCATGGAGGGAATCAACAGGCCAGAAGTGGTAACCACTTCATTGGTAATCAGGGCCAAAATAATAAGAATGGACATTTCAAGAAGAGGAGTTTTAGCAACGATGGAAAGACGTCAGTACTAGTACCCGTTGTTAAGGAAGGAGAATGACCACCTATCATATGCTTCAAATACGGATGAGAGGGACACATCAGTCCAAACTTCGCGATGTCATCCAAAGCATGTTATAATTATGGAAGAGGAGGTCACTTAGCCTGATTTTTTCGTTCACCGAAGACAAGTTCAGCCAGGATGGAGGCACCAAAAGCCGTCCTAGAAAAGTTAAAGTCGGTAGTGCAAGGGAGAGCGTTTGTTGTGACCTCCTAGAAAGCAAGGAGCCCGAATGAGGTCATCACGGGTAAGCTTATCATAAACTCTAGCGAAGTCTATACTTTATTTGATACCGGTTCAACCCATTCTTTTATTTCTCCTTCTTGCGCTCAACGATTAAATTTGACTCCGGAGAAATTAGACTTTGACTTATCTGTGGAAACTCTGTTGGGAGAAACTTTCATTGCATTCACTGTTTATAAGTCTTGTTTGGTTCAAATCGGTACCCTCACATTACCTATCGATCTTATTTCATTAAAAATACTTGCATTTGATGTGATTCTAGGGATTGATTGGATAACTACTCATCGTGCTAATATTGATTGTTTTCGTAAGGTTGTTAGCTTTCATATTCCTAATCAACCTATTATACGAATTCAAGCGACTAAACCATTAAAATCAATCATGGTCATCTCAAGCCATGAAGCTATTCATTTATTGAAAAACAGATGTCAAGCTTTCTTAGGTTATGTCACGGATCTAAACAAAAATACGTCAGTTTTGAATGATATTTCTATTGTTAATAAATTCCCTGACGTATTCCCTGAAGAACTTCCTGGCCTACCCCAAGAGCGTGAAATTGAATTTTGTATCGACCTTGAACACGGTACAAAACCAATTTCCAAAGCCCCATATCGAATGGCTCCTATTGAACTTCAGGAGTTAAAGACCCAATTGGAAGAATTATTAGACATTGGTTTCATTCGTCCTAGTACGTCTCCTTGGGGTGCTCCTGTTCTATTCGTGAAGAAGAAAGATGGGAGTATGCGACTTTGTATTGATTATCGAGAGTTGAATCATGTCACCATCAAAAATAGATACCCATTACCACGTATTGATGAAATGTTTGACCAGTTGCAAGGAGCCAAATTCTTTTCAAAGATTGATCTTTGTTCTGGATATCACCAATTGAAGATCAGAACCGATGACATTCCAAAGACGCTTTTAGAACTCAGTACGGGCATTATGAATTCCTAGTCATGTCCTTTGGATTGACTAATGCTCCTGCTGCCTTCATGGATATGATGAACCGAGTAATCAAGGAATATTTGGATCACTTTGTGGTCGTCTTTTTTGATGACATCCTTATTTATTTCAAATGCCATGAAGATCATGAGCAACACTTGAGGCTGACACACCAAAAGCTTTGTGAATACAAGCTTTATGCCAAGTTGAAGAAATGTGAGTCCTGGCTTGAGGAAGTAGCATTCCTTGGGCACGTAGTATCAAGTCATGGAGTATCTGTTGACCCGGCAAAGATCGAAGCAATTCAAAGCTGGGAACAACCTAAATCAGTGATCGAAGTACGTAGCTTTCTCGGCTTAGCTGGTTATTATCGGAGATTCGTGGAAGGATTTTCTTGAATAGCTACTCCATTAACTCAGCTGACTTGAAAAGATACAAAGTTCGATTGGAGCGAAGAATGTGAGAAGAGTTTTCAAGAACTCAAGAGGAAACTCATTTCACCACCTGTTCTGACAATACCATCTGGCTCGGAGGGATTTGTCATCTACAGTGATGCTTCGGGCAAAGGGTTGGGATGTGTTCTCATGCAACATGGGAAAGACATAGCCTATGCCTTAAGACAACTCAAAGAATATAAGAGGAATTATCCTACTCATGACCTAGAGTTAGCAGCTATTTTTTTCACACTTATTTGGAGGCATTACTTGTATGGGGAGAAGGTGGAGATCTTTACGGATCATAAAAGCCTCAAATATTTCTTCACTCAAAAGGAACTCAACATGTGACAACGACGTTGGCTTGAACTGTTGAAAGATTATGATCATACCATCCAATACCATCCTGGAAAAATGAACGTGGTTGCT
Organism: Panax japonicus; assembly: GCA_020205505.1. Taxonomy (NCBI): domain Eukaryota; kingdom Viridiplantae; phylum Streptophyta; class Magnoliopsida; order Apiales; family Araliaceae; genus Panax; species Panax japonicus. Next base: position 24,865,450 of record CM035107.1, on the reverse strand, counting down.
GACGCATTAAGTAGAAGATCATATACAAGTACGAGTGCGATATTGTCAACACAAAGGCCCATTTTGTGTGACTTGCAAAGGATAGAGATAGAGTTAAAAACTCTAGGGACCCATGTGATGATGGCGAATATACTAGTAGAACCGACTTTAATTGATAAAGTTAAAGCTGCTCAAGCTACAGACCTGGAGCTGATGCGTATAAGGAAGAAAGTGCAAGAAGGTGCTATGCTAGAAGTAAGAATTGAAGAAGAAGGAATACTTCGAGTCAACTCCAGACTTTGTGTTCCTAACGACCCTAATTTAAAGTATAAAATCATGATGGAGGCGCACAACACACCGTTTGTAATCCATCTTGGGAGTACCAAAATGTATCATGATATTCGTCATACATTTTGGTGGAGCAATATGAAGAGAGAGATAGCGCTGTTTATCTCAAGGTGTATAACTTGTTAACGAGTTAAAGCGGAGCATCAAGTACAAAAAGGTCCATTGCAACCACTTGAAATTCCAGAATGGAAGTTGGAGCACATTACCATGGATTTTGTTACTGGTCTTCCTAAGGTTTCTCATGGTATAGATGCGATTTGGGTCATTGTTGATAGATTGACCAAGTCTTCTCATTTCTTACCGATACGAGAAACTTATACACTTAAACGTCTTACTCATATGTACATAAACGAGATTGTAAGACTGCATGGTATGCCAGTATCCATAGTTTCTGATCGAGACCCAAGATTCACTTCACGATTTTGGGTTAGTTTGCAGAAAGCTATGGGCACAGATTTACGATTTTGCTCGGCATATCATCCTCAGACGGACGGGCAGTTGGAGATGACTATTCAAACTCTTGAAGATTTATTAAGACTCTATGTCCTTGACTTCAAGGGAAGTTGGGATAAGTTCTTACCATTGGTGGAGTTTTCCTACAACAACAGTTATCAAGCAAGTATTGACATGGCTCCATTTTAGGCGTTATGTGGAAGAAAGTGTCATTCTCCAGTATGTTGGGATGAGGTGGGTGAAGCAACGTTGTTGGGACCGGAGTTGGTACGTATGACTACGTAAAAGATTCAAACGATCCGACAACGTATAAAAACCTCACAAGATCGACAAAAGAGTTATGCCGATCTTCATCGAAAGGACGTGGAATTCGATATAGGAGATCATGTGTTGTTACGTGTTGCTCCATGGAACGGAGTTACGAGATTTAGAAAGAGAGGAAAGCTCAATCCTCGATTCATCGTCCCATTTTTAATCCTCAATCGAGTAGGAACTGTGGCCTATAGACTCGCTTTACCGCCAAGTATGTCTCGTGTTCATAACGTTTTTCACATATCCATATTACGTAAATATGTGGAAGTTCCGAACCACATTAATGAGTTAGAACCGAACGAAATAGCGGAAGATTTGACGTATGAAGAGGTTCCTGTTCAAATCTTTGATAAGAAGGAACATATTCTACGCTCCAAGGTTATACCCCAAGTCAAAGTTTTGTGGAGAAACCACGATGTTAAGGAAATGACTTGGGAGTTAGAATCTGAAATGAAATCAACGCATCCTTACCTCTTCGACATATCAGGTACGTACCCTAATTTTGAGGACAAAATTTCATAAGAATGGGAGGTTGTAAGACCCCAACTTTTATGAATAAAGATGAATTTTCTATAAATATCATTTTAGAATATTATGGAATGAATTTGATATAATGTTATAATTGTGGGTAATATTTATAAATTTTGCAAAGTACACAAGTTGTTATATAATATTCGATTGGTCGGGGAATATTCGTTTTAACAGGGAATATTCGTACAACAGCACAATCATTGGTGGACCCCACAACGGAATTATTTTCGGATTGAGAAAACGACAAAAATACTTTATGAAAATAACGGCGGAAGTTTTACCGTTAACTATTGAAACACCTGGTTTTAAAAGTACAGTAATACGCATAGTTGTACAGTAGCACACGGTATTGATTATTGATGCTTACGTGAGAAGTCTCTCAGTTTTGTTCAATTATTATTACAGTAATTGCTGCGAAGTATCTCACGTTATTTGATTCAATTATTGTCAATATTTTATAATCAATAATTGAGATGACAAAGTTATTAATATTATTATTTATAATATTAATGATGTCTAGAAGTTCTGTCAAGGAGAGGTTTGGTCACCTATTAGCGCGCCAATGGAGAGAAATCCTTATTGGAAAGCCCCCTCTTTCCTTGGAACGATCTGGTTGATTAATATTGTGAATTATAATATTGATGATAAATGTTGTTAAAAATATTGAAGGAGTTAATATATATAATATTATGTGTGTGGTGAGTGTAATATATATAATATTATGTGTGTGTGTGTGGAAAATGGTCGAAAAGTAGAATTTTGGTGGAAAAGTGGAAATGGTTGGATGAGACATGGCATGAATTGTAAAGGTGGGGAAGTGATGTGAGACGGGTGGTGTATTTTTCAATCAATTTGTGGCTATATGTATATTATATATATATATATATATATATATATATATATATATATATATATATATATATATATATATATAATTGTATAGCATATGGGTGGGTAATGGTATTCCTCGTAGATAAAATTTGGCAGGTTATGGATTGATTTGTCAAGCTTGAATGTTATTGTCCAATTTTTTTCAATCATGCAGCATGATTAGCAACTTGTAAATTGTGGAGCATTTTAATTGGTCAAGGCTTTTAAAGTGGCATGTGTTCATTTTTTTTCATTGGCCAACTCTTTGAAAAAGATTACTGATGCATTGGATCAGTGGAGCTGTGAATCAGCAAATGATTTCGTCTGAATTCCTACTGTACAGTCCAATAGTATCCTTTAATTCTCCTATAAATAGAAGCTCATTCCTTCATTATTTCTTACGAATTCACTGAAACTCTAGAGAGAGGAAATTATAGAGAAAAAGAAGAAGAGAAGTCTGCTACCTTTCTTTTCCTATATCCAGTTTCTTTTACGGTAAGGGGTATTATTTCTTTTGTATTCATGAAAAGAACTTCTATTATTCCATTCTTTATTTTTCTGCTGGAATAACCATTATACGCGGACTACCCTATACTTGCTGACATTCTTCTATTATTCCATTTTTATTATTATTCTGTTGAAATATCCTGTTTGTGCGTTTTAAGCCGGACCTGGTTCCATCTTTATTATTATTCTATTGGAATATCTTGTCTGTACGTTTTACGTCGGACCTGGTTCCGTCTTTATTATTCCGTTGGACCATCCTGTCGGTGCGAATTTCTCCTGACCTGGTCCCGTTACTATTACTCTGTTGGATTAACTTGTCTATGCGAAGTACTGCATGCATGGTGATTTCTTTTGTTATTCCATTCTTTATTATACTCAGTTGGTTAAAGTTTTGACTTCTATACTCCATGAAATTAGTGGAATATCCCTGATATTGCGCTTCATCCAGTATCTTTTCATGTAAATATTCTTCTGAGCATTCTTGAGTGGTATTCTACAAAGAAGTATCATGTTGACAACTTGGACATTATTATTTCCTGCATAAATTAATTCTTGAACTTGTTTTATTGAATTATTATATTATTGTCATCATCCTCATGTTTATATTGTGTTGAAAGTCATATGTGGCCTGTAGTGCATAGATGGACTTGGTATGATTGTGTCCAGGGATTATTCGGTGTAATCATGACCGTAATGTTACAAAAGATGTGGAAAAAGTCCTCATTGACCCGTAGTGGATTGATGGACAGTTGTTGGCATGATCATGACCATTGATAAATACACGAATATCCTTGGCTGTGGAGCATGGATAATTTGTGGTTGTAATACTAATGAATATCCTTGGCCGTAGTGCAGGGCTAATGTGGATTATTTATTAAGCTGAGTCTTAGCGATAAAAGTCATGAAAAACCTTTTAAATCATAGAAGATAGTAGATTTTATTCTCTACTTGACTCTTCTAATGGATTGTTTGTTCCACTGCAGTTAAACTTTATGTTTGTTATATTTTATCAGTTTAACACTGTTGAAGGCTAATGATAATTTATTCTGCATTATCTTAGTCATAATATTTTTTACTAGTCTAGTTGAGCCCACCCTTTTGCTTTCATTGTTCTCTTCAGGAAATGAGAACGTAGCAGGGACTAGTCGGGGAAGAGAGTGATGGTCCAGATAATAGCATTAGTAGTCCTCATTATTCTATGAAATAGTGTAATAATAAATGTAATGAGGACCCCATTGAGTTTGTATATTGTCTAGATGACAATATTTGTATTAAAACTCACAGCATATATTTAGTCGTATTTTACACGACTATTGTATAATTAAGTTGTATTTGAATTTTGTACCATGTATTTGGCGACTCAGAATAGGTGATGTATACCGATTTTGGGAGCGTCACACAGACATTCTCCTAGGCACATTACCACATAGCCACATCAGTGTTTATAACCTAAATAAACACTTATCAAGTCTAACTAGTTCGGTCTGGTTGGACTTAGGTCTCATCTCGGTTTCTTGGTCACCCTATCCGATAATTAACACATTTATTGTCATTTAAACTCGGTCTGAAAGCTTCAATATTATTTTAGATAAGTCATATATCATTTATAATATTTTTCGAAAGCTTTTAATAATTTTCTACTAATTATTATAATTTATAATAATTTTCAAACACCGTAAACATTCTAAATGATTTAAATACTAATTAATTCAATTATCATTAATATTTAATAATATTAAAATATTGATAACATACTTGTCAAAATATTAAAGTTATTAATAATAACTTAAAATATTTTTAAATCACCAATATTCTACTTAAATGATTTTTAAAATAATTAAAATTATTTTTAAACCATCACCATTAATATTTAAATATTAATGAATTTATTATAAAAATATTAAAAGTCATTAATTATAACTTACAATATTTTAAAAAAAAATACTCATTTTAAATGATTTTTAAATGAGTAAAACCATTTTAATTCATTTATTTAATATAATAATTAAATAAACCTATTATCATTAATATTAAATTATTAATGAAAATTACTCAAAAATATTAAAGATTACATTTTATAACTCAAAATATTTTTAAAAACTTTATTCTTATTTAAAATGATTTTTATAATATTAAAATTATTTTTCTCTAATTTATTTAATAAACTAATTAAATAAATTAAATATTATTAATATTCAATAATTATAAATATTAATGAAAAATATCCCAAATTATTAAAAATTATTTTTCATAAATTTTAAAATATTTTTTGTAATTTTTAGAATTTATTTTTTATTTTTAACTATTTTCCGGAAATTCTGAAATTAAAAATAATAAAAACCGTCGCTATAGGCTATAACGATAGTAACCGTCGCTATTTGTGTTCTTGAGCCTCAAGAACACTGACATGCCAGTTACCAACATGCCAAGTTTGACCGTGATTAGTTCTTGTCCAAAAATGTTTCTGGGCCTACTTAGGATTCAATCTTGTAGTATAAATATAGTACTACAACTATCAGTCATCACCAGAGTCTTATCGCATTACACTATGAAAATAGGGCCATTCAAAGTTGCTGTCAGACTTGATCTGGGTTTTCTGGGTAGCCTAGAAACCCAGCCGCTTCAAAGATCCATTTTGGGGCTCGATTAATATAGTGTTCCAGTCATGATTTATGTTGTTTAATGGTTAAAATTTATAGTCCTTGTATAGTAGAACAACATAATAACACTAACCCAGTCCAACTTCATAACACTCACAAGATTCGAACGGGTCAAACCCTATCAGAAACATAGTTCATCCGGTTTCTAGGTTTTTCCAGAAATGCTAAGTCAGTGTGAGTGACCTACTTTGACCACCTATTCCATTCAATATATTGATTATTTAAACGATCTAAAGCCATAAATATAAAGTACATATGTCAGACTACAAACTGGTTACAAAAAGAACATCATATCTCTTAATAAACAGACAGATAAAGGCTTGACAAAACCTTGTCAGACGCTGTTCATGGCTTTTTGGGTTACCCAGAATACACCCGGTCAATCTCGGTCAACGAGTTTTGACCGTTAATAACACATGATCTGGACATGGGATGGCTGTGATTCCATTTCCAGATCAAAGACCTCAAACCAGACTATGAATGTAACACTTAAAACAAGAAAAATCATAAACACATAAAGATCTAGAGCGACTGCCATTAACTTGTCAAAGGACTTTTAGTGTTCTTGGACAGTTTTTGAAAAACACCATTTTAAGGTACTTTGATACTATGGATCTATTGTGATACCCCCAAATCCCGGTACTTCATTACCTCAAGATTTGGTGTTCACGTAATCAAAATATTCATTTATAACTACCCAATCATAAAAAAAATTGAATAAATAAACCTGCCCATACAAGGATTTCATATAAAAATATCTCCCAATTTATCTAACCTTTACAAACAATCATTCATGCGAAAAATTTAAATAAACTTCATTACATTCTTTAAACAAAAGTCTGATAATAAAACTATCAAAACTATTACAAGTCTTCAGTACTTGTTCATCTTTCCCTTTCCTTTACTGGTGCTAGGTACGTCACCCTTTCTATCTTTAGCTGTAAGGATTTTACACGCAAGAGTGAGCAAACAAGGCTCACTTGAAATATCAATGAATAAAACTTTTACATTCTTTTCCCATTCAGGGGCTCAATAGAACTGAACAATACATTCTATTAACTTCTTAATTATTCCTTGCCCATTCAGGGGCTCAATAGAACTAAATAATAAGTCCTATTAACATCTTGACATTCCTTGCCCATTCAGGGGCTTAATAGAACTGAACAATGAGTTCTATTAATATTTTAAACATTCACTGAGGGTCTAATGACCACGAACCTTGTCCACAGTTATAAGTAATCTTTCAACTTATACTTTTACGGTCATACGTCCGAAATGACTTTAAGGTACTTAGGGGGATCAACCCTTCGTACATGTATTGTATACAAATATTTCAGCGCAAAGTACAAAACTAAGTGTAACCCCTATAATTAGGGTTGTTCATCTCAGTATTTTGAGTACAAGTCCGCCCCAAAGATAGTTTGGTTTGGATACACTTCAAGGAAATTTGGAGTTCAACGAACATCAACTAAGGATTAGTTGAATAAAGGATAATAACACTATATTATTGAATGATCATACTGAATAAACATTTCGTTCTAAGTTCATGCTTTAGGAATATTCTAATAGCATAACAATTGAATAATCTATCATACCTTACTTTGAACAACATTAAGCTAAGGTTACAACTTAGAATTTAATATCAAGCATGCAAAACAACAATAATTGGAACGATAAACTGAGTCAACAGAATAAAGGTACTTGCATGCTAATATAACAAGTTTAGAGTTAGGAAAAACTTGCATAATCATAATAACTATCTCAACGAAAGTGTGGAGATGTGAAGCTTGTATCATCATGAATAACTGGATACCATTAAATTGCTTAAATGGAAATACTTTACTCAATAAAGTATAGCATATGAAATTTACATAACGAAGCTTTAGGATTACAAAATTTTCTCAATGTAAAAAGATAGGGATTTAGAATCTTGCCTTGTGCGTAGATTAAACCATTATAATCCAAACCAGAATTATCCTATATACATATGTTAACATGACATAATCAGTCAGTAACACATACTATATCTCTACATCACATATGCTTTGATTATAAATTGCATTATCAAATTCTATCCATTAAAACTAATAACAATATTTGTTAATTAGTAATTCTATGTTCACTCATAGTATTAATATACTATAATACTAGAAATACATAATCAACATTTATCATATATCATTCCTTTAAAAAATCAGACTTTTGTGCAAGACAAAACTCGTTTCTGAACTTTCTGTTAAGTGGCGCCGCGGCGCTGACATGGCGCTCCGACGCGAGACGTATATAGGGACTCGACGCTGCGGCGCAAAGTCCGGCGCTCCGGCGCTGACATCGGCGCTGCGGCGCGAAGTCCGGCTGGGGCGCGACATTTGGCGCTAAGGCGCGAGATTTGACGCTGGAGTGTGAATTTTGACGCAGGGGCGCCAAAACTCACAGAACCAAAAACGAAGAACAGAGCTAAAGCTACTATCTTAAATCTTAATAATGATTCACCCAAAACAACATGTATAACTAATATAAATTACACATAATTGCTAACAATCATTCATATACCAATTACCAACCACTAATTAAAAATATTATAGACTATTTCTTTGAAAACACTGTGTTTTAAAAATTAAACTCCATTGATGAAATATCAATTTACAGCCCACAAATAGCTGTGCCATCGTACGAATATTTTCCGACAGAAAGAATATTCCACGATCAAACGAATATTCCCCGACAATAATGAATAATTTATAACCACTTGTGTATTTTGAAAAAAATTCATATATCACCCTTAAGTTTAACCTTTTATCAATTGAACCATTTACTGATTATTTATTATAAGAAAATTGAATATTTTTAATTCATAAAATTCGGGGTCTTACAGTGAACGTAATTTACACTGTTATCAACAAATTTTGATTTCTTTGACATACAAGTATACCAATATATATCCCAATTAACATGTATAGTCCAATTTCTCAGTTAACATGCCAATATATATATATATATATATATATATATATATATATATATATATATATATATATATGTATAACCTTTGATAAATTCTACACTCAAGTTCGTACTCACATGTTTCCACTGTAAAAGAAAACAATTTCTTAAATACGTAATTTAGCATACCATCATATTTATATATTAAGCATACAATTATATACAAATATATATATGCTAGTATAACAATTACCATCACATAGTTTAAATTTTTTTTGTAAAAACTTATACACAGTGAAGTTGAAGAACACAGACTATCAAATTCATAGTAAGTATATGGCATAAAACATATATGATTACATACATATAAATTAAAGTTATAAGCACTTACCTTTTTGTTGTTAAGAAACACTTGTTTACAAAATCTGTTTTGAAAAATCACGCACTTGGCTTCTTCTCAAACTCCCTGAATTTTTTTTTCTTTCTCTTTTTTTACTTCTCTCAGCAATAAACTAGGTACTAACACTGAGCGTAAAACTGATAATCATATATGTAAAATAACTGTTATGGCAATAATAAGCCTATTTATTCTTATCAGTTATCAACATATAACGTATAATCTTATAAATATAAATATATTTTATTTATATATTTGTTTTATTCTATTAATAATATAATTTAAAATTAACAAGAATTTCAAAAGCCATAAGGCCTTATTTGGCAAAGCCTTTATAAAATAAAGGATTACTATACTTACACCTTGTTTGGCAAAACTAAATTAAAATTACTTTAATTTATTTTAATAACTCTTTATCACATAGTAATTTGTCGCTTTATTTAATAACAATTTATTAAATAAATCACTTAATCACATAACTCAATCCACATAACACATTAACTATTTAACAAATAAATAATTAACTAAATAAACTCAATCAAATTGAACAATTACTTATTCAAAAACACATTCAATAAATATTTATATAAATCAATAAATATTTATAACTTACACTTCAAAATCTGGAATGTTACATCATTCCCCTCTTAAAAGGATTTTGTCCTAAGAATCACAAGTCAAACAACACATTCGTTACATTCTTCCCTACTTACAAAGATTTTGTCCCCAGAATCGAAGACACAGATTAAACAAATAACTTAGGGTACTCTTTCATCATTTTCTCTTCGAGTTCCCACGTTGCTTCTTCATCATTGTGGTTTCTCCATATCACCTTCACAAAAGGTATCACTTTATTCCTGAGCACTTATTCTTTCCTGTCGACTATCTGGATAGGAACCTCTTCATAAGATAAATTTTTCTCGAACTGCAACGGTTCGTACTCGATCACGTGATTGTAATCGGGTTTATATGGTCGTAACACCAAAATATGAAAAACATTGTGAATGTTTTCCAACTCTGGAGGTAGAGCTACCACTCCAACTTTTCGCAGCACTTCAAAAGGTCCAATAAACCTCGGGCTTAGTTTTCCCTTCTTACCGAAATGAATTTTCCCCTTCTAAGGAGAAACGTTTAGGAATACATAGCTTCCTACATCAAATGCATGATCTTACCTGTGTTAATCAGCATACTTCTTCTGTCGGTCTTGAGCTGCTACAAATCTTGTCCTGATGAGTTTGATAACCTCAGCAGTTTGCTGCACTAGTTCTGGTCCTAGCAGTTGACGTTCACCAACTTCATCCCAGCACAGTGGGGTTCTGCACTTTCTGCCGTATAACGCTTCGTAAGGCGGCATGCCGATGCTCGCATGATAACTATTATTGTAGGCGAATTCCACCAACGGTAATTGTTCTTCCCAGCTTCCTTTGAAATCCATGATGCATGCTCTCAACATATCTTCCAATGTCTAGATCGTTCGTTTACTTTGGCCATCTTTTTGTGGATGATAAGCCGTACTCATTCGCAATTGAGTTCCCATGCATTCTTGTAGTCTCTTCCAGAAATTTGAAGTGAATCGTGGGTCTCTATCAGACACAATTGACACTGGCACTCCATGTCTCGAAACGATCTCTTTGATGTACAATCTTGCCAACTGATCAAGATTGATCCTAATCTTTATTGGTAAAAAGTGCGATGATTTCGTCAGTCTGTCCACTATCACCCAAATTGCATCGCATCTTCTCTGAGTAGTTGGAAGACCCACCACAAAATCCATCGTGATGTGTTCCCACTTCCATTCTGGTATTTCCAACGGTTGAAGTAATCTGCTGGGTCTTTGATGTTCGACTTTTACTCTTTGACATGTCAAACATTTAGCCACGCATTCTGCAACATCCCTTTTCATATTCGGCCACCAAAAATGTCGGCGTAAATCTTGATACATCTTCATGCTTCCTGGATGAATCGAATATCTTGAGCTATGAGCTTTAGTCAAGATTTTGTCTTTCAGTTCTGGTGTTGTTGGAACCCAGATTCTTCCCTCGTACCGTAGTAATCCTTCGGTATCGACCTTGTATTTCGTATCGCTACCATCAACCTTATTCTCTTTTATCTTCCCACATTCTTCATCTTGTAACTGAGCGTTCTTCACCTTGTCCAGTAAAGTTGGACCTGCTTCTAACTGAAATAGTCGTTCGTCGGATTTCTGTGGAAATTTTATTTCTAGTTCCAACTTTGTCATTGCTGAAATGAGCTCTTTCTGAGTTGTTATCAGCATCAATTTCTCCCAACCTTTCATGGTTAAAGCATCTGTAACTACATTCGCTTTGCCTGGATGATAAAAGATCTCACAATCATAATCTTTTATCAATTCCATCCACCTTCTCTAACGCATGTTCAGATCTTTCTGAGTGAAAATATACTTCAGAATTTTGTGGTATGTGTAGATCTCACATTTCTCTCCATATAGATAGTGTCTCCATATCTTGAGAGCAAATACTACTGCAGCCAATTCCAAATCATGATTCGGATAACCTTTCTCATAATCCTTCAGTTGTCTTGATGCATAGGCAATAACTTTGCCGTTTTGAATAAGAACACAATCCAATCCTTTGTGTGAGGCATCACTATACACCATAAAATTTCTTGTACTATCTGGTAGTGTTAACACAGGTGCCACACTTACCTTCTTCTTTAAACCTGGGAAACTCTCTTCACATTTCTTCGTCCAAACGAATTTCACAGCTTTCCGTGTCAAATTTGTTAATGGAGTGGCTATCTTAGAAAAATCTTGTATAAATCTTCTATAATAATCGGCCAGTCCCAAGAAATTCCTCACCTCCGAAGGTGTCCTTGGTTGTTCCCAATTGATTACAGCTTCCACTTTCGATGGATCCACTGAAATCCCATCTTTGTCAATCACATGACCCAAAAATTGTACACGATCGAGCCAAAATTTGCACTTAGAGAACTTTGCATACAATTTTTCCTTTCTTAGTGTCTCCAATGTCAGACATAAATGTTCCACGTGTTCTTCTTGAGTTTTGGAATACACCAGAATGTCGTCGATAAACACCACTACGAACTTGTCTAAGAATGGTTTAAATACCCTGTTCATCAAATCAATGAACGCAGCAGGGGCATTTGTTAAACCAAAAGACATCACCAGAAACTCGTAATGTTCGTACCGAGTTCTGAATGCCATTCTAGGTATATCCTCCTTTCTTACCTTCAATTGGTGATACCCACTTCTCAAATCTATTTTTGAGAAGTACTTAGCACCCTTCAACTGATCAAACAAATCATCTATTCTATGCAACGTATACCTATTCTTAATAGTGACCTTGTTTAACTCCCTATAATCAATGCAAAGATACATTGATCCGTCCTTCTTTTTCACGAATAATATTTGCGCTCCCCACGGTGATAAGCTTGGTTGAATATACTTCTTGTCCAGCAGTTCTTGCAGTTGCACCATCAGTTCCTTCATTTCTACCAGAGCCATTCTGTACGGGGCCTTCGATATCTGTGCAGTTCCTGGTGCTAAGTTGATTACGAACTTAATCTCTCTATAAGGCGGAAGTCCTGGCAAATCATCCGGGAATACATCTACGAATTCTCTAACCACTGGTATCTACTCTAATTTTACACCCTTCTTCTGAGTATCGACTATGTAAGCCAAATAGCCCACACAACCTTTACTTGACAACTTTTTAGCCTGCATAATCGTCAGACATTTCATTTGTCTAGGCGATTTGCTACCATGAAAACCTACCTTTGACGGTGTCATAAGGTTTACACACTTTTTGTGACAATCAATTACTACTCCATATTTGAACAACCAATCCATTCCCAAAATTACATCAAATTCCCCGAGTCTAATCGGAATTAAATCTACTATCATTATATTCCCTTTTATGTTCGCTCTACAGTTCTTGTATACGAACCTAACATGAATCACCTCCCTTTTCACAATTTCTATGTTCAAAGGGAAATTCAGTTCTTCTCTAGGTAATTCTAACCTCTTAGCAAATTCATCAGATATAAACGAGCAAGTAGCACCCGAAACAAATAATACATAAGCATTAATATCGTTGATTGGGATAATACCTGACACCACATCTTTTGATTGCACAGCATCTTGCACAGTCATGTTGAAAGTTCTGGCTGTGGGTTTGTTTGACGCTGTAGGTCCAGCAATGGCCCAAGTACCTCAACTGCTGCCTCCCTTACTTCTTACTATTTCTCTGACCTTCTTCTGAGGGCATTCACGAGCAAAATGATCCTTGGATCCACATGTGAAACAGACATTCTTCTTGGGTTGGGTGCAATTTGAGGCGATGCGACCCTCCTGGCCATAATTGAAACACGCACGTTTCCCCATCAAGCACACACCCTTATGAAACCTCCCGCATGTAGCACATGCTTTAAACTTCCTAAACTACTGGTTACTCTGCTGGTTTCCAGTACCCCCATTTCTGTTCCATTTCCTCTTCAAGTTGTTGTTGTTGTTGTTGCCATTTCCATTGCTTCCGCTACCACTCTTCAGTTCCTCCTCATTCTTCTTCTTCTTCTGCTCTTGATTGAATTTTGTCACTGCCTTACCTCCACCTTCAGTGAGTACAGCCTTCTCCATCACTGCTGTAAACGTCTTCAACTGGAACAGGGAAACCCTACTGTACAGCCAGGGCTTCAGTCCCTGTTCGAATCTCTTTGCCTTACGCTCGTCTGTGCTGACTTGATATGGCGTAAACCTCGCCAATTCATTGAACTTCACTGTATACTCAGACACTGTCATCGCTCCATGCTTCAGTTCCAAAAACTGAACCTCTAACTGACTCTTCGAACTCTCTAGAAATTAGGTCTCAAAGAATAACTCCTTAAACCTATCCCAGGTCATCACCCCTGGTCCTTCCCAGGTTTTATTGGCTTGCCACCAATAACTAGCTTCTGCTTTCAACATAAATGTTTCAAAAGGAGTCTTCTGTTCATCTACCACCCTAGTGACTTCAAATACTTTCTCTATTTCCATAATCCAGGTCTGTGCCTCGACCGAATTCTTTGACCCACGGAATTCAGGTGGTCCAACCGCCTTAAACTCTTTAAACATTGTGCCTTGGTTTTGAGGTTGATTCTGTAACGCTCCTGTTAGTAATGTCACTAGTTGTTGGACGAAATTATCCTCAACATCGTTATTATTAGTTCTCGCATTGGTTCTCTGACGGGGTGGTTCACGTCTGGGAGCCATTTTCTGCTAGAAAAAAAACATCTATTAGACTATTACCCAACTTCTTTAAGTATTTTCTAATTAACTTGCCTCCATAAAAGAAATAATCACATAACACTTTTGAATAAAATAATAACTTTTATTTACTCATCATCTCTTCGAAAACATAAAAACAATAGCATCATTGCTATTTACATTCCTTTCCTGAACTACAAAAGTTATAGGACAACATCATCATTCTCATATCCCATGGTTACTTAACACCAGGGATTTACATATTATTTAACACTTATTACGTGCAAAACAGACACATTTCCTACGATGATCTATTAAGATATTCCATAGCCTTTTGACGCTCTTGTTCCATAACACGGAACATGGTTCGACGATCTAACACATGTGATGGCAGAGTCTCAAACTGAATTGGATAACCCATGACCCGATCTTGAGCTCGATTAATCATGGTATTGAATACTTTATCCATCTCTTCCATCTTCATCCTATTTGCTTATGCGTCCCTTACTGCTCTTCCAGTTCATTGATAAGCTTCCTCGTATGCATCTTCAGCTCTCGCTCTTTTGGTAGCTTCTTCATTCAGCTTGTTCTTCAGTTCCACGACCATCTCGATCAGTTGTTCCTTCTCTCCTTCAGTCTGCATCAGCTTCTCTTCAACATTAGTTAGACGTTCATCTCGATCCTGGATGTCGTCGTCCTTCTGTGTCATTGCAGTCTGTTGTTCAGCTACTATCTCCTGCAACTCCTCAACTGTGTCCTGAAGTTCCACGTTATGGTCGTAGACTTCATCATACATACGAGCAGCCATCGAGGTTAGTGGAGTCTCCTCCTCCTCGTCCTCGTTATCCTCATCCTCCTGTGGCAATTCCACGGGATCCTCCTCATCTGTCTCCACATCATCATCCTCATCTTCAACCACTGTGACCAATGGGGCTGACTCCCATGGAAGTAGTTGTTCCCAAACAACCTGAATGTCGCGAGGATCCTCCTCTATAGGCATTTGAGGTCCCTCCTCCCTAGCCTGACTGGATTCTCCGACATTAGTCATCCCGACAACAAAATTTTAAAGTTTTAGTTATTAATCATTCTACTCGACACTCGTGAGCACATAAGTTATAAACACATAAGCACATAAGTGTTTTATTACTTCTTTCTTAAAACTCGATAAGAGTTATCTCCACTATCTTTTCAATGGTTACTACCTAAGGCTTTCCCCCCCACCTAAGGTTCATAACCTAAAGCTTTGACACCAACCTGTGACACCCCCAAATCCCGGTACTTCATTACCTTAAGATTTGGTGTTTACGTAATCAAAATATTCATTTATAACTACCCAATCATAAAATTGAATAAATAAACCTGCCAATACAGGGATTTCATAAAATAATATCTCCCAGGTTATCTAACCTTTACAAACAATCATTCGTGCAGAAAATTTAAATAAACTTCATTACATTCTTTAAACCAAAGTCTGATAATAAAACTATCAAAACTATTACAAGTCTTCAGTACTTGTTATTCTTTCCTTTTCCTTTATTGGTGCTAGGTACGTCACCCTTTCCATCTTTAGCTGTAAGGATTTTACAGGCAAGAGTGAGCAAACAAGGCTCAATTGAAATATTAATAAAAAAAACTTTTACATTCTTTGCCCATTCAGGGGCTCAATAGAACTGAACAATAAGTTCTATTAACTTCTTAAACATTCCTTGCCCAATCAGGGGCTCAATAGAACTAAATAATAAGTCCTATTAACATCTTGACATTCTTTGCCCATTCAGGCGCTCAATAGAACTGAACAATGAGTTCTATTAATATTTTAAACATTCACTGAGGGTCTAATGACCACGAACCTTGTCCACAGTTATAAGTAATCTTTTAACTTAAACTTTTACGGTCATACAACCATAATGACTTTAAGGTACTTAAGGGGAGTAACCCTTCGTACATGTATTGTATACAAACATTTCAGCGCAAAGTACAAAACTAAGCGTAACCCCTATAATTAGGCATGTTCATCTCAGTATTTTGAGTACAAGTCCGCCCTAAAGATAGTTTGGTTTGGATACACTTCAAGGTAATTTTGAGTTCAAAGGAAATCAACTAAGGATTAGTTGAATAAAATATAATAACACTATGTTATTGAATGATCATACTGAATAAACATTTCGTTCTAAGTTCATGCTTTAGGAATAATCTAACATCATAACAATTGAATAATCTTTCATACCTTGCTTTGAACAATATTAAGCTAAGGTTATAACTTAGAATTTAATATCAAGCATGCAGAACAACAATAATTGGAACGATAAACTGAGTCAACAGAATAAAGGTACTTGCATGCTAATATAACAAGTTTAGAGTTAAGAAAAACATGCATAATCATAATAACTATTTCAACGAAAGTGTGGAGATGGGAAGCTTATATCATCATGAATAACTGGATACCATTAAATTGCTTAAATGGAAATACTTTACTCAAAAAAGTATAGCATATGAAATTTGCATAACGAAGCTTTAGGATTAGAAAATTTGCTCAATGTAAAAAGATAGGGATTTAGAATCTTGCCTTGTGCGTAGATTAAACCATTATAATCCAAACCACAATTATCCTATAAACATATGTTAACATGACATAATCAGTCAGTAACACATACTATATCTCTACATCACGTATGCTTTGATTATAAATTGCATTATCAAATTCTATCCATTAAAACTAATAACAATATTTGTTAATTAGTAATTCTATGTTCACTCATAGTATTAATATACTATAATACTAGAAATACATAATCAACATTTATTATATATCATTCCTTTAAAATATCAGACTTTTGTGCAAGACAAAACTCGTTTCTGAACTTTCTGTTAAGTGGCGCCGCGGCGCCACTGTTTGAACTGTGGGTCGCGCTGTGGCGTTGACATGGCGCTCCGACGTGAGACATATATAGGGACTCGGTGCTGCGTCGCAAAGTCCGGCGCTGACTTCGGCGCTGCGACGCGAAGTCCGGCTGGGGCACGATATTTGGCGCTAAGGCGTGAGATTTGACGCTGGAGCGTGAATTTTGACGATGGGGCGCCGAAACTCACTGAACCAAAAACGAAGAACAGAGCCAAAGCTACTGTTTTAAATTTTAACAATGATTCACCCAAAACAACATGTATAACTAATATAAATTACACATAATTGCTAACAATCATCCATATACCAATTACCAACCACTAATTAACAATATCATAGACTAATTCTTTGAAAACACTGTGTTTTAAAAATTAAACTCCATGGGTGAAATATCAATTTACAGTGAACGTCATTTACACTATTATCAACCAATTTTGTTTCCTTTGACATACAAGTATACCAATATATATCCCAATTAACATGTACAGTCCAATTTCTCAGTTAGCATACCAATATATATATATATATATATATATATATATATATATATATATATATATATATATATATATATATAACATTTGATAAATTCTACACTCAAGTTCGTACTCATATGTTTCCACTGTAAAAGAAAACAATTTCTTAAATACGTAATTTAGCATACCATCATATTTATATATTAAGCATACAATTATATACAAATATATATATATGCTAGTATAACAATTACCAACACATAGTTTACAAGAATTTTGTAAAAACTTATACACAGTGAAGTTGAAGAACACAGACTATCAAATTCACAGTAAGTATATGGCGTAAAACATATTACATACACATAAATTAAGGTTATAAGCACCTACCTTTTTGTTGTTAAGAAACACTTGTTTAGAAAATCTGTTTTGAAAAATGACGCACTTGGCTTCTTCTCAAACTCTCTGATTTTTTTTCTTTCTCTTTTCTTACTTTTCTCAGCAATAGACTAGGTACTAACACTGAGCGTAAAACTGATAATCATATACGTAAAATAACTGTTATGGCAATAATAAGCTTATTTATTCTTATCAGTTACCAACATATAACGTATAATCTTATAAATATAAATCTATTTTATTTATATATTTTTTTTATTCTATTAATAATATAATTTAAAATTAACAAGAATTTCAAAAGCCATAAGGCCTTGTTTGGCAAAACATTTATAAAATAAAGGATTACTATACTTACATCTTGTTTGGCAAAACTAAATTAAAATTACTTTAATTTATTTTAATAACTCTTTATCACATAGTAATTTGTCGCTTTATTTAATAATAATTTATTAAATAAAAATCCACATAACACATTAATTATTTAACAAATAAATAATTAACTAATCACATTAATTATTTAACAAATGAATAATTAACTAAATAAACTCAATCAAATTGAACAATTACTTATTCAAAAACACATCCAATAAGTATTTATATAAATCAATAAATATTTATAACTTACACTTGAAAATCTGGAATGTTACATCTATGATGGATCATCATAGATCATCTTAAAACACCTTCTAGCATGAATCTAAACACATAAACACGAAATTTATCTTAAGCATACAAGATCAAAGTATGAGTTAGGGTTTTACCTTCTCTTGTCCAATCTTTGATCTAGCTCTTCTCCACTGTTTTTTGTGTGTTAAGAAGTTGTCTAGGGACTGAAATACTTGTGTATTTCGTGGCTAAGGAGAGAGAAGGAGTTGGTTGAGAGTTGGATAGCAAATGAGCAAAATTTGTGAACTTTCTCTCTCATTAATCCTTTAAACATAGATACAATGTATGTATAAGTTGCTATAGGTGGCATTCTAGATCAGGTTGTGTATGAATTTGCAGCACATGGGATAAGCCTTAAGTGATGACTCACTTGATCTTGCAAATATCTTTACTTAAAATCTAAGTAAATGGTATTTTGGACATTGGACATGAAATTTCAATGGTATATAGGTAATTGTCCAAACACTTAGGGTTTAAACTTTAGGGTTTAACCATAAGGTTCTAACCCTTAGGTTTTGCAACCTTAGCTTCTAGGATTTTCTAAATTAGGGTTTTAAAATAGAAAATTAAGATTTCAAAAATATAATTAGTATTTCCTAATTATACTAAAGGATACTAAACACATTAAAGTTTACTAATCACTTTAGGGCTTACTAATTAGGATTAGGATTTCCTAATTAGGGTTTAGGATTCCCAAATTTAAAATTAGGGTTTTCTGGCATTCGATTAGGGTTCTTAACTACGCATTAGGGTTTCTAAGATTAAGATTAGGGTTTCTAATCCCTTATTAGGGTTTACTAATATTGTACCCTACCCGATTAATCATTGATCAGAATTTCTCAACACTACAACCACATACTCATCAATATAATTATTTTAATTATATTTTCTGTCGAATCCCTATCCGAACTTAGGGTTAGGGTTTCTACATATGTTAAGCACAACTGTACTCTTATTTTCTCAGTCATTACACAAATTGACTGCTTCTCGAGACTCGTATCACAGATACTCGTCACAAAATTGATAATCAATATTAATATAAAATATAAAAATAATTATTCGTGAAATTTGGATTATTCAAAATCCCGGGTTATCACATTCACCCCTCCTTAAAAGGATTCCGTCCTCGGAATCACCACTTTCTTATTCTCTACAATCTTTTAAAGTTGTATCATCAATTCATTCTTATCAACACAATATTCATTTGTGTCTCAAATTCTAACCTGTGACTTGGATATATAAAAGAAAACAATTCACAGTAATTATCTAACTCAATATTACTCGTGTAATTAAATTTCTAAACGAAATCGTTACCTGCCGCTACCTCCTGGGCAGCCATTGCATCTTGCACCATCATGTTGAATGCACGGGCCGATGGTCTTCCTGGTTGAGCAGGTCTTTGAATTGCCAAGGTTCCACCACCGGGTCCCTTGTTGCCACTTTCATTCTCCGCATTTCTCTTCGGGTAGTTCTGAACCAGATGATTAGTCGATCCACACGCAAAACAACCTTGTATCTTCTTCAGATTAGGACAATTGGGCGATATGTGCCCCTCTTAACCGCGGTTGTAACAAACTCCCCTCTTCTTCAAACAAACTCTAGAATGGTTCTTCCCACAAGTTGCATATGGCTCCCTCCCTTTCATATTTTCTTCTGTCTTATTACCTGACTGGGTATTCTCGCTCCATTTCCTCTTATTCGGATTACTACCACCACTGCTTCCTCCATCGTTTGTCTTCTTCTTCTACTTCTGATGAAATCGAGATGCAGCTTAGCTCCCTCCTTTAGCAATTAATGTTTTTTCCATTAAAAGCGTAAATATATTGATCTGTAATACTGCTACTTTGTTGTATATACCCGACTTCTGTCCATTCTTGAATCTTCTCGCTTTTCTCGCATCTGTGTCCACCCAATGAGGTGCAAATCTCGCCAACTCGTTGAATTTTACAGCATATTCCAAAACTAATATATTTTCCTGCTTTAGTTATTAAAATTTGACTTCCATCCTGGATTGTATACTCACCGAAAAGTAGTTCTCAAAGAAAATTTCCTTGAATCTTGTCCAAGTCACCACAGCTGTACCAGCTCTAGCCTGATTAGTTTCCCACCAGTAATTGGCTTCTCCCTTCATCAAGTATGTTGCAAAAGCTATTTTTTGCTCTTCTGCCACACGCGCAATGATGAATGCTTTCTCCATCTCTTTCACCCAAGTTTGGGCTTCAAGTGGATCAGTGGTTCCCTTGAATTCTGGCGGTCTTACCACTTTAAAGTCCTTGAAATTAGCCAATCTATCAGCTGGCTGATTTCTCACTCTTGCTGCTAGCGTTCTATTCCACATAACTTCAACTATCATATTTGTAAAATTCTGCATCAGGTCAGCTTGACCTCCGTCATTATTTATTGACTGCTCTTCTATTTGATTTCGATTCTGTCATCTAGGCGGCATGATCTGAATAAAAATCTTAAATTAATTTTCTTTCTCCACACATTCTTAACACAATAAGAATTCAACACATATTTCTCATATAATCGCATATTTATTCAAATAGCACATAGTACATTTAGTACTTAACAAATTACTTTCCCTTTTTAAATAATATCAGGATTAACATGTGATACCCCCAAAATAGGTATACATCACCCATCTTGGTTTGCCAGATACAAGGTACTGAATTCAAATACAACTTAATTATACAACCATCGTGTACAATACGACAAAACATAACCTGTGAGTTTGAATACAAATATTGTCTACTAGATAGTATAAAAACTCAAAAGGAGTCCTCATTACAATTATTATCACAGTATTTCACAGAATTAGGAGGACTACTAATGCACCATCTAGGACCATCACTCTGTTCCCCGACTAGTCCATGCTACTTCTCATTTCCTGAAGAGAATAATAAAAGCAAAAGGGTGAGCTCAACTAGCGTAGTAATAAATAATATGACTAAGATAATGCAGAATAATTTATCGTTAGCCTTCAACAATGTTAAACTGATAAAATATAATAAATATCAAGTTTAAATGCAGCGGAAAAGTAATCCATTAGAAGAATCAAGTAGAGAATAAAATCTACTATCTTCTATGATTTAAAAGGGTTTTTCATCACTTTTATCACTAGGACTCAGCTTATTAAATAATCCACATCATCGAATCACCCCTGCACTACGGCCAAGGATATTCTTTAGTATCACGACTACATATTATCCATGCACTACGAGCCAAGGACATTCGTGTATTCATTAATGGTCATGATAATGCCAACAACTGTCCATCAATGCACTACGAGCTAATGAGGACCTTTACCACATCATTTGTAACATTACGGTCATGATTACACCGAATAATCCATGATCATAATCATACCAAGTCCATCTATGCACTACAGGCCACAGACGACTTTCAACAAAATATAAACATGAGGATGATGACAATGATATAAGAATTCAATAAAAACAAGTTCAAGAATTAATTTATCTAGGAACTGATAACGTCTAAATTGTCAACATTATACTGCTTTGTAGAGTAAAATTCAAGAATGCTCAGAAGAATATTTTCATGAAAAGATAATGGATGAAGCGTAAATATCAAGGATATTCCACTAATTTCATGGAGTATTGAAGTCAAAGTTTTAACCAACTGAATATAATAAAGAATGGAATAACAAAAGAAATCACCATGCATGCGATAGACCGCAGAAGCATGTTATTCCAACAGAATAATAAATAACGGAACCAGGTCCGGCGTAAAACGCACAGATAATATATTCCAACAGAATAATAAATACTGGAACTAGGTCAGGCGTAAAACGCATAGATAGGATATTCCAACAGAATAATAAAGACTAGAACCAGGTCCGGCGTAAAACGCATAGACAGGATATTTCAACAGAATAATAAATACTGGAATAATAGAAGAATTTCATCAAGTATAGGGTAGCCCGCGTATACAGGTTATTCCAACAGAATAATAAGTAATGGAATAACAGAAGTTCTCTTCATGAATACAAAAGAAATAATACCCCTTACGGGTACAACAAATAATATTCCCTACCTTAGAAGAAATTGGATATTGGAAAAGTGAAGTAACAAAATACTTTTCTTCTTTCTCTCTATAGTTTCTCTCTCTAGAGTTTCAGTGAATTTGTAAGAAATAATGAAGGAATGAACTTCTATTTATAGGAAAATGGACTGAATAGTAACTAATTCATGAACGATCCAGATTGATTTACTTTTAAACGGACGGTCCATATTGGTTTACTAGTAAAACTTAAAGAAACGGTCCATACTGATTTACTATTAAAACTTTAAACCAGCGATCCATATTGATTTACTATTATAACTTCAACCAACGGTCTGAAAAATTAGCACATATCCTCATGGAATAATATTGTACCCAAAAATGATTTGGACCGAAAAGAAATATATCTTACGGGTGAATAGTATCCCGTGAATAGTAACTCATGAATAGTAATTCGTGAATAGTAACTCATGAATAGTACTCCGACACAAAAAATGTCCCGAATACCCGATTGAACAATATATCCTCCAGACATCAATTATACTAAAACAAATAAGTCCAACACATTGGAACTATAAAATTCATCTTTAATCAACACGAACTTATTCATCATTAATATTATAATTCACAATATTTAACAACCAGGTCGTTCCAAGGAAAGAGGGGACTTTTCGATAAGGATTTCTCCTTATTGGTGCGCAATTAGGTGACCAAACCTCTCATTGACAGAACTTCTAGACATTGTCAATATTGCAAATAATAATATGAATAACTTTCCCGTCTCAATTATTGATTTAATAATATATCAAATTATGCAGATGATACTGTAGCAATAATTTAATCAATAATATAAGAGATATGATGCAGCAACTACTGTAATAATAATTGAGTATAACTGAATGACTTCTCACGTAAGCATCAATAATCAATACCGTGTGCTACTATGCAACCACGCGTATTACTGTACTTTTACTACTGGGTAGTTCAACAGTTTTAACGGTAACACCTCCGCAGTTATTTTTATAGAAAGATAATTTTGTCGTTTTCTAACTATGACAATACGTCCGTTGTGGGGTCCACCAATGATTGTGCCATCGTACGAATATTCCCTGTAAAAACAAATATTCCCCGACCAATCGAATATTATATAACCACTTGCTTACTTTGCAAAATTTGTAAATATTACCCACAACTATAACATTATATCAAACCAACACCATAATATTCAAAAATATAATTCGAGAAAATTATTCTTTATTCATAAAAGTTGGGGTCTTACAACCTCCCCTTCTTATGCAATTTCGTCCTTGAAATTAGGGTACATACCTGGTATGTCGAAGAAATGAGGATACCTTGACTTCATCTCATATTCTAAATCCCAAGTCGTTTCCTCCACATCGTGGTTTCTCCACAAAACTTTGACTTGAGGTATAACCTTGGAGCGTAGAACATGATCCTTCTTATCCAAGATTTTAACAGGTAACTCTTCATACGTTAAATCTTCCTCTATCTCGTCTGGTTCTAACACAATAATGTGGTTCAGGTCTTTCACATATTTACGTAACATAGATATATGAAAAACATTATGAACACGAGACATACTTGGCGGTAAGGCGAGTCTATAGGCCACAGTTCCTACTCGATCGAGGATTAAAAATGGGCCGATGAATTGAGGATTAAGCTTCCCACTCTTTCAAAATCTCGTAACTCCTTTCCATGGAGCAATGCGTAACAACACATGATCTCCTATATCGAATTCTACGTCATTTCGATAAAGATCAACATAACTCTTTTATCGATCCTGTGAGGTTTTTATTCGTTGTCGGATTGTTTGAATCTTTTCTGTAGTCATACATACCAACTCTGGTGCCAACAACGTTGCTTCACCTACCTCATCCCAGGATACTGGAGAATGACACTTTCTTCCATACAACGCCTCAAATGGAGCCATGTTAATACTTGCTTGATAACTGTTGTTGTAAGAAAACTCTACCAATGGTAAGAACTTGTCCCAACTTCCCTTGAAGTCAAGGACACAGAGTCTTAAAAGATCTTCAAGAGTTTGAATAGTCCTCTCCGACTGTCCTTCCGTCTGAGGATGATATGCCGAGCTAAATCGTAAGTTTGTGCCCATAGCTTTTTGTAAACTAACCCAAAATTGTGAAGTGAATCTTGGGTCTCGATCATAATCTATGGATAGCGACATACCGTATAGTCTTACAATCTCATTTATATACATACGAGCAAGATGCTCAAGTGTATAAGTTTCTCGTATCGGTAAGAAATGAGCAGACTTGGTTAATCTATCAACAATGACCCAAATTGCATCTATGCCTTGAGAAACCTTGGGAAGATCGATAACGAAATCCATGGTAATGTGCTCCCACTTCCATTCTGGAATTTCAAGTGGTTGCAATGGACCTTTTGGTACTTGATGTTCCACTTTAACTCGTTGACAAGTTAGACACCTTGAGATAAACAGCGCTATCTCTCTCTTCATATTGCTCCACCAAAATGTATGACGAAGATCATGATACATTTTGGTACTCCCAGGATGGATTGCAAATGGTGTGTTGTGTGCCTCCATCATAATTTTATACTTTAAATCAGGTTTGTTAGGAACACAAAGTCTGGAGTTGACTCGAAGTATTCTTTCTTCATCGATTCTTGCTTCTGGCATAGCACCTTCTTGCACTTTCTTCCTCATACGCATCAGCTCCAGGTCTGTAGCTTGAGCAGCTTTAACTTTATCAATTAAAGTTGGTTCTACTTGTATATTTTCCATCATCACATGGGTCCCTGGAGTCTTTAATTCTATCTCCATCCTTTGCAAGTCACACAAATTGGGCCTTTGCGTTGACAATATCGCACTCTTACTTGCATATGATCTTCTACTTAATGCGTCAGCTACCACGTTCGCTTTTCCAGGATGGCATTAGATGGTATGATCATAATCTTTCAATAGTTCAAGCTAACATTGTTGTCGCATGTTGAGTTCCTCTTGAGTGAAGAAATATTTGAAGCTTTTATGATCCGTAAAGATCTCCATTTCTCCCCATACAAGTAATGCCTCTAAATTTTAAGTACGAAGACAAAAGCTGCTAACTCTAGATCATGAGTAGGATAATTCCTCTCATATTCTTTGAGTTGTCTTGAGGCATAGGCAATGACTTTTTCATGTTGCATGAGAACACATCCCAACCCTTTGTCTAAAGCATCCATGTAGATGACAAATCCAGATGGTATTGTCAGAACAGGTGCTGAAATGAGTCTCCTCTTGAGTTATTGAAAACTCTTCTCACATTCTTCGCTCCAACCGAACTTTGTATCTTTCCGAGTCAGC
Organism: Panax japonicus; assembly: GCA_020205505.1. Taxonomy (NCBI): domain Eukaryota; kingdom Viridiplantae; phylum Streptophyta; class Magnoliopsida; order Apiales; family Araliaceae; genus Panax; species Panax japonicus. The sequence goes on along the minus strand of CM035107.1, from coordinate 24,839,405 downwards.
TGAGTTAATGGAGTAACGATTCGAGAAAATCCTTCCACGAATCTCCGATAATAACCAGCTAAACCCAGAAAGCTACGTACTTCGGTCATTGATTTAGGTTGCTCCCAGCTTTGAATAGCTTCAATCTTTGCTAGGTCAATAGATATTCCATGACTTAATACTACGTGCCCAAGGAATGCTACTTCCTCAAGCCAGAACTCGTATTTCTTCAACTTGGCATAAATCTTGTATTCACGAAGCTTTTGGAGTGTCAGCCTCAAGTGTTGCTCATGATCTTCACGGCTTTTGGAATAAATAAGGATGTCATCAATAAAGGCGACCACAAAGTGATCAAAATATTTGTTGAATACTCGGTTCATCATATCCATGATGGCAGCAGGAGTATTAGTCAATCCAAAGGACATGACTAGGAATTCATAATGCTCGTACCGAGTTCTGAAAGCCGTCTTTGGAATGTCATTGGTTCTAATCTTCAATTGGTGATATTCGGAATGAAGATCAATCTTTGAAAAGAATTTGGCTCCTTGCAACTGGTCAAACAGGTCATCAATACGTGCCAATGGGTACCTATTTTTGATGGTGACATGAATTAACTCCCGATAATCAATACAAAGTCGCATACTCCCATCTTTCTTCTTCACGAATAGAATAGGAGCAACCCAAGGAGGCGTACTAGGATGAATGAAACCAATTTCTAACAATTCCTGCAATTGGGTCTTTAACTCCTAAAGTTCAATAGGAGCCATTCGATATGGGGCTTTGGAAATGGGTTTTGTACCAGGTTCAAGGTTGATACAAAATTCAATTTCACACTCTGGGGGTAGGCCAGAAAGTTCTTCAGGGAATACGTCAGGAAATTTATTAATAATAGAAATATTGTTCAAAACTAACGTATTTTTGTTTAAATCTGTGACATGAGCTAAGAAAGCTTGACATCCATTTTTCAATAAACGAATAGCTTTATGGCTTGAAATGGCCATGATTGATTTTAATGGTTTGGTCGCTTGAATTCGCATAATAGGTTGATTAGGAATATGAAAACTAACTACCTTACGAAAATAATAAATTTTGCATGATGAGTATTTAACCAATCAATCCCTAGAATTACGTCAAACGCAAGTATTTTTAAAGAAATAAGATCGACAGGTAATGTGCGGTTACCGATTTGAACCAAACAAGACTTATAAACAATGGATGTAATGAAGGTTTCTCCCAACGGAGTTTCTACAGATAAGTCAAAGTCTAATTTCTCCGGAGTCAAATTTAATCATTGAGCGCAAATAGGAGAAATAAAAGAATGGGTAGAACCGATATCAAATAAAGTATAGACTTCGCTAGAGTTTATGATAAGCTTACCGGTGATGACCTCATTCGGGTTCCTTGCTTTCTTGGAGGTCACAACAAATGCTCTCCCTTGCACTACCGGCTTTGACTTTTTTGGGACGGCCTTTGGTGCCTCCATCCTAGTTGAACTTGTTTTCGGTGAACGATAAAATCGGGCTAAGTGACCTTCTCTTCCATAATTATAACATGCTTTGGATAGCATCACGCAGTTTGGACTGATGTGTCCCTCCCCTCCACATTTGAAGCATATGATAGGTGATCGTTCTCCTTCCTTAACAACGGGTGCTAGTGCTGACGTCCTTCCATCATTATTGAATCTCCTCTTCTTGAAATGTTCATTCTTATTATTTTGGCCCTGATTACCACCGAAGTGGTTACCATTTCTGGCCTGTTGATTCCCTCCACGTTTGTTGTCACCGCTTCGATGATTGCTCTCACTGGTATTATCATTTTGTCGGCTGCTCTCTTTTGGTTGTGTTAACTCGTTATCGCGCTCCACTAACTGAGCCTTATTTACAACATCTGAATACAAACACAGTTTATGAAAAATAAGATGTTGACGTATCTCCGGCATCAAACCTCTTAAAAACATCTGCGTCATTCTCTCTTTATTATCCACCAAGTGGGACGTAAATCGGGATAACTCTGCAAACTTCGCTTCGTACTGCGACACTGTCATATTATTTTGCTCCAACTTGATGAATTCTACCTCTTTTATGTGACGAATATTTTCGGGAAAGTACTTGTCATTGAATAGTTCTTGGAACTTCTCCCAAGACATCTTCAGTGCAGCAAGTTGAGTACGCTTTACCGATTCCCACCAGTAATTTGCCTCTCCTCGAACATAAAGGCGGCAAAGGGAACCTATTGCTCCTCGGAGCATCCCAAGACATCAAATATCTTGGTGATCTGATTTATCCATGCTTCTACCTTAAGTGGTTTTGGCTCTCCAATAAACTCCAGTGGTCCCAGCTCCTTAAACTGTTTCGAGATGACCGTCCGAGAGTTTCCAGTGTTATCATCTACATTTTGGACAGGAGCCGCTCTTGCCTGCTGTTGCATGAATTGCATAAAGCCTCTGAACATTCCATCATTCATTATTTGGTCAGTGTTGTTGTTTGCATGAGGATTGTCGCCTTCCTGATGCACATTATCCTGATTATTGATATATGGTGAATCAATGGTCGACTGTGCTCCATTGCTATTCTCAACATTCTCAGATGTCATTTTCAGATACTACCACAAAACAAAAGGTTAATTGACATGTAAATATTATCCCTATGTTCTGACCGACCAATTAAATACCAAAAAAAACTTAGGTAGGTCATACTAGCGAAGGAATTCCCCGTCTGTCCCCTCCTAGTTCTATTATCATATCTTAGACAGGGATTATATCCTTAAGCTTTGATACCAACTGTGACGCCCCAAAAATAGGTATACATCACGCATCTTGGTTCGCCAGATACAAGGTACTGAATTCAAATACAACTTAATTATACAACCGTCGTGTACAATACAACAAAACATAACCTGTGAGTTTGAATACAAATATTGTCTACTAGAGAGTATAAAAACTCAAAAGGAGTTTTCATTATAATTATTATCACACTATTTCATAGAATAGTGAGGACTACTAATGTACCATCTAGGACCATCACTCTGTTCCCCGACTAGTCCTTGCTATGTTCTCATTTCCTGAAGAGAACAATAAAAGCAAAAGGGTGAGCTTAACTAGCCCAGTAAGAAATATAATGACTAAGATAATGCAGAATAATTTATCATTAGCCTTCAACAATGTTAAAATGATAAAATATAATAAATATCAAGTTTAATTGCAGTGGAACAAGTAATCCATTAGAAGAGTCAAGTAGAGAATAAAAGCTACTATCTTCTATGATTTAAAAGGGTTTTTCATCACTTTTATCACTGGACTCAGCTTAATAAATAATCCACATCATCGAATCACCCCTGCACTACGGCCAAGGATATTATTTAGTATCACGACCACAAATTATCCATGCACTACGGGCCAAGGAAATTCATGTATTCATTAATGGTCATGATCATGCCAACAACTGTCCATCAATGCACTTCAGGCCAATGAGGACATTTACCACATCATCTGTAACATTACGGTCATGATTACACCGAATAATCCATGATCATAATCATACCAAGTCCATCTATGCACTACAGGCCACAGACGACTTTCAACAAAATATAAACATTAGGATGATGACAATGATATAAGAATTCAATAAAAACAAGTTCAAGAATTAATTTATCTAGGAACTGATAACGTCTAAATTGTCAACATTATACTGCTTTGTAGAGTAAAATTCAAGAATGCTCAGAAGAATATTTTCATGAAAAGATAATGGATGAAGCGTAAATATCAAGGATATTCCACTAATTTCATAGAGTATTGAAGTCAAAGTTTTAACCAACTGAATATAATAAAGAATGGAATAACAAAAGAAATCACCATGCATGCGATAGACCGCACAAGCATGTTATTCAAACAGAATAATAAATAACGGAACCAGGTCCGGCGTAAAACGCACAGATAGTATATTCCAACAGAATAATAAATACTGGAACTAGGTCAGGCGTAAAACGCATAGATAGGATATTCCAACAGAATAATAAAGACTAGAACCAGGTCCGGCGTAAAACGCATAGACAGGATATTTCAACAGAATAATAAATACTGGAATATTATAAGAATTTCATCAAGTATAGGGTAGCCCGCGTATACAGGTTATTCCAACAGAATAATAAGTAATGGAATAACAGAAGTTCTCTTCATGAATACAAAAGAAATAATACCCCTTACGGGTACAACAAATAATATTCCCTACCTTAGAAGAAATTGGATATTGGAAAAGTGAAGTAACAAAATACTTTTCTTCTTTCTCTCTATAGTTTCTCTCTCTAGAGTTTCAGTGAATTTGTAAGAAATAATGAAGGAATGAACTTCTATTTATAGGAAAATGGACTGAATAGTAACTAATTCATGAACGATCCAGATTGATTTACTTTTAAACGGACGGTCCATATTGGTTTACTAGTAAAACTTAAAGCAACGGTCCATACTGATTTACTATTAAAACTTTAAACCAGCGATCCATATTGATTTATTATTATAACTTCAACCAACGGTCTGAAAAATTAGCACATCTCCTCATGGAATAATATTGTACCCAAAAATGATTTAGACCGAAAAAATATATATCTTGCGGGTGAATAGTACCCCGTGAATAGTAACTCGTGAATAGTAACTCAAGAATAGTAACTCGTGAATAGTTACTCATGAATAATAACTCGTGAATAGTACTCCGACACAAAAAGTGTCCCGAATACCCGATTGAACAATATATCCTCCAGACATCAATTATACTAACACAAATATGTCCAACACAATGGAACTATAAAATTCATCTTTAATCAACACGAACTTATTCATCATTAATATTATAATTCAAAATATTTAACAACGAGGTCGTTCCGAGGAAAGAGGGGGCTTTCAAAACTATATTAATAATGTCAACGAACATTTATTTAGCACTTTATCAGTCCAACAACATCATAAATGCCGAATCTAATCTGGTCAAACATTATCAGAATCATTGTTCATACCGTTTTTGGGTTTTCCAGAAATGCAAAATCAGTGCGAGTGGCCTACTTTGACCACCTGCTACGTCCGATCTGTTGACTGTCTTAGTGTTATAAAAGAATGGATCTAGAGTCCATCCAACAAGCTACAAACTAGTTAAAAACATGTCATCATATAATTTACAGTCTGACAGATATAGGCCTTATAAAAGCTTGTCAGGCTTGGTTTTTAAATTTCTGGGTTACCCAGAATTTGACTGGTCATGTCCGGTCAACAGGTTTTGACCAAGAATAAAATGAAATATAAACATTTAATGGTTGTGATTTCACTTCCAGATCAAAGATCTCATACCAAACTGTCAGGAATAAACATATGAATGATATTCCTATTTTACATATGGTTTGATTATGATATATATATGAATGTATATGCAAGTATGCTTGAATTAAGAAAAGCTGTAAAGACCTTTGATATATAATAGAAATATGTATACAATGACTTAGAATGAATTGATCAAGTATGTTAGGTTGATCCTACACAAGCAAAATAGCTTTGTAAAGTCCTTAAAAAGAAATGATGTAAAATGACTATAAATATAGAAAGATCAAGCATGTTAGGTTGATCTTATGATGTAATAGATAGGCTTGTCTGATCGTCGAGTACTGCACCAGAGATCGTAGTCTGCCAGGAGAGTCAAGGATAACTCAAGAGCTATCGAAGCAAAATCGTAGTCTGCAAGATAATAGATCTCGGAGTTCGTAGACTGCTAGGAGAAACGATGAATGATCGTGGTATATCGAGAAGAGCTTCCTCGGGATCGTAGTGTGCTGAGGAAGTCATGTTCAGAATCGTAGAGACAGCCTGCCTACGAGCCGACCGATCATCTGGTGAAGCCAAGTCAGAAACGTAGACTACAATCGAAGTCATAGAGTATACCGATGTCGAAGCCAAGTCAAGGATCGTAGACTACACTTGAGATCGTAGAGTCAACTGATGACGTAGCCATGTCAAGGATCGTAGACTACACTCTGAGTTCGTAGAGTCTATTGATTACATGCAGAGATCGTAGTCGAGCAAGATCAGATGAAGACATCAAGCCCAAGGTAGAAACCGTAGAGTGTCAAGACCTGATCTTAGGATCGTAGTGTCTGCACAGCCAAAGCTGAATCGTAGAGTGCAGAACTACAACCTCAACATAAGTGCTCATAATGCATAAGGCAGATTCGTAGAGCAAGTATGATTCTCAACTAATGAGCACTATCCAAAGGAACAAAGCCTCTGGTTGGCACTGCAAGGATACATCCTACCTGAAGGGATCCAGAGAGCACTCAACGAATGACATGCAAGCTAACAGAAGATTTAAGCACCAACCCAATCAGCATCAAGATTAAGTTGTAAAGCCATTTAAGATGAAGTCTTCCACAAGATGATCATAAGAAGACTTCAGTAACTGACTAAGGAAAGTCAGCAAGTGCAGTAGCTGTCGAGTGAACAGAAGACAACGATCTTGGAAGCAACCGAGATCGTAGTGTTTTCCAAATAAAGAACGAACTGATGGAAAGTGAACCAAGATACTGGTTAGCCTCTGAAGAATATGGCTAAAGTGATTAAGCGTAGGGTCAGTCCATCGATGATAAGTTAACGGGAGATCACAAGTAGAAAGCGAGCTAGACGCGCCACAAATCTGAAGTGTCTTGCTATTCAGAGGGGACCAGAGCAAGGAGTTAGGCCATCAGTCTCTGAGAACAGTCGAAGAAAATAGAAGTGTTGAAGCACTGCACAATACAAGAAAGAGGTGTACTACATTGGAGATCCAATCAAAACTCTTCATGATCGTTGTGTTAACTCTACCAATTAATGAGCAACACTCAATATGACACTGCGATCAGGTCCAAGAAGACAAGCATCAGAATCGTAGAGTTCGAAAAACCAAAGATTGAAGCATTGACAACGGTTCAAACTGAAGGATGGTATTCAGACAAAAGCTTATTGAGAGCAATGATGCAAAAAGACAACCTCTGATCGAGAAATAAGAAGGAGATAATAAAGTCTTCAACCTGCCTAAGACATTAAAGTGACATCTCTGTTGGGTAGGTGAATCAGTAGACTGCAATGTCTACATCTGTCAACTCGAGATCTATGAAGATATTTGAATAGCCTTCAACGGCTAATTTCCAATGGAAGGATTGGGAAGGAGTATAAATCTGAAAGAGCTTCAAAGATCAAGGGTTGCTAGAGTTGTCGAGTTTGGTGAGAAGGTGGACTGTACTAAACCACGTAAGATAGTGAGTCCGAAGGCTCACTCTACAATCCACCAAGAACAATCAGATTCATGCAAAGGAAGAAGTAGAAGTGAGAGTTTTACTATGTAGAAGTGAGAGTTCTACTACAAGAAGTGTGTTCTGAACTGCCGAGAGAAAGAAGAGCATCATGTCATTATGGTGTCCATCATGGGAAGACTCTAAGTACAATAGAGAAGGGCTCACAGTCATCTTAGCAAGTCCATCATGAGAAGACATAAAGTATCAAGAAGGGTGATCGCAAATGTCATCATGGTGGCAAGCATGAGAAAGTTTCTAAGTACCAAGCAGAAGAACTTACAGTTATCTTGGAAACCTATCATGTGCAGCCATCATGTATCAAGAGAAAGATCTTCAAGGAAATTCATCAAGGGATCATCCAAAGAGGTTGAGTAACTGAAGAAGCTGAGCATCATGCAACACTCAACTGCACTTCAAGGATGATCACGCCAAGCTTCTAAGTATAGAAGATGTTCAGAGCATGAAGACATCTTAGCAGCTCATCACCAACTCAAATAAATAACAAAAGCTAGGGCCTAAGGGGTCTTTGTCCGAAGGGAAAAAATGAAGCAAGGGCCTGAGGGGTCCTTGTCCGGAGGGACTAAACGGAGTTCAAAGCCTGCTGGGCTTGAAGAGTTCCTAGGGAACTAGAGGAGTCCCAAGGCTGCTGGCCTTGAAGAGTTCTTAGTGAACTGAAGTCCCAAGGCTGCTGGCCTTGAAGGAATCTTAGTGATTAAGGGTGCTTCCCTTCCTTAGTGGAAATCCTGCTAGTTCAAAGCAGAAGAGTGGATTAGGAGCTTGAGTCTCTGAACCACTTAAAACCCCTTGTGTCTTTTACATTATGTCATTTACATTATGTACTATAACTGCTATGTATGTTTTAACTGCTTACAACCTAACTAACTCTACGAACAATGTATGTATGATTATGAATATATCAATGAAGGGGATCTTTTACTTATTCCGCTATGCTTGAAAAGATTCTTATGTTTATCATAAGTTAAATTATGAGCAATACAAAGTAAACCAGAAAAGTATTTGAAATAAAAAGGATCTATTCAACCTCCCTTCTAGATCTATTGTGTCTACTGGGAACTAACAATTGGTATCAGAGTAGGTTCTCATGCTATATTCAAAAGCTAATCACTTTGAGTTTGACCCAGGCACAAACAGTATTCTAAACTTAGTTTCGTAGTAATTTACTTGTTATATGCAGATGAGCTCACACGTTGGAAATATTGTGTATAGGTTGAATGTGTATATACACCTGAAGCTGCTCATATTGGTCCATGTTCTCGATTGTCACATCAACAAGACCAATCCTTGTCTGCTGTCAATCTTATAGTCTGAAGATCAGATGAGAGAGCTCAAGAGATATCAATGACAAAAGGGTCAAGCATCCACCAGTCTGAAAGATGAAGAGGCCATACATGCTCAGAAATTCTTATCAAGAAAAGAAAGAAGATCTTCTCAAACTTATGTCTGGCCAACAAACAACTGAGTGCAAACTTTGTAAACTAAAGGATGTCAAAGATCTTAATATTGAGATTCTATTGGCCTACATCTTCAAGACCATGACTGATTGATTAAAGGCCAACACGAGCAATAATCTGTCAGGAGCAAATGTGAAGTTATGCACATCAATGCCTAAACTCACTATATCTAAGATAAATGACTGTTATGAGACTGACAGTAAAAAGGTACGGTTCCTCACTATTATACATGTGTACATCATAAATGCACCTCCTTATGAACCATAAAAGTATTCAGTCAAGAAGTCATAATCCACCTGAAAAGTTGAAGAGAGAAAGAACTTTGAGGATGTAAACTCAAATGTCTATAAACTTTCTCTCCATCCAAGTTTTAGGTTGAAGATGATATCATTAAGCAAATCTGAAATGGATCATAAGAGCATCACAGGTCAAATGAATTTTATTAGAAGTAATCTTTGCTGGTGGGTTAGTATGTATGTACAAATCCTTGTTCCAAGTGTTTGTTAACACAGAGTATGATCAGTTCTACAAGAGTATCTTGACGATGTGTAGAAAATGATCACCTCCATGAATCAACTAGATACTCTAAAATCGTAGAGTTGATTCTCACTCTGTGAACACTTAAACATTGTGAACATAACCCAGCAAATGATGAAACCATCATAGATAAAGAGTGTGTTATTAAATGTCAAATCTTACACACACACACCTTCATGCATATCTAAAATGTATTATCTGAAACTAGTCTTATGCATGAATATGATGTTGGTGATAAATGTGATGATTATCCAAATAAGAGGAACATGGATTTAGAAAACTAACCTAGTAGGACCCATTTAATAATGGGTACAAAAAATAGAAATATATTTAAACCTGCAATTACTCGGTCAGTCTGACCACACTAAGGAATGCTGAAGGAGAAGACTTAAGTCAAGAAGACTCAACCAGTAGAAGGCTAAGGACTGTTCAGAGATGATTCTAATAAAGTTCCTATATGTCCAAGCCTATCCTTGAAGACCCTCTGAGCTAACCAGAATTGTGATAACTCAGGATTTCGAATAATCAAAAATTTGCGAATAATTTTTTTTTTAATTAATATTAATATTAATTATCAATTTTGTGACAAGCTTCTATGATACGTGTATCGAGAAGGTCAATTTATGTATTGACTAATAAAATTAGAGTAGAGTTGTGCTTAACGGAGAATAGAAACCCTAACCCTAATTTTCGGATAGGGAATTCGATAGAAAATACAATTAAAATAATTGTAATAATTATTGCGTGTTTGTTCTATATGAGCTTAATGATCAATAATTGATCGGATAAGGTTTAATATTAATAAACCCTAATAAGGGATTAGAAACCCTAATCTCCAGATTAAAAACCCTAGCGTACCGTAGAAAACCCTAATTGTATGCCGAGAAACCATAATTTTAAAAATCGGGAATTTTAAACCCTAATTAGGCAACCCTAATTTTTATTAGCATGCCTAAGGTGTTCTTTAAACTTAAATATGATTGTAAATCTCTAATTATATTTTTGAATGTTAAATTTTTATTTTAAAAACCTTAATTTTATTTTAGAAAATTTATTTTTCTAATTAAACCCTAAAATTTGAAAATTATGGGAACTAGAAATTTTTGATTCAAACCCTAAACTCTAAGGGTTTCATTTAATCCAAATTCTAGAAAAATTTGGAAATTACAAAATTGCCCTTTTTGGAGATTTTTTTGATTTCTTGCAAATCTTTCCAAATTAAGAGTTGGTGAACAACTCATTTGACTTAGTGACACTAGAATCTCAGCAAATCAAGCCAACTCAGCCGAAATCTAAGCAACATGCATGAATCAAAGTAATATATATAAGATTTAGAGAGAGAAAGTTCATAAAAGTTGCCATTTTTCATTCATGCTCTCACCAACTCTCTCTCTATCCCAAAGCTCCGAAATATTATAGTAGATCAGTCATTTATACAGCCTTAGATCACCCAAGAACAGGAATCAAAAGTCAGAATTGAAAATCAAGCATAAAAGAGGTATAACCCTATTTTTATTTTTGATCTTTGATGTTTGGGAAATAATTGTGTTTATATGTTTAGATTCATGCTAGGATATGTTTTTAGTTGATCTATGATGATCTATCATACATCCATAGCATCAAAGTGTGAAAAAATCGAGTTTTCAAAATCTGTTCTTGAGCAAAATCTGTGGTCTGACAAGCTAATGTCAGGGGCCACAGATTCTAGTTCGTTTGTTGTTTTTGTTGTTTAATCATTGTAGCAGGTAGCCTTGTATGTGATCTGTACTCTGTAAGTTGAATCAATGTCATTAGATGTCTAGATCGGGAGTTATAAACGGTCAAAGACCGTTGACCGGCCATGACCGGGTCGAATTTTGGGTAACCCAGAAATAGAAAAACTGAGTCTGACAGTGAGTTCTAATGATCAGATCTGTCAGTATGTTTATTGTTTGATGTTGTTAATTGGTAGATATTGTAGCTAATAGTATGTGCTATAGATCTGGATTCATAGAACGCTTATAACTGCTTTGGATTGCTCAGAAAATTTGGTCAAAGTAGGTCGCTTGGCCATGGTTGGGAATTTCTGGAAATTCCAGAAAAATGATGAACTTGTTTTCTGACAGATATTGACCGAAGCATAGGACGTAATTCTGTTGTTGTTTAACTGAAATGTTGTGATGAAAATGTACCTTGACATTAGAACTACAAGTTTGAACCATCAAACCACTTAAAACATAACCAGAACATAGATTCGATTAAGCTTGAAAGTGATCACTTGAAACTGTTTAAACCCAGAAAATTCCAGAAACGGTCTGACAGTAGGTTTAGCCGCTCAGATCTTCATATTATGTAATGTTATGACTGAAGTAATGATTGATTATTGTAGTATTACAGTTTGTCTACATGATCAGTGTCTAAGTTAACTAAGAACATAATTGTACAGAAAGTTACAAGCGGTCAAACGTGGAAACTTAATCTGCCGGCTGTCAGTATTCTTGAGCTCAAGAACACCAACAGCGACGCTTTCTGTCGCTAAATGCCTATAGCGACGGTTTTAATTATTTATTTCTGAAAATTCCGGTAATTAATAAAAAAAATAGAAATAAATTAAAAAAATTACCAAAAATAGTTTTAAATTTTTTTTTAAATTATGAAAAATAATTTTTGACCAATTGGAATATTTTTCTATAATATTTATAATTATTTATAATATTAAAGGTAATTAATTTATTTAATTAGTTTATTAAATAAATTAGAGAAAAATGATTTAATATTATGAAAAATCATTTTAAATGAAAATAATGTATTTAAAAATATTTTGGAGTTATAAAATGTAACTTTTAATATTTTTGGAGAATTTTCATTAATAATTTAATATTAATGATATTATATTTATTTGATTATTAAATTAAATAAATAAGATAAAAAAATGATTTAAATGATTTAAAAATCATTTTAATTTAGAATAAAGTGTTAGAAAATATTTTAAATTATAAAATATAATTTTCAATATTTTTGGAGAATTTTCATTAATAAAGTAATATTAATGACATTTGATTTATTTAACTATTATATTAAATAAAGAAATTAAAAATGATTTTATTGATTTAAAAATCATTTAAAATGAGAAAAATGATTTAAAAATATTTTAAGATATAAATTATGACTTTTAATATTTAGATAATAATTTCATTAATATTTATATATTAATGGTGATGATTTAAAAATGATTTTAAATATTTTAAAAATCATTTAAGTAGAATATTGATGATTTAAAAATATTTTAAGTTATTAATAATAACTTTAATATTTTTACAAGAATGTTATTAATATTTTGATATTATTAAATATTAATAATGATTTGATTATTTGATAATTAAATCATTTAAAAATGATTTAAGTGTTTGAAAAATTATTATAAATTATAATAAGTGTTTATAAATTATTAAAAGCTTCCGAAAAATATTATAAACGATATTTGACTTATCTAAAATAATATTGAAGCTTAGAGACCAAGTGTAATTGGCAGATAACTGTGTTAATTGTCGGATAGGGTGACCAGAATACCGAGAATGGATCAGAGTCCAAACATATCGAAATAGTTAGAAATGATAAGTGTTTATATAGGTTATAAACACTAATGTGACTATGTGGTAATGTGCCTAGGAGAAGTTTGACTGTAAAATACAGTGTTATGTGTTATAAATATTTGTACTAATTGTGAGACCGACATTGTTGAATATAGGTTTTACAAACGCAGTTAATTATATTGTGTTGCTGTAATCAACGTGGAAGGCAAGTTTTCTAACTCAACTTGAGTTATATTCATTCAATTATTATTGGTGGTTAATTATTGCTAATTACACCACATCCAGGGAAGTTATTGTTGATTATTCGCAGTTAGTGCATGCTTAATAATTCAAATTGAATTACTGATTCAGAAATATACATTCGTAGAATTACTGTTGTTGAATATTCAAATCTGTAGAAGTTAGAATTGACAGTGCAGATAATTCCTGTTCATTGTCAAATTGTGTTGAGAAATGTCTTAGCTAATTATTCTGGCTAGACAAACATTTGTTAGAACTTGATAAATTCAAGAAAATAATTCAATTGTTATTGGTAGAATCGATGCCAATTATTTCGGCAAGATCGATAAGTAAGTAGAATTTGAAATCACAGTATTTCGTTGTAAAATCAAAATATTGATTCTAAAACTGAGAAGAACAACCTTTTATATAAAAGGAACATTTTGGGTCGTGAATTCGACCTTTGCGCGCGTTTTGAGTATTATGCATAATATAGGGTACAAGGAGTTGGCCGGCTCCAAGTACTTGCAGAGGGGTATGATTTAATCTTTATGGTTATTTGATACTCCTGGTATATATCAAAGTAAATCTTTGGTAGATGCCCGAGAAAATAAGTTCAAAGATCTAGTGTGATCACTCAGTATAAATCTGGAAATTTTTCCACTTTGATATCGTGTAGAATTGATTCTTGTAGAATTTTGAAAGCGTTGTACTCTTTCATTATCAAATTATGGTGTTGCATAGAAAAGGAGAAGCCTTGTTATTGAATAATAATTTGTTCAGCTATTTCAAAGTTCCCTGAACTTTGGTTTCATACTATCAAAATAGATATGATTTTATTGTTAATTCATATACCTTTATTGTATAATCTTAACTTGCAGGGCAAATTTGTTGCTCACCCTTGCTATAAATAAAACATTTCAGCTAGGGTCGAAGTTGCAGGAGGTGCTGTGAAGCAGGACAAGGGAAAAGGCGTAGCTATAAATTAATTATGTTGAATATATTTATTATGTTATATTGTAAGCCCTTTTTGTATATCTAAAGGGTATGTTTGTAATGTTAAGGTTAGAGAACCTGGGTAATGTATTGAAAAACTCAAATAAAAATTTATGTAAGATATTATCTATATATATTATGGGTAGTTAAATGTTATTTATATTGTGGATCGTGAACACCAAACTCGGGAGTCAGGTAACCCGAATTTGGGGGTGTCACAGGTTGGTATCAGAGCTGTTGTGACCAAGGTGTCACCAGCTGGTAGTGGAGCTGTAGGTTATAAACCTTAAGTAGGGTGGGGAAAAACCTAGGGTTATAACCATAATCGAAATAGAGAATACTCATTTAGATTACTAAGTGAGAGATTGTCAAAGTGCAGTGATAATGAGAAATGGGGACACATAGTGTGAGAGTTTGTACTAATGAAGTATTAATCAAGTTATCTAAATTGATTGTAGGATGTCTGGAGAAGACAAGATGAGCACGGAGATGCTAGCGGCTGTTGCACCAATGCTAGAAGCCGAGGTGCCAGCGCAAAGTGAATCGGTTGATAAGGTGGAAGAAGATGTACCTATGGTTAATCTGGGGAGCGATCATGACGATTATCCCGAGATGTATCTGAGTGGAGATGAGGAGGTAGAGTCTGAGCCAGCTAGGGTAGAGATAAAGAATAAGACTACAGTTAAAGAACAAGATCAACTAGTTGCAGAAGTTCAAGAACTCCGAAGTAAGGCGTTTCTCTTGGAGCAGCTATGGAAAACAGAACGAGCACTAAGCGAAATGACTGAAGAAAGAAACGAACTCAAGGCGCAGGTAGATAGAATGAAGGCGGAAGGTGGTGGACCATCTGAAGGGACGATCAAGTAGCAGAAAGACAAGAAGAAAAGAAAAAGGGACAACGATATCCCTAATTCAGAAAAGTCAAGCTCGAAGAAGAAGCAGGCCTGTGGCAAGTGTGGAAAAGGCCATTTGGGAGAATGTATGTGGGGTCAGAATGTATGTTATAATTGTGGTCAAAAAGGACATCTGTCACCAAATTGTACTAAACCAAAGAAATGAGGATGTTTTGCATGTGGTGGAACGAGTCATAAGGTTAAGAATTGTCCTAAGAGGAAGAAAGATGGAGAAAGTGGAAAGAAGAAGGATTAAGTGTGTGAAGAATAATATTTTCTTTGATAGAAGATAACTTCTGTATGACTCCACTTTTTTTCTAAGGTTGTAGTAATGAATCCCGACTTTTGTCAAAAAGGGATAGTACCTATTTGTAGTTGTATGGGTTATGTACTAAAAAGTACTATGTAATATTTGCATGAATATAAATGCAATGATATGTTTGTATGAATGAAATCTTTATTTTCTATATGAATATAAGATTAAAATAAATTTGCGTGTTCTTAAAACTCATACTTATGGTAAGTTAATAACTCATAGTTATATGAAATGTTTTGAACCTCTCAGCGAATGGACGCCAAAGGTCTGACTAGGATAAGTTCATACACTCATATAATTGTGGCAAGTTACTGAACTCCTAAGTGTGGTAAGTTTGATGAACTGGGGGTATAGTAATGTAAAAATGGAGAATAACGACTTTTTGTGTAAAGTTGTGTTGTTAATCCTGATATGATTTAAAAAGGAATAGTAATATGTGTTAAGTACTATAGGTACTATGTGCTATTTGAATAAATATGCGATTACTTGAAAACTTTGTGTTGAATTCTTATTGTGTTAAGAATTTGTATAAAAAAAGTGTATTAATATAAGATTTTTTTTATTTAAATCAGATTATGCCGCTTAGACGACAAAATCGAAATCAACGAGAAGAACAATCAGTGAATAACGAAGGAGGTTAAGCGGACCCGATGCAGAATTTTGTGAATATGCTGGCCGAAGCTATGGAGAATAGAGCTTCCGCAGGAAGAGGAGGAGCGAGAGAACAGCCCGCTGATAGATTAGCCAATTTCAAGGATTTTAAAGCGGTAGGACCGCCGGAATTCAAAGGAACCACCGATCCGATTGAAGCCCAAACTTGGGTAAAAGAGATGGAGAAAGCATTCATCATTGCACGTGTGGCAGAAGAGCAAAAGACGGCTTTTGCAACTTATCTGATGAAGGGAGAAGCCAATTACTGGTGGGAGACGAACCAAGCAAGAGCTGGTACAGAGGTGGTGTTGTGGACGAGATTCAAGGAGTTGTTCTTTGAGAACTACTTCTCACCGAGTATGCAAGCTCGGATGGAAGTTAAGTTCTTGGAACTTAAGCAGGAGAACATGTCTATTTCAGAGTATGCGGCTAAATTTAACGAATTAGCACGATTTGCACCTCATCAGGTGGATACCGAAGCTAGAAAAGCAAGAAGATTCGAGAACGGATTGAAGCCGGGGATTTACAACAAAGTAGCTGTGCTGCTGATCAACACTTTCGCGACTCTATTGGAGAAAGCGCTAATTGCTGAAGGAGGGAGCGAAGCAGTGTTTCGATTTCATCAAGAAAAGAAGAAGAAAACAAATGACGGAGGAAGCAGTGGAGGAAGTAATCCAAATAAGAGAAAATGGAATGAGCATACCCAGTCGGGTAATAAGTCAGAAGATAATAGGAAGGGAAGGGAGCCATGTTCGAATTGTGGGAAGCACCATGCTGGAGTTTGCTTGAAGAAGAAGGGAGTCTGTTATAACTGCGGCCAAGAGGGGCATATGTCACCCAATTGTCCCAGTCCGAAGAAAATTCAAGGTTGCTTTAGATGCGGATCGACCGACCATATTGTTTGAAACTGTCCGAAAAGAAATGCTGAGAAGGAAAGCGCCAATAAGGGACCCGGTGGCGGAAGCTTGATAATTCGAGGACCTGCACAGCAAGGAAGACCAACAGCCCGTACATTCAACATGACGGCGCATGATGCAGTGGCTACTCAAGAAGTGGCAGCAGGTAACGATTTTGTTTAGAAAATTTAATTTCGCAAAAAATATGAGTTAGATAATTCTGAGAACTGATTTCTTTTATAGACTCAGGTCATAGGTTAGAATTTGAAACCAAATTAATATTGTGTTGATCAAAATAAATTGATGATACAACTTTAAAAAATTGTAGAGAATAAGAAAGCGGTGATTCCTAGGACGGAATCCTTTTAAGAAGGGGTGAATGTGATAACTCAGGATTTCGAATAATCCAAAATTTGCGAATTTTTTTTTAATTAATATTAATATTAATTATCAATTTTGTGACAAGCTTCTATGATACGTGTATCGAGAAGGTCAATTTATGTATTGACTAATAAAATTAGAGTAGAGTTGTGCTTAACGGAGAATAGAAACCCTAACCCTAATTTTCGGATAGGGAATTCGATAGAAAATACAATTAAAATAATTATAATAATTATTGCGTGTTTGTTCTATATGAGCTTAATGATCAATAATTGATCGGATAAGGTTTAATATTAACAAACCCTAATAAGGGATTGAAAACCCTAATCTCCGGATTAAAAACCCTAGCGTACCGTAGAAAACCCTAATTGTACGCCGAGAAACCCTAATTTTAAAAACCGGGAATTTTAAACCCTAATTAGGCAACCCTAATTTTTATTAGCATGCCTAAGGTGTTCTTTAAACTTAAATATGATTGTAAATCTCTAATTATATTTTTGAATGTTAAATTTTTATTTTAAAAACCTTAATTTTATTTTAGAAAATTTATTTTTCTAATTAAACCCTAAAATTTGAAAATTGTGGGAACTAGAAATTTTTGATTCAAACCCTAAACCCTAAGGGTTTCATTTAATCCAAATTCTAGAAAAATTTGGAAATTACAAAATTGCCCTTTTTGGAGATTTTTTTGATTTCTTGCAAATCTTTCCAAATCAAGAGTTGGTGAACAACTCATTTGACTTAGTGACACTAGAATCTCAGCAAATCAAGCCAACTCAGCCGAAATCTAAGCAACATGCATGAATCAAAGCAATATATATAAGATTTAGAGAGAGAAAGTTCATAAAAGTTGCCATTTTTCATTCATGCTCTCACCAACTCTCTCTCTCTATCCCAAAGCTCCGAAATATTATAGTAGATCAGTCATTTATACAGCCTTAGATCACCCAAGAACAGGAATCAAAAGTCAGAATTGAAAATCAAGCATAAAAGAGGTATAACCCTATTTTTATTTTTGATCTTTGATGTTTGGGAAATAATTGTGTTTATATGTTTAGATTCATGCTAGGATATGTTTTTAGTTGATCTATGATGATCTATCATAGATCCATAGCATCAAAGTGTGAAAAAAAATCGAGTTTTCAAAATCTGTTCTTGAGCAAAATCTGTGGTCTGACAAGCTAATGTCAGGAGCCACAGATTCTAGTTCGTTTGTTGTTTTTGTTGTTTAATCGTTGTAACAGGTAGCCTTGTATGTGATCTGTACTCTGTAAGTTGAATCAGTGTCATTGGATGTCTAGATCGGGAGTTATAAACGGTCAAAGACCGTTGACCGGCCATGACCGGGTCGAATTCTGGGTAACCCAGAAATAGAAAAACCGAGTCTGACAGTGAGTTCTAATGATCAGATCTGTCAGTATGTTTATTGTTTGATGTTGTTAATTGGTAGATATTGTAGCTAATAGTATATGCTATAGATCTGGATTCATAGAACGCTTATAACTGCTTTGGATTGCTCAGAAAATTTGGTCAAAGTAGGTCGCTTGGCCATGGTTGGGAATTTCTGGAAATTCCAGAAAAATGATGAACTTGTTTTCTGACAGATATTGACCGAAGCATAAGACGTAATTCTGTTGTTGTTTAACTGAAATGTTGTGATGAAAATGTACCTTGACATTAGAACTACAAGTTTGAACCATCAAACCACTTAAAACATAACCAGAACATAGATTCGATTAAGCTTGAAAGTGATCACTTGAAACTGTTTAAACCCAGAAAATTCCAGAAACGGTCTGACAGTAGGTTTAGCCGCTCAGATCTTCATATTATGTAATGTTATGACTGAAGTAATGATTGATTATTGTAGTATTACAGTTTGTCTACATGATCAGTGTCTAAGTTAACTAAGAACATAATTGTACATAAAGTTACAAGCGGTCAAACGTGGAAACTTAATCTGCCGGCTGTCAGTGTTCTTGAGCTCAAGAACACCAACAGTGACGCTTTCTGTCGTTAAAGGCCTATAGCGACGGTTTTAATTATTTATTTTCTGAAAATTCCGGTAATTAATAAAAAAAATAGAAATAAATTAAAAAAATTACCAAAAATAGTTTTAAATTTTTTTTTAAATTATGAAAAATAATTTTTGACCAATTGGAATATTTTTTTTTAATATTTATAATTATTTATAATATTAAAGGTAATTAATTTATTTAATTAGTTTATTAAATAAATTAGAGAAAAATAATTTAATATTATGAAAAATCATTTTAAATGAAAATAATGTATTTAAAAATATTTTGGAGTTATAAAATGTAACTTTTAATATTTTTGGAGATTTTTCATTAATAATTTAATATTAATGAATTAATAATTTAATATTAATGATATTATATTTATTTGATTATTAAATTAAATAAATAAGATAAAAAAATGATTTAAATGATTTAAAAATCATTTTAATTTAGAATAAAGTGTTAGAAAATATTTTAAATTATAAAATATAATTTTCAATATTTTTGGAGAATTTTCATTAATAAAGTAATATTAATGACATTTGATTTATTTAACTATTATATTAAATAAAGAAATTAAAAATGATTTTATTGACTTAAAAATCATTTAAAAATGAGAAAAATGATTTAAAAATATTTTAAGATATAAATTATGACTTTTAATATTTAGATAATAATTTCATTAATATTTATATATTAATGGTGATGATTTAAAAATGATTTTAAATATTTTAAAAATTATTTAAGTAGAATATTGATGATTTAAAAATATTTTAAGTTATTAATAATAACTTTAATATTTTTACAAGTATGTTATTAATATTTTGATATTATTAAATATTAATAATGATTTGATTATTTGATAATTAAATCATTTAAAAATGATTTAAGTGTTTGAAAAATTATTATAAATTATAATAAGTGTTTATAAATTATTAAAAGCTTCCGGAAAATATTATAAACGATATTTGACTTATCTAAAATAATATTGAAGCTTAGAGACCAAGTGTAATTGGCAGATAACTGTGTTAATTATCGGATAGGGTGACCAGAATACCGAGAATGGATCAAAGTCCAAACAGATCGAAATAGTTAGAAATGATAAGTGTTTATATAGGTTATAAACACTAATGTGACTATGTGGTAATGTGCCTAGGAGAAGTTTGACTGTAAAATACAGTGTTATGTGTTATAAATATTTGTACTAATTGTGAGACCGACATTGTTGAATATAGGTTTTACAAACGCAGTTAATTATATTGTGTTGCTGTAATCAACGTGGAAGGCAAGTTTTCTAACTCAACTTGAGTTATATTCATTCAATTATTATTGGTGGTTAATTATTGCTAATTACACCACATCCAGGGAAGTTATTGTTGATTATTCGCAGTTAGTGCATGCTTAATAATTCAAATTGAATTACTGATTCAGAAATATACATTCGTAGAATTACTGTTGTTGAATATTCAAATCTGTAGAAGTTAGAATTGACAGTGCAGATAATTCCTGTTCATTGTCAAATTGTGTTGAGAAATGTCTTAGCTAATTATTCTGGCTAGACAAACATTTGTTAGAACTTGATAAATTCAAGAAAATAATTCAATTGTTATTGGTAGAATCGATGCCAATTATTTCGGCAAGATCGATAAGTAAGTAGAATTTGAAATCACAGTATTTCGTTGTAAAATCAAAATATTGATTCTAAAACTGAGAAGAACAACCTTTTATATAAAGGGAACATTTTGGGTCGTGAATTCGACCTTTGCGCGCGTTTTGAGTATTATGCATAATATAGGGTACAAGGAGTTAGCCGGCTCCAAGTACTTGCAGAGGGGTATGATTTAATCTTTATGGTTATTTGATACTCCTGGTATATATCAAATTAAATCTTTGGTAGATGCCCGAGAAAATAAGTTCAAAGATCTAGTGTGATCACTCAGTATAAATCTGGAAATTTTTCCACTTTGATATCGTGTAGAATTGATTCTTGTAGAATTTTGAAAGCGTTGTACTCTTTCATTATCAAATTATGGTGTTGCATAGAAAAGGAGAAGCCTTGTTATTGAATAATAATTTGTTCAGCTATTTCAAAGTTCCCCGAACTTTGGTTTCATACTATCAAAATAGATATGATTTTATTGTTGATTCATATACCTTTATTGTATAATCTTAACTTGCGGGGCAAATTTGTTGCTCACCCTTGCTATAAATAAAACATTTCAGCTAGGGTCGAAGTTGCCGGAGGTGCTGTGAAGCAGGACAAGGGAAAAGGCGTAGCTATAAATTAATTATGTTGAATATATTTATTATGTTATATTGTAAGCCCTTTTTGTATATCTAAAGGGTATGTTTGTAATGTTAAGGTTAGAGAACTTGGGTAATGTATTGAAAAACTCTGATAAAAATTTATGTAAGATACTATCTATATATATTATGGGTAGTTAAATGTTATTTATATTGTGGATCGTGAACACCAAACTCGGGACTCAGGTAACCCGAATTTGGGGGTGTCACAAGAATGGAGCTCACATGGCTGCTAATCTATTTATAGAAGCAGGCCAGTTAACTAAACGATCCTATGTGCTCAAGAGCAAGCAAAGAATGCTATATGAGAATAATTCTCAAAGAAGCTCACAACAAAGGATCATCGAGCATCAGTCTAGAAGAACTCATCGTGGAAGCAGAACTTCACAAACACAAGACAGTCAAAGGAGACTACGATCGTAGTGCTGTCAAAAGATTGTAGAGCGATCAGTCTTAAAAATATCCATGCCTAAGATACAAGGAGATCTAAGTGATAATAGTGATTCCATTCAGAAGGAGATATGCAAGGCTGCCTTCTAACACATGTAGAAAAGGGAATCACAGCTGAGAAAAACAACATCAACAATGGGGGAGAAGTAATCTGTTAAGAAGCAACTGTACTGAGGAATTCTATGAAGAAATGTACCAGCTACAGAGTCCAAAAAATTTGTGACTAATGAACCAAATGAAGATCCATAGTCAGTAGAAACATCTCAAAACGCACTACTGATTACCCTTCAGCCACCCAACCCA
This sequence comes from Panax japonicus, assembly GCA_020205505.1. NCBI lineage: Eukaryota > Viridiplantae > Streptophyta > Magnoliopsida > Apiales > Araliaceae > Panax > Panax japonicus. Next base: position 24,817,119 of record CM035107.1, on the reverse strand, counting down.
ACATCGTGAAGTGCCTACGATCAAACATGTGATCGTAGTGTAAGAAGCAGGAGGACACCACGATTACAACAAATGCAATTGTCCAAAGTTTGTAGAGGAACTCCCCATCAGAAAAGGTCAAATGAGATGTCATTACAAATCACTTCTATAGCATTTCATCTGGAAAACGCTTCAGGGACAAACCCGACCCTTAGCTCACTCTAAGAGGTTGGCCCTTCCTGAGCTACCTTGTCCCAGAAGAATTGCTTGATCAAATTCATCTCAAGGACCAAGTCAGTCAACGATCGTAGAGTCAAGGTTGAAGAGAACTCCACGATCGTAGTGCAACCTCAACGATCGTAGAAGACAACTCGACGACTGTAGTTCTACAAAAGGGTGTTCCAGTTCACAAGGAGCTTGAAAAATGAGACAATTGCTCAATCATTCAAAATTAGTAGTTAAGTTCGAATATATCAGTGATCAAACTATGCTGCATCAAAATGAGGATAGAAGTAAAAGCCATCCACTGCAGCATCTCTCAAAAGTTGATCGTTGAGTCTACAAAGGAAATCGTAGAGTCCATAGATGCCTTACCATGCTATTCTACGAATCAAAAGGTCAACGGTCAAAGCCACGTCGTCTAAACGCCTACTCTTCTAAAAGGAAATATCTAACTGAAAAGTTATGGGGAGTTACAGCTCATTACTGGGCATCGTGCAACCAGTGGTCGGTTGACACATCACTGGTTATGCAGAGTTAGAAGGAACTACCATAAAGACTATTTCAAATCTGCAGACAGTTATCAGAAGCTATCGAACCTTTCTCCATCCCATTTTCAAACCCTAAAATCCTCTCAAGAGCCAGAACAGATTTACACTCCAGAGCTTTATCAAATCACAATCAGCCATCTCTTATAAACCTCTTTAAATCAAATACCCATATTCTTCGAACTACTCAAATGGAAAACTGACGAGTAATCACTGGCATTCAGCTCGGAACCAAGTCGTTCGAGAAATCCAAAAAGAAGTTCAAAGACATTCTTGAACTTGTGAAGAAAGCTGGATTCTCAGAATGCCTTGAGGCTAGAACTCGAGTATATGTTGATCTGGTTAAGGAGTTCTACTCAAATGCCTCCATAAACTCCGGAATCCTTTCTACCAAGGTTAAAGGTCAGTCTCTGAAGTTGAAGTCCTCTGACCTCAATCAATGCCTAGGTTTTCCTAACTAAGGACTGAAGAACCTTGATAATGTCAATACTGAACAAGCAAAGGAGTTCATGGGGTACCAAAGAAACCCTAGTCTGAAAGACATGAAGAAGAAGGAGTTTCCAGAGGAATACGAGTTCCTTGCTGAAATACTTGGAAAATGCATACTGTGCAAGGAAACTACACATGACACAATGCTTGACCAACAGTTGAAGATAATGTCAGCAATAGTTCAGAAGAAACAAATCAACTTTGGAGCTATCTTGTTCGATCAAATCTCCAAGTGGGTAGAAAAAGTTGAATTGCAGAAGTCCACCGAAAAACCCCTGACTAAGGTGTTTCACGGTAGACTACTGAGTATTGTGATGAAAAAGAAGTTAGGAGGGAAGATCAATGATGATGAGGGAGAACCTTTGAATATCCACAAATTAATGTCTCCACAATTATTTGTGAATTGGAAAAAGAACCCCAAGGAGAACAGAAGGCTCACTACTGCAAACAGGATCAAGACCTCTACAAAGAAGAGGAAGGCAGAAGAGGTAGAAAGCTCTGAGTCTGATGACTCTGTACCAGCAGAACTCACACCAACCAGAAAGAAATCCAGGGGTGTGAAGAAAGTTGGTGGTGTGAAGAAAGCCCAGACCCCATCAAGAAGAGTCTCCACCAAAGATACAGATGAAGAAGAAAATGGCCTAACTGCTGAAACAACATAGAGAAGAACTAACAGGCTACTTCAAGGGCCATTCAGCAAGAAAGCTAAGGCGGAAAACAAACCAGCCTCAGCTTCCCAAAACAGTACATCTGCTAAAGAGAAGGACGTAGAGTTAGCAGAAGAACATACAAATGCCAAGGCTGAGTCCTCACAGACCAAATCCAGTAGTGAAGGTGAAGCTGGATTGATGAATGAAAATTCAGCATTTGCTGATAAAGAAAAATACTTAAGCCCTGTGGCTAATCCTCAGAGCATTCACTCTGATGATGAAGAAGAGATTCAAGATGACCCAACTACATCTCCAAATACAACTGCCCTAACAAGCCCAGATAATGGGTCAAATGATGTTGATTCTAAAGAAGGAGAACGAGCCCCTTCAAATCCTAGAAGCCCTCAAAATGACTAAAAGGGTGATGAGTTTATGAAAGAAGGGTCTACCCCTGCCAGTGATGAACCTCAAGGAAGGTTGTCTGTTGAACTAGAGGAGTCAGAGTTTGAAGAAGAAGAAGAGTCTAACACTCCCAAAACTGAACCTCCAAGAAGAAGGAAGAGCTACAGATTGCAAGCTAAGTTTGCCTCCAAAAGGAGCAGTGATCAATCAAATGCCATCATTGAATTAAGTGATGATGAGTCTGTATCACAGGAAGAAAGTGCTGAGGAAAGGACCAGCAATGAAGAAGATGAATCAGAAGAAGATCCTGCTGAAGAAGGTTCTGGGAATGAAATACAGCAAGAAGAATTCACTGCTGTAAATGATCAAGATGGTTCAGGCTCTAAAAGAGAAGAAATGGAGAATGATTCCAATTCTAAAAGTCAAGAATCAGAGAAACCAGAATTCTACCCTATCCTCTCTCCAGCAAAATTCACTAGGAGAATAGTGGTAGAAGTCCCAAATGAACCACCAGAGACATCACCAGAAAGATGGGTAAACTATGAAGATGAACAGCTCAAAGTAGTAAGGATGACTACATTTGAGGTGTTTATAAACTATAACAACATGGAACTAGACTGCATAACCATTCTCTACAATCCTGATGACCTACTAATGAGATGGTTCTTCCAATGGATGCCATGGCTAAAGGCCCACACTGAAAGAGATGGAAGCTACTTCAGTTGGTGTTACAAGTAGTTTCCAAGCCTGGAGCTGGTGGCTCAAAACTTCTCAAGGCTGAAAAGTTATGCTACAAAGATGATCACAAACCATCCCCACTTCAAAATCTATCGACATGCAGGAAATCACTATATCCCCTACTATCGTAGAGTGGACTTTGAAGGAAGTAGGAACGTGATCAAGGAGATGATCATAAAGTCTGGCCACTCTACTGCTGAGAGTGCTCAAATACAAAGTCAGAAGCTTCCAACAGCCTAATCAATGCTATCTGACATTCCTTCGTCCTCAACCAGCAATTGGTACTCAATGATTTTTCAGATTTTCCAAGCTTTCGAAAATCTGTCCAAGAATGAAAATCGTAGAGTTCAATCCAATGCTTAACCCGAAGCTGCCCAACAAGAGGATCAAACTATTCTGGAGCAGGAACTACTAAAGAGTTCTGATGAACTAAGTGAGAAAATATCTTTACTCACTGTAGATTCACAGAAGCTGACAACAGCAGGAGATAATTATTTTCAGAACAAACTTCAAGCTACTATGGCTAATGTATCTCTCAATCTCCAAGACGGAGATAACATCTATCAGAAGGCCATACAAGATCAAAAGGCAGAAGCTCTACGAGTTCATAAGTCCAATGAAGAGCAGATTCTAGCCCTCTCTGACAAGATTGATAACCTAAAGCAGTCTTTCTCAGTGCAACTTGAGCTAGGCCAACAAGAACTCAAGTTTGAAGTTGCCAAATCCTCCTACCTAATGGAGAAGCTTATGTCCAACATGGAGCAGCTCTCACAAATGATTAATGACAGAAAGGGGGAGGAAAAGAGGCATAGAAAGAAGAGGAGCAAGAGGCACTCAAAGAAGAGCAGAGGGATAAAAAAGAAGAAGTCAAAGAAGAAGACAACATCTGCATAAAAAGAATCATCATCTGAGGGGGAGCCAAAAGATGATGATCACATGATCGCAGAGTCTGAGGGGGAGCATGTTCAAAAAAAAGCTGAAAGGTAGCAAAGCAAAGACAGAAGGTCATCATCCCAGGGGGGAAAAGATCAAGAACAAACATATAGTAGCTGATCAACAGACATCCTAGAAACATACATGGAGCTAAAGAGGTACATCTCTAACTAGTTAGGTATATTCTGGATCCAGGATGTAAAATGTCTTAATGTATAATTTTCCATATCTTTATAAATGACATTCATGATTATCTGTTTTAGAAATACAGTTGCTCACTGTATATAAGATTCATTCATAACATGCATATGCACTTATTATTTTTGTCATAATCAAATAGGGGGAGATTGTCAGGAATATACATATAAATGATATTCCTATTTTACATATAATTGATTATGATATATATATGTATATATATGAATGAATATGCAAGTATGCTTGCATTAAGAAAAGTTGTAAAGTCATTTGATAGATAATAGAAATATGTATACAAGGACTTAGAATGAATTGATCAAGTATGTTAGGTAGATCCAACATAAGCAAAACAGCTTTATAAAGTTCTTAAAAAGAAATGATGTACAAGGACTATAAATATAGAAAGATCAAGCATGTTAGGTTGATCTTATTATGTAATAGATAGGCTTGTTTGATCGTCGAGTACTGCACCAGAGATCATAGTCTTCCAGGAGAGTCATGGATAACTCAAGAGCTATCGATGCAGAATCGTAGTCTGCAAGATTGTAGATCTCAAAGTTCGTAGACTGCTAGGAGACACGATGAAGGATCGTGGTATATCAAGATGAGCTTCCTCGGGATCGTAGTGTGCTAAGGAAGTCATTTTCAGAATCATAGAGACAGCCTGCCTACGAGCCGACCAATAATCTGCCGAAGCCAAGTTAGAAATGTAGACTACACTCGAAGTCGTAGAGTCTACCGATGCCAAAGCCAAGTCAAGGATCATAGACTAAACTTGAGATCGTAGAGTCTACTAATGCCGTAGCCATGTCAAGGATCGTAGACTACGCTCTGAGTTTGTAGAGTCTATTGATTATATACAGAGATCGTAGTCGAGCAAGATCAGATGAAGATAACAAGCCCAAGGCAGAAACCGTAGAGTGTCAAGATCTGATCTTAGGATAATAGTGTCTGCACAGCCGAAGCTGAATCGTAGAGTGCAGAACTACGACCTCAACAGAAGTGCTCACAATGCATAAGGCAGAATCGTAGAGTAAGTATGATTCTCAACTAATGAGCACTCCCAGAATATCCAAAGGAACAAAGCCTCTGGTTGGCACTATAAAGATACATCCTACCTGAAGGGAACCAGAGAGCACTCAACGAATGGCATGCAAGCTAACAGAAGATCTAAGAACCAACCCAATCAGCATCAAGATTGAGTTGTAAAGCCATTTAAGAAGAAGTATTCCACAAGATGATTATAAGAAGACTTCAGTAACTGACTAAGGAAAGTCAGCAAGTGCAGTAGCTGTCCAGTGAACAAAAGACAACGATCTTGGAAGCAACCGAGATCGTAGTGTTTTCCAAACAAAGAAAGAACTGATGGAAAGTGAACCAAGATACTGGTTAGCCTCTGAAGAACAAGGCTAAAGTGATTAAGCGTAGGGTCAGTCCATCGATGATAAGTGAACGGGAGATCACAAGGAGAAAGCGAGCTGGACACACCACAAATCTGAAGTGTCTTGCTATTCATAGGGGACCAGAGCAAGGAGTTAGGCCATCAGTCTCTGAGAACAGTCGAAGCAAACAGAAGTGTTGAAGCACTGCACAATACAAGGAAGAGGTGTACTACATTGGAGATCCAATCAACACTCTTCATGATCGTTGTGTTAACTCTACCAATCAATGAGCAACACTCAATATGACACTGCGATCAGGTCTAAGAAGACAAGCATCAGAATCGTAGAGTTCGAACAACCAAAGATTGAAGCATTGGCAGGTTCAAACTGAAGGATGGTATTCGGACAAAAGCTTATTGAGAGCATCGATGCAAAAGGACAACCTCTGATCGAGAAATAAGAAGGAGATAATAAAGTCTTCAACCTGCCTAAGACATTAAAGTGATATCTCTGTTGGGTAGGTAAATCAGTAGACTGCAATGTCAGATAAAGTATGACATGTCACATCAACAGTCTACCTCTGTCAACTCGAGATCTGTGAAGAAATTTGAATAGCCTTCAGCGGCTACTTTCCAATGGAAGGATTGGGAAGGAGTATAAATCTGGAAGAGCTTCAAAGATCAAGGGTTGCTAGAATTGCCGAGTTTGGAGAGAAGGTGGACTGTACTAAACCACGTAAGATAGTGAGTCTGAAGGCTCACTCTACGATCCACCAAGAACACTCAGATTCATGCAAAGGAAGAAGTAGAAGTTAGAGTTCTACTATGTAGAAGTGAGAGTTCTACTACAAGAAGAGTGTTCTGAACTGCCAAGAGAAAGAAGAGCATCATGTCATTATGGTTTCCATCATGGGAAGACTCTAAGTACAATAGAGAAGGGCTCACAGTCATCTTAGCAAGTCCATCATGAGAAGACATCAAGTATCAAGAAGGGAGATCGCAAATGTCATCATGGTGGCAAGCATGAGAAAGTTTCTAAGTACCAAGAAGAAGAACTTACAGTCATCTTGGAAACTTATTATGTGCAGCCATCATGTATCAAGAGAAAGATCTTCAAGGCAGTTCATCAAGGGATCATCTGAAGAGGTTGAGTAACTGAAGAAGCTGAGCATCATGCAACACTCAACTGCACTTCAAGGATGATCACGCCAAGCTGCTAAGAATAGAAGATGTTCAGAACATGAAGACATCTTAGCAGCTTAGCACCAACTCAAATAAACAACAAAAGTCAGGGCCTAAGGGGTCCTTGTCTGAAGGGACTAAATGAAGCCAGTGACGGAGGGGTCCTTGTCCGGAGGGACTAAACGGAGTTCCAAGCCTACTGGGCTTGAAGAGTTCCGCGGGAATTAGAGGATTCCCAAGGCTGCTAGCCTTGAAGTGTTCTTAGTGAACTGAAGTCCCAAGGCTGCTGGCCTTAAAGGAATCTTAGTGATTCAGGGTGCTTCCTTTCCTTAGTGGAAATCCTGCTAGTTGAAAGCAGAATAGTGGATTAGGAACTTGAGTCTCTGAACCACTTAAAACCCCTTGGGTCTTTTACATTATGTTATTTACATTATGTACTATAACTGCTATAACTTCTATGTATGTTTTAACTGCTTACATCCAAACTAACTCTACGAACAATGTATGTATGATTATGAATATATCAATGAAGGGGATTTTTTACTTATTTTGTTGTGCTTGAAAAGATTCTTGTGTTTATAATATGTTAAATTATGAGCAATACAAAGTAAACCAGAAAAGTATTTGAAATAAAAAGGATCTATTCAACCCCATCTATTGTGCCTACTGGAAACTAACATAAACTACAGATCTAAAATATAAAACATCAAAAATCATGAATAGTCAGAGATCTATGGCTCTTGAAATTAGCTTGTCAGACCACAATCATGTTCTTGGATAGTTTTTGAAAAACATCATGTTAAAGCATTTTGATGCTATGGATCTATGTTAGATCATCATAGATGTGACAACCCGAGAATTTAGACAATTTATTAAAATCTTAAATGATTGATTTAAGGTCAAATATTAGACCTAGACAGAAAATAAGTGTATGCGTATGATGTTATTGGGATTTAATTTTGAGGATTTCAAAATTCGGTGAAGGATTTAGGTGAATTATTCGGGATTAAGGATTTATGTGATTATGTTCTGTGTATATGGTTAATGATGTGTTAAGAATGTGGTTAAGGGTAATGGGTTGATCAGATAAATTACATCTGTGATAAACCCTAAGTATATATTAAGAACGTCAATGTTCAGTTAGAAAACCCTAACGTCTGATAAGAAATCCTAGAAATCGGTTCTAGAAACCCTAGTTTTAGTTCCGGGAATCCGAAATCCTAAATCGGATATTGAAAACCTTAGATTGGGAATGCAATGTATGTATAAAGTTAAACGTCATTAATATTAAATTAATTAGGGAAAACCCTAATAAATTATCTAAAATCTTAATTGATTGTTTGAAAACCCTAATACCAGATCTGAAAACCCTAATTTCAGATTCTGATAAAATAAAACCCTAATCTGGGAATATAACGGAGAATTATAATGCTTATGTGGTATTAATTAAGTATGAATTAGGGTAAAGATTAATTAATTAGCAAACCCTAATTTCCAATTTTTGGAACCCTAATTGTTCTGTCAGAAACCCTAATGCGCAATTGTGGATTTAATTGCTAAAATTAGAAATGTTAATTAGGAAACCCTAATCCTAGTTATTTCAATTTATGAGTAATTAGAAAACCCTAATCTAATTACGAGATTTAATTTCTAAATTAGAAAATCAAAATTTTTCTATTAGAAACCCTAATTCAAGGGTTTTGAACCTTAATGACCATTTGACCCTAATTGCTTAATTAGCAATTGTAATTAGGAAATGCTAATCCTAACTAGCAAGATTTAAAGTGTGATAAAGAAATTATTATATAATTAGTAAATTCTAATTATAAGTTAAAAATGTTAATTTTTATTTTTATAACCGAAATTCGAAAATGTTAGAAATTTAATTTGCAAAGTTAAGGGTTAAAACCTAAACCCTAAAATGCCCCAAACCTTAAACCCTAAGGGTTTCATCAAATGGCAATTTATGGAAATAAAATTTGCATGAAAATGACATTAATACCCTTTAGCATGCTTTAATAGGTTGGAGTGCAAATCTTCCCAAGATTTTGGTTTGGTGACCAACCCTAACACTAGCCTAGCTCTAGCCCTAACCATGTGTCCAGAATTCAGCAGCCACAACATGCTATTCATTGAATCAAGCATTCTATAAATGGATTTGGAGAGAGAAAGTGTACAAAAACTTAGCCAATCTCATTCTTGCTCTCACCAACTCCCATTATCTCTCAAACCCACGAAATTTTAGTGTGATTTCAGTCTCAATTCAAGCCCCACATGTACCAAAAATAGATCAAATAATCAGTGCATGAATCAAAGCTAGAAAGGTATAAAACCCTAAAATTTCGAAATCTGTGATTTTATGTTGTTTGATGTTAGTTGTTAATTAAATATGTGTTATAGATGTCAATTAGAGATCTGGGTTGTTGGATCATGGATCCATAACACCTAGATGCTCGAAACTAGCAATTTAGAAAATCTGGGAAAAAGGAAAATATAAGATCTGACAAGCCAATGTCAGGGCTTGTAGATTTTTCTGTGTTAATGATATGTGGTATTTGAAGTTATATATGTGTAGCATGCCATGAAGGCTTTATTCTGGAACAGGAATCAAGGTTATATCATGTCTAGATTAAAAGTTACAAGCGGTCAAACCTAGTTGACCGACCACGATTTCTGTTTCTGGGTAAGCCCAGATTTCTCCAGATCGTCTGACAAGCTTTTTGGAGCTCTTAATCTTGATGTTGTTTAATGTTATGGCCATGTTATTGACTGATCCTTGTAGCTTGTCATGAGTTCTACTCATCTATGTTTTTATGTTACACATATCCATAACAGAAATCAAGATATTAGTGGTCAAAAGTGAGTTGACCTTCAGCCTTTTGAACTTTCTGGAAAACCCAGAAAATTCAAGAACCGTTTTCTAGCCTCTACTTTGACCAACCCAGATCTTGTGTATGTAATGTTTTTAGGTTGTTATGATGTTATAAAGTTGTACTCTGACATCAATACTACAATTGTGAACCTTTATATCACACAAAACAGTCTTAGAATCGAAGTTATAGGGATCCAAAGGAGGTACCTTGACTGTTCTTCATTTTCTGGGTAACCCAGAAAATGAAGAACACGTCTGTTAGATATTTTGGCTGCCCAGATCTTGATGTTAAGTTGTTGGATTGCCATGAAACTTGATATGTAGTTGTAGTATTACATAAATACTACAACATGAAATCAATCACAGGCCCAGAAATCATAAGGAACACGGATTAAATCGCGGTCAAACCATAACCCTTGTTAAGCTAACTGTCAGTGTTCTTGAGTGAAGAACACCAACGACGACAGACAAGTGTCGCTAAGGCCTTTAGCGACAGTTTATTTATTAATTTCCGGAAATGAATTAAAAATTAGAAAAAAAATGGTTTTTAATTATTAAAAATACTTAATAAATTATGAAAAATTATTTTAAAGCTTGAAAAATAGTTTTTAACTATTTTGAGTATATTTTGAAAATATTTAATATTTATGGAATATAAATGGTATTTATTTATTTAATTATAATATTAAATAAATTATTTAAAAATAATTTTAATTCATGAAAAATCATGAAAAATAATATTATGGTATAAGAAAATATTTTAAGTTATTTTTGATGACTTTTAATATTTTGTGAGAAAATTCATTAATTACTCAATATTAATGATAATTAGTTTATTTAATAGATATATTAAATAAATTATGAAAAAATAGAATTAATGTTTTAAAAATCATATAAAAATTATTTAAGTGTTATAAAAATATTTTAAGTTATAAAATATAACTTTTGATATTTTGGCATGAAAATATTAATATTTTAATATTAATAGCAATTATCGGATAATGGATTTAAGTGTTTAAAAATCATATAAATATGATTTTAGGGTATTAAAAATACTTTGAAATATTATAATTATATTATAATATTATGTAATGATTATCATTAATATTTTATATTAAATGAATATTAATGATTAAGGAATTATGTGGTATTTAATTTATTTAAATACGGTTTTAATGATTGAAAAATGTTAATAAATGGTAATAATTATCCAAAAAATTATTACGAGCCTAGGAAAAATGTTTTGTCTGATTAGAAAATTATCTGTGATATTATTAAGTGTTAAGTCAGAGTTTAACTGAACTTAAACTTGAGTATTGACCGACTAGATCGTTGGGATGTTAGAATGGTGTCGATTTCAACTCAAACTTAAATAGTCTGACTTAATATTAGGTCTTGTGTGCTATATAGATTGATAGGATTATGTGGTAATGTGTTTAGGTTATTCTGTGTAAAAATATAACAGTATTATACTGTGATGATATTATTCTAATATTGGAGATCTATATTATTAATATTAGGTCTTCGGGGTAAAGCGTTATTAAATTACGTTGCGGTAATCAACGGTTCAGGCAAATTTTCTTTTACTTAACTCTAATAAGAGTAGTTTCTTCAAGCTTATGGTTAATCATTGTTGATTGCCAAGAAAATTGTATTCTGTACATCTTGCATGTATAAGTCAGGTATGAAAGGCTGATCACCTTCATTAGCAGTTGGTTCAGAAATGTTTGTTCATGTATAATACTTGTTCAGTCAAAAAATTTGTTCGTGCTAGTTCTCAATTATATTGATGAATTATAGCAAGCCCTTTATTCATACTCTTCAATCATGATATATCGTTATATTATTGTATATAAACTTGTTGGGCAACTTGCATGCTCACCCTTGCTATATCATGATAAAACATTGCAGATAAGGTGAATGCATTCGGATACAGGAAAAGGTTAAAGTCAAGTTCATCTTGGGATATAAAGTGCGGCTAGTATGTAATAGTATAGTTTAATAAATGTGTTATATGTTAGAAAATTTAAGAAATGTGTATTAAGTTAAGGTTACTCGACCTTGGGGAATAGTGTAGAATGTAATGTATAAACAATTTTTGTTTATATCTTTCGCAAATAGTTATAGAATTAGTGTACCGAGTCCGCGGCGATTCGGGGCCCGGATTCGGGGCTACTACAATAGATCATTCTTTAGCACAAATCTAAACACATAAACACAACTTTTGTCTTAGCATACAAGATCAAAAATCAAAATAAAGTTTATACCTTTTCTTGAATATGCTTTGATCTTGCCTTACCAATCTGATCTAGATGTTTTAGAGGGCTAAAATGTGACTGAAATACTTGAGAAATTCATAGGGTTAGAGAGGGAAGGAGTTGGTGAGAGCTTAGATAGAAAATAATCCAAATACACGAACTTTCTCTCTCTTAGATCTCTATATAAGATGATATAAAGCTTAGATTTGATGTGTTGGTTGATATTGTTGGATATTTTAAGTCACCAAGTCAATATAGTGGGTCACTAACTAAATTTGTTGGAAATTTTACAAGTTAACTAATTAAAGAATTGAAAAAGGGCATTTTGGTCATTTGTATAACAATTTTAATGGCTTGATTGTTAATTGCCCAAACCCTTAGGGTTTAACTCTAAGATTCTAACTCTTAGGTTTTAAAATATCTAATTCTAGAAATTTCTAATTAGGGTTTCTAAAAAGCAAAAAAATTAGATTTCTAAAATAAAATTAGGGTTTTAAATAGTAATTAGGGTTTCCTAATTATATTAACGTTTACTAATCACTTTAGGACATACTAATTAGGATTAGGGTTTCCTAATTAGGTTTTAGGATTTTTGAATTTAAAATTAGGGTTTTTCAGCTTTCGATTAGGGTTTCTAACAGTACGTTAGGGTTTCTGTGACACCCCCAAATCTTGGTACTTTATTTTCTCAGAATTTGGTGTTCACTTAATCAAAACATTCATTTCTAACTACCCAATTATAATAAAATTGAATAATCAAAACCTGCCCATACATGATAAAACTTAAATAAAATCTCCCAGGTTATCTAACCTTTAACAACAATCATTCAAATGGAGAAATTTAAATAAACTTCATTACAATCTCTAAATCAAAGTCTGAAAGTAAAATATCAAAACTATTACAAGTCTTCAGTATTTATTCATCTTTCCTTTTCCCTTACTGGTGCTAGGTACGTCACCCGTTTCAACTTTAGTTGTAAGAAATTTTACAGGCAAGAGTGAGTAAACAAGGCCCACTTGAAATAAAAATAAATAAATCTTTAAACTTTTACATCAATTGCCAATATTAGGCTCAATAGAACTGAACAATATATTCTATTAACTTTCTGAAAATTATAACATTTACTGAGGTTCTAATGACCACGAATCATATCCATATTTATAAGTAATCTTTCAACTTTAACTTTAACAGTCATAAGACTATAAGGACTCCACGTACTTAGGGGGATCAACCCTTCGTACAATGTATTGTGCACAACCATTTTAACGCTAAGCGTAAACCTCTATTAAAAGAGTTGTTCATCTCAGTATTTAGAGTACAAGTCCGCACCAAAGGAAGTTTGGTTTGGATAAGCTTTCAAGGAAATTTGAAATTTATTGAACATCAACTAAGGGGTAGTTGAATAAGACCAATACCACTATACTATAAAATAATCTTGATTGAATCAATTATAGTAAACTAAAGTCATGCATTAGGAATAATCTAATAGCATACAATTTGAATAACTATAGCATACCTTGCTTGAACAACACTAAGCCAAGGTTAATTAGAATTGAAAAATAAGCATGTATATCATATATAGTTGTGCATGCTAAACCACAAGTTAAATACAAGAATAACTTGCTACAAATAACTTACATCATTATATTGTAATCGAATTGAAAATAGTAATTGAATTAACAAGATAATAGATTAGAAAAATTGTATCGTCATGAGTAACTAGATACAATGACTTACCCAATAATAGGCAATCTAGCTCAACAAAAGTGTAGAAGTAGCAACTTACAACAATTGTAATTGAATTTGAAAACAATAATGTACCAAATGAAATTAAACTAGCACAATGAAGTTTTGAGTTAGAGAACTTGCTCAATTATAAAATAGACTTAGAAAACTTGCCTTGCTCATATGCTAAACCAAATCAATACGAATCACAATATCTTATAAACATATGTCATCATGACATAGTTAGCCATTACCACTTTACAAACATAACTAAGTGTGTTCATCATTTAAAATTAGATTTTTAATCACATAATCACAAGCTAATCTTTAATAACATAATTATTCATATTATAGAAATACTAACATTAATATTTTACAGTCTTACTACCATCACATAGTGTTTCTTAAAATTTCGTGTACAAAAGTACACTGTCAGACCATTTTTCTTACTCGAGCTGCGACGCCACAGTTTACATTGTGGTTCGCGCTGCGGCGCTGAGTTGGCGTTGCGGCTCAGGTCACAGGCCATTGGTTGGCATTGCGGCGTGGCGCCGGCACTGCGACGCAATATTTATACTGCTGGGGCACGCTGCGGCGCCAGACTCCAGAATCTGGTGACCAAGCTCGGCAACAGTATGAACAAAAACCAATTTGGCCTAAAAGCTCAAATCTAATAGACTGATTAACATGTAATACACATATAGACTTCATATAAACATATTGTGAAGACTTCTAACATGTTTCTACTCATAAAATAACATAAACATCAAATTTACAACACCCAATTTCAATGTTTTTGGCAAAAACTCTATTATTCACATTTTTAATGAAAATCAACACTATGATTTTGTTTTTCAATCAAAATAGAAATTTCAAAATATCATAGTTATGATTATACATACTCTATCAATTTCCATAATCAATTTATCAATTTAACAACTAATTAAACCTTAATTTCTATTTTAAATTAAGCCATACTCATATATTTTTCATATGAACACTCTATAATATATTTTCATCACAAAACACATACAATAATGAATTAATTTCTCTATAATCATGCATAAACTCTTGAAATAACCTTATAATCAATAATCATACAAAACTATATACATAACAACAATTTATCTTTTATAAAAATTTCATAGAGAACTTTTTGGAAGAAGAAGAAAACTAATTTTTAAAGAAAAGATTAAGCTCCTAACTTTGATTAAGAAGATGATGGTTATTCTCAAGCTTCTTCTCTCCAATTCCTTTCTCAAAAACCTGTTAGAATCACTCACTTTCTTTCTAGAGTTTTCTCAACTTTTTCTCTGTGTTCTTCTTCTCATTCTCTCTTCTCCCAACCCTAGTTTACGTATTATCATATAATGTATAATGATAATAATATAGATATTAAGTATATGATTTTAACTGACATCAGTTATAAAATTTTTAAAATCAAAAGTCATAAGGCTTGTTTGGCTAGGCTTAATAAAATAACTCTTTAATCCTTACACCTTGTTTGGTAAGTCTAACTAAAACAAATAGATTAATCCTTATACCTTGTTTGCTAAAACATCATTAGATTAAAGACTTATTATGCAATAAGACATGTTTGGCAAAAACTAAATTAAATCTTTTAATTTATTTTTAATAACTCCTTTATAGCAAGATTATTTGTCACACTTCTATTAAATTAAATAATCAATTTAATCAATTCAAATACTAATCTATTAAATTACTTTCACACATAAATCATTATCACATAATTATAATTTCCTTTATAATTTTATTCAACCAACTAACACTTTATTTTAATCACAATTCTAATTAAAATATTATAATCCATTTAATCCTTATAAGCTCTCTAGCTTACTTATTAAATTAAATTACTATATAACCTCATAACAATTAATTTTCTTAGCTCCTAAATTATTTATTCAACAAATAATTAACTAAGCCACATCAACTCAAATTGTCATTATATACTTATATAATTTAATAAATATTTAATATTGCAAATAAATATTTAATATATATTATTTAATTATTTATTCAACAAATAATTAACTAAACCACATCAACTCAAATTGAAAAATTATTTATTCAACAAATAATCATATCCATTAAATACTTATACAAATCAATAAATATTTAATATTACACTTTAAAATTCTTGAATGCTACATCATTCCCTCCTTACAAGGATTATGTCCTCAGAATCACAACTCAAACAAATCATTCATTACATTCTTTCCTACTTATAAAGATTCGGTCCCCAGAATCGAAGACACAAATTAAACAAATAACTCAGGGTATTCTTTTAAAATTTTCTATTTGAGTTCCCACGTAGCTTCTTCAGCGTTGTGGTTACTCCATATCACCTTCACAGAAGGTATCACTTTATTCCTGAGCACTTGTTCTTAACTTTCGACTATCTGGATAGGAACCTCTTCATAAAACAAATCTTTCTCGAACTGTAACGGTTCATACTCGATCACATGTTTGTAGTCGGGTTTATATGGTCGTAACACCAAAATGTAAAAAAATTATGAATGTTTTCCAACTCTGGAGGTAGAGCTACCTCGTAAGCCACTTCTCCCACTCTTCGCAGCACTTCAAAGGGTCCAATAAACCTTGGGCTTAGCTTTCCCTTTTTACCGAAATGAATTTTCCTCTTCTAGGGAGAAACTTTTAGGAATACAAAAGTTCTTATGTCGAATGCACGATCTTGTCTGTGTTGATCAACATACTTTTTCTGTCTGTCTTGGGCTGCTACTAATCTTGTCCTAATGAGTTTGACAACATTAGTAGTTTATTGCACCAGTTTTGGTCTTAACAGTTGGCGTTCACCGACTTCATCCCAGCACAGTGGAGTTCTGCACTTTCTGTCGTACAATGCCTCGTAAGGTGGCATGCCGATGCTCACGTGATAACTATTGTTGTAAGCAAATTCCACCAACGGCAATTGTTCTTCCCAACTTCCTTTAAAGTCCATGTCACATGCTCTCAGCATATATTCCAATGTCTGAATTGATCGTTCGCTTTGGCCATCTGTTTGTGGATGATAAGCCACACTCATTTGCAACTGTGTCCCCATGCATTCTTGTAGTCTCTTCCAGAAATTCGATGAGAATGGCGGATCTCTATCGAACACAATTGATACTGGCACTCCATACCTCGAAACGATCTCTTTAATGTACAATCTTGCCAACTGATCAAAATTAAATCTAACTTTTATTGGTAGAAAGTACGCTGATTTCATCAGTCTGTCCACTATCACCCAAATTTTATTGCATCCTCTCTGAGTAGTTGGAAGACCCACCACAAAATCCATCGTGATGTGTTCCCACTTCTATTCTGGTATTTCCAACGATTGAAATAACCCGCTGGGTCTTTGATGTTCAACTTTTACTCTTTGACATGTCAAGCATTTTGCTACGCATTCTGCAACGTCCCTTTTTCATATTCGGCCACCAAAAATGTTGGCGCAAATCTTTATACATTTTTGTGCTTCCTGGATGAATTGAATATCTTGAGCTATGAGCTTCGGTCAAAATTTCTTCTTTCAGTTCTAGCACTGCTGGAACCCAAATTCTTCCCTCGAACTGTAGTAATCTTTTGATATCGACATTGTATTTTACATCACCGCCTTCAACCAGATTCTCTTTGATTTTCCCACACTCTTCATCTTGTAGTTGAGCATCCTTCACTTTGTCCACTAAAGTTAGACTGGCTTCTATCTGGAATAGTTGTTCGTCAGATTCTTTTGAAAATTTGATTTTCAACTCCAGTTTTGTCATTGCTGAAATTAGTTCCTCCCGAGTTGTTATCAGCATCAACTTTTCCCGACCTTTCCTGCTTAAAGCATCTGCCACCACTTTCGCTTTTCCCGGATGATAAAAGATTTCACAATCATAATCTTTTATCAATTTCATCCACCTTCTTTGACATATGTTCAAATCCTTCTTAGTGAAAATATACTTCAGATTTTTGTGGTCTGTGTAGATCTCATATTTCTCTATATAAAGATAGCGTCTCCATATCTTCAAAGCAAATACAACTGTAGCCAATTCCAAATCATGAGTCGGATACCATTTCTCATAATCCTTCTGTTGTCTTGATGCATAAGCAATAACTTTGCCGTTCTGCATAAGAACACAACCCAACGCTTTATGTGAGGCATCAATATACACAACAAAATTTACTGTATTATTTGGTAATGACAACCTAGGTGCCATACTTAACTTTTTTTTCAAATCTTGGAAACTCTCTTCACACTTCTCCGTCTAAACAAATTTTACAGATTTCCTTGTCAAATTTGTTAGCGGAGTGGCTATCTTAGAAAAATCTTGAATAAATCTTCTATAATAACCGGCCAGTCCCAAGAAACTCCTCACCTCCGAAGGTGTCCTTGGTTGTTCCCAATTTATTACAACTTCCACTTTTGATGGATCCACTGAAATCCCATCTTTGTCAATCACATGACCCAAAAATTGTACACGGTCGAGCCAAAATTCGCACTTAGAGAATTTTGCTTAAAACTTTTTCTTTCTTAGTGTTTCCAATGTAAAACGTAAGTGTTCCACGTGTTCTTCTTTAGTCTTGGAATACACTAGAATGTCTTCAATAAATACCACTACAAACTTGTCTAAGAATGGTTTAAACACCATGTTCATCAAATCCATGAATGCAGCAGGGGCATTAGTTAAACCAAAAGACATCACCAGAAACTCGTAATGTCCGTACCGAGTTCTGAATGTCGTTCTAGGTATATCCTCCTTTCTTACCTTCAATTGGTGATACCCACTTCTCAAATCAATTTTCGAGAAATATTTAGCACCCTTCAGCTGATCAAACAAGTCATCTATTCTAGGCAACGAATACCTGTTCTTAATAGTGACTTTGTTTAACTCTCTATAATCAATGCAAAGACGCATTGTTCCATCCTTCTTCTTAACGAATAAAAGT
Source organism: Panax japonicus (assembly GCA_020205505.1). Taxonomy (NCBI): domain Eukaryota; kingdom Viridiplantae; phylum Streptophyta; class Magnoliopsida; order Apiales; family Araliaceae; genus Panax; species Panax japonicus. Next base: position 24,798,591 of record CM035107.1, on the reverse strand, counting down.
GGAGCTCCCCACGGCGATACGCTTAGTTGAATATATTTCTTGTCTAGCAACTCTTGCAATTGTACCATCAATTCCTTCATTTCCACCGGAGTCATTTTGTACGGGGCCTTCGATATCGGTGTTGTTCCCGGCGATAAGTCGATCACGAACTCAATTTCTCTGTCAGGCGGAAGTCCTGGCAAATCTTTTGGAAACACGTCTTCGAATTCTCTCACTGCCGGTATTTCTTCTAGTTTCACACCCTTCTTCTGAGTATCGACTATGTAACCTAAATAGCCCACACAACCTTGACTCAATAATTTCTTGGCCTGCATAGTCGTCAGACATTTCATTTATCTAGGCGACTTGCTACCATAAAATACTAACTTTGACGGAGTCATAAGGTTTACACACTTCTTGTGACAATCGATTACTGCCCCATATATGAACAGCCAATCCATCACCAAAATTACATCAAATTCCCCGAGTCTAATTGGAATCAAATCTACCAACAAGATATTCTCCTTAATGTTCACCCTACAATTCTTGTATACGAATCTAACAGGGATTACTTCCTTATTCGCAATTTCTATGTTCAAAGGAAAATTCAGTTCTTCTCTAGGAAATTCTAACCTCTTAGCAAATTCATCCGATATAAACGAACAAGTAGCACCCGAATCAAATAATACATAAGCATTTATATCATAGATTGGGATAATACCTGACACCACGTCTTTTGATTGCACAACATCTTACACAATCATGTTGAAGGTTCTGGCTGTGGGTTTATTTGATGTTGCAGATCCTGCAATGGCCCATGTACCTCTATTATTACCTCCATTGCTTCTGGTTGTTACTCCGTCCTTCTTCTTAGTGCATTCACGAGCAAAGTGATCATTGGATCCGCACGTGAAGCATACATTCTTCTTCGGTTGAGTGCAACTTGGGGCGATGTGACCCTCCTAGTCATAATTGAAGCATACTCGCTTCCCCATCAAGCACGTACCCGTATGGAATTTCTCGCATATCGTACATGCTTCAAATATTTTATTTTACTGGTTACCCTACTGGTATCCAGCACCCATGCTCCCATTCCACTTCCTCTTCAAGCTATTGCTATTGTTGTTGTTGTTGTTGTTATTGTTGTTTCCACCTCTACCACTCCCATTCTTAGTCTCATTCTTATTCCTCTTCTTCTTTTGTTCCTGGTTGAACTTTGTCACTGACTCGCCTCCACCTTCAGTGAGTACTGCTTTCTCCATCACCGCTGCAAATGTCTTCAACTGGAATAGGGAGACCCTACTGTACAGACAGGGCTTCAGTCCCTGTTCAAATCTCTTCGCCTTACGCTCGTCTGTGCTGACCTGATATGGTGCAAACCTCTCCAATTCCTTTAACTTTGTGGAATACTCAGATACTGTCATCGTTCCTTGCTTTAGTTCCAGAAACTGTACTTCCAGCCGACTCTTCGAACTCTCTGGGAAATAGGTCTCGAAGAAAAACTCCTTAAACCTATCCCAGGTCATCACTCCTGGCCCTTCACGAGTTTTATTGGCCTGCCACCAATAACTAGCTTCTGCTTTCAACATGAATGTTGCGAAAGCAGTCTTCTGGTCATTCCCTGCCCTAGCAACATTGAACACCTTTTCTATCTCCATAATCCAGGTTTGTGTTTCGACTGGATTCATAGACCCACGGAATTCAGGTGGTCCAACCACCTTGAAATCCTTAAACGTTGTACCATGGTTTTGTGGTTGATTCTGCAACGCTCCTGTCAGTAGTGTCACTAGTTATCGAACGGGGTTATCGTCAACATTGTTGTTATTGGTAGTTCTCTCATTGTTTCTCTGTCGGGGTGGTTCACGTCTGGGAGGTATTTTCTGTTGAAACAAAACATCTATTAGACTATTACTCAGCTTCTTTAAGTATTTTCTAATTAACTTGTCTCCATAAAAGAAATAACCACATAAAACATAACACTTTGAATAAAGTAACAACTTTTATTTATTCAAAACCTTTTTGCAAAATATAAAACAATAGCATCACTGCTATCTACATTACTTTCCTGAACTATAAAAGTTTCAGGACAACATCATAGTCATATCCCATAGGTTGCATAACACTTGGGATTTACAATTTATTTAACCTTTCACTCATCATACAATAGCTACGATGTTCTATTAAGATACTTCTTAGCCCTATCATGTTCTTCCTCCATGACTCAAAACATTGTTCTTCGATCTAACACGAATGATGGCAGCGTCTCGAACTGAATCAGATATCCTATGAACAGATATTGAGCACGATTAATTGCGGTGTTAAATACTTTATCCATCTCTTCCATCTTCATCCTCTTTACTTGTGTGTCTCTTACTGCTAATCTGGTTCATTTAAAAGCTTCCTCATAAGCATCTTCAGCTCTTGCCCTCTTAGCAGCTTCTTCTCTCAGCTTGTTCTTCAGTTCAGCGACCACTTCGATCAGTTGCTCTTTCTCTCCTTCATTCTGTACTAGTTTCTCCTCGACATTTGTCAATCGTTCTTCACGATCCTGGATCTCGTCGTCTTTTTGTGTCATCGCAGTCTGTTGTTCAGCTACTATCTCCTGCAACTCCTCAACTGTATCTTAAAGTTCCACATTACGATCATGCACCTCATCATATATACGGCCTGCTATCGAGTTAAGAGGAATCCTTTCCTCCTCGACCTCGTCATCCTCATCCTCCTGTGGTAACTCAACGGGATCCTCCTCATATGTCTCGACATCATCATCCTCATCCTCAACTACTGTGACCAACGGGGCTGACTCCCGTGGCAGTAGTTGTTCCCAAATTACCTGAATGTCGCGAGGCTCCTCCTCTATAGGCATTTGAGGTCCCTCCTCCCTAGCCTAACTGGATTCTCCGACAATAGTCATCCTTAAAACAAAGTTTTAATGATTTAATTATTAATCATTACTACTCGACACTCACGAGTACATAAACTATAAACATATAAGCACATAGGTGTTTTATTACTTCTTTTTTAAAACTCGATAAGAGTTATCTCCACTATCTTTTCAAAGGTTACTTCCTAAGGCTTTTTCCCCCACCTAAGGTTCATAACCTAAAGCTTTGATACCAACCTGTGACACCCCCAAATCCTGGTATTTCATTTCCTCAGAATTTAGTGTTCACTTAATCAAAACATTCATTTCTAACTACCCAATTATAATAAAATTGAATAATCAAAACCTGCCCATACAGCATAAAACTTAAATAAAATCTTCCAGGTTATCTAACCTTTAACAACAATCATTCAAATGCAGAAATTTAAATAAACTTCATTACAATCTATAAATCAAAGTCTGAAAGTAAACTATCAAAACTATTACAAGTCTTCAGTATTTATTCATCTTTCCGTTTCCCTTACTGGTGCTAGGTACGTCACCCGTTTCAACTTTAGTTGTAAGAAATTTTACAGGCAAGAGTGAGCAAACAAGGCCCACTTGAAATAACAATAAATAAATCTTTAAACTTTTACATCAATTTCCAATATTGGGCTCAATAGAACTGAAAAATATATTCTATTAACTTTCTGAAAATTATAACATTTACTGAGGGTCTAATGACCACAAATCATGTCCACAGTTATAAGTAATCTTTCAAATTTAACTTTAACAGTCATAAGACTATAAGGTCTCCATGTACTTAGGGGGATCAACCCTTTGTACAATGTATTGTGCATAACCATTTCAACGCTAAGCGTAAACCTCTATTAAAAGAGTTGTTCATCTCAGTATTTAGAGTACAAGTCCGCACCAAAATGAAGTTTGTTTTGGATTAGCTTTTAAGGAAATTTGGAATTTATTGAACATCAACTAAGGAGTAGTTGAATAAGACCAATAACACTATACTATAGAATAATCGTGATTGAATCAATTATAGTAAACTAAAGTCATGCATTAGGAATAATCTAATAGCATACAATTTGAATAACTATAGCATACCCTTCTTAAACAAAACTAAGCCAAGTTTAATTAGAATTGAATATTAAGCATGCATATCATATATATTTATGCATGCTAAACCACAAGTTAAATACAAGAATAACTTGCTCCAAATAACTTACATCATTATATTGTAATCGAATTGAAAACAATAATTGAATTAACAAGATAATAGATTAGAAAACTTGTATCATCATGCGTAACTAGATACAATGACTTACACAATAATAGGCTATCTAGCTCTACGAAAGTGTAGAAGTAGCAACTTACAACAATTGTAATTGAATTTGAAAACAATAATGTACCAAATGAAATTAAACTCGCACAATGAAGTTTTGCGTTAGAGAACTTGCTCAATTATAAAATAGAGTTAGAAAACTTGCCTTGCTCATAGGCTAAACCGAATCAATACGAATCACAATATCCTATAAACATATGTCATCATGACATAGTTAGCCATTACCACTTTACAAACATAACTAAGTACGTTCATCATTTAAAATTGGATTTTTAATCACATAATCACAAGCTAATCTTTAATAACATAATTATTCATAGTATAGAAATACTAACTTCAATATTTTACATTACTATTATCATCACATAGTGTTTCTTAAAATTTCGTGTACAAAATTGGACTGTCAGACCATTTTGCTAACTCGCGCTGCGGTGCCACAGTTTACACTGTGGTTCGCACTATGGCGCTGTGGCTCGGGTCACAGGCCATTGGTTGGCGCTGCGGCGTGGCGCCGGCGCTGCAGCGCGATATTTATACTGCTGTGCCGCGCTGCGGCGCCAGACTCCAGAATCTGGCGACCAAGCTCGGCAATATTATGAATAAAAGCCAATTTGGCCTAAAAGCTCGAATCTAATAGACTAATTAACATGTAATATACATATAGACTTCATATAAACATATTTTGAAGACTTCTAACATGTTTCTACTCATAAAATAATATAAACATCAAATTTACAACACCCAATTTCAATGTTTTTGGCAATAACTCCATTGTTGACATTTTTAATGAAAATCAACACTATGATTTTGTTTTTCAATCAAAACAGAAATTTCAAAACATCATAGTTATGATTATACATACTCTATCAATTTCCATAATCAATTTATCAATTTAACAACTAATTAAACCTTATTTTCTATTTTAAATTAAGCCATACTCATATATTTTTCATATGAACACTCTATAATATATTTTCATCACAAAACACATACAATAATGAATTAATTTCTCTATAATCATGCATAAACTCATGAAATAACCTTATAATCAATAATCATACAAAACTATATACATAACAACAATTTATCTTTTATAAAAATTTCATAGAGAACTTTTTGGAAGAAGAAGAAAACTAATTTTTAAAGAAAAGATTAAGCTCCTACCTTTGATTAAGAAGATGATGGTTATTCTCAAGCTTCTTCTCTCCATTTCCTTTCTCAAAAACCTGTTAGAATCACTCACTTTCTCTCTAGAGTTTTCTCAAAATTTTCTCTGTGTTCTTTTTCTTCTTCTCTCTTCTCCCAACTCTAGTTTACGTATTATCATATAACGTATAATAATAATAATATAGATATTGAGTATAGGATTTTAACTGACATCAGTTATAAAATTTTGAAAATCAAAAGCCATAAGGCTTATTTGGCTAGGCTTAATAAAAGAACTCTTTAATCCTTACACCTTGTTTTGTAAGTCTAACTAAAATAAATGGATTAATCCTTATATCTTGTTTGTTAAAACATCATTAGATTAAATACTTATTATGCAATAAGACATATTTGACAAAAACTAAATTAAACTCTTTTAATTTATTTTTAATATCTCCTTTATGGCAAGGTTATTTGTCACACTTCTATTAAATTAAATAATCAATTTAATCAATTCAAATACTAATCTATTAAATTACTTTCACACATAAATCATTATAACATAATTATAATTTCCTTTATAATTTTATTCAACCAACTAACACTTTATTTTAATCACAATTCTAATTAAAATATTATAATCCATTTAATCCTTATAAGCTCTCTAGCTTACTTATTAAAATTAAATTAGTATATAACCTCATAACAATTAATTTTCTTAGCTCCTAAATTATATATTCAACAAATAATTAACTAAGCCACATCAATTCAAATTGTCATTATATACTTATATAATTCAATAAATATTTAATATTGCAAATAAATATTTAATATATATTATTTAATTATTTATTCAATAAATAATTAACTAAACCACATCAACTCAAATTGAACAATTATTTATTCAACAAATAATCATATCCATTAAATACTTATATAAATCAATAAATATTTAATATTACACTTTAAAATTCTGGAATGTTACACTTTCTAATCCATTATTAGGGTTTCTAATCCAATAGTAGGGTTTCTAATCCCTTAGTATGGTTTACTAATATTATACCCTACACGATCAATTATTGATCAATAATTCTAAATAGTACAAACGCGTACTCATTAATATAATTATTTTTATTATATTTTGTATCGAATCCATATCTGTAACTAGGGTTAGGTTTCTAAATCTGTTAAGCACGACTCTACTCTTATTTCTCAATCAATACACAAATTTACTAATCTCGAGAGTCGTATTGTGACGATTTGATTGTTTGAGTTGTGATTCTGGAGACAAAATTCTTATAAGGAGTGAAGGATGTAACAATCCAAGATTTTATGTGTAGTTTAAAATATTTATTAAATTAAATAAATATTTTATTGATGATGTTGTTGTTTTGTAATTTAAAATATTTCTTAAATTAAATAAGTATTCTATTGATGTGGTTATTATTAGTTAATATTTATGAATTAAATTTATTAGATAATATTCTAAATTTATAATTTAGAGAGTTGTAATATAACATGAGATGTTATATTGTTCTTTTAATTTAATAATTTAAAATGACATGTTAAATTATTAAACTAAATTACAGTGAGATTATAATTTTATGATATTTATTTAAGTGAAAAATTTATTTAAAATATAGTATGCGTAAATAATTTATTTGATTAATGTTGGATATGGAAATCCAAATAAATAATATGTGATTATAAATTATAAACTAAATTTTTTATTAAAATAAATAAAGTAGTTTTAAGGATATTAAGTCTTTAAATTTCAAAGACTTTTGCCAAACAAAGCCTTATGGCTTTTGGATTTTTTTAAATTTTAATTTTTGAATTTTAATTTTAATTTTAATATAAATAAAATAAAACAAAATAATAAATATAAAATATATTGTTTTTTAACTAATATGTAATTAGTATTATAATAAGTATACGACAGTTACATACGTTGGGTGCGTCTCCTTTATGTTACGTAAAAGGTTTAGTTTTGGCTTATACTGAGGAAGGAAGAAGGAGGTTTACAGTGAGAAGTTGAGAGAGTTTGAGAGAGACTTGAGAGATTGCTATGTTTCTGAGGAATTATTAGTGGATAACAAGGATTTTCAAGCATAAGAAGGTATTACTCATAACCTTAATGTTATATATATATATATATATATATATATATATATATATATATATATATATATATATATATATATATATATATATATATATTTATGAATTTTACGGCATATAACTTTAAGTTTCGTGAATTCATCTTTTTGAATTATTGATATACAACTGATTACTTGTTGTTGTATATGTTTGTGATGATTAGAACTAGTGTTTAGATAAGAATTTTTATGCTAATTACGTTTAAAAGAACGAAAATAATTACAGTATATGTATTTTACATATGGCTTGTAAAAGTACAAATTTTAGTGGTCAATTTGTATGTTAAATTGTGAATTGAGTTTTGATTATGCTAGTCCATTAAGAAACGAAGATAACGTAGATTGACCGTAGTAATTTGGACAAGAATTGTGATCACAGTGTCAAATTTTATGAAGAATGTAAAAAAATGGAGTTTGGTATAAAAACATGAAATTGAAGGAATTAAAATAGTTAAAAGTGTTGTTAAGTTGTTCTATGTTAATGAATATGTGAGGAAACATGTTTATGATAGTTTTATATTAATTGTATATGTTAATTTCACTATTTTGTGGGTGAAATTCGTGTTAGTTGGGCTACAAACGGCTACTGTTCATCGCATTTCAGGTTATGTCTGTGCACCAGCGCATCTGCGCTGGTGCCAAGGCCAGAAACGGCGCAGCTGCGCCGGTCCCAGGCTTAAGTATGGCGCAGCTGCACCATACCCTGTTCTGAGATGGTGAGTTCTACTGAAGCTGCAGACCTTGGATGCCATGATAATTGAGTACAATGATATGTTAAAGTAACAAACATGTAGTAAAGAGTTTAAAACAGAATCGTGTCTTGTCAATGATAATTTAAACTTTGTAAAAATGATTAATAAGTTACGAATGAGTTATGTTATAATTTAGTTTATACAATGAATGTTATATAAGTGTTGTGGGGTTAACATTTTGAAATTCTGAAATGTAAATGGTAATGTAAGACTTGTACTGAAATAACAAGTTTAATTAGGAATGTATATGTTATGGTATGTCGGTATATCTAATAGGTATTATGATTCTAATATAATGGGTAGGTGAACGTGAGTTTTAATATTATAGCTTACGCTCGAGGCAAGTTTTCTAACTCTACACTTTCGTTGAACTAGTTCTATTATTACAGTGTGTAACTTTATTCTTATGATTGATAAAGATCCCTAACCTTTGCTACTTTATTATTCAGCAAGGTTACTTTTCACTGTCATCATATACTTTTGCAAGTTCTCTATTCTTAATTTCCTTTTGAGCAATTTATTGTTATGCAAGTTCTTTAACCCTCATTTAATGTTGAGTAAGTTAATTAATCTTTATTTCTTTATTCCAAACGAGATTACTTTGGATATTCAAAGTCTATAATTTTATTGTAAGAAATGTGTTTATTCAGCCAGTAATAACTGTTGTTTGATCTTCGTTCTCCAATATAATGTACTATCCTACATTATTGTACCGAACTCTAAGTTGCCTAGCGATTATTTACCAATTCAACTAATCCTTAGTTGATGAGTGTTCTAAACTCTAAATTACCCTTGAAGCCAACCCAAACCAAACTTCCTTTGGTTTGCTTAGGTACTCACACAATTTTGAAAGCATGTTGTCGATGATAACATTTGTTCAATTTAGAAATTATTAATACTCTAGCTCTTATTGACTCATCGATATAACTTGTTCATAAAATTATTATAATCAAACTCTTGAATAGTTATTGGTCCCTATATGATTCAACCAGTATTTGGTTGATGAGCGTTCTAAATTTCTAGAATTTCTTTGAAGTTAATTCCCAAAAAAACTTTTTTTAGTTCGGAACCTGATAATCTAAGCTGAGATGAACAACCCTATATTAGGGAAGTATTTTAAAGCTACGCAATAACGTTAAAATGTTTGCTCAATACATAGTACAAACGGATGATCACCTGATGTACGGAATGATGGTCCATATAGTCATTTAGACTGTTAAAGGTTATAGTAGAAACACCTGTTAACCTAGGACTTAGATGATAATTATAGTCTTTTAGACTATTAAAGGTTAAAGTAGAAATACTTGAAAACCTAAAGTATAGTTCGTGGTCTTGTGACCCTCAGTGTATTCTTTGATGTTGATATCTATTGTTAACTTAAACGTTCAATATTCATTTGAACTCATTGTTGTTGAATTAAAGTTTATTGTTCTGGTAAGAATACTTTACCATTGAAAGCTCAGTTAATTGTCATTCATAAAACATTATTGTATATTATCCTTCTTGTGGGCAATTGCTTGCTCACTCTTGCACAAAACAATGCAGATAAAGTTAAGAAGTTTGAAGAGCTTTCTACAAGCAAAAGCAAGGACAAAGTACTTGATTAGACGACAACGTTTAATTTATCTTTTATTTATAAAGCTTATGTAATAGATTTAATTATGATCATATTTTAATTTTCCGCTGATGATTGTTATAAAGGTTAGATGACATGGGATTTATTTTAGATTATGTAACTGTGAGAGCACCAAATCTGGGTCCCAAATCACCGCGGAATCGGTTCAACCATTCTAACACTATTACTATATTTGCGAAAGATATAAACATAAATTGTTTATACAATACATTACACACTATTCCCCAAGGTCGAGTAACCTTAACTTATACACAATTCATAAATTAACTAACACATAACATTATTATCATTCAATACTATTACAAATTAATCGCGAACATTATTTTAAGCTGGAACTGTCTTTAACCTTTCTTTGTATCTGAAGCATTTGCCTTAATTTGCAATATTTTATCATGATATAGCAAGGGTGAGCATAAGATTGCCTAGCAAGTTTAAGTTCAATAATTTAACGATATATCATGATTGAAAGAATCTGAATAATAAGCTGGCTATAATTTAACAATATAATTGTGAACTAGCAGGAACAAACTTTTGACTGAACAAGTATTGAACATGAACAAATATATCTGGACCGAATGGTAATGAAGGTGATCAGCCTTTCATACCTGACTTATACATGCAATATGTACAGAGTACAATTCTACATGGAAATCAGCAATGATTAACCATAAGCATATCTGAATGAAACAACTCTTAGTAGAGTTAAGTAAAAACAAACTTTCCTGAACCGTTGATTACCGCTACACAATTTATAACGCTTAATCCAAAGACCTAATATTAGTAATATAGATCTCCAATATAAGAATAATATCATGACAATGTAATACTATTATATATATATATATATACATGGAATAACCTAAACACATAACACATAACCCTATCAGTCTACAACACACATCGGATTCAGTATCAAGTCAAACTATTACAGTCTGAGTTGGAACTGGCACAATTCTAACATCCCTACGGTCTAGTCGGACTTTTCTCGAGTCTAAGTCCAATTAAACTCTGCCTAACACTTAACAATTATCTCAGATAATTTATTAACAATCGAAATATTTTTCGTAAACTCGTAATAATTTTTAAATAATTATTATCATTTATCATGAATTTTCAATCATTAATTTTGTATTTAAATGAATTAAATATCACATAATTCTTTTGTTATTAATATTTATTTATTATCAAATATTAATGAAATACATGTCATAATATTATAATATATTTATAATATCACAAAGTATTTTTAATACTTTAAAATCACCTTTATATGATTTTTAAATAATTAAATTCATTATCCTATAATTGCTTTTAATATTAAAATATTAATATTTTCATGACAAAATATCAAAAGTTATATTTTATAACTTAAAATATTTTTATAACACTTAAATCATTTTTATATGATTTATAAAACATTAATTCTATTTTCCCACAATTTATTTAATATATTTATTAAATAAACTAATTGATTAATTAATGAAATTCATCCTAAAATATTAAAAGTCACTAAAAATAACTTAAAATATTTTATCATATCATAATATTATTTTTCATGATTTTTCATGTATTAAAATCATTTTTAAAGCATTTATTTAATACTATAATTAAATAAATTAAATACCATTATATTTCAAAATATTAAATATTTATGAAGTATACTCAAAATAATTAAAAACTAATTTTCAGACTTTAAAATAATTTTTCGGAATTTATTTTGTATTTTTAATAATTAAAAACTATTTAATTCGATTTATTTAATTAAAATAAGTATTTTCTGAAAGTAAATGTCACTAAAGGGCCCTATAGCGACAGACCCGTCGCTATAGGTGTTCTTGGCCTGTTCTTGAGCTGTCCAAAAACTCATGGCCAGTTGACAGGGTGCCTACTTTGACCGATTCTATATTCTTGTTGTTAATGATTTTGAGTCGTTTTATGAGTTAAACATGTAGTACCCATGCAATACTACACTAACAAACCAATTTCAGGTCCAAACAACAACACATCACTGAGATATTATCTGATTAAAACCTTGTCAGAAGTTCTTCATTTCTGGGTTTTCCAGAAATGAAGAACAGTTCAAGAGGGGTACTTTGAATCTTTACCGTTTACATCCTAGGTCTAGTTTATATGATATCAAGGTTCTAACTTGTATCTCATATGCCATGGTACAATAACATCACACTTAATTAGTCTAACTACAACACATGTGACAGATCGGTGCAAGTCAAACCATGTCAGAAACTTCGGCTGATGAAGATCTGAGTTACCCAGAATCTTCATCCCGCGTGATGGTCAATGCTATTTTGACCAAGCATTTCTATTATTCTGTTATGTATTTTGGTGATCTAAAGGCATGAATGAGTAGTACTTATACCTGTCTACAACATTAAAACAACAAAATGGCCAAAATACTAACATACTGCAAGATCAAGACCCTGCAAAGTGACTGTCAGAAAAATTTGGGTTTCTGGGTTACCTAAAAACCAGATTTCGTGAACGGTCAACGGGTTTTGACCACTGATAACTTACGATCTAGACATGCTATGACCCTGATTCCAGTTTCAGATTACAGTCCTCATGTCATAGAATATATCCAAAACATAAAACACATAAAACATCGAACACATAAAGATTTAAGGCCTCTGGCATTCGACTGTCAGGCCACTTTTCAACCTTTTTTCCATATTTTTGAAAAATGCTATTTCGTGCACTTTGATGCTATGGATTCACTATATAGCAACCCAGATCATCAAGTGACACCTTCTAACACAACTTTAAACAAAAGATCATAACACATAACATGGATCACATAATTTCCAAAATTTTAGGGTTTTTACCACTTTGAGCTTTGATCTTGGATTCTGACTTCTGATTTTGATATTGGCTTGATATGAAATGATCATGGCTTTATTTTTGACTGACTTCCTCTCAAAAATTTGGAGGTTGAAGAGAGAGAAATGGTCTTGGCTAAAATGAACACAAAAGTAAGATTTTTCTTACTTTAATCTTTCAACTTTTTGATTCCATGGCCAAGAATGTTGCAATGTGGCCTCATGGCTGATTTGTGGTGTAGTGGGACACTTGTCAAGTCCCCTTGGTGAAACACCACACAAATTAACCAAATATCATATACTTACTAAATAATATAAAAAGTGCAATTTGGTCATTTTTATACTATTTTATTTCTAGAATTGTCATTTGTTGCAAACCCTTAGGGTTTAGGGTTTAAACTCTTTAGGGTTTAGGGTTTTAACCCATAAGTTTTAAAAACTAATTTCTAGAATTTTCAATTCAGGTTTTCAAAATAGAAAATTAATATTTCTAAATTATAATTAGAAATTTCTAATTATATTAAAATTTCTTAATCATAATTAAAATCTTGCTAATTAGCATTAGTATTTCCTAATTAAAATTGCTAATTTAGCAATTAGGGTCAAAATCGTGCATTAGGGTTTACAACCCAAAAATTAGGGTTTCTAATAGAAAAATAATTTTCTAATTTAGAAATTAGATTTCGTAATTATATTAGGGTTTTCTAATTACTTATAACTTGAAAATTAGGATTAATATATCCTAATTAATGTTAAAAGTATTAAACTAACAATTTGGTTTTCTCTAATTATAAATTAGGGTTTCAAATCGAGAAATTAGGGTTTTCTAAATCAATTAGGGTTTCAAGTAATTCATTAAGGTTTTTCGGTAATAATTATAATTAATGACATTTAAACCTATACATAGCATTTAAATTCCTGAATTAGGGTTTTCAATATCTGAATTAGGGTTTCGGATTCCCGGAACAGAAATTAGAGTTTCAGAACCAGTTTTTAGGGTTTCTTGTTAATCGTAAGAATTTTCTAACCGAACGCTGACGTTCTTAATATATAACTAGGGTTTGTTACAGATATCATTTGTCTGGTCAACCCTTGACCCTTAACCACATTCTGAACACATAAATGACCATATACACAGAATATATTCACTTCTTCCCTTAATCCTGAATAATTCACCTAAATCCTTCACAGAATTTTGAAATCCTCAAAATTCCTTCTCAAAAATATCAAACGCATACACTTATTTTATGTATAGGTTCTAATATTGAACCTTAAATCAATTAATTAAAATTTTAAAAATTTTCTAAATTCTCGGTTTGTCACAGTAACCCTTTAATGGGGGGGGGGGGTTGATTGTTTAAACTTTAGAGTTTAATTATATCCTTTGTTTATGAGTAGTTAGTTATGATTTAATTGGACAGTGAACACCAAATCTATGGGATTGAGGTGCCCGGATTTTGGGGTGTCACACGTATCACAGATACACAGCACAATATTGATAATTAATAGTAATATTAAATAAAAAAAAATTATTCGTAAAATTTGAATGATATCCATTATCGAGGATGGACGACCTGTTTGATCAATTGAAGGGAACGATATACTTTTCCAAGATAGACTTGAGGAGTGGTTATCATCAACTGAAGACAACGTTCAGAACACGATATGGTCAGTACAAACTTATGGTAATGTCATTTGGTCTAACGAATGCTCTTGCAACATTTATGGGCCTAATGAATGAAGTGTTCAAACTGTTTTTGGACAAATTCGTAGTGGTATTTATAGATGACATTTTGGTATATTCGAAAACCAAGGAAGAACATGAAGAACATTTGAAGGTAACGTTAGAGGCGTTGAGAAGGGAGAAGTTGTATGCCAAGTTTTTGAAATGCGAATTTTGGATTGAGCGGGTACAATTTCTTGGACATGTGATTGATAAAGACGGAATTTCGGTAGATCCATCCAAAGTCAAAGCTGTGATAAACTGGGATCAGCCAAGAACGCCGTCGAAAGTACAAAGTTTTCTGGGATTGGCATTGTATTACAGAAGATTCATTCAAGAATTTTCCAAGATCGCAACTCTGTTAACGAATTTGATTCGAAAAGATGTGAAATTTGTTTGAACGGAGAAGTATGAGAAAAGCTTTCAGGAACTAAAGAAGAGGTTGAGTACAACACATGTGTTATCTCTTCCGGATGATACAAGAAATTTTGTTATTTATAGTGATGCGTCACATAAAGGACTTGACTGTGTGCTTATGCAAAACGGCAAAGTTATTGCGTATGCATCACGATAGTTGAAGGATTATAAGAAGGGGTATCCGACCCACGACTGGGAGTTAGCTGCAGTTGTTTTTGCTTTGAAAATCTGGAGGCACCATCTCTACGGGGAGAAGTGTGAAATATATACAGATCACAAGAGTCTGAAATATATTTTTACACAGAAGGATTTGAATATGCGCCAAAAAAGGTGGCTGGAGTTAATTAAGGACTATGATTGTGAAATTTTATACCATCCGGGTAAAGCAAATGTGGTTGTCGATGCCTTAAGTAGAAAGGGTTAGGAGAAATTGATGATGTTGACCGCTCAGAAGGAGCTGATTTCAGCCATGGAGAAGTTTGAATTGGAAGTGAAGTATCCTATGGAAATTGATGAGAAGCTGTTCCAGATGCAATCTGGTACAACCCTACTAGATAAAGTTAAGGAGACTCAACTTCAGGATGAAGAATGTAAAAAGGTGAAAAAGAAGATATCCGAAGGAACTGAACTGAGATTTATGGTGGACAAGGAAGGAATACGGAGATTTAAAAGTAAAATTTGGGTACCGCCAGTACCAGAGATTAAGGAAGATATTTTTAGCGAGGCTCATAGCTCATGATATTCGATTCTCCCTGGTAGCACCAAAATGTATAAAGATCTTCGACAACATTTCTGGTGGCCAAATTTGAAACGAGATGTTGCAGAGTGTGTTGCCAAGTGTCGGACATGTCAGAAAGTGAAAGCAGAATATCAGAGGCCGAGTGGGTTGCTACAACCATTAGAGATCCAAGAATGGAAATGGGAACATATTACGATGGATTTTGTGGTTGGCCTTCCGATAACTCAGAAAGGCTATGACGTAATATGGGTTATCGTTGATCGACTAACAAAATCCGCACATTTCCTTCCGATTAGAATCAAATTTACCTTAGATCAGTTGGAAAAATTATATGTAAAAGAGATTATTTTGAGACACGGAGTTCCGATGTCAATTTTTTTCGATAGGGATCCGCGCTTTACATCGAACTTCTAAAAACGTCAACATGAATGCATGGGTACGTAGTTGCGAATGTGTACGACATATCACCCTCAGACAGATAGGCAGAGTGAAAGAACGATTCAGACATTAGAAGATATGTTAAGAGCTTGTATAATGGACTTTAAAGGAAATTGGGATGATCACCTACCGCTTGTAGAGTTCGGCTATAACAATAGTTACCACGCTAGTATTGGCATGCCGCCTTACGAAGCATTATACGACAGAAAGTGTAGAACTCCGCTATACTGAGATGAAGTTGGCAAGAGACAATTATTAGGTCCCGAACTAATATAGCAGACAACAGAGATAGTTAAAGCGATCCAAACAAGAATGGTAGCAGCTCAAGATAAGTAGAAGAAATACGTCGATCCACACCATAAAAATGTTGAGTTTGAACCGGGTAGTTAATTGTTTTTGAAAGTCTCTCCCTGGAAAGGAAAGATCAGGTTCAAAAAGAAAGGGAAATTAAGCCCAAGATTCATTGGACCCTTCGAAATACTGCGAAGAATCGGAGAAGTTGCGTATGAGGTATCTTTACCTCCAGCACTCGAGAATGTCCACAACATTTTCCATGTTTCGGTTTTACGACCCTACAAACCCGATTACAAGCACGTGATTGAATATGAACCCCTTCATTTTGAGAAAGACTTATCCTATGAAGAAATTCCTGTTCAGATTGTCGACAGAAAAGAACGAGTTCTCAGAAATAAAGTAATACATTCTGTTAAAGTAATTTGGAGGAACCACAATGCTGAAGAAGCAATGTGGAAACTCGAAGACCATATGATGAAGGATTACCCTCATTTTTTTTAATTAATTTATGTGTAAGCGATTCTGGGGACAAAATCTTTGTAAGGGGGAAAATGTAACATGACGAATTGATTGAGTCGTGATTCTGAGGACAGAATCCTTTTAAGGGGGGAAAGATGTGACAAACGAGATTTTGTAAATTAATTTTAATATTTATTAATTTAAATAAATATTTTTGATGATTTAATTATTAGATTAAATAATTAATTGATGAAGTTGTGTTAGATTAATTTAATTATATGTGTTATATTTATTAAATTAATGTGGAGAATTTTATTATTCAAAGTATGTAATTATGTGAGCCTATTGAATTAAATGAAATATTTAATAAGTATAATGTTATTTTAATAATTAATTAGAGATTTAATAATTTGACATAATTAATAAATGAGAAATTTAATTATGTGACTATGTGAATTAATGAGAAATTATTATATTTTATTTAAAATAAATTAAATAAGATATTTGATTATTGTGTAAATGGGTGTAACACTATTAAACTATAGTATAAAAGATTTATTAAATTAAATGGTTATGATTCTTTTAAGGCTAGCCAAACGGAGCCTTATAGGGAGTTGGGAGCAGTTAACCCATGATTGGGTTAACTGACCACAACTGCGTCAGTTCTTAATTATTATATACGTATTCTTCCTTCTTTATTCTCTAAGTTTGAAAACAAGAAAAACAAGTTTACAGAAAGAAATTGAGTTTTGTTAAGGGAGGTTGTGAGTGGGTGATTGAAGAAACAACTGAGAAAAGTTTCCCTACTAATCTACGCTCTATGCTTTGGGTAAATTCTTCAACCCAATTTTTATTTACGTCATTTAAAGTTTCATGAAAAATGGCTTTTCAAGTTAATTGTTCAAGTCTCTGTAATCGGAAAGGGTAGTGATTGTGTGGATGCAATATGTTAATGTATTATGTTTTTTACTATGATATATGAACCATAACATCAGTTTCATAAAATAGGTCGTATATTGTTCTTCAAAAGTTATAGAGTATAAAAATATGGCCATATGGCCTACATTTTTGATAATTGATATATTTTTGATACATTTGATATATTTTTTATATATTTTTGATACATTTGATACATTTTTGATATATTTTTGATATATTTGATACATTTTTGATATATTTTTGATACATTTTTGATAATTGATATATTTTTGATATATTTGATACATTTGATACATTTTTGATATATTTTTGATAATTGATATATTTTTGATATATTAAGCAATGATTTTATTATTAAGAAATGATTTTATACATTAATAAAACTAGTGAAGTATAATAATAATGTGATTATCGAATTTATAAAAGTAGTGAAGTATTATTATAATAATAATAATGTGATTATCAATATTAGAAGTACAGATTATACCAATACTAGTACTGCATAACATTAAGAGGAATAATACATATTACATGTTCATTTTCATAAAAAAAACATAGAACTAATAATCTCAAATGTATCAAATGTATCAAATGTATCAAAAATGTATCAAATATATCAAAAATGTATAAAATGTATCAAAAATGTATCAATTATCAAATGTATCAAAAATATATCAAATTGATCAAAAATGTATCAAATGTATCAAAAATATATTAAATGTATCAAAAATGTATCAAATGTATCAAAAATGTATCAAATGTATCAAAAATATATCAATTATCAAAAATGTATCAAAAATATATCAAAAAATATATCAAATGTATAAAATATATAAAAAAATGTATCAAATGTATAAAATCATTTCTTAATAATAAAATCATTGCTTAATATATAAAATCATTACTAATAATCATTGCTTAATAAATATAGATATTAACTTATTTCTAAATATCAAACCCCCATATGTATTATATAGACTTGTTAATAATAATAAATCGTAATATAATAATAATGCAAGAATATAGATTTTGGGGGATGGTGAAGTTTTAATATAAAGACATATCCTTGGCTGAAATTAACAGCTAGGCCTGTGGTGCTCGGATGGTCATATGACGTGTGTTTGGAGTTTGAGGTTGCGAGTTCGAGTCTGTTTAGCAGCGAGTTGCTTGAATAAAATAATTTTATTTATTTTTTTAATACAAGCCGTGACAAGCTATACCGGCCGGTTTTTTTTTCAATTTTTAAATACCAGCCGTATGAGCCTGTACAGGAAGGGAAAAATAAAAAAAAAATTAAAAAAAATGTACCAGCCGTATGAGCCAGTACCGGCCGGAAAAAATAAAAAAAAATTAAAAAAAATGTACCAACTGTATGAGCCAGTATCAGCCGGAAAAAATAAAAAAAATGTATCAGCCGTATGAGCCTGTACCGGCCGGAAAAAATAAAAAAAATGTACCAGCCGTATGAGCCTGTACTGGCTGGAAAAAATTAAAAAAAAATGTACCAGCCGTATGAGCCTGTACCGGCTGAAAAAAATAAAAAAAATTAAAAATAAAATGTACCTGTCGTATGAGCCTGTACCGGCCGGAAAAAAAAAAAAAATTAAAAAAAATGTACCAGCCGTATGAGCCTGTACCGGCCGGAAAAAATAAAAAAAAATTAAAAAAAATGTACCATCCGTATCAGCCTGTACCGGCCGAAAAAAATAAAAAAAATTAAAAATAAAATGTACCAGCCGTATCGGCCTGTACCGGGCGGATTATTTTAATAGTAAATATTCACTTTTTATAACTATACTGACAAGTTAATATTCACTTATTAAAATAGAAGCCGGTACAGGTGTATAATTAGGCACAACAACCTGTGCCGGCTTATCAAACACAAAAGCTAATTCCAGCCATCAATTCACTTTATCAACGGTACAAAAAGGGAGTGTTGCACAGTACTCATATCAACCGATTGTTATGGAAGGGCTCCCATATATATATATATATATATATATATATATATATATATATATATATATATATATATATATAGAACACGGATCCAGTCCGGGAGTCCGGACTGGATCAAAATACGGACCAATTTTTTTTTTTTTTTGTTTTTTTTTAAACAACTAAAAAAAATAATTATGGAACTGAAATTTTTCCATAATACAGTATTTTGGGTGTGTTTTTAATACTTATACCAACCAATATATGTACTGTCTGCCCAGACTGTACAGACATGTTTTGTTATAGGCATCCAAATCACGCCTAAAACACTGTATAATGTAAAAATTCCAATTCCATAATTTTTATTTTTTTTTAGTTGTTTCAAAAAAAAAAAGCAAAAACAAAAAAGGTCCGAATTTTAACAAAATCTGGGAGTCCGGACCTGATCCGGACTCTCTCTCTCTCTCTCTCTATATATATATATATATATATATATATATATATATATATATATATATATATATATATATATAATAAGATACAAATGATTTTGAATTTCCCGCTCACTTAATAAATCATCTGGGCAGTCCAAAGTTTGGGATAAATCCCACCGTTCATACATCTATCTAATAAAATACATCTATCTATCTAATATAATTTAATAAAATACAAATGACTTTAAATTTCCAGCTCACTCAATAAATTATTTTGGTCGTTCAAAGTTTGAGATAAATCATATTGTCCATACAATGCCGGAGGCACGGGACCCAGCTAGTATATATATATATCCTTCAGAAGCGAACTCTTAGAACGAACAAAAGACGGAATTTAAAAAAAACAGGCACGCGGGTCAAAGACTCAAAGTGGGTTGGCTAAATGGGTTTAAGAGAAAATAAAGTTGGTGGAAGATCAGATGCATCCCAATCTCTCTCAAACTCTTCTCCCCTCTCTCTCTCTCTCAAGGCCACCTCTCTCTCTCTCTCAAGGCGATCGACGCATCTGATAAGGACGTAAAGCTCCAGAAAGGCACCGACCGACGCTATCAGTCACCGGAAAGTACTTCACTTTATTATTTTTTTAATTTCTGTTTAAACCAAATGAAATCTAGGGTTTATTAGGGGGTTTTTTATTAGGGGTTTTTGATTTAAGATTACATTGTTGATAGCACCAACTGTGGAATTTCATAGTCGAAATCTAGGGTTTATTCGGCACCTCTAGAATTTGATGTTTGTGCGAGTGCTCTGTTATAGTATATAGATGTTCTACCTTTCTTAGTATCAAGCTCTGGCATAGTCTTAGCTCTGTTCTATCAAGTTCTCTTGGAATTAGTATAGGATATTTTGTGTCGTTTCTTTCTTTTACAAAAAGGAAAGTAAACTTTATTGGTACGATTTTTTTTCTTCTGAAAAAAATTTGACAGTTGTTTCAAAATTTTAACCACAATTGGATATGGAACCTAGAGAATGGGAAGTCTATCAGATTCTGGTATGATATATGGACAGGGACTATTGCATTAAATGAGCAATTTCCAAGACTGTTTAGACTAACAAAGGAGAAGAAAGCCATCATTGTTCATGTTTTAAGAAAAGAAAGGGATAGTATTATTCCCTGCATAATCAAGACATTAGATTCATGTGTACAAAATGACATTAGATTCATGTTTTAAGAAAAGAAAGGGATATTATTATTTTCCCTGCAGTATTATTCCCTGTACAAAATCACTACTTCAGTGGATTCATGTGTACAAAAATCATTACTTCCTAAAAAGTTTTATGTGAAGGCATTCTACGATCAAATTGAAACATGTGAAAAAATTCAAATTTAAAAAAATGACAACAAAGAAGTGAAAACCAAATCAGAACAATACCTTCCCTCATTTATTTTGTATTAACAATATTTTTTTTTGCCGGAGTCTCCAAGGTGGCTTCTGAGTAAAAGGCGAATGCTTGAGGCCAAGCAGGTTTTGCAGAGGTTACGTGGGAGGGAAGATGTTGCTAGTGAGTTCCTTTTTTGCAGCACTCCCTTTTCTGCATTTTGTTTACAAAAATAGTATGATTGGGACCAACATTAAATGGTCCTGCTTACTGTACTATACCAAAATAGACATAAAAACTTAAAATTTGATGACTTATATGTATTACCCCATCACTGTTATATATCTAAATTCATGTTTTACTATCATGTACGGTAAATGATTATTTATTGTAATCATTTATTGTAATTTTTGTATTTATTTATTGTAATTTTTGTATATTTGATGACTTACAATTTTTGTATGTATTTATTTATTGTAATTTTTGTATATTTGTTCCTTTTACACAAGTGAATAAATTTATTGTGTCCCAAATATGCAGCAATGTGGTAACTTCATTAGTTGGTGTGACGAATATGTTCGAGTGTTGCATAATCAGGGGAGGTTGCAAATGGATACATCCGAGCGTTTAAATGTAACAACTCATCCAACGAATACTAACGACTCAAACGAATTAGCGATGACGAAAATTGAAATGCGTCAATTGCGGTGTTATGTATGTGGTGTTGTTAATGTTATTAAATCGGTTGTAATTTTGACACTTTCTGAGGCTTATTTTGTTAAGTAATTGTCAGTTGGTTCCATGCAGCTTTGAACAGTTCTGCATTAATCTTTTAAATGGAAAACTTCAACAGCTTTGAACAGTTCTTTTTCAATTTTTGAAGCAATTGACTGGAGTTGCATAGAGTTCATTGACAATCAAGATTATGATTAAATAAATATCTATTTTGGACCAAAAGTTATACATTCGATTTATGCTAACTTGATTATTCATTGCAGCATGTTTCCCAGGTCAACGCATGAAACATTTGCACAAAAGTGTACCAGACATTCACCAATCATAATTATTCCCTTAAATTAGAAGAAACACATCCAAACAACATGGCAGTGGGCACCAAATATTAACTAATTGAATACATGTCTAGAAGTAGCCATTACAAAATTCTGATATATTTTATTGTACCCAACTTCTGGGACTTCATCTTTTTCGTATAACTCATGGCCTGAACGGCCATCTGTTCCATCAACATTTATTTCTCTACATTTTAAACATAGGTCTTTATAGCAAGGCACTTGTCTGGTCATGTATTGCCTCGCATCAGTATGTGCCTGCACACCACCAAAATTGAAGACAAGCATCCATGTAAAAATGGATAATATCATCATTATCATCAAAACCATACCAAAAAAATGACAGTAGTAATAATAGAGATCTGCGCTTTACATAATCCCAAAGACATAACAGTTCGAGTCACCTTTTTTCCTTGTTAAACTTGGGCATTAATTGTTAACTGAACATCAACCATTAATATATTGTTTATAACTGAGCAGTATGAATGCAAATTAAAACTTTTAGAGGCCCCTTATGTTGTTTATCCATGTGGCAAAAGCAAAATTCATCTAACATAAAACTAAATTACCATTAATATATTCAACTCTTCAACTTAGCAGTTTTCACCTTTATTACACCATGAACAATGTTGTAAATCCTTTTATTTAAAGCCTTCTAAAACAAAAATATACACCCATAAGTTATGATAGTTGGGGCAATTTTTTGGCATACAATAAAACAATAAGTACACAACAAAATTAACAAAAAATTTACTAGCAGATTCTCAGGCCACTTCCCGTTCAGAACACTCATAAATGTTTTGACCTCTATAAATAGACTACAGAGTATGACATTTTACCAAACACTTAATATGCATTACACACAAACACTTCATTTTAAAATACTCAAAACAATAAACATGAATTTACATCTATCAACATGAAATCAACCACAAAGTGATGATTATTATAATATAAGAAAAATAAAAAAAGTTAATTACAATCTATTAGATATACTCAATTGAGGGTTTTTTCATAGTCCAATTCGATAATTCATGAGCCATAGATTCTTATTCTAGTACAACTTATGCCTATTTTAAAATTGCCCATAGACATGTTCAAACCCTAGCCTTAATTCATGGAATGAACAACACAAAATCAAAACAATTGACGTACCAGTAGTTAGTAGATGTTATGTGTGTAGGTTCCAGACCCTTGTGATTCGGTGTTGCCTTTAGGCGCTTAAGCTGTGTCGTTTTACTTTATTTTTAGTTGTTGTTTATTTCGTTGACTGAGTCACTTAGAAAGGCTAGTGGGTAGTTATGGAGTCTATGTAGTCTGTTTGCGTCATTTGTTGCGGTTCCTAATTTTCGGGCAATGCCCACGTTGTGTACTGGTCAGTTATCACCTGGCCTATTTATGTTTGCTAATATTCAATCAAAAGGCACCAAAGCATTTATTCAATTACAGAGACTAAAGGAGGCCTGGTAACCTCGAATTACCATAAATAATTTAGTTACTTTGATTTCTCAAGTTTACAGATATAATAGTAGAGCGTAGGCGGAGATGCAGAGAGGTCGGAGGTGGAGACTTGATTTGGGGTTTTGGGTTAAGGCAGGCAGATAGTGAGACGCGATTTGGTTTGCCTATCTAATTGTAACATCTGTGCAAACCATTGCTTCAGAACGGGGAAAGGGAGGTTTGAGAGAGAATCGGCGGAGTTTGTAATGTTTTGTTACACTGAAAGTGAAAATTCTATGATTGCACATGGGTTTTTGACCCGGGTCTTTGTGACCCGCTTGAATTTTTGCTTCAGTTTGTTTTTCCCCTATTTTTTGGCTTTGTGACCCGCGTGTTTTCCCTTTGGTCCGTTGCTGGTCCATTCCCTCAATTTGTTCTTGAAAGGTTTTGTGTGTATATATATATATATATATATATATATATATATATATATATATATATATATATATATATTTACATTTTGTCTCACCTGGAGTTTATTTCGAGGTGGTTGATCGTTTTTATTGCTTTCTTTATATTTTGTCTCGCCTGGAGTTTACTTCAAGACGGTTGATTGCTTTATCGTTTTATTTACATTTTCGATCCCCCATGGAGGTGCTTCGTGGTGGTTGATCGTATATATATATATATAGATATATATTTACAGCTTATATATATATATATATATAACTGCTCACAACTTTCATATAAATTGTGACATCATGTGATCACAGATTCAATTTTCTGAATCTAGATTCGGTTCCCGTGATGGACATTTTCAGTTGTAACCAGCTTGTAAATTATTCACGGTGTTTGAATTTCCTTAGATGGCTCTCATGCCCATAAGGAGTTCGGCACTGCTATGCATATTATTTTCTTAAAGATTGTGACAACGCGAAAATTCGGATTGTCCAGAATTTAAGTTTAAAGAATTAGTTATTAATAAAATGAATTTTTATTAATAATATTATGTGCAATGTGTTTATTAATCGTTCTAGAACCTAGGATGATTATAATAAAGGAGGATTCTGGCTACGAGCTAGACTGAACGAGTAAGAATTTTCAAGGCGAAAATAAAATGTTTCCGGGTACAAAAATTTTTTTGGGGAAAAAGACGAATTAAGCACTATTCACCTGACGAAACCTAAGGGTTAGGGTTTGAATAACCTAAGACTTTTCGAGAGTTTGGTATGTTGAAATGACATTCCGTCAAAAGATTTGACAATAATATATCGTGGAAAGTTAAATAAGACGATAAAAGTTTTTCTCAAAAAACGTGCAGAAACCAGACAAAATAAAAACGATGAAAAGTACTGTTATGTACTTTTCATTCGTTTAACTACGTTAGGGGAAAACGTGAAGGAAAACGCTTAACGTCATAAATTGTTTTTCACTTTTTCGGAGATCCGAAGAATGCGTAAAAGTTATACTGTAAAAGAAAGACGAATTATCCAAAAATATTTGGATTTCAGGAATCACAGTTTTTAAAAATGTCGGACGAATTCCGCAAGAAGGAAGCACGAAACTTCCAAGGAAAGCCTCGTGAATAATAAGGAGGTTAGTAAGGAGGTAGAAATAGTAAATCTAGGGGTGAAATGACTATTTTTCCCCTAGCTTTGAAAATCTATATAAGGAAAGTGTTAGTTGATTTTTCAAAATCAACCAACACTTTGAAAGAGAGAGAGAGAGAGAGAGTTTGAGAGCTTGGAGAAGAAGAAGAAGGAAGAGAATGAGCATGAATGCTTTGTTTACCATCCTTGCATCAAATGCACTGATGATATAAAATTCATTTTGAATATTTTCAAATCAATTTCTTTCTAGCCGAAGCAATTAGCATAGACATATCAAGAATATCTCTTTTAAAATACGTTGGTTCCAAAAGTTGAACCAATCCTTTCCTTTTCAAAATGTACATATCAGCACGAGTTAAATAAACTTTGAAATCTAGCATAGCTAGATGAATTGGAATATCCTATTCTCTATCTACCTTCATTGTCTTACTGCGACAATACTTAATCTTCTCTAGCACCTTCACTACTAAGCCTACTGAAAACAACTCATTTTCAGTCTAAACATTCCTATACATTAGTACAGTCCATCAACTTATCACACATTATGATTTCAGGAACTTTCCACCATAAACATCCGGACAGACCATAGGCGACCATTCGCTAAGACGTTCGAAAACATACCACATTATTATGAGTCACGAACTTACCATAAGTATGTGTTTCAAGAACTCGCACCTACCTTATCGTTCTCTACCTATCAAGTATATATATGAGAAAAGATTCACCTCCTCATCATATACATCTTGATAGCGCGACCAATCCCAACGATTATCACTACCAGAAGCTAAGTGATTGTAGAACCAAACACAATTCCCTGCCCATACAGAAAATTGGTCAACTCAACTACTGACCGATATAAGAAGCTAAGCGGTTGTTACACCAAGCACAATTCTCCGCCCATACAAAGAATTGTTCAACTTAACAACTATATCGCATAAGAAGCTAAGTGGTTCTAAAACCACGTACAATTTCCCCGCCCATACAAGGAATCATACTACTCAGCTGCTGATATAAGTCCTCATTTGAAATTTTACAACTTCTAAATCTCTCTCTACTTAATACGAATTTTCTTTAATTCATATACTATCCTTCACAACTTAATCTAAGTTCTTCTTCTCGTACTACTTCATAGTACCTTTCATTCATAGCCATAGCTATAAATCGTTCATTATTTAACAACCCATCTGATACTATGAGTCACTTTGATCACATGGTGATCTTCTTATCCTTCTCTTTACGATTATAGTCTTAGGTACTCCTATCTAAGGTTTATAACCTATCAGCTTTGATATCAACTTGTAACGCCCCAAAATTCGATCTATCTTCACACCCGGATTTCGTACGTCACGAGTACATCCCTCATCCAACATACATCATTATATAGCGAAATATAACAACATACACTCTTAAATCCCAGGTTCTGGAAACCTTATAACTTTTTTCATAACAAATAATAATAAATACATTATTCATTTCATCTTATAAGATTGACTTTTTTCTGCCACCAAGGATACATAACAGTTCCTTAAACTAGTCTAGAGTTCAATTCATCTTTCTAAATTACAAGTCTTCACTTGATCTTCTCGCTACCTTCACACTTTGAATGACAATTCATCTGGAGACCGTCAACTTGATCTCTACGGGATCCTTAACTTCTTCTAACCTTGATCGCTGAAAATTGTTTTTCATTTAAAACAAGTGTGAGCATTCAATTGCCCAGCAAGTCATAACAGTTGAACAAACAACTTCAGAATTAAAACATTTCTTTAGAACTTCTATAACCGAACAAAGGTTATGAAGCAGCTTGAATAATAGGAATAGTCTCGGTTCCTATCATCTTAAAACATAAATCACTTTCACTTTTAAATACTTTCATTCCTCTACCTTTTTCATACACATCCTATCTGGCTAGAATCATTAGCACAGACTTAACAATAACGGTTCATGTATAAACAGAACATACTTGTATTGAACAACTCAATCACAGAACAATGCATATCATAGAAACACTGAAGTGTTCAAATTGTGGCTCAAGGCCTCATATATTCTACCACTTTGTACATACATCGCACATATGCACATAGACAAGACTTCTCAAGTACAACATCTGAGAAGTTTAAGAAACTAGCATTCATGTAATATGAATGAAGTTAGGAAACTTGCCTTACGCCCAGCTACAGCTTACGCCGGGCTGTTCATTTCAATTCCTATATAACACATAAAGAGAAAACATAAACACTTATTAGTTATATATTGAACTTACGCATTGGTTTACTTAACTTTACTTCTTAGGGTTCGCGTTCTTGCAATATAAGTTTACACGACTAACTTCCTTTACCAGTTTACGGCTTTATGACATACGGAGATGTCTTACTCAAAACGTTCATCATCTTGGATGATTAGCATTCTTATATGACTCACCTTCGACATTCATTAATCTTATTATTGTTCATTAAGGCTTTCTTGATAAATCAAATCCTATTAATACTTTCGTTATCCTTTACATGAACCCAATGTTCATTACTCGTTCTTAGTGTCGAAGCCATACTGATCATTGTATGCTAAGACCGTTCATCCATTGCAACAACGTTGCGTTCACAGCGTCTATACGCTACACACTCATAGCAATCCCTCACGTTCGTTCATTGCGACTACGATCCCCAGACATCGGTTACGTAATCCCGTGATTAAATTCTTTGTCATTTAATCTTGTTTAATCTATATTTTTAACCTTTAATAAAGGTTTACATCACTTGATTAAGTGTTACATTAGTTGAATATTATACTCTTTATCATCCTTTACATTTTCCCAACACTGGCGACGCTGCGCCACTCCCTTTGTTATCTTTCGTGCCGTGGTGCGAGTTAGCAGAAATCTACCCCCCGGTCTAGCACTACCGCGCCACTCTACAAGGCATGACTGGCGCCGCGGGGCCAGGTCCTAACCCTAGAAAATTTCTCTAAGTGTTAAATCTAATTTGAGATGCTTACTTCGCGATCTCATAACTCCTTCGTTATAACTCAGAACGAGGTCTTTCCAAAGCCTTTCTCTTCCTTATCTTACGTATTTTAATACCCATTGAGCATAAATTTAATCTAACTCCATTAGCATGCCATTCAATTGGCTTGATCTTCACCCTTTGTTCATTTTACGCTTTTAACGCTCTTTGTTCGTTCGTCCGTAATTCGGTCATCCGAACTCGAAACTCGTTCGTTCTTGAGTCCATGACTCACGTTTTCTACACTCTCTTACTTTATTATGAAACCCTACACATTCGGTTTCAATTACTAACTTTCTAATTCCCGTTCGTCTTTTACAAAATTTCACCATAACTTCGTTATAGCTATGTTTTAATCCGTTCTTCATGAACGTTTCTACCGTTCCTAAACAAAGAAATATGCAACTAACTTATACACGATGGTTTTAAACTTGTCCATCAACAACAATTAAACTATGATGGTTTTAAATTTGTCCATCAACAACGTTCTTCACGTTCTTCGTGTGTTCTTCATTCGTTCTTCATTTTAATCAATATTTTGGATTACGATTCCACTTTTTGTTGGAATTTGATGTTATAGAACACCATTCTTTACTTATTTCACCTACATATTCATATAATCCATTCGGATTATTCTAATTCATTACGAATCTTATACTTCCTTAAGAAATTTATTTACTAAACTTTAAATTCTTATTTCTTCATTTTCTTATGATTTCAACCATATGAACTCATCTCTCACCTTATCTACTTCTTATCTTCATTAAGTTATGTTTTTAAACATCGAAACTTAAAGAAAAATTATAAGAGACTAGGTTTCGGATTACCGTTCTCCGTTAATCTTCTCCCGTCGGACAAAGTTTGTACACGGGCTAGCCTTTCCTCTTCCTTCTCCTCCCATCCGAACTCTCTCTCTCTCTCTCTCTCTCTCTCTCAAGTGCCATAGGATTTTCAAAATCTCAAAACAAAGAAATGAGCTTCCTATTTATAGAAAACCAAAGTTAGGGGTAGTTTAGTCATTTCGCCCCCCTTAACCTCCATACTATTCATTACTTAAGCCCTAAGTTTACTTAGCCTCTACACTTACTTATCCATTAAGTCTTCTTAGCCCTTAAGTTTACTTAGCTCTTAAGTTAAGAACTTTACTTAGTTATTAAGCATAAGTACTTTAGTTAGCTATTAAGTTTACTTAGTCATTACTTAACTTATCCTTTACTTAGCCATTAAAACTAATCGTATTCTACGCATCTCATTATCACATCTTCTTCATATATAGTTCGTACGATATTCGTATTATATGTCGTACCAACCCTCTTGCTATACTCATATTTCTCACGCATAACAATCCTAATTATTATACGTAAACATTAAATTGTCGAAACTCACTTTTCCTAACCCTTAGGTTTTGAGTCCACAGGCGAAAACTTCGTTTTTTCCATAACTGAAATATTTTTGAATATTCCATCACGTCTCAAAATTAAATGTAATCTATAGCTTCTCAGAATTTTAAAATAAATCTCCGTGCAGAAACGGATGAATAGTGCCTATTTCGTCTTTTTCCCCGAAAATATATTGTTCCCGAAAAACTTCTATTTTCGTCTTGAAAATTCTTATTCGCTCAATCTAGCTCGTAGCCAGAATACTCCCGATTTATAATCATTCTAGGTTATAGAATGATTAATAAACACATAGCACATAATGATATTAATAAAAATTCCTTTTATTAATAATAAATTCTTTAAACCTAAATTCTGGACGATCCGAATTTTTTGGTCGTCACACTCACCTCCCTTTAGCGACGGTGCCGACGACGGTTCAGTCATACAGTCACTGTCTATACTTTTAGTGATGCTATATGTTGTCTATCGCTAAAAGTATAGACGACAGTTGTATGATTGAACCATCGTCGGGTCCATCGCTAAAGATGGGGTGAGCTCAGATGAGTTGAATAAGGGGTGAGCTTAAGATTCAGACCGTATATGTATATATATATATATATATATATATATATATATATATATATATATATTTACATTTTGTCTCACCGGGAGTTTACTTCGAGGTGGTTGATCGCTTTTATTGCTTTCTTTACATTTTGTCCCACCTGGAGTTTACTTCAAGGCGGTTGATCGCTTTATTGCTTTATTTACATTTTCAATCCCCCATGGAGGTGCATCGTGGTTGTTGATCATATATATATATATATATATATATATATATATCTGCTTACATCTTTCATATAAATTGCGGCATCGTGTGAGCCTAGGAATCAGGTGATCACATATTCAGTTTTCGAAATCTAAATTCTATTACCGTGATGGACATTTTCAGCTGTAACCAGCTTGTAAGTTATTCATGGTGTTTCAGTTTCCTTAGACGACTCTCATGCATATAAGGAGTTCGACACTGATATGTATATTATTTTCTCGAAGATGCTTCGTATCTCAAAAATAAAAGTTGTGACGCCCCCAATTCTGGGTATCTTCCAACTTGACAGATGGTGCTCCACGATACTACATTCCATACAATCATTCGATTGAAATAACAACAAAATGAGTGTAATTACTATTTTGTATTACATTTGTAATAAATTCTTTCCCAGGTTCATAACCGAATACATTCGTTGTTCTTCATAAGTATACTACATACAAATATACTAGTCTATTACATGACGATTAATTGTCCATCTTTGCCTTGCCTTTATCTCTCTTAGAACTCTTAGTTCATTCAGCTTTAGCTGCAAACATATGGTTCAAGCAAGAATCAGCATGACTAGCTCAGCAAGTCTTAACAACGAAACATATGATTATCACAACAACAAATACATGCTTTACTTCAATATCTGAATAATTATCTACGAAGCATTATGAAACATTTGACTAATACTTCTCTTACAACAATTCCAAAATATATATAATAGCTTAGGAATGATGAACTGGTCAATAGACCATGAACATACTATTTTCTTTTTCATACTTGAAAAGGATATACGACACTAAGACCATCCACCCGTCTTTACTTACGAGCACTTCTAGGTGATCAGCCTATTGTACTCTATGATGATCAACACTCTTGCGTTAAACGCATTTACGTTCAACATTTGGCAACCTTGCGTGCCCATCGAATAATCGATGAAAATATTTTTGTTTGTACATAGACAAACATACTTTCTCATCCGTACCAAATACTTGGCATAGGATAGCGTTAACAGTTCTATATCAACAGACATGTAAACAAATCAATCAACTCTCCAATACTTGTCTAGCCAGAATAACACAGGCATCGAATCTTTCCTATTTACCATTCATGCATTGTATAACATGCATCACATAAAAACTTAGCTAACACAAGGGTTAGGCAAGCGTTAAGAAAGGCTTGCCTTCAAGCGTCTTCGAATTTATAATTCAACTATTCTTAGTCTTTATAGGATCTACATGATACATTCACATAGCACACTGTAATTAGTTATCAAACAAACTAACTTAACGGTTCTAACCAACTTCTTTCTCTTCTACATTTTAGTTGAATTAACTTCGTTAATAAAGTCGATTCAACTTCCTATACTTCGTTATGTTTTATTAACGTTCTTGCGTCCTTAACTGACATTCGATCATTAATGGCTAATTACCAGGGTTGAACGTCATTCACGGTTCACTCATTACGTCTTTGAGTTCTTTGTTTAATTACTATTAAACCTTACTAGATCTTCTTACACTAACACCTTACAAGTGAGTTAAGGTAAGTCTTATAATGTACCTTAAGTACCTTCAATGTCTTATTTTAAGTCTTCACTCAAAATGGAACAAAAACTAACTAAGTCAACATTTTTCTACTGCTGGCGCTGCAGCGCGACATCTTATGCACTCTAGTGGCGCTGCGGCGACACTCTCTAGAGGTTTTACCTGGACTTGGCGCTGCAGCGCGAGTCCATGTACAACCTCTCGTGCTGCGGCGCGAGTCTCCAGACCTTTTTATTTTCTCCCGGCCATAACTGGCGTTGCGGCGTGACAGATAACATAGGGTTTGGTACTGCGGCGCCGAACCTGTGCACCAGTTGGCCAAAACAGTTTGGTTTCTTAACAAACTCCCGGCTTCCTAATTTGTTCGTTTTACATCTGAGTTGACCCATTCGAATTCCTACAAGTCACAAATTACATCCTTTACGTGTTCGTATAAGAATTTTACCTTTTCGAATCCGTTAACTCGGAATTCACCTTTAAGTTCATTTTTAAGCGTTCGTTTAACGTTTTCGTTCGCTCAATACTTGTTTTCTTCGTTATAAGTCGGAATGCAACGATTCTTTCACCAACGACTCTTAATTACCTTATCTCATGAGTTGAAATTGAAAACCAACGTTTTCAAGTCACACAACAACTTTTGACCTTTAATCCCAACTTTATACATTTTTAACATTTAACGTCTATTTCCGCAAAATCTGCCATAACTTTGTTACTAATGTTGTAGTAGCCCCGAATCCGGGCCCCAAATCGCCGCGGATCTGGTATACTATTTCTATAACTAATTACGAAAGATATAAACATAAATTGTTTATACATTACATTACACACTATTCTCCAAGGTCGAGTAACCTTAACTTAATACACATTTCATAAACTTTCTATCATACAACACATTTATCAAAATACACTATTACAAACTAGCCGTACTTTATATCCCAAGCTGAACTTGGCTTTAACCGTTTCCTGTATCCGAACGCATTCGCCTTATCTGCAATGTTTTATCATGATATAGCAAGGGTGAGCATGAAAGTTGCCAAGCAAGTTTAAGTACAATAATATAACGATATATCATGATTGAAGAGTATGAATAATAAGCTGGCTATAATTCATCAATATAATTGAGAACTAGCACGAACAAACTTTTGACTGAACAAATATTTTACATGAACAAACATTTCTGAACCAACTGGTAATGAAGGTGATCAGCCTTTCATACCTGACTTATACATGCAAGATGTACAGAGTACAAATTTCATGGCAATCAGCAATGATTAACCATAAGCTTGAAGAAACTACTTTTATTAGAGTTAAGTAAAAGAAACTTGCCTGAACCGTTGATTACCTCAACGCAATTTATAACGCTTTACCCGAAGACCTAATATTAATAATATAGATCTTCAATAATTAGAATAATATCATCACAGTATAATTCTGTTATATTTATATTCACAGAATAACCTAAACACATTACCACATAACCATATCAGTCTATAATTCACATAAGACTTAGTATCAGTTAGATTATTAAGTTTGAGTTGAAACTGACACAATTTTAACACAGTTAAACTCTGCTTAAGCACTTAACCATGCCATAGAATCACATTTATATGATTTAACACTCGCCTTTTTCATTTCATTAAATCAGATTTCATTTTAGTATCCTGAAGTTACTATTTCAGCAGACCAAATCATTTTAGCAACCTGAATTCCATTTCAGCACCCTGAATTCACTATTCTTTTTCACGAAAATTCCAAATCAACTTATTATTTTTCTATCCTTTGGTCAAACACATATACATATATTTCATACACAAAAATTATTTTTCCATAATTTTCCAACTTCCTTTGATATTTTTTCAAAAATTAATTCTAGTGCGTAGCTTAAGAAATTAGCCACCTCATGCTTAACTCCAAACATTCCCATCTCCTGGTATAACCTTATATATGTTAACGTGATGCTCCATTTTAAATTTCGTGGCAATCGGAGTTGTAGAACTCCGTTTATAGCGATTTCCGTCGGAAAATCACAAAAATTATAATGGTCATAACTTGGTCGTTTTAACTCGGAATTAGCTCATTTTTGGACACGAGCTACATAATACCATATATTTTCATTTTCCAAAAGGCCGGAATTTATTACACAATTTAAGTTGTCAAAATAGCCCCTACAATTTCTTGGACAGCAACTTTTTGACGTTTGACAGTTTTGGAGTCCTTCACCAAAACTTAAATAAAATGAAATATATAACTCCGATTAATGATCCGTCAATTTTTTTAGATTCATATCTTTCCGAACTACAGTTTTCATCTATCACAATCTATATTTGGACATGTTAAGCTCCTGGAAATTAGCCCGGAAGTGGCTGTTACAAACTGTTATTTTAACAGTTTTTATTAGCTTGGAGTAGTTTGGGAGAAATCCCATAACTTGTTCAATATTCAACCTATTTGAGTAATTCCAAAGGGATTTTACCCTTAACACATATATCTAGTATCCCAAGAACATAAATCATAAATATCCATCATAGATTTCAAGAAAAATCAAAACCTAGCTCTCAATTTAAAAGTTCAAACTTTTCCGGAAAAATTACATTTTTCTATTCCTTTTGATTTCAACAAAATCAACACCCTATATGGGTAGATCCAAACATGAAACACATTAACACATAGATCTAAGGTTTTTGAGTTTAGAACTATAGATTCAAAGTTTGATATACAACCCTCAAAAACTTACAAAAACAAAAAGGGTTTATACCTTGTCTTACCATGCTCTCCTTCTTCTTCTTCATAGCTTGATTATGGAGCTAGGAAACTTTGAAGAACAACTCTCTTTCCTTTCCCACTAAGGCTGCCAAAATCCTCTCTTCTCTCACTCTCTCCCTTTTTGGTTTTTGTTGGCTAATTAGGAAGTGAGATGAAAGAGAAAGAGAATGGATTTGGTGAGTTAGTAAAATATGTAGATATATTTTGTATATCTAATTGTTATCTCCCAATATCTCTTAGCTTTTCACTCTCCCACTCAATCATTTAATGTTGCTTGCAAGAATGTTCAAGAATGTTGGATAAATAAACAAGTGACACATATGGAGAGTTGGTGACCAACTTAGACAAATAAGAGACCAAAATAAATCTTAGTCACATGCTCAATCTCTCCTCATTTTTCCTCCTACATAAACCGGCCAATGTGGCCCTTATGCACCCACATGTTGGTTTTATTTTATTGCTTGCAAGCTTAGTAATATGTGATAGATTTGTTAAAGAATTGACACATGTGGTAGTTGGTGGGAGTGGTTGAACCACTTTATCCACTAAAACAAGTTATCAATAACCCTCACATGCTCTCCTTATCTCCTTTCTAGAACCGGCCATGTGGCATAAGATTCTTCCAAGTTTGATTTAATTTCTTTTTGGGCATGCACATTCTTATTCCTTTGTCTACTAATTAAAATGAGCTTGGGCTCCTCCACCAAATAAATTGGGTCAACTCTTGGGCTATAAAATATACATAGTCCAATTCCTTTAATTCTCATCCAACCCAAATCATTTACTTAAGGTTTCGATTTCCTCAATTATAACATAAATCCTTACTCACAAGCCCATTCATTTCCTTAACCCAATTAGACTTGTTATAATTAGGTTATAAAATTAATCATTTGAGATATATAAAATAAATCTCTTAAAATTAGTATATAATTAAATACTATTATTCTCTTTTTCCATAACCCTTAAGTTATTAAATTCTTCATTCCTAATATATAATTAGGATTAGACTAGTTTCTTTTGTTTGTTTATATAATAAACAAATATAAACCATCACCTAATGTTCATATTCATCACACACAACTTTTTAACCCTTAGGGTTTAATACTTTGCATTTAAGATTCCCAAATTAGGGTTTAAATTCTCGAAACTGAAATTAAAGTTTCTGAGCGTATCGTTAGGGTTTCTAACAGTTCATTAGATTTTTTTAACTTAATAAACATATGATTAACATAACTTTAGGGTTTGCTAAAGTTATAACTTATCTGATCAATCCTTGGTCTTAAATCATTACGGTTCAAATATGTAATCAAATATACCAACTAGTATTCACTTCGATACTTATCCCTGATATTTCTTCAAAAGAATTTTAAATCTACCATAATCTTATTCCTCATTACTAGACTATCACTTACAGTCTATCACATAATTCAAGTTTTGTTCAAAAATTTTGAAATTCTTAAAATTTCATTACATAACTGCCAATTCCATACACTTATTTCCTGTCTAGGTTTATTATTTGACCTTAAATCAATCATTTAAGATTTTAATAAATTGTCTAAATTCTCGGGTTGTCACAAATGTTCTCTAAGTCAAATCACATGGAGTACTCCATGGACTTCATATCTACATCCGAACCAAGAAATAGGCACATTCCTTAGTAATATCGATTCTTAAACGTTCATTAAAACTAAGTTCACGTTCAAGACTTCTTTTATGGTTTTAACTCACGTAACCACTTACGATTTTTATTTGGTCATGACCTATCAATGATTTGGTCATTACTAGGCATCCTTATTTCTCCTCAATAAACATGCTCCATCCATCTACGATTCTTCTATGGGAAAGAAATCGAAAAAGATGAAGATTACGGTTTATGAGAATTTACTTTTGAAGTAGTTAACGTTCTTGATAAACGTTTATTGGTTTGCTTGGAAGTAGAAGGATTATAAGTTTCTAGCTCTTTTCTCTCTCTCAAATTTGTTGGACAAACTTTGTAAACAACAAAAATCCAAACCT
The DNA here is from genome assembly GCA_020205505.1 of Panax japonicus. NCBI lineage: Eukaryota > Viridiplantae > Streptophyta > Magnoliopsida > Apiales > Araliaceae > Panax > Panax japonicus. The sequence continues at coordinate 24,761,463 of CM035107.1, read as the reverse complement.
AGCTCTCTATTTATAGAAAACCAAATGAGGGCAAAATAGTCCAATTCTTCACCTCTTTACCTATTTACCACTTTGTCACCAAGTAAAATACTTGGTGACCAAGTGATGTGCTTGCCTTGCACACCAAGTGGCCGGCCCACCCTGCCCATGGGTCATCCCCATGGGTTTTACCCATCCCATGACCTGCCGGTTCGACTCACAATTTAATTCTTTGGATTGGGCTTGACTTTAATAAACATTGGAATTTAACCAATCTAATATTGGGCCTTGACTTGGGCTTTGTATACTTTATTCATTGGGCTAGTTATTAATCCAAGTCCAATTGGATTGTATAAAATCCCTAACTCATACTATAATAATACGACTCGTATTCTACGCGTATTACTCCCGTATTCTCTTTGTATAATACTCATATAATAATCATATTATACGTCGTACCATTCTTCATACCATACTCGTATACATACCAGTATAATACTCATATTTCATACGTATAATAATCGAAACGACTATACGCATTACATTTCCTTTTCAAAAACCTCTTTCACAAACCCTTAGGTTTTAAGTCCGCAAGCGAAAACTTTGTTTGCCATAACGGAAATATTATTGGATATTCCATAATATCGTCATATTCTAACATTATGCGTTTCTCAGAATTTCAAACCATAGCTTCGAACGACATCAGATGAATAGTTCTTTTACGCAAACATTCTCAGAAAACCTTCGTTCTCGTCATGATAATTCACAACAATTAATTATAGCACAAAGCTGGAATACTAACCACATTCACACATTCTAGGTCATAAAACGACCTTCAAACATCTTACTCACATAATTATTCAATTAAATTCATTTAATCCACATAATCAAATAAAAATTTAATTCATTAAAAATTCGAAATTCTCGGGCGTTACAAAAGAAATCAAGCCGAACATTTAATAAGAAATAGAAGTATCAAATGACTCAATTACTATTGAGCATAAGGGTTTGAAGAACCTCTTTTTACAAAACATTATTGCTATATCTTGTTAAAACTGAATTTTTATACATAAACTCAAACCCTTTATATATATGTGCGAACGAGGCATAACACTACTTCCAGATAAAATTGCATATTGATCCACACACAAACAACCACACATTCATATAAAATTTTAATTGAAAGGTGGCGGTCACCGTGGTAACACGAATGTCGGGGGGGGGGGTGCCTAACACCTTCCCTCTGCATAACCAAATACCGGACCCTAACGAATCTTGGTTTTACAGACCCGTTAAGTAATCACATCATTGGGTCAATATGTAAATCTTTTTTCGGTTGTGTTGGTACAACCATTTAAAAAACCAACGAGCGACTCTTACAGTCCGCTCGTCGACATATACATGTTGGACCTTTTCATAACTTGTTTTTTCATACAAATCTCACCTAACATGAGAACACCAAAAGAGAAGAACAGAAAAGGGACAAATACATGTGACACTATTAACCCAATTCTAGGATGTGTTTGCATGGACTCATGAATACATGGTGGGTTTGCCCACTGACATTGTCATTCAACGCCTCCCCATCAAAGAGGGATTCAAGCCCGTTAGGCAGAAGCTCATGCGATTAAAACCTGAGTGGAGTTTAAAAGTTAAAGAAGAAATTGTGAAACAATTTCAAGCAGGCATCATCATGGTGTCTATATACCCTGAATGACTATCAAACTTAGTCCCCGTACCTAAACCGGGAGGAAAGTTACGAGTTTACGTGGATTACCGGGATTTGAATAAAGCTTGCCTTAAAGATAGCTTTCCCGTGCCATTTATCCATATTCTCATTGACAATACTGCTCAATACGACATGTACACTTTTGCTAATTGCTTCACGGGGTACCATCAGATTATGGTTGCTGAAGAGGATCGTGAGAAAACTGCATTCATAACTCATTGGGGAACCTTTTGCTATAGACGGTTGTCTTTCGGCCTCATTAATGCCGGAGCTACCTACCAGCGAGCCATAATGGCTCTTTTCCATGATTTAATGCACAAGGAGATAGAGATCTATGTGGATGACATCATCGTCAAACCCCGAAGTGAGGAAATCACCTAGACCATCTCAGAAAGCTATTCAACAGGTTGCGTTAGTATAACTTGAAGTTGAATCCAGCCAAGTGCACCTTTGGTGTTAAATCAGACAAGTTGCTAGGATTCCTAGTCAGCCACAAGGGGATTGAGCTAGATCCCACCAAAATCAAGGCCATCATGGAAATACCCATTCCTCAAACAGAGAAGAAAATACGGGGATTTTTTGGGAAGAATCAACTTCATTAACAGGTTCATTTCCCAACTCATAGGAACCTTTGAGTCTATTTTCTAGTTGTTAAGGAAGAAGTACTCCTCCATGAAGTGGAATGATGAGTGCCAGAAAGCCTTGTTTACAATCCAAAAACAAATAGTCAAAGCTTATGTTCTAGTGCCACCCAGGGAGGATGTTCCCCTATTCATGTACCTGTCCATCAATGACAATGCCATGTACTGCATGCTGGGACAGAAAGACGATAGAGGCCAAAAGCGAGCTATCTACTATCTCAGCAAAAGATTCAGCAGCAGTGAACACAAGTACACTCTGATTGAGAAGACTTGTTGTTGCCTAATTTTTAATAGCACCTTTCCACGCAAGTATACGCGTTCAATTGTAATATTCAGCAAGCAAGGATATCGTTCCCACGAGGAAATAGACTAATATTTATCAATTACTAACTCTAATGCAATTAATCCTATTTTAAACTATGAAACTTTGTTTGTGATTTGAAACTTAAACTTAACAAAACTAGGGATTACAAATCAAAATTTCACAAGAATAACTGCAGATTTAACAGGTTAAGATTACAACTTCCCTTGGTATTTCATTTAAACTAACTTAATTCCCATTTAAAATTAACTAATTAATATGAATCATTATCCAAGAATGCTTTATAAAAATTCACACACTTCTTCCAAAGACATGTGAACAAATCCTCCTAAATCCAGTCTTTAAGATGCGGAATTACAAGGAACACCCCAGTTAATCAACTCACTATATTCCTATGTGAATCAAGTTAATCAGGGTTTTACGCTCAAATTCTTTCAATGGATACAAAAGACACATATGTATATTCCTATCCTACATGCTAATCATATTAACCCTATTCAGATTATATGAACAGATGTTATCATATCCAGATCTCAATCTATACTCCATCTTCCAATTTCATATAGATTATCACACTAATTGTTGGCCAAACAATTAATCAATAAGCACAAGATATAATAAACAATTCAATAAAAACCAACTTTCATTCAATAGGAAGCTTGCAATTTAAACAACATACCAAGTTCCGTTGCAATCTTAATTAAAATTTAGTTCATGATAATAATAAAGAAAAATATCATCCAGATTAATAATCCAAACATCCCAGATAATTACAAAAGATAAAACTAGAGAAGAGAAGAAGAAACTCTGAATTTGCTCCAATACTCTCTCCTTGATCTTCAGCCCTTCCAATTCTCCTTCGTGTTTTCCTTCGTTGGTCTCTCTGCAAAATCTCTTAAAAAATTGAGTGATACGTCTTTTCTAAAGTCTTCTCCTATTTGTATTAGTCTCAGCCCTCATTCAGACTCCTATTTGGCTTCAAAAACCCACTTAGCAGTAGAAAAACGCTCCTCTTTCCGCATATGAGCGCCTAGGCGCTCAACATAGGCCATTTTCAAGTGCCTAGGCGCTTGACCAGGACCACGTAATTACAAAAATGCCACTCAGCTTTAATTTTCATGATTTTGACCTTTTTCTTCTCTGAAATGACCAATTTGTCCCTCCAGCTCCAACCTACAACAAATAAACACAAAACACATAAAAAGATACTAAAAAACAATTAAAGATAACAATAATTAAGTTTAATAATATCGAATTCATAGGTATGAAACCTACTCATCACTTGTTATGCTTTAGCATGGGCTTCCATGAGGTTACATCATTACCTCCATGGTCACACAACCCATCTCATATCCCGAATGGATCCTCTAAAGTACGTGTTTATTAAACCCATGTTGAATTATTGACTGTCCAGATGGAAATTGATCCTACAGCAGTTTGACATTGTCTACGTGACACAAAAGTCCGTTAAAGGTCAAGGAATTGCGGATCAACTGGCCGCTGCACCTTTACGAGATTTCAAACCCTTGGAAACATATTTCCCCGATGAAGGGGTAATGGCAATTCAGCAACACGATATGTACGATGCACACCAAACATGGAAATTTTATTTTGATGGAGATATAAATATGGAAGGTTCTGGCGCTGGAGCAGTTCTAGTATCCGTTATGGGGGAGTAGCATCCCGTCGCCGTCAAATTGCCATTTGCCAACACCAACAACACAGCTGAGTATGAAGGCTGTATCATGGGGCTAAAACTTGCCCACTCAATGGGCATCAGACGATTAACTATCTTTGGAGATTCCGAGTTGATAATCAGGTAAACCACATGAATCTATCACACCAAAGGTCTATATTCGCTGCCTTACCATCGACAGGTTCTACAAATAGCTTCGGAGTTTGAAGAAATATCATTCCTCAATATTTGTCAAAATAGGAATGATTTCTTGGATGCACTAATAACCTTGGCCTCCTTGATCAATATACCTGACAAGGAAAACATGCCAACCATCACATATACCCAATAAAAGGCTTCAGCCTATGGGAATTACATTGGAGAAGTATCGGATGAGCTACCTCCCATCCAACACCCTTAGTATCAATATATCAAGGAGTACTTACAAGATGGATCTACACTCACTGAGGCGATCCCAATTGAAAGAAGGTAAATTCATCGACTAGTTATGAAATTCTACCTGAGTGGAGATGCACTCTACAAAAGAGATGCAAGATTAGGTCTCCTTAGATGTCTGACAAGGACCAAGCTCAGAGGCTCATGGATGCGATCCATGGTGGAGTATATGGCCCACACATGAGCGACCCCCTACTTGTTAAAAAGATCCTTAGAACAGGGCATTACTGGCTCTCTCTCAAGGCTAACTGTGATAATCACGTCAAGAGATGTTATCAATGCCAAATTCATGGGAATGCTATCCACGCCCCTCCAAGGGATCTCCACAATATGAGTTCGCCCAGGCCCTTCTCAATTTGGGAATGGACATGATCGGGATCATCGAGGCCAAAGACAGTAATGAACATCGATTTATCTTCACCATGATCGACTACTTTATCAAGTGGGTAGAAGCAGCCTCCTTCCCCAGGGTTACCAAAGAAGTCATCATTATTTTCATAAGAAGCAATGTCATTTGTCGATATGGACAACCATAGGTAATTATATCAGACAATGCTAAGAACCTCAACAACAAAATGATGGAGGAGTTGTGCAGTAAATTCCACATCAAACATCTCAACTCCATCATCTACCATCCAAAGATGAATGATGCTGTTGAAGCGGCTAACAAAAACATCAAGAAGATCGTGCAAAAGTTGTCTGCCAACCACAAAGGATGGCCTGACTTATTGCCTCTGACTCTTTTAGCATACAGATCATCAATGCACACTTCCACTGGGGCAACTCCCCACACATTAACCTATGGGATGGAAGCAGTACTCCCCATAGAAGTATAAATGGAATCCCTTAGAGTATTGATAGAAGCTCAGCAGGATAAAGACCAATGGGTACAAGATAAGTATCACAAATTGTCTCTAATAGATGAAAGGCGAGTCGCTGCTATGTTCCACGATCAGTTATATCAATAAAGGATCGCCATGTCCTACAACAGAAAAGTCTGGCTAAGGAAGTTTACACAACATGACTTGGTTTTGAAAAAGATCATGGACAACCAAGATCAGTCTAAGGGAAAATTTGCCTCGAACTGGGAAGGCCCGTTTATTGTCAAGGAGGTATTGACAGGAGGTACTCTCAGTTTACAGGAAATGGACGACGATGAATTTCCACAGCTTATCAAATCGGACACCGTGAAACAGTACTATGTTTGAAGTTACCATCAAGCAAACATCCTGGTTTTGGATCATTAGATCCCCAGTTATTTCAGGTTTTCTAACCCTTCACTACATATAACTTCTCTTCACACACATCTTCCCCATCAGTGACAAACACACTTTTCTAACCAGCAGCCTGGTTTCCGATCGCCAGATCCTTTTCTCTCTACTTGGTTTTGAACCTTTACTCAACTCTGGTTTTCCCACCAAGGATTGAACCTTTCACACCCGCAGTTTTACCCCATTAGGGATAAGACTTCTCACACCTGCAGTTTGTCCTGTACATGGGATTAGACTTTCTCCCCTGCAGTTTGTCCTAGACATGGGATCAAACTTTTCATTGGCTGCAAACCGTCCTGAACATGGGGCGAACTATGCCAACCTAATCTCCTTGATACATGGGAGTACGTAGGCAGCCATATTTTATATGGTATGGTCGCAATAAAACAAAAATAACAAAAATATTTCTACACCTTTCTGACTACAAAAACTAAAGAAACAAAAACACATCTATACACCCTTTTGCCACCATACAGCGTTGAACCTCTTACACCAGGGGCGAACTACGTCGACCTGATCTCCTTGATACATGGGTGTACGTAGGCATCCATATTTTATATGGTCCAGTCGCAATAAAATAAAAAGAACAAAAACATTTCTATACCTTTCTCACTACAAAAACAAAAAAAAACAAAAACACATCTAGAAACCCTTTTGCCACCATACAATGTTGAACCTCTTACACCAGGTTCGAACTACGCAGACCTGATCTCCTCTTTAATAGGAGTACGTAGGCAGCTAGTCATTGTTCGGTCTAACCCCCAACCAAAACACAAAAACTTGTCAACGGTACTGGGATCATCCTTCAATCCACCACATTTCATTGACTTCAAACCAAAGGGATGAAACTACCTGACCTCCCCATGTAAACGGGAGAATCGGCGACCATCTAAGCTTGATTCCTCAAAGAGAAACACCAATCCATAAGAGATGGAACTAACTGGGATCCCCCATACAAAGTATTATTGGTGACCATCTGTGGTGCGGTCAACCTCAGAGAGGAAAGCCACATTCCACTCCACATTTACATAAAGAAACCAGTCCCAAGACACCAAAGATGGAAGGGAATACACATACATCAACGATCCATTTTGAAATATCCAGAGACATCTCAATGTCCATCTGTCAAGGAGGAATTCAGAATACATCAAGATCACAAGCCTTGAAGAAACAGGTAAATATCAAGCAAGCAACAAGGCATAACTAAAAGGGAAGTGATCAAAATATGTTTCCCTGCTATATATAATGTTGTTTGATATATAAAATATGAACTGTACATGACAAAATGGCTAAGCTAGTATGTGCAAGAAAATACAAGCCCATCTACAAATCAGTGTATATACAAGCTATTAAGTCAAACATGGCATCCCTCTCAGAAGAAGGAGGTAACGTTGTGGTCTCCTGTACAATGGTGTCTACGCGAGCTAACAGATCTACAACCATCTGCATGGTAACACTGTGCTCGGCAATATACGTACTCATCTCTGCAATGATGCCAGTAGTAAGAGACCCTACTGTGGTACTATCTATAACAGCGACATCCCGGGAAGATATGGTGCTATCCCGCTCGACTATCACTACATCTATGGCTAATCTGGCCTCATCCCGCTTAATAATAGCATCATCTCTATGTGTTAATGCCTTGTCTCTCTCTGACAGAGCGTCATCTCTCCCATCAAGAGCTGTTAACATCAGGGTTCTAGCCTGATCTCTCTTGAAGGTCATCAGATGGAGACTCTGCTCGAAATACTATGTTGAATGCTGGATCACAGTAGCACTCGTACTGGGAGAATCTATAAGAGCTGTTGGCAACCCAGTGAATGGAACCTCCTTGGTGGGAGAATCAATGTCCTCCATGGGCTCTCCACCATCTAAATCAATACCCGACACTATGGGTACTACCGCAGCCGATGAAGTCTTTGTCCCCATCCATGTAGTATAATTTGACGAACAGCCTGGATGGCTAATAGAAAAATCAACTCTCTCACGCTAATCCCAACAAGCATACACCCGGGATCGATCTTCTGCTGATAAATGGGGAGAATCCACACGCTGACTTAACGCCCCCTTAAAAGGATGGAAGTCCTGAAACAGGTCAAACTGTGACATCACAGCCAGTGGGTGGTAGGTAGTCATGCCCCTCAAACCAGCCAGAGGGAGATAATCCATGCCAGGAGTGTGAGTAATGAAGCTATAGGGTGAACTGAGCCCTGTACACGGCAGGATGCCAAACGAATCTTCGATCCCTGCCAAGAATACCGACCAAGACATAGCGTCTGTACACTCCGATGGCTGAAAGGAGTAAGACATAGCTATATCATGGGTAAAGCAGTACCCATATCGTTGAAAAGTACCAATCGGCTCAAGTGTGACATAAACCACACATATAATATGACCGAGCTGCCTGTAAGTACCCCTACAAGGTAGGTGCTGCAAAATGTGGCCGACCTCAACGTCTCTGCCACAATCATCGGAATGATGGTATGACCCTCCCTGAGAGCTCTCACTATCATAATGACACCTATGCCCATATCATCCATATACTGTGGCATGTACACATACGCCACTATGCATATCACGAGTACATCCATTCTGGCCAAATGCCACTGATCCTCTGGTGTGATAAAATCCCCGGAATGCCGTGTGTAGCTGTCTAATGAGCCGAATCTGTCTATCAGGAAGCGCTGGGACAATATATGGCCGGGTGTAATCTCATCCTCTACTACTCTACGTCGCAACCTGGTAAGGGTCATGAATCGCCGACTTATATCTCTGACAGCCATCCGAACGCAAGGGCTATCTAAGGGAAAAGCCGTCAACCTCTCGTACTCCTCTAATGTAGGAGTCAACTCCTGGGTCCCAAACCAAAAAACCTGCTTCTTCAGTACCCAATGCTCCAGGATACCATCTACAAAGCCTGCACAAATCTGAAACGTCAAGAGGGTCATTGAATGTTGTAATAACTATTCAACGGTCACCCTATCTAGAGGTGACATGAAATCTTACCACGACCTCCGACGAAAGACTATCAACACTGGTGGGGTGTGATCTATGCAGCTGACTGTCGAAGAAGACATCTGTGTAGGCTGTATCATAAGAGTATCCAGGGCTAAATGTTGAATATCTCTGGACATACATACATATGCATAATATGATACATGCATGACAAGCAATAGATGACAATATGATGTATGGAATAGAAAAAAATATATACATTCCTAAGTACATCATCATCTACATACATCATCTCTATACATCTAAGAATACAAGGAAATAGGACACAAATGCCCTACTACTAATAGATGCCTATCAAAAGATATAGCGATAATAGGGCACAACCACCCAATATCTAACAGAGGACTGTCAAAAGAGATAAATGAGAATACAAATCAAAAGAAGACAATGGTGTCAATATCTACATCATCAATTATGTCAACCTGATGTAACTCCTCCTGAGTCACTGGATCTCTATCAACAGGGATGTCATGCCTATACAGTGGAGGATCTGCACTGGCAAAGCCATATGGGTCACCTGAGGGGCCATCGCCTAAGTTGGAAGGATCAAAAATATCTGCATCTGAAGAATCTCTGTCCAAGTGCCGGATGAAGTATTGTGCCCAGTCCAACTACCGGGTCAAACTATCAATCTGTGTCGAATGAGTCAGATCTCGGACATATGCCAGCCAATCCATTATCATCACGGATCCAGGAACCATATCCCACATAAACTGAGTGACGCGAGTCTGGGCTCCAATGGTATAAAGGGACCACCAATGATAGAGTGTATCTTGGGTATGTGAACCCTCTAACAAAGTCTATCCGTCAATACCCATCAGTGGGATGTCATCGACGGGTGACTACAACACAGACCAATAACATCTGGCAGGAGGCAAGATCGATATACGAATCTCTCATGTGGTACTCCTAATAGCACGCTCTCCTAAATAGAGCTCCCATCCTCTATCTGTGAAGAGAGGAATCCTATGGGTGGATATCAAATGCTCGACACCAGTCGGGAATCCATCCTCAAATCCAATGATCAAGTGTTCCACAGAGTAGGGAACCCAAGTGATGACATCAGCTGTCAACAACTCCAACTGTAAGTGACAATGGGTGAAACCCTCAACTACAGGAACCTCTGCCAATATGGAGTGATGACATTGTCGTCCTCATAGATAGGTATCTAAACCTAAATCACTCATAGGACGCAAACACGGCAGCCTCTCATAGGCCCAAATTCGCTAACACAAAGGCAAAACATCTGCTGTCAGTGAACACTCTTAACCTGTATATGGGTAATCAAAAGAGAAATACTCACCAGTAGAAACGGGTAAAATCCTAGCCAAGCCTCTTTTAAGACCTGCGAACGCATGCGTATTCCCCTGAGGAAATAGGCAAAGGTGTAGGTGCCCCAGTCATACTCTCCAATACGGTCAACCTCCCGCGTGGCGCTAATCAAAGCGAATGACACCGTAGAAGAGTTGTCTGCTGTGAAACAACCCCTATTAATAAAAAGGAACAATCATCGAAGAATGTGATCCCTGACTCTCACATCAGCGGGCATGGGCTCACTCAACAGCCCACTCATAGCATCTACTCTCAAAGGACCCGTACGGATGGTCCTACCCTTGAGTGCCTCAGTCGGAACTCCCAACAAGGATCTAATGGCAGTTGGGGTAATGTTCGCCGTACATGGCATTGGCGCTCCTCCAAACTCCATATCGGTGATTAACCGCCAATCCATCGGCGTCATCATCACCTCACAATCCAACAAATAGAGAGACTGAGTCTGGTGAAACCAGCGCTCAGGCAATGCCCTGAGGTAACTCCATGGACAACGTCAGGGAAGAATGGAAAAGAATGCCCCAAAGCCCCAAATATGAACAATACCTCGGTAATCAGGATGCAGAGCCTGATACAGGGAGTGTATGCTGAACGAGTTCCTTCGAGGCTGGGTAAATTCGGGAACCTACATCACATGAAAATCAATGTCAAAATCCTTGTTCCTCATCAATAGGAAAAAGGAAGATCAAACCCAGCTTTTACCTCATTTTCATGTGAGTAAACTGAGGGGTGGCGACTCAAATCACCCAAAAGATCTGGAATAGCCACCTGAATGCCTGGAAACTCCCACATGAGCAACAGGAGCTAGAGCCGCTATCGGTACATCCTCCTCCTCGTCCTCGACATCTGGTAAATCAACTCGGATAGGACGTATCATCGCCTCCGCCAAACGACGAGGCTGTCCAACTGAACGGGGTTGAGGCACTTCAGAAGCCCTCCTCCGCACACCTGAAGTGGTCCTGCGGGAACTACTCGTTTGATCTGGATCCATAAAATCTGGACACAAGTCTCCAAATCACCTCATAAATAGTGTGGTAAATTCTAACTTGGAGCATTTTTATGCATTTTGTGACTATATGCATGCATGCATTACTTTAACATACGCCTACAGTAAAGTTAAACATGCATGTCTACCCAATGCCTAGACTTTTGGAAAATTTTACCAGAGTCTCCTTTGTAAATAGGACTATCCATATGCACATAGGCATAAATAGGTGGACATTCAGTAGCACACCTACCCATAGTTATAAACATCCTGCATGCATACAAAAAATCAAAGCCACAATCCATGATTGTAGACTAATTACCCTGATTATTTTGATTTAATACCTTTGCTTATTTGTCCTCTCAAATAGGATAAGAAATAGCAAAAAAAGGTACCAATTTGATTGTTTCAAAAGTCAAAAATTTTCACATCATTATGTTCAGCATGGTTAAATACTAACATTTACCATGTTGAATATTTTTTATCAAGACATTTGAGCATGCATATTCACTACTATGTGTTTAGATGCGTTTCATATAAAAAGTCATTTTCTAATGGATAGAAACTGGAAAAGAAGACATGCATACGTTACCAGGATAGTGTAGAACACTTGTACAGTGACAAAATTTGCAGAAAGACACTCGAACTCAGCATATCTGAAGAAGAACTTTGGGATTTCCTATGCGACGCAACTTAAAAATGACTTCTGAAAGCCACAGCTGCCTTAAAGGCCACCAACGACTCCCTTGGGTGGGGCCCACCCCTCTGGCTCGGTCTAGTTCGAGTTATAAAGGAGATTTCACAAGCTGAGATTGCTAAATCAGGAAAAAAAATGCTACGCGATTGAGCAGAAAAGCATGAAATCCTAGTTTTCATGGACCAAACTATGGGTCTACATCTCATTCATTGGTATTCGTCCAAACACGAGTTTACTATACCAATGATCTTAACTATTGCAAACTACAGTCGGAAATACCTCATGAAGGTCCGATGCCGTCAGTTTGAGGTCGCAACTCCAAAGCATTCCCCCCAGAGGTCGCAACTCCAAATCAACCATTGATGTACATGTCAACGAAGGTGAAACAACCTTGGCAACACTCAGCCGATGGCAAGTAAACCTATCGAAGCATCGAAAACCATCCGATGATTTCAGCCGTTGATGCACACAACAACAAAGGTCAAGCAGCCTTGACATTATCCCCTAAAGGGATTTCATCTGTTGATGTACATTTCAGCGAAAGTCAGGCAACCTTGATAAACACAAATTGTTGGCAGGAACTCCAACTGAACACTAGAAAGACTTGGCAATACAAACCAGGGAAGATCATCCTTATCGGGGAGGATAGATGATGGAATATGTTATACACATCCTCAATAGGAAAATTATTTCCCCACAGAGTCTCTTGCAAATGAGAAGAACATCTATGGCAGAAAATCTGTACCAAGGATTAAGGACATTGGTGATAACCCAAACGTTAACATCCTTGAAGATCCTGAGAACTTGGGATCACAGATCTAAGCAGTTCGTCAGAGTTATTCGTGATAACTCTAATCCCCATCACCAGTTATGGGGGTAACGGTCATCACATCCCGTTGGAAAATGGTCCAACAAACTACATGTATCATGATGCAGTACATTGCATCATGAATATCTTATTACATTTCAAGTGTCTAGTATTCTTTATCCTATCCATGACGTTACAATGCATGAATATGATAAAGAAGGGCATTTATAAAGACTCAAAATTTTGCATTTCTGTTACTAACCTTGCAGGAGGGCAGAATCGTCTTTCAGAGATAACCTTGGAGGACAGCTCAACTCAATCCTGGAGACAACCCCGCGATCTTCAGTTTTAACCTCAGAGATAACCCCGATGACTGCAGTCATAATTCCGGAAACAACACCGGATAAATTTTCCATCTCGGAGACAACCCCGAGATATTCAGTCCCAATCATGGAGACAACCCCAGAAATGCTCTTTTCCGCTTCCAGCAGTCAGCTTCAACACTCGGTGATAACCCCGAGGCAGTCATTCCCCAATCTCGGAGATAACCCCGAGAGGTCAGGCACACCTCAGAGATAACCCTGAGGATGGTCAACACCTGCATCAGTCCAATCTAAGAGATAAACCTGAGCAACGACCGCTAAATATGCTCAAATCAGAGATAACCACGGTGAGGGGCAGAATCATCATTTTGCCTTAAGGAGAGGATTTATTTCTATCTATTTTATGGTTTCATTTATTTATGGGTAGGTAGACATATGATGTTTGTATAGTGAATACCAAATCATGTGGGAATTGAAATACCCGGATTTGGGGGTATCACAAGTTAGTATCAAAGCTGTAGGTTATGAACCTTAGGTGGGGGAACAACCTTAGGTAGTAGCCTTATAGGAGATCGAGAACATAGTGGTGGTAAAATCTTATTGAGTTCTAAGAAATGAATTCCTTAATTCATTAAAGATAATAAAAGATTTTATGTGTTTATGTGATAAATTTATGTGCTCGCTAGTACAGATTAGAAACTAAAACATAAAACTGTGTTGTTAGGATGTCGGATGTCAGAGGAGCTAGTCGAGCTGGGGAGGAGGAACCCCAAGTATCTACGCAGGAGGATCCCCAGGACATTCATGTCGTCAGGGAGCAGTTGGTACAAAGAGAGCCATCTCTGTTGATCACTGTTGTTGTTCAGGAGCATGAGCCTGAGACTGATCCAGAGGAGGAATCTGAGGAAGAAGATGAGTTCCCACTGAACTCTATCAGTGCTAAGATGTACGAAGAGCTATATGACCGTAATATAGAGTTACGTGATACTATTCAGGAGCTGATTGAGCGGACGGTTATTCAATGGCTTACCATTGACCAAAGAGATAGGGGGTAGTGACTCTTCACACACGTCTAGGAAATGTAGAGTGGGATTTGGTTCACGAGAAGGGTCAAACCGAGGAGAATTCAAAGGAAATAGAGAAGTTGAAGAGTGAATTGAAAGAGAACTCAACAAGGCTAACCATAGCAGAGGAGGCCTGGGTAAGGGAATCATGGCGTGATTATCTTGCAGAAGAGAATGGTCGGGCGAAGAAGGCTAAGCTTGAGGAGACGTACTGTAATAACCCAATATTTCCTATGTAAATAAATAAGAAATTTTGCATATAATTTTTTTATTATTTTAAAGATGGGAATATTTGACAAGTAATGTGTATGTATATATATGTAATAAATAAAATTTCTTTATTACATGAATAATTTCAAATAATTTTATTTTAGAATTTATTGATCATTATAAAGTATATACTTATAATAATTAATTTTATAGTAGAAATGTCTTTATTATTTATTTTCTATGAAAATGTGATTTTTATATTATTTAAATAATATATGAAATGATTATTAGAAGTATAATAATAAATATTTTATTATATGAATTTGTTCAGAATATTTAAGTTAATTATTTTAGCTTAATTATTGATGTTGTATATGAAGAATAAATCAGATATGGAATCCAAACCCTAATTTTGGATTTTGAGGAATGAATGAGAATAATAATATAATATTAATTATATTTTGATTTTTTAGTGCTATGAATATGTACTGTATATCTGTAGACTGATAATGGTAAACCAAATATGGTAAATTATGTCATAACCCTCATGTCGTGTTATTAAACCCTAATTGTTAAAATCGATTTTGAGTTCGAGACGGTGTAGTACTTGTGTTATATGAATTTTACTGTGTATTTTATAATTTTTGTAATTAGGAGAAACCCTAATTAGTATTTGGAAAGCCCTAATTTAAAATTAGGAACCCTAATTACAAATTTTAGAAACCCTAATTATTATTTTTGTGAATTATAATGCTAATTAGGAAACCTTAATTGTTAATTTGGGAACCCTAATGGTATTAAGGAACCCTAATTTAAAAACCCTTATTAATTAGTATGTTTTAAATTAAAATTTTATTTCACTTTAATTTTTAATTGTCCAAATCCTAAAAATTTTTTGGGAAAATTTAAGATGTAAAAGCTAGTGATTAAACCCTAGATTCAATAACATTGAACAAGAATACCCTTAAAATTTAAAATAATTACCAAAATACCTTTTTCTCCCATTAGTTGAATTATTGCTAGCCAAATCTTTGAAAGATCTGGCCAGCCACCCCCTAGTCCTACGTACAAGCTACATCACCAACACATTATCAGCCACTAGCATACAAGTTTATTGCATCAATTCATTTGCATAATTCAAGAGAGAGCAATGCATTATTGCCTCATTTGTGCAAACCACTCGTAGCCATACTCTCTCAAGACCAAACCCACGAGATTGTAGTGGTAGATCAGTCACAAAGCAAGCCCCATGAAATCCACAAATAGATCAGAAGTCAGAATCAAGAATTTGTTCATAAATTGGTAAGAACCCTAGAAGAAATCTGACCTTGATCGAAATGTTAGATGTTAGTTTTTGTGTGTTAAACATGCAGTATGTAGTACATAATGATGATCTGGGTTTCTAGATGTTAGATCCATAACATCTAGAGGCTCGAATTTGAAGTTTTAAAAAAATCTAGAAAAACATTTTTTTGATGTCTGACAGTGAATGTCAGGCCTTGTAGATCTCTGTAGGTGTTTGAGTTTTTTGTTTTAAGTGTTGGACTTGTAGTATGACGTAAGATCTTGAATCTGGAACTTGAATCAGGTTCATATCTGTTGTAGATTAAAAGTTATTTAAGGTCAAAGTGGGTTGACTTGCATTGAATGGCTGTTCTTGAAGCCCAGGATCATTCCAGAAACCTCTGACAGTGTTTTTGCAGGGCTTGGATCTTGCTATGTTTAAGTTTATTTTGCCATGTTGTTGTTTTGTAGTTGTAGAATGACATGAATACTACATGTTAAAGCCTTTGTATTACATATATACTTAACAAAATTAAATCTAGAGATGGTCAAACTTGGTAGCCGAAACTGCTCAAGATCATTTCTGGGAAACCTAGAAATGTTCAAGAACTGTTCTGGGAGGGTACTTTGACCGGCCCATATATCTTGTCTGTGTTGATGTTATGATGATCTGAGGATATGTTATTGTTCCTTGAAGTGTATACTAAAGATTTGACCCATTAAACGATATAAAGCATGACCAGAACATAAAGTAATTCGAACATGAAAGTGATAGGTCGAACTGTTGAGTTTCTGGGAAAAACCCAGAAACACTCTGACAGCATGTTTGCTAGCTTAAATCAGTTTCATTAAGTATTGTTAGACTTGACCGTGTATTGAAACATGTTCTCTGATAGTTTGTTACATATCCTGACGAGCAGAAAACTTGTAACATGAACATATTGACACATTTAAGGCCACAAAGGATGTTGACCGACCATGATTATAATTTTCTAGGCAGCCCAGAATATGATGAACACGAATGACAGCTAGTTCAAGGCTTAATAAATTTTGATTGTGATGAAGTATGACCTGGATATTTGTTGTTTCATGCAGTGTTACATTAACACTACAAGATCTGACAATTAGGTAGCCCAGAAACATTTCAAGATAAGAATTAGACTCGGTCAAACAAGGCACCTCGACCACTGACTTGTCAGTGTTCTTGAGGCCAAGAACACCTAATATGACATATAAGTGTCGCTATAGCCTATAGCGATGATTATAATAATTTTGCTTTACTAAATTTCAGAAAATGATTAAAAATAGAAAAAAATTAGTTTTAATTATTAAAAATACCAAATAGATTACTAAATTTTTTTTAAAGTCTGAAAATTAGTTTTTAATTATTTTAAGTATATTTCATTAATATTTAATATTTTTGGGATATAAAAAGTATTTAATTTATTTAAGTATAATATTAAATAAATTATTTAAAAATGATTTTTAATACATGAAAAATCATTTAAAAATAGTTTATGATATAAAAAAATATTTTAAGTTATTTTCTATAATTTTTAATATTTTGTGATGATTTTCATTATTAATTAGATATTAATGATGATTAAGTTATTTAATAAAGATATTAAATAAATGATGAAAAATAGAACTAATGATTTAAAAATTTTATAAAAATGATTTAGAGATTATAAAAATATTTTAAGTTATAAAATATAACTTTTGATATTTTGTCATGAAAAATATTAATATTTTAATATTAAGGATATTAAATTCATTTAATAATTATATAATGTAATGTAAAATGATTTTAATATTAGAAAAATTATTTTAAAGGAAAATAAAGTGTTTAAAGCTATTTTAAGTTATAAAACATAACTTCTAATATTTAAAGGATAATTTCATTAATAAATCAATATTACTGATAATAATTTAATATTAATGATATTAAGTTTATTTAATAATTATATTAAATAAATAGTTTTAAAATGGTTTTATTGATTTAAAAAGCATTTAAAGGTAATATTAATACTTTAAAAATATTTTGTGTTATTATAAATAAATTTAATATTTTGTCAATAATTTTATTAATAGTTTAATATTAATTAAATATTAATGATAATAGAATTAGTTAATATTTAAATCAATTAATAATGATTTCAGTATTTGAAAATTCATGATAAAGTATAATAATTATTTAAAAATTATTATAAGGCTATGAAAAATAATATGACTGATATTTAAAATATCTAAACGAATATTGAACTACACGATAGAGTCTTAGACTCGATATTTACCCGATAAAGCCGTCGGTACACCGAAATATTTCAAAAATTGATCTAGACGTAGATAAATTGACTAGATATGTGTTTGTTAGTGAATCAATAATCATTAGATATATGTGAGAAAGTGATTAGGTTATGTGCTTACAGCAATAGATAGTGTTCCGTGTTACGATATATTATTCTAATCGAACGAATGATCTTATTACTGATAAGTTGCTGTATAAAAGATTAATCTAAGTTGCGTTATTGTAAGCAGCAACTCAGGCAAATATCTAAATCTTATGCACTAATTTTATTTCGTGCAAACAGGTATATCATGTTATGCAAGTTTTCTAAACTTACTCCAATTATTATTGAGCAAGTATCTGATCTATTATTTACATTGTGCAAGTATCCTACCTTTGCATTTCCTTTATGCAATGGACATGAGTAAGAAAGTTTCAGAATTATATTATTATTGTGCCAGATTATTAACGTTATTATTATTCATTATGTATCCAATCTTTGTATTCATACAAGTTCTTACATTATCCGATCATTATATTATTGTATAATTTAGATATTTATTCTGTTCGTTAATTTGTATATAGGGTTAGACAAGTGTCGCAACTTGGATAACCATTGTATTTAATCATATGTTGATACATACTTATTGATTTCAAGTATGTATATGTTGACTTAAAAGCCATCTAAGCTATTTGATTTAGCTAGACATAAAAATATTGTTGAACAAGATAGAACGTTATTGTATCCAACTAGATTATTTTGGTTCGAATTCTCGACTAAGTATGAACATCCCGAATATGAGAAAACTTTTGTGCACCTAAGGTGGATAAAGTGAACGATAATATCATTTTTGCATGTAGTATTGATCAATACAGGGCACATTGGGATGATCACCCTCGTGCCCGTAAGTTATGATGGTTTGCGGATGAAGTTCTGCTAAACCCTAACGAAAATGAAAAACAATGTTCATAGTCTGTCGATTGATCTCCAGTTATACGCTATACGTAGTTTCAAAGATTACATATGGAACTGATATGTTGTTATTATTGGTTCAACTTACTTCACAACTGTTGATTCGTTGTAGAAGTGTCTTTCAAAGAAAACATTTAATTCTTTAAGCTAATATATATTGTTGTTATTACTTGCTGGGCAATCCAATGCTCATTCTTGCTTTAAATTTAAATGTTTTCAGTTAAGTATGATCAACCAGAAGGTTCAGGCAAGAACAAGGGGAAAGGAAAGCTATTCGAATGAGATTTATATTATGCTGTGTAATAATTATAGTTATTAAGATAATGATACTTATTATCTATGATGTAATGAATGTTTAAAGGTCTCGTACCTGGGAGTAAACTTTGATGCATATGTACATTAAGTTTGAATTTTATATTATTGTTATTATTATTATTAGTATTATTCAGCTTATAGAAATGGTATCGTGAAACACCGAGTTCGGGTTTCAAGTATCCGGATTTAGGGGCGTCACAGGATAAAGTTAAAGAGGCTAAACTTCAGGATGAAGAATGTAAAAAGGTGAAAAAGAGGACATCCAAAGAAACCGAAATGAGATTCAAGATGGACAATGAAGGAATATTTAGATTTGAAAACAGAATTTGGGTATCGTCAGTGCCAGAGATTAAGGAAGACATTTTGAGTGAAGCTCATAGCTCACGATATTTGACTCACCCTGGTAGTACCAAGATGTACGAATATCTTAGACAACAATTCTGGTGGCCAAATTTGAAACGAGACGTTACAGAGTGTGTTGCCAAATGTCTGACATGTCAAAAAGTGAAAGAAAAACATCAAAGGTCGAGTGGGTTGCTACAATCGGTAGAGACCCCAAAATGGAAATGGGAACATATTACGATGGATTTTGTGGTTGGCCTTCCGACAACTCATAAAGGCTACGATGAAGTATGGGTTATCGTTGACCAATTGACAAAATCTAAACACTTCCTTCTGATCAGAATCAAATTTAACTTAGATCAGTTGGAAAAATTATATATAAAAGAGATTGTTTTGAGACACTGAGTTCCGTTGTCAATTGTTTCTGTTAGGGATCTGCACTTTACATCGAACTTCTAGAAATAACTACAGGAATGCATTGGTACGCAGTTGAGAATGAGTACGTCTTATCACCCCCAGACAGATGGGCAGAGTGAAAGAACGATTCAAATATTAGAAGATATGTTAAGAGCTTGTATAATGGGCTTTAAAGGAAATTAGGATGATCATCTACCACTCGTAGAGTTCAGCTACAACAACAGTTACCACGCTAGTATTGGCATCCCGCCTTATGAAGCGTTATACGTCAGAAATTGCAGAACTCCGTTATATTGGGATGAAGTTGGCGAGAGACAATTACTAGGTCCAGAACTGGTACAACAGACAACAAAGATAGTCAAAGTGATCTGAAAAAGACTGGTAGCAGCTCAAGATAGGCAGAAGAAATATGCACCATACCGTAAAAATGTCGAGTTTGAATTGAGTAGTTATGTATTTTTGAAAGTCTCTCCCTAGAAAGGAAAGATCAGATTTAGAAAGAAGGGGAAATTAACCTAAGATTTATTGGACCCTTTAAGGTACTGCGAAGGATTGGAGAAGTTACGTATGAGGTAGCCTTACCTCCAGAACTCGAAAATGTCCACAATGTCTTTTAAGCTTCAGTTTTACGACCCTACAAACCCGATTATAAACATGTGATTGAATATGAACCTTACAATTTGAAAAAGATTTATCTTACGAAGAAATTCTTGTTCAGATTGTTGACAGGAAAGAACAAATTCTCAAAAATAAAGTAATACCTTCTGTTAAGGTAATTTGGAGGTACCACAATGCTGGAGAAGCTACGTGGGAACTCAAAGAGAATATGATGAAGAATTATCCTCATTTATTTACTTTATTTATGTGTGAGCGATTCTGGGGATATAATCTTTGTAAGG
Source organism: Panax japonicus (assembly GCA_020205505.1). Taxonomy (NCBI): domain Eukaryota; kingdom Viridiplantae; phylum Streptophyta; class Magnoliopsida; order Apiales; family Araliaceae; genus Panax; species Panax japonicus. The sequence continues at coordinate 24,740,442 of CM035107.1, read as the reverse complement.
GGGGAGAATGTAATGGGACGAATTGATTGAGTTGTGATTCTGGGGACAAAATTCTTTTAAGGGGGAAAAGATGTGACAAACGAGATTTTGTAATCTAATTTGAATATTTATTGATATTTATTAAATTAAATAAATATTTTTCGATGATTTAATTATTGGATTAAATAATTAATTGATAAAATTGTGGTAGATTAATTTAATTATATGTGTTATATTGATTAAATTATTGTGGAGAATTTTATTATTCAAAGTATGTATTTATGTAAACTTATTGAATTAATTAAAGTATTTAATAAGCATAATGTTATTTTAATTAATTTAATAATTAATTAGAGATTTAATAATTTGACATAATTAATAAATGAGAAATTTAATTATGTGACTCTGTGAATTAATGAGAAATTATTATATTTTAATTAAATTAAATAAAATAAGATATTTGATTTATTGTTTAATTGAGTGTGACATTTTTAAACTATAATATAGGAGATTAATTAAAATAATTAAAAGTGTTACTTATGTTTCAAGCCAAACGAGGCCTTATGAGGAGTTGGGAGTAGTTAAACCATGTATGGATTAACTGACCCCAACTGTGCGTATAAATGATTAGTTTGGTTCTTTCACATATTTTCAATTAAGAGTTTAACTTGAGAGTTCAGAGAGAATTCAGAGAAACATTGAAAAAATGGTGAGTTGTGTGATTTAAAGAAGTATCTGAGAAAGATTTCATCTCCTATTAATCTACACTCTATGTAATCTCTTCAACTCAACTTCAAATTCACGTTGTTTATACTTTCTATGAAAAATTTCTATAAGTCTCTATAATTGAAAAAGTAATGACTTATGTGTTTATATATGATATATATAAATATAATATATTTTTATTACCATATATGTATGTTTTCATAACATTAATTGCATACAAACATGTTGTAAATTGTTGTTTAACTTGAAATTAACGGTAGATTATGTTATCATATGTCAAAACGAAGAAAATAAACTTTGAATGCGCAGATTCAGTGTTATGACAAACCCGTAATGCCAATTTTTCTATTTCATATTCAATATTTTCAAAATCAGCAAGAACACTGAAATTACATGAATAGATTCAAGTAATTGTATGTTTTAACCTGTTAAAATCATGCTAGAAAGGTTGAATAATGATTATGTGTATATTATAATGTTTGGGTATGTTTAAATTCAAGTATGAATAAAGAAATTAGTAGATTTTGGCTTCCTCTGTATTATTTTGCGAACTGCAATTTTCTGGAACTAGAATGCCGCGCCGCAGCACCACAGACCAAGCTGCAGTGCCAGCCGCGCCGCAGCGCCAAGTATAACATACATGGTGGCGCCGCAGCGCCACTATGTAGTTTTTCCAAGAATGAGCATTTTAGTTGTTTTATTTAGGGACTGTAAATTGTAACCTAATCTAATAAACATAAAAATGTGTTAGAAATATAATGTGATGTTAAAATAGATCCTTAACATGTTAATAAAGTAATTACATGTTTAATTAAACTGTTAAACTCGTAGTTAGCTTAGCGTCCGTGAAGTTTATTAATATTATATGAAAACAAGTGTCGTAACTTGATTAGTATAATCATAATCAGAGTTTAGACAAAGAGAATGAACTTGTGATACTACTTACGTTATAATTGACTAGTATTGTGAATGTAAATGGTATGTAGGATTAAATCGATGAATGTGTATAGTTAACTTGTAACCTACGCACAAGGCAAGTTTCCTAACCTTACTTGGTATCGTTAAGCAAATTTATAAACCTTACTTCTTTACATTGAGCAAATTCTAGATTCATATTCTATATCAAGCAAGTTCTTGTTATTTATATCAAAGGTTATTTAACTTTTAAAAGTATTATTTCTGCTATACAATACTTATTCCATTGTATACCTCTTAAGTTTATTATTCAATTTGAATATTAATTATTGTCGAACCTTGTAAGACTAGCGAACCCTTATTGATTCGACTAGTGTGACAACCCGAGGAATTAGACAATTTATGAAAATATTAAATGATTGATTTAAGGTTAAATAATAGACATAGACAGAAAATAAGTGTATGCGTTTGATGTTATTGGGATTGAATTTTGAGGATTTCAAAATTCGGTGAAGGATATAGGTGAATTATTCAGGATTAAGGATTTATGAGAATATGTTTTGTGTTTATGGTTATGTATGTGTTCAGAATGTGGTTAAGGATAAAGGGTTGACCAGATTAATTGTATATGTGTCAAACCCTAAGTATATTTTAAGAACGTCAACGTTCAGTTAGAAAACCCTAACGTCTAATAAGAAACCCTAGAAATCGGTTCTGGAAACCCTAGTTTCAGTTCCGGGAAATCCGAAATCCTAAATCGGATATTGAAAACCCTAGATTGGGAATGCAATGTACGTACAAGGTTAAACGTCATTAATATTAAATTAATTAGGGAAAACCCTAATGAATTATCTAAAATCTTAATTGATTATTTGAAAACCCTAATACCAGATCTGAAACCCTAATTTCAGATTCTGATAAAATGAAACCCTAATCTGGGAATATAACAGACAATTTTAATGCTTTAGTGCTATTAATTAAGTACTAATGAGGGTAATGGTTAATTAATTAGCAAACCTTAATTTCCAATTTTAGGAACCCAAATTGTTCCGTCAGAAACCCTAATGCTCAATTGTGGATTTAATTGCTAAAATTAGCAATGTTAATTAGGAAACCCTAATCCTAATTATTTCAATTTATGAATAATTAGAAAACTCTAATCTAATTACGAAATCTAAATTCTAATTTAGAAAATCAAAATTTTTCTATTAAAAACCCTAATTTATGGGTTGAAAACCCTAATGACCATTTTGAACCCTAATTGTGCAGTGGTGGATTTAATTGCTTTATTAGCAATGTTAATTAGGAAATATAAATCCTAATTGTCAAGTTATTAGAAACCCTAATCTAATTAGGAAATCTAATTTCTAAAACTGATATATTATTTTTCTATTTAAAAACCCTAAAATGTGGTTTTGAAATCTAATGTACAAATTTGACCCTAAGTGCTTAATTAGCTATTTTAATTAGGATAAATTAGTCATAATTAGAAAGATTGATATGTAATTAGGAAATTATAATATAATTAGGAAGCCTTAATTATAATATAGAAATCATGATTTTCTATTTTATAATTTAACTAGAAAATCTTAGAAATCCAAGTTGCTAATTTTTTTAAAGGTTAAACCCTAAAACCCTAAATACTCCAAATCCTAAACCCTAAGGGTTTGTAACAAATGACCAAACTAGAATTAAAATGGTGGAGAAAATGGCTATTTTGCCCTTATGTCACATTTTTTTTTAATTAGTAGCTTGCAATTGTGGCCAAGAAATTGAGTTGGTGAACAACCCTAGCTCTAACCTAGCCCTAACCTAGCCCTAGCATGTGACTAAAAACAACACATCAGCCTATATTGCCAGCCAATTGATCAAATACATTGCACTTGTTGAGTATTTAAAGAATTAGAGAGAGAAAGTTGATTATTTTGCTTATTGTTCACCAAAACTCTCACCAACTCTCCTCCATTCAAGACCTCTGAAAATTAGAAGTAGATCAGTCCTTATTCAAGTTCTTAAAACACCAAGAACAAATCTTGTGGATCAGATTGTAGATCAAAGCCTTAAAAGGTATAAAAGCTCTAAGTTTTGCAATCCTTTGATTTTATGTTATTTTATGTTAGTTGTTGGTTAAATATGTGTTATAAGGTGTCAATTAGAGATCTGGGTTGTTGGATCATAGATCCATAACATCAAAGTGCACGATTTTGAATTTTTAGCAAATCTGGAAAATGGGAAAATTTTCGTCTGACAGCCATATGTCAGAGGCTCTAGATATGTGTGTGTTATATGTTTTTGATGTTTAAAGCTTGTAACATGTAGTCTGTTATGTGGTCTTTAAGATACAAAAATAATCAAGTCCATATCTGTTGTAGATCGAGAGTTATTGTGGGTCAAACCTCGTTGACCGAAAATGGTTTCTGGAATCTGGTCAAACCCAGATTTTCTAGATTGCCTGACAAGATATTCATGGCTTCTGATCTTGCTGGTATTTGATGTTTTTGTTATGTTGTTAATTGATACTTGTAGCTTGGTATAAGAACTACAACATCAAGCTTGTAAATCCCTCATATCGTGAACAGAACAGTAGTGATTCACAGTCAAACTAGCGTTGACCAACTGTCTGGGAAGAAATCTGGAAAACCCAAATTTTTCCAGAACGTGTTCCTGACAGCAGCTTTGACCAACTTTAATCTTGTGTATATGTTGTTGTTAGATCTACTTTGTGATATGTAATTGTAGCCTTACATCTCCCCTACAAGAGTTAACCTTTAGATCACAGAATCAAAACCTAGATTGCAAGTTATAAGGATCTAAAGCAGGAACCTCGACTGTTCTTCAATTTCTGGAAAACCCAGAAATTGAAGAACAGCATTGTCAGACGTTTTGATGGCTAATAAATCATACATTTGATGATTTTTACCTATGATATTTGTTGTATCTTGTAGTCTTGTATTTCCTTTACAAGATCTGACTAAGAACATTGCTAGAAACACAATATACACAAAGTTATAGCCGGTCAAACCAGCCCCCTCGCACGCAGCCTTGTCAGTGTTCTTGAGGGTGAAGAACACCTATAGCGACGTTTCTGTCGCTATAGGGCCCTTTAGCGACAGTTTATTTTCTATTTTCCGGTAAATGAATTAAAAATTAGAAAAAAATGGTTTTTAATTATTAAAAATACAAAAAAATTTTGAAAAATTATTTTAAATTCTGATAAATAGTTTTTAATTATTTTAAGTATATTTCATAAATATTTAATATTTTTGGAATATAAAAGGTATTTATTTATTTAATTATTATATTAAATAAATTATTTAAAAATAATTTTAATTCATGAAAAATAATATTATGGTATAAGAAAATATTTGAAGTTATTTTGATGACTTTTAATATTTTGTGATGAAATTCATTAATTAATCAATATTAATGATAATTAGTTTATTTAATAGATATATTGAATAAATTATGGAAAATTAGAAATAATACTTTATAAATCATATAAAAATGATTTAAGTGATATAAAAGTATTTTAAGTTATAAAATATAACTTTTGATGTTTTGGCATGAAAATATTAATATTTTAATATTAATAGCAATTATCGGATAATGGATTTAAGTGTTTAAAAATCATATAATTATGATTTTAAGGTATTAAAAATACTTTGATATATTATAATTATATTATAACATTATGTAATGATTTTCATTAATATTTTATATTAAATGAATATTAATGATTAAGGTATTATGTGGTATTTAATTCATTTAAATACGGTTTTAAGGATTGAAAAATGTTGATAAATGGTAATAATTATCCGAAAATTTTTACGAGCCTAGGAAAAATGTTTTATCTGATTATAAATTATTTGTGATAATTGTTAAGTGGTTAGACAGAGTTTAATTGAACTTAAACTCGATAAAAGTTCGACTAGAGCGTCGGGATGTTAGAATTGTGTCGGATTCAACTCAGACTGCAATAGTTTGACTTGATACCTTGTCTTATGTGCTGTATAGACTGATAGGCTTATGTGGTAATGTGTTTAGGTTATTCTGTGGATATAAATATAACAGTAATATACTGTGATGATATTATTCTAATATTGGAGATCTATATTACTAATATTAGGTCTTCGGGTAAAGCGTTAAAAATTATGTTGCGGTAATCAACTGTTCAGGCAAGTTTCTTTGTACTCAACTCTAATAAGAGTATTTTATTCAAGCTTATGGTTAATCATTGCTGATTGCCATGAAATTTGTACTCTGTACATCTTGCATGTATAAGTCAGGTATGAAAGGCTGATCACCTTCATTACCAGTTGGTTCAGAAATGTTTGTTCATGTATAATACTTGTTCAGTCAAAAATTTGTTCGTGCTAGTTCTCAATTATATTGATGAATTATAGCAAGCCCATTATTCATACTCTTCAATCATGATATATCGTTATATTATTGTATATAAACTTGCTGGGAAACTTTCATGCTCACCATTGCTATATCATGATAAAACATTGCAGATAAGGCGAATGCGTTCGGATACAGGAAACGGTTAAAGCCAAGTTCAGCTTGGGATATAAAGTGCGGCTAGTTTGTAATAGCGTATTTTGATAAATGTGTTGTATTTTAGATAGTTTATGAATGTGTATTAAGTTAAGGTTACTCGAACTTAGGGAATAGTGTATAATGTATTGTATAAATAATTTATGTTTATATCTCCCGCAAATAGTTATAGAAATAGTATACCGGATCTGCGGCGATTTGGGGCCTGGATTCGGGGCTACTACAGTTGGTATCAAAGCTGTTGGTTATGAAGCTTAGGTAGGAATACCTGAGACCAATAACTGCAGTGATTAGGATGAGATCTAACTCACATAGAGTTAGTTGGTCGGTAAGATTCAAAGATGAATCTCGGCAAGTGTAAAGCACAGAGTTCCCTAACTCTGATAATAAATTTAAACAGTAATGGTGAATAGATAGAGTCTAAAAGACTGAAAGTGCAGGGATAGGAGATCGTAAAACAAAACGATCATAGGCATAGAAATAAATCATAATATATACGATAAGATCACCCTGTGATCTGATAAGGTTATGACAGTTAGAAAGAATCAATCTTATGATTGAAAAGTTTACAGCAAGATGCTGTGTGTAAATTGTACTATGAAATGGTACTATGAAAACTCATGAAAGAGTTATGGATTATGAATACCGATTAAATGAAATTCGTATTGAAAAAGGGGGTTAAGATTAGGTGGGGATTTCAACGAGGACTCGTGTCAGCAACTGAGTTGTATGATTCCTTGTATGGGCGGGGAATTGTACTTGGTGTAAAAACTACTTAGTTGGTGGCATTGGTAATAATTGAAATGTTGTGTCACGCTAGTTATTGTATATAGATAAATAGGTCATAGGTAGAGAATATAGGATTAAGTACGAGTTCTTAGAAGTCATACTTATGTGAGATTCTTGACTTATAGTTATATGAAATGTTTATGGACCCCTCAGCGAACGGACGCCAAAGGTCAGACTAGGGTAAGTTTGTAAACTCATATAATTGTGGTCAGGTTATGAACTCATAAGTGTGGTTTTATGAACTGGGTATAGTTGTGTGTGAATGGAGTGTTAAGGATTATAGGAACAGATAGATTGTTAAGCATATGATCACTAGTGAAGACTTAGGTTTTCCTAAACCCCTAGCTTTGCTAAACCTCAATTTTTGACATCAAGCTAAATACGCACTATGTGCCCTTTAAAAAAAAATTTATTTTTATTTATCACTTATGTACCATGTAACCTAGTGCATAGATGATAAAAATGATGGAGTTATCAATGCAGAATTACTTGGTGTTGGATGTGATCTAAGGATCGTCAGCCCACTACAGTATGATGTAGTTTGACAAAATCACCAAATGACAAATCCTCAACGGACTGTAAATACAGTGTGGCATCATGACGTCATTCTCAAAAATGTTTTATTGAAAGAAATTTCCAAAACCAAAATGTTTTGCTGTGGAATCAAATAAGATTTAGATAAAATTTTTGTGCCTTTGGTAGTGATGAAAAACAGATAAAATCAGTACTTGGCCAGTACAGGGCATATCGGGCTAATCACCCTTTGTGTCCGTAAGTAATGACGGTTTGCAGATGAATATCCATAAAACTTTTGCGAAAATGGAAAACAAACAGTCTATGCGATTCCTCAGCACAGTTTTAAAATTTTTACCCTTGTGAGTGGTGTATTGGGTAGCATGTGAAATATATGTGAATGGTGTAAAATACACGGTGTAAGGTGAATTTCGGGGACGAAATTCTTAGAAGGAGGGGTGAATGTGACAACCCAAGAAATTAGACAATTTATGAAAATCTTAAATGATTGATTTAAGTTTAAATAATAGACCTAGACAGAAAATAAGTGTATGCGTTTGATGTTATTGGGATTGAATTTTGAGGATTTTAAAATTCGGTGAAGGATATAGGTGAATTATTCAGGATTAAGGATTTATGAGAATATGTTTTGTGTTTATGGTTATGTATGTGTTCAGAATGTGGTTAATGTTCAAGGGTTGACCAGATTAATTGTATATGTGTCAAACCCTAAGTATATTTTAAGAACGTCAACGTTCAGTTAGAAAACCCTAACGTCTAATAAGAAACCCTAGAAATCGGTTCTGGAAACCCTAGTTTTAGTTTTGGGAAATCCGAAATCCTAAATCGGATATTGAAAATCCTAGATTGGGAATGCAATGTACATACAAGGTTAAACGTCATTAATATTAAATTAATTAGGGAAAACCCTAATGAATTATTTAAAATCTTAATTGATTATTTGAAAACCCTAATACCAGATCTGAAAACCTTAATTTTAGATTCTGATAAAATGAAACCCTAATCTGGGAATATAACAGACAATTTTAATGCTTTAGTGCTATTAATTAAGTACTAATGAGGGTAAAGGTTAATTAATTAGCAAACCCTAATTTCCAATTTTAGGAACCCAAATTGTTCCGTCAGAAACCCTAATGCTCAATTATGGATTTAATTGCTAAAATTAGCAATGTTAATTAGGAAACCCTAATCCTAATTATTTCAATTTATGAGTAATTAGAAAACTCTAATCTAATTACGAAATCTAAATTCTAATTTAGAAAATCAAAATTTTTCTATTAGAAACCCTAATTTATGGGTTGAAAACCCTAATGACCATTTTGAACCCTAATTGTGCAGTGGTGGATTTAATTGCTTTATTAGCAATGTTAATTAGGAAATATAAATCCTAATTGTCAAGTTATTAGAAACCCTAATCTAATTAGGAAATCTAATTTCTAAAACTGATATATTATTTTTCTATTTAAAAACCCTAAAATGTGATTTTGAAATCTAATGTACAAATTTGACCCTAAGTGCTTAATTAGATATTTTAATTAGGATAAATTAGTCCTAATTAGCAAGATTGATATGTAATTAAGAAATTATAATATAATTATGAAGCCCTAATTATAATATAGAAGGCCCGATCACGTCCATTCCTCACATGGAGAATGGCCAGGGCGAACTCATATTGTGGAGCTCCCTTGGAGAAGCGTGGATAGCATTCCCATGAATTTGGCATTGATAACATCTCTTGACGTGATCATTATAGTCAACTTTAAGAGAGAGCCAGTAATGCCCTATTCTAAGGATTTTATTTACAATTAGAGGGCCACTCATGTGTGGGCCACATACTCCACCATAGATTTCATCCATGAGCCTCTAAGGTTGGTCCTTGTCCAGACATCTAAGGATTCATAGTCCTGCATCTCTTTTATAGAGTGCATCTCCACTCATGTAGAATTTCATAGCCAGTCGATGGATACCCCTTCTTTCAGCCGGGCTCGCCTCAGTGGGTGTAGATCCATCTTCTAAGTACTCCTTGATATGCTGATACCAAGGGTGCTGAATGGGAGGTAGCTCATCCGATACTTCTTCAATGTAATTCCTATAGGCTATTGTAGCCTTTTGTTGGGTAAATATGATGGTTTTCATGTTTTCCTTATCAGGTATGTTGATTAAGGAGGCCAAAGTTACTAGTGCATCCGAGAAATCATTCCTATTTTGAGGAATATGGAGGAAGGATATTTCTTCAAACTCCGAAGCCACCTATAGAACCTACTGATGGTAAGGAAACAAATGTAGACCTTTGGTGTGATAGATTCATGTGGTTTGCCTGATTACCAACTTAGAATCTCCAAAGACAGTTAACCGTATGTAGCTCATTGATTGGGCAAGTTTTAGACCTATGATACAACCTTCAAACTCAGCTGTGTTGTTGGTGTTGGAAAACTGCAATTTGACGGCGACGAGATGCTGCTCCCCCGTAAAGGATACTAGAACTGCTCCAGCCCCAGAACCTTCTGTATTTACAGCTTCATCGAAATATATTTTCCATGTTTGGTGTGCATCGTACTTATGGTGTTGCTGAATTTCCATTACCCCTTCATCGGGGAAGTATGTTTCCAAGGGTTTAAAATCCCTTGAAGGTGCGACGACTTGTTGATCCGCAATTCCTTGACCCTTAATGGACTTTTACGTCACGTAGATGATGTTAAAATGATGTAGGATCAATTGCGACATGGACAGTCGACAATTAAATATGGGTTTACTGAACACGTACTTTAGAGGATCCATGCGGGATATGAGATGGGTTGTGTGACCATGGAGGTAATGTTATAACCTCATGGAAACCCATGCTAAAGCACAATAAGTCTTCTAAATCAGAGTGTACTTGTGTTCACTACTGCTGAATCTTTTAATGAGGTAGTAGATAGCTCGCTCTTGGCCTCTATCGTGTTTCTGTCCCAGGATGTAGCCCATGGCATTGTCATTGATGGACAGGTACATGAACATGCGAAGATCCTCCCTGGGTGGCACTAAAATAGGAGCTTTAACTAGCTATTTTTTTTATTATAAGGAAGGTTTTCTGGCACTCATCATTCCACTTCATGGAGGAGTTCTTCCTTAACAACTTGAAAATAGGCTCACAGATTGCTGAGAGTTAGGAAATGAACGTACTAATGAAGTTGATTCTTCCTAAAAATCCCCGTATTCCTGTCTTTGTCTGAGGAATGGGCATTTCCATGATGTTCTGGATTTTGGTGGAATCTAACTCAATCCCCTTGTGGCTGACTAGGAATCCTAGCAACTTGCCTGATTTAACGCCAAAGGCGCACTTGGCTGGATTCAACTTCTAGTTGTACTTATGCAACCTGTTGAAGAGCTTTCTGAGATGGTCTAGGTGGTCTTCCTCCCTTTGGGATTTGACGATGATGTCACCAACGTAGATCTCAATCTCCTTATGCATTAAATCGTGGAAAAGAGCCATCATGGCTCGCTAGTAGGTAGCTCCAGCATTGATGAGGCCGAAAGACAACCGTCTATAGCAAAAGATTCCCCAAGGAGTGTTGAATGCAGTTTTCTCATGATCCTCTTTAATAACCATAATCTAATGGTACCCCGCGAAGAAATCAGCAAAGGAGTACATGTCGTATTGAGCCGTATTGTCAATAAAAATGTGGATAAATGGCACGAGAAAGCTATCTTTAAGGCAAGCTTTATTCAAATCCCGGTAATCCACACAAACACGTACCTTCCTCCCGATTTAGGTACGTGGACTAAGTTTGATAGCCATTCAGGGTATGTAGACACCATGATGATGCCTGTTTGAAATTGATTCACAATTTCTTCTTTAACTTTTAAACTCCATTCAGGTTTTAATCGCCCAAGCTTCTGCCTGACAGGCTTAAATACCTCTTTGACGGGGAGGCGATGAATGACAATGTCAGTAGACAAACCCACCATGTTTTCATGAGATGATGCAAACACATCCTGGAATTGGGTTAATAATGTAACACATCATGTGTCCTTGACTTCAAAGGAAGTTGGGACAAGTTCTTGCCATTGGTGGAATTTTTTTACAACAACAGTTATCAAGTAAGTATTGGCATGGCTCCATTCGAGGCGTTGTATTGAATAAAGTGTCATTCTCCAGTATAATGGGATGAGGTGAGTAAAGCAATGTTGTTGGGACCGGAATTGGTACGCATGACAACGGAAAAGATTCAAATGATCCAGCAACGTATAAAAACCTCACAAGAACTACAAAAGAGTTATGTTGGTCTTCATCATTAGGATGTGGAATTCAATATTGGAAAACATGTGTTGTTACGTGTTTCTCCATGGAAGGGAGTTACGAGATTTGGAAAGAGAGGAAAGCTTAATCCTTGATTCATTGTCCCATTTGAAATCCTTGATCGAGTAGGAACTGTGGTCTATAGACTCGCCTTACCGCTAAGTATGTCTCGTGTTCATGACGTTTTTCACATATCTATGTTACGTAAATATGTGAACGACCCGAACCACATTATTGAATTAGAACCGGACGAAATAGCGAAAGATTTAACGTATGAAGAGGTACCTATTAAAATCTTGGATAAGAAGGATCATATTCTACGCTCTAAGGTTAAACCTCAAGTCAAAGTTTTGTGGAGAAACCACAATGTTGAGAAAATGACATGGGAGTTAGAATCTGAAATGAAGTCAAGGTATCCTCACCTCTTTAACATACCAAGTACGCACCCTAATTTCGAGGACAAAATTTCATAAGAAGGGGAGGTTGTAAGACCCCAACTTTTATGAAGAAAGATTAATTTTTCTCGAAATAAATTTTTGAATATTATGGTGTGAATTTGATATAATCTTGTAGTTGTGGGTAATATTTACAAATTTTTCAAAGTAAGCAAGTTTCTATAAAATATTCGATTGGTTGGGAAATATTCGTTTTAGCATGGAATATTCGTACGACGACACAATTATTGGTGGACCCCACAAACGAAATTATTGTTGGAGTTAGAAAACGACAGAATTATCTTTTTATAAAAATAACGACAAAAGTTTTATCGTTAAACTATTAAAATACCCACGGGTAAAAGAATAGTAATATGCGTGGTTACATAGTAGCACACAGTATTGATTATTGCTGCTTACGTGAGAAGTCACTCAGTTATACTCAATTATTGCTACAATAATTGCTGCATAATATCTCTCATATTATTGATTCAATTATTGTCACAATATCATCTGCATAATATTTATTATTATTAAATCAATAATTGAGACAGAATTATTATTATTTGCAAAATTGACAATGTCTAAGAAGTTCTATCGAGGAGAGGTTTGGTCACCTAATTGCGCGCCAATAGGAAGAAATCCTTATCAGAAAGCCCCCTCTTTCCTGGGAATTATCTGGTTGTTAAATATTGCGAGTTATAATATTAATGATGAATAAGTTCGTGTTGATTAAAGATGAAATTGATATTTCCATTGTGTTAGGATTATTAGTGTTAGTGGAAATCGATATTTCTTTCGATAATAATTGATTTTTGGAGGTTATATTGACCAATCAGGTAATTAATCGGATAAATAAGCAATTAATTGCTATTAATTCACATGCTTATAACTATTTGTTCACATGTATGTACTATTGATTCACATGCATGTACTATTAGGAGAGGTGTTGTAAGATTGATAATACTTGCATGACTAAATTAAAAACAGAGGTATAGATGATTGTACTATACCGTAACTATATTTTTCACATGTATGGAAATATTGATTCACATTCATATACTATTAGGGAATGTGGTGTAAGTTTGATAATACTTGCAGGAGTAAATTAAAAATGAAGGAAAATTAAGGATGAAGATATTATACTGTAGTTGTAAGACTCCAACTTTTATGAATAAATATTAAATTTTTCTCAAAATATATTTTTGAATATTATAGTGTGGATTTGATATAATGTTATAGTTGTGGGTAATATTTACAAATTTTTTAAAGTAAGCAAGTGGTTATATAATATTCGATTGGTCGGAGAATATTCGTTTTAACAGGGAATTTTCGTACGACGACACAATCATTGGTAGACCCCACAACAGAAGTATTGTCGTATTTAAAAAATGACAGAATTATCTTTTTATAAAAATAACGGCGAAAGTTTTACCGTTAAACTGTTGAACTACCATGTGGTAAAAGAACAATAATACGCGTGGTTGCATAGTAGCACACAGTATTGATTATTGATGCTTACGTGAGAAGTTACTCAGTTATACTCAATTATTGCTACTGTAATTGATGCATAATATCTCTCATATTATTGATTCAATTATTGTCACAGTATCATCTGCATAATATTTATTATTATTAAATCAATATTTAAGACGACAAATTTATTCATATTATTATTTGCAATATTGATAATATCTAGAAAGTTTTGTCAAGGAGATATTTGGTCACCTAATTGCGCGCAAATATGGAGAAATTCTTATCAGAAAGCCCCCTTTTTCCTAGGAATGATCTGGTTGTTAAATATTATTAGTTATAATATTAATGATGAATAAGTTCATATTGATGAAAGATGAAATTGATATTTCCATTGTGTTGGGATTATTATTGTTAGTGGAAATCGACATCTATTCCGATAATAAGTGATGTCTGGATGTTATATTGACCAATCGGGTAATTAATCGGATAAATGAGCAATTACTATTAATTCGCATGCTTATAACTATTTGTTCACATGTGTGTACTATTGATTCATATGCATGTACTATTAGGGGAGGTGGTACAAGATTGATATTACTTCCATGACTAAATTAAAAATAAAGGAAAAGATGAAGGTATTATACTATAATATTTCGAGCCTCAAACGTGCAATTATTGAAACTATGTTTTCCTAAAAATAGAAACTCATTCTTCTTTCATTCTCAACGATTCACTAAGACTCACAAGAACAATTATAGAAAGAGAAGCTATAGAGAAAGAAGCTTTAGAGAGAAAGTAGAAGAGAAGTCTGCTACCTCACTATTTCAGTATCCAGTCTTCTTCTGAGGTAAGGGATGTAATTTTTTTCAGTATTCATAAGGAATAATATTTTCTTCCATACTCTATAGTATGTGAGTAATATTATTTCGTCTCATGTTCCTGATTATACCCTCATTTTGTTAAAGTATTGCTTTTATACTCTGTAAAATTAGTAGAATATCCTTGAAATTTGGGATTCATCTAGTATCGTTTCATAAAGATATTTTTTGTACATTCTTGTTAAATTTTAAGCTTTTCATGTCGGAGTACTGTCCATGAGTAGTATTCATTTATACTGTACTATTCACAGGGTACTATTCACAAAGTACTATTCATAGGTACTATTCACAAAGTACTATTCACGAGTACTATTCACGGGGTACTATTTACTCGAGTACTATTCACCTGGGAAATTATTCATGACAAAAATTGATTTCTTATTGTCCAAATCATTTTTGATACAATATTATTCTTGAATTTTACTCCACAAAGCAGTATCATGTTGACAATTTGGGCATTATTGAATTCTGAATATATTAAATTATAAATCTTTAAAAATTTATCCTTTGATTTCTTTTAATTGAATTCTTATATCATTGTCATCATCCTCATGCTTATATTGTGATAAAAGTCATATGTGGCTTACATGTATAGATGTACTATTGATTGGTATGATTATGACCAGGGATTATTCGATATAATCATGATCATAATGTTACAAATGATGTTGTAAAAGTCCTCATTGGCCCGTAGTGCATTGATGGACAATTGTTGGTATGATTATGACAAGGAATTATTCGGTATAATCATGACCATTAATGATTACATGAATATCCTTGGCCCGTAGTGCATGGATGATTCGAAGATGTGGTTTATTTTTTAAGCTAAGTCTCAAGGATAAAGTTGATGAAAACCTTTTTAAATCATAGAAGATAATATATATCATGCTCTACGTAACTCTTCTAATGGATTGCTTATTCCGCTGCAAACTTTGTGTTCCTAATGATTCTAACTTGAAGTATAAAATCATGATGGAGGCGCACACACCGTTTGCAATCCATCCTGGGAGTCCCAAAATATATCGTGATCTTCGATATACATTTTGGTAGAGCAATATGATGAGAGAGATAGCGGGTTTTATCTCAAGGTGTCTAACTTGTCAACGAGTCAAGGCGGAGCATCAAGTGCTAAAAGGTCCATTGTAAACAGTTGAAATTCTAGAATGGAAGTGGGAGCACATTACCATGGACTTTGTTACTGGTCTCCCCAAGGTTTCTCAAGGCATATATGCAATTTTGGTCATGGTTGATAGATTAACCAAGTCTGCTTATTTCTTACCGATACGAGAAACTTATTCACTTGAAAATCTTGCTCGTATGTACATAAATGAGATTATAAGACTGTATGGTATGCATGTATCCATAGTTTCTGATCGAGACCCAAGATTCACTTCATAATTTTAGGTTAGTTTGCAAAAAGCTATGTGCACAAATTTACGATTTAGTTCGGTATATCATCCTCAAACGGATGGGCAGTCACAGAGGACTATTCAAACTCTTAAAGATTTATTAAGACTTTGTGTCCTTGACTTCAAAGGAAGTTAGGACAAGTTCTTACCATTGATGGAATTTTCTTACAACAACAGTTATCAAACAAGTATTGGCATTGCTCAATTCGAGGCGTTGTATGGAAGAAAGTGTCGTTCTCTAGTATGATGGGTTAAGATGGTTGAAGCAATGTTGTTAGGACCAGAATTGGTTCGCTTGACAACGGAAAAGATTTAAATGATTCGATAACGTATAAAAAACTCACAAGATCGACAAAAGAGTTATGTTGATCTTCATCGAAAGGACGTGAAATTGAATGTTGGAGAACATGTGTTGTTACGTGTTGCTCCATAGAAGGGATTTACGAGATTTGGAAATAGAGGAAAGCTAAATCCTCGATTCATTGGCCCATTTGAAATCCTTGATCGAGTAGGAACTGTGGCCTGTAAACTAGCCTTACCGCCAAATATGTCTCGTGTTCATAACGTTTTTCACATATCTCTGTTACGTAAATATGTGAAAGACCCAAACCATATGATTGAATTAGAACCGAATGAAATAGTGGAAGATTTAACGTATGAAGAAGTACTTGTTAAAATCTTGGATAAGAAGGATCATATTCTACGCTCCAAGGTTATACCTCAAGTCAAAGTTTCTGGGAGTTAGAATCTAAAATGAAGTCAAGGTATCCTCACCTCTTCAACATAACAGGTACGCACCCTAATTTCGAGGATGAAATTTCATAAGAAGGAGAGGTTGTAAGACCCCAACTTTTATGAATAAAGATTAATTTTTCTCGAAATATACTTTTGAATATTATGGTGTGCATTTGATATAATGTTATAGTTATGGGTAATATTTACAAATTTTGCAAAGTAAGCAAGTTGTTATAAAATATTCGATTGGTTGGGGAATATTCGTTTTAGCTAGAAATATTCGTACAACGATACAATCATTGGTGGACCCCACAAACGAAATTATTATTGGAGTTAGAAAACGACATAATTATCTTTTTATAAAAATAATGGCGAAAGTTTTACCGTTAAACTGTTGAAATACCCGGTGGTAAAAGAACAGTAATACGCGTAGTTGCATAGTAGCACACAGTAATGATTATTGATGCTTATGTGAGAAGTCACTCAGTTATACACGATTATTGCTACAGTAATTGCTGCATAATCTCTCTCATATTATTGATTCAATTATTGTCACAGTATCATCTACATAATATTTATTATTATTAAATCAATAATTGAGACGACGAAGTTATTCATATTATTATTTGCAATATTGACAATGTCTAGAAAGTTCTGTCAAGGAGAGGTTTTTGGTCACCTAATTGCGCGCCAATAGGGAGAAATCCTTATCGGAAAACCCTCTCTTTCCTGGGAATGCTCTGGTTGTTAAATATTGTGAGTTATAATATTAATGATGAATAAGTTAGTGTTGATTAAAGATGAATTTGATATTTCCATTGTGTTAGGATTATTAGTGTTAGTGGAAATTGACATTTATTTCGATAATAATTGATTTTTGGAGGTTATATTGATCAATCGGGTAATTAATCTGATAAATGAGCAATTAATTGCTATTAATTCACATGCTTATAACTATTTGTTCACATATATGTACCATTGATTCAAATGCATGTATTATTAGGGGAGGTAGTGCAAGATTGATAATACTTGCATGACTAAATTAAAAATAGAGGTATAGATGAAGGTACTATACCATAACTATTTTTTTCACATGTATAGAACTATTAATTCACATGAATGTACTATTAATTCACATTCGTATACTATTAGGGGAGGTGGTGCAAGTTTGATAATACTTGTAGGACTAAATTAAAAATGAAGGAAAAGATGAATGTATTATACTGTAAAATTTCGAGCCCCAAAACGTGCAATTATCGAAACTATATTTTCCTATAAATAGAAGCCCATTCTTCTTTCATTCTCATCAATTCACTAAAACTCACAAGATCAATTATAGAGAGAGAAGCTATAGATTGAAAAAAGAAGAGAAGTCTGCTACTTCAGTATTCCAGTATCTAGTCTTCTTTTGAAGTAAGGGATATTATTTTTTTCAGTATTCATAAGGAATAATATTTTCTTCCATACTCTGTAGTATGGGAGTAATATTATTTCGTCTCGTATTCCTGATTATACCCTCATTTTGTTAAAGTATTGCTTCTATACTCTGTGAAATTAGTAGAATATCCTTAAAATTTGCGCTTCATCTAGTATCGTTTCATAATGATATTTTTTGCACATTCTTCTTAAATTTTAAGCTTTTCATGCCGGAGTACCTTCCATGAGTAGTATTCACTTATACGATACTATTCACGAAGTACTATTCATAAAGTACTATTCACGGGGTACTATTCATAAAGTACTATTTATGGGTACTATTCACAAAGTACTATTTCCGGGTATTATTCACAAAGTACTATTCACGAAGTACTATTTATATAGTACTATTCACTCGTACTATTCACCTAGGGAATTATTCATGACAATAATTAATTTCTTTGTTGTCCAAATCTTTTTTGATACAATATTATTCTTGAATTTTACTCCACAAAGCAGTATCATGTTGATAATTTGGACATTATTGAATTCTAGATAAATTAAATTATAAATATTTAAAACATTTATCCTTTGCTTTCTTTTAATTGAATTCTTATAGCATTTTTATCGTCCTCATGCTTATATTGTGATAATAGTACGTCCATAGATGTACTATTGATTGGTATGATTATGACCGGAGATTATTCGGTATAATCATGACCGTAATGTTACAAATGATGTGGGAAAAGTTCTCATTGGCCCATAGTGAATTGATGGACAGCTGTTGGTATGATCATGACCATTGATGATTACATGAATATCCTTGGCCCGTAGTGCAGGGATGATTCGATGATGTGGTTTAATTATAAAGCTGAGTCTCAGCGATAAAGTTGATGAAAAAGTTTTTTATCATGCTTTAGTTGACTTTTCTAATGGATTGCTTGTTCCGCTGCAGTTAAACTTGATGTTTATTGTATTTTATCAGTTAAACATTGTTGAAGGCTAACAATAATTTATTATGCATTATCTTAGTCATAATATTTTTACTGAGCTAGTTGAGCTCACCCTTTTGCTTTTATTGTTCTCTTCAAGAAATGAGAACATAGCCGGGACTAGTCGGGGAACAGAGTGACGGTCCGAGATGGTGGTTATAGTAGTTCTCACTATTTTATGAAATAGTATGATAATAAATTTAATGAGGACTTCATTTGAGTTTGAATACTGTCTATGAGACAATATTCGTGTAAAAACTCTAAGCTACGATGTTCACGTATTGTATAAAAGAAGTTTGTATTTGATTTATGAACCATGTATTTGGCGACTTAGAATGGGTGATGTATACCTATTTTGGGGGCGTCACACAGGTTGTATCATGTATCTATTTTGAGCACATGAAAGGATATACAAAATGTATGTGGACCAATCTCCACTAGCAGTTTAATCTATTCGACATTGTTTCGTCGGGATCCGTCGAAAGCTTTAATGATTGTATGGCTTCTTCAGATTCTGTTGAGATTAATATTCATCTTCACCAAAATGGAATAAGGACATATATTCAAAGATGACCCTCTGTCTATCAAAACTCCTCCCACCATATATCCGGAAGACAAAACCGCTATGTGCAACTGCTTGCAATGACCAGTCCCTTCGGGAGCTATATCATCGTCAGTAAAATATGTCACATTGTTGTTAAAAATGTGATCCACCAGATGCTGGAATTTTTCAACATCTATTGACTTAGGCAATTGGGCTTCTTCCAAAACCCTGAGCAATACCTTCCCGTGATCTTCGGAAGAGAAAACCAGGTCCAATATAGAAATTGAGGTGGAGCTTCTCTTAAGCTTAAAACTACCTTGGCTTCATTATGGCCCATAGTACGAAGAATTTCTTCCACTTTTTACATGGGAACCTTCCCATTTGTCTTGATGGTAGGTTTCATCACCCGTTGGGGAAGATACAGTGGATTATCCTTCGACACTGCAATAATTACGTGAGATGTGGATCCTTCAACCCCTCCATAATTCCATGGAACTTTCTGTAGGCTGACAACAGGATATTGTGGTCTGAATGGCAAGTTAATTGGCTTTGGTGTAGCCACATGCAAAGGATTGTCAACACCTTTGAGTTAAATTGGTTGGATTGCATGTGGGGGGTAGATAAGTCTGTCTTAGAAGATAAAACCGGTACTACTTTCTTCCATTTTTTAGAAAATATGACCCCACTCTCGAGTAGCAAAGTGTCATCGTCTGCCAGCTGCAGGACACCGCTATCAATTAAATTCTAAATCAGGTCACAGAGTGCCCAACATTCTTCTGTGTTGTGACCACGAGAATGGGAGTGATACTAACATACTCCATTAGAATTGAACCGTCCTGAACGAGGGTTAATTTGAGGCAACTATGTTGTGATCCTTTCTTCATTGATTAACATCTGAAATATTTCCTCCATTGGTTGGCTAAGGTACGTAAATTCCCTCTTGTTGGAAAAATCCCGACGGGCCTTGGCATTTGCTCTTTTTGTAATTTTATCCTCCAGTGTTTCACTTTCTGGAGATAATGATGGAGTATTCATAACAAAAGAAAGGAGACTAACATGCTCCTGGTTAAATGATTTGCATGTAACTTGATGTTGATGAACCACAAATTCTGCCAATTGTTCGACTTGCGGACAAAGAACCTTCATTTTTCGTTCCAACATAAATTGGAACTGAGCAAAATCCCATTTATCAGCACTATCATTGCTGGTTTGTGAGGATCCAATATGATTATAACTCTGTCTACTACTCCAATTAATCATATTAACCTCATCTTCTTTGTGTTGAGGAAGAGGGTTATCTTTCAAATGGGGTTGGTCGGGTGTAGCTACCACGATCTCACCATTATCAATCAAATCTTGGATCTTGTACTTCAAAGCCCAACAATCTTGAATATCATGTCCTGGAGCTCCAACATGAAAAGCACATTTTTGACTAGTATTGAAACCCTTCCCATTCGGGTTGGCTGGTGGAAGAAGATAAGTAATTTTCTTATGAGTGGTCAGATGATTGAGAATATTCTTGAGTGAGTCCCTTAAGGGTGTGAACACTCGAGTGCGTCTGACTTCTCCACTCTTTGGCAACGAAGGGTTCGAAGATTGTGCTTGAAAGGGGGAGTAATTTCTCCCCTAGATGCCTATCAAAAGAGATAAACGAGAATACACATCAGAAGAAGACAATGCTATCAATATCTACATCATCAATTATGTCCACCTGATGTAACTACTCCTAAGTCACTGGATCTCTATCAACAGGGATGTCAGGCCTATACAGTGAATGATATGCACTAGGAAAGCCATATGGGTCACCTGAGGGGCTAGCGCCTGAGCTGGAAGGATCAAAAGTATCTGCCTCTGAAGGATCTCTGCCCAAGTGCCGGATGAAGAAATGTGCCTGGTCAACCTGTCGGGTCAAACTATCAATTTGTGTCAAATGAGTCGGATCTCAGACACATGCCAGCCAATTCATCATCATCATGGATCCAGGAACCATATCCCCATACACTAAGTGGTGCGAGTCTGGGCTCCAATGGTACAAGGGGACCACCAGTGATAGTGTATCCTGAGTATGTGAACTGTCTGAAAAAGTGTATCCGTTAATACCCATCAATGGGATGTCATCGACGGGTGACTGCAACACAGGCTAATAACACCTGGCAAGAGGCAAGATCGGTACACGAATCTCTCCTGTGGTGCTCCTAATAGCACACTCTCCTAAATAGATCTCCCATCCTCCATCCGTGAAGAGAGGAATCCTACTAGTGGATATCACGTGCTCGACACCAGTCGGGAATCCATCCTCAAATCCAATGGTCAAGTGTTCCCCAAAGTAGGGAACCCAAGTGATGACATCAGTTGTCAATAACTCGAATTGTAAGCGACAATAGGTGAAACCCTCAGTTACAAGAACCTCCGCCAATATAGAGTGATGCCATCGCCGTCCTCGTGGGTAGGTCTCTAAACCTAACACACTCGCAAGACGCAAATATGGGAGCCTCTCATAGGCCCAAAATTGCCAACACACAGGCAAACATCTGCTGTTAGTGAACACTTTTAACTTGTACATGGGAAATCAAAAGAGAAATACTCACCGGCAGAAATGGGTAAAATCCTAGCCAAGCCTCTGTCAAGCCCTACGAATGCATGTGCATTCCCCTAAGGAAATAAGCGAAGGTGTAGGAGCCCCAATCATACTCTCCAATATGGTCTACGTCTTGAGTGGCGCTATTCAAAGTGAATAACATCGTGGAAGAGTTATCTGCCATGAAACAACCCTTAATAATCATCAGGAACAATCACCAAAGAATGCGATCCCGACTGTCACATCAGCGGGTATGGGCTCACTCAATAGCCCACTCATAGCATCTGCGCTCAAAGGACCTGTACAAATAGTCTTGCCCTTGAGCGCCTCAGTCGGAACTTCTAGCAAGGATCTAACGACAGTCGTGTAATATTCGCTGTACATGGCACCGGCGCCCCTCCAAACTCCATACTGATGATAAATCGCCAATCCATCGACGTCAAACCAGTGCTCAAAAAATGCCTTGAGGTAAACCCAGGGACAACGACGAGGAAGAAATGGAAAAGAACGCCCCAAAGCCCTAACCATGCACAAAACCTCGGTAATCTGGATGCAGAGCTTGATATAGGGAGTGTATTCTGAACTAGTTCCCTCGAGGCTATGTAAAGCCGGGAACCTACATCAAATGAAAATCAATGTCAAAGTCCTTTTCCTTTGTTAATAGGATAAAGGAAGATTAAATCTAGTTTTTACCTCATTTTCTTGCAAGTAAAATGAGGGGTGGCAACTCAAATCACCTAAAAGATCTAGAATAGCCACCTGAATGCTTGGAAGATCCATGTGGGGAGCTTTAGCAGCAGGAGCCGTAACCGAAACATCATCATCCTCATCCTCAACATCCGGTACATCAACCCAGATAAGACGTATCACCACCTCCGCCAAACGACGAGGCTGTCTAACTTAACGGGGTCGAGGCACTTCAGAAGCCCTCCTCCGCACACCTGAAGTGGTCCTGCGGGAAGTACTCGGCTATTCTGAATCCATATATATCTTGACATAAGTCTCTGAATCACCTCAGAAAGGGTGTGGTAAATTCTAACCTAGAACATTTTTTATACATTTTATGAATATATGTATGCATCCATTACTTTAATATACGCCTACGGTAGAGTTAAAAATGCATGTCTACCCAATGCCTAGACTTTTGGAAATTTTTTCCAGAGTCTCCTTTGTAAACAAGACTATCCACATTCACATATGCATGACTAGGTGGCCATTCAGTAGCACACCTACCCACAATCATAAACATCCTATATGCATGACAACATTAAAGTCACAATCCATAAGGTTAGCCTAATTACCAGGATTACTTTGCAATACTACCTTTTTCTCATTTGTCCTCAAATAGGATAATAAATAGCAGAAAAAGGTAATAATTTAATTGTTTCAAAAGTCAAAATTTTCATATCATTATGTTCAGTATGGTTAAATACTAACATTTACTAAGTTGAATATTTTTTGTCAAGACTTATGAGTATGCATATTCACTACTATGTGTTTAGATGCATTTCATATAAAAAATCATTTTCTAACGGATAGAAACTGGAAAAGAAGACATGCATACGTTACCAAGACAGTGTAGGAACACTTGTACGGTAACATAATTTGCAGAAAGATGCCCGAACTCAGCAGATCTAAAGAAGAGCTCTCGAATTTCATCTGCGGTGCAACTTGAAAATGACTTGTGAAAGCCACAGCTGCCTTAAAGGCCACCCACGACTAGCCACGACTAGCCGTTGGTGTACATGCGGCACCCCTAGGTGGGGCCCATCCCTCTGGCTTGGTCCAGTTTGAGTTGAAAAGGAGATTTCACAAGCTGAAAAGGCTAAATTAGGAAAAAGAATGCTACGCGATTGAGCGAAAAAGCCTAAAATCCTAGTTTTCATGGACCAAACTACGGGTCTACATGTCATTCATTGGTATTCGCCCAGAAATAGGCTTACTATACAAATTATCACAACTATTGCAAACTACCATCGGCAATACCTCACGAAGGTCTAATGCCATCAGTTTGAGGACGTAACTCCAAAGCATTTCCCCCCAGCGGGAACTTCATACAAATCAGCCATTGATATATATGTCAACGAAGGTCAAGCAACCTTGGTAAAACTCATTCGATGGCAAGTAAACCCATCGAAATATTGGAAACCATCTGATGATTTTAGCCGTTGATGCACACGTCAACAAAGGTCAAGCAGCCTTGACATTATCCCCAACAGGGATTTCATCCGTTGATGTACATTTCAGCCAAAGTCAGGCAACGTTGACAAACACAAAATATTGGCAGAAACTCCTACAGAACACTAGAAAGACTTGGCAATACAAACTAGGGAAGATCATCCTCATCGGGGATGACCGGTGATGGAATATGTTATACACATCCTCAAAAGGCCAAGTACTTCCCCACAGAGTCTCTTGCACATTAGAAGAACATCTATGGCGGAAAATATGTACCAAGGATTAAAGACTTTGGTGATAACCCCAACGTTAACATCCTTGAAGTTCCTGAGAACTTGGGATCACACATCCAAGAAGTTTGTCAGAGTTATCAGTGATAACTCTAGTCCCCATCACCAGTTATGGGGGTAACGATCGTCACATCCCATTGGAAAATGGTCCAACAAACTACATACATCATACATTTGCATCATGCTGCAGTACATTGCATCATGAATATCTTGTTACATTTCAAGTGTATAGTATTCTTTATCCTATCCATGCCATTACACTACATGAATATGATAAAGAGGGGCATCTGTAGACACTCAAAATTTTGTATTCCTGTTACTAACCATGTAGGAGGGCATAATCGTCTTTCAGAGATAACCCTAGAGAACAGCTCAACTAAATACTGGAGACAACCCCGGGATACTCACTATGTGCCATCTCGGAGACAACCCAGAGATATTCCATCACAATCCCGGAGACAACCCCAGGTTCTTCAGTTTCAACCAAGGAGATAACCCCGAGGACTGCAGTCACAATTACGGAGACAACACCAGAGAAATTTGCCATCTCAGATACAACCCCGAGATGTTTAGTCCCAATCCCGGAGACAACCCCGAGATCTTCAATCCAACCTCGGTGACAACCCAGAGGAATGCAGTTACAGTTCCGAAGATAACCCCGGAAATGATGCTTTCCACTTTCAGCAGTCAGCTTTAACACTCGGTGATAGCCTATACTCACTCATTCCCCAAGCTCGGAGATAACCCCGTGAGGTTAGGCACACCTCAGAGACAACCCTGAGGATGGTTAACACATGTAGCAGTCCAATCTCAGAGATAAACTTGAGCAACGACCGCTAAATCAGCTCAAACCGGTGACAACACCGGTGAGGGGTAGAATCATCATTTTGCCATCTCGATCCCACATTGTGCCATCTCAACAACATTCAGACATATATTCTACACAGAAATATCCTACAAGAACAAAAGAGCTCCAATCCCGAGTGACTAGTACACAAGACAGCACACCAGATAGAATTTGAAGCCTAAAGACCAAGGACATGGTCCCATCTTCTTGACTTCATACAACCTCTAATCCTATGTTATTGTGTAGCTCTCGACAACATCATGCCGTTAAAGGTCTTATACACCTTGATTGGATGCCCAGATTGAAGTTCTAAAAGTTCGAGCAGATAACACATTTCACGCGTGCACGTAATTTGAGACGGTGGGACCCGTGGAGCCTTGGGCACCCTGGGCAGATGCAAGTACATCTGCGGCTATCGCAGGTAAAACTACGGCTCCCCCTCTATAAATAGAGGACTTGGGGTAGCCATTTTGAGAAGATAAAAGGTGACGAAGCCCTGCCCTATTTGCTCTGTACACACTATAAACCGAGTTCTTTCTCATTTCTAAACAATTGTGAGCTTATACTTTGTTATATTTTACTGGCGGGAGTTGAGTGTTCATCCATTTAAAGCTATTGAAGTATTCTTTTGTAGTCCACTGTAAGCCTTCTTACTTTTCTTAAGCCTTTCTCCATCACAAGTGCACACACTGTTCTTCACATTGAGAGTCGTGTCGCGTGTGTATGCCCAGACTTCGGTCCGTGGATTTTTATCTTCCTGACTTCGTACAACCTCTAATCCTATGTCATTGTGTAGCTCTCGACAACAACATGGCGTTAAAATTCTTATACACCTCAATCAAATGCCCGGATTGAAGTTCTAAAAGTTCAAGCGGACAACACAGTGCACACGTGCACATACTTTGAGACGGCAGGACCCGCAGAGCCCGAGGTACCCCGGTGGCTACCCCCTCTATACATATTAGGATTGGGGCAGCCATTTTAATAAGAGAATAGGCGAAGAAGCCCTATCCAATTTGCTTTGTACACACTATAAACTGTGTGCTTTCTCATTTCTAAACACTTGTGAGCTTATACTTTGTTATATTTTATCGGCGGGAGCTGAGTGTTCATCCATTTACATCTATTGAAGTCTTCTTTGGCAGTCCACTGTAAGCCTTCTTACTTTTCTTAAACCTTTCTCCATCACAAGTGCACACACCGTTCTTCACATTGAGAGTCCTGTCGCGTGTGTATGCCCAGACTTCGGTCTGTGGCTTTTTATTTCTTTTGTATATATATATATATATTTGTATATTATATATATACTAACATTATCGATTTATGCTTCGATTCAGCTTGGATTTTACATCCGGAGTGTTTATTGCTTATATATATATATATATATATATATATATATATATATATATATATATATATATATATATATATATATATATATATATATATATACTTATATATAAACTGTTGTCTAACTTTGTTCGATGAGCCTGGATTTTACATCCGGAGCATTTACTGCTTATATATATATATAAATATATTTTGTCCCACCTAGAGTTTACTTCGAGGTGGTTGATCGCTTTTATTGCTTTCTTTATATTTTGTCCCGCCTGGACTTTACTTTAAGGCGGTTGATCGCTTTATTGCTTTATTTACATTTCTGATCCCCCATGGAGGTGCTTCGTGGTGGTTGATCATGTATATATATATATATATATATATATATATATATATATATAACTGCTTACAGCTTTCATATAAATTGTGGCATCATGTGAGCCTAGGAATCATGTGATCACAAGTTCAGTTTTCTGAATCTAGATTCGGTTCCCGTGATGGACATTTTCAGTTGTAACCAGCTTATAAATTATTCACGATGTTTGAATTTCCTTACACGGCTCTCATGCATATATGGAGTTCGGCACTGCTATGTATATTATTTTCTCGAAGATGCTTCGCATCTCAAAAATAAAATCAATCAAGCCGAACATTGAATAAAAAAATGGAAGTATCAAAGGCCTCAATTACTATTGAGCATAAGGGTTTGAAGAACCTCTTTTTACAAAACATCATTGTTATATCTTGTTAAAATTGCTATATCTAGTTACTTCCAAATAAAATTGCACATTGATCCACACACACACACACACACATTCATATAATAGTTTAATTGAAAAGTGGCAGTCACCATGGCAACATGAATTTAGGGGGGTGCTTAACAATTTCCCTCCGCATAACTAAGTCTCCGGACCCTAACGAATCTCGTTTTCACAGACCTATTAAGTAGTGTCACATCACTGGGTCAATGTGCAAATCTTTTTTCGGTTTTGTTTGTACAACCATTTAAAAAACCAACTGGCGACTCTTATAGTCCGCTCGTCAACATATACTTGTCAGACCTTTTCACAACTTGTTTTTTCAAATAAATCTCACATAAAATAAGAACACCAAAAGACAAGAACAGAAAAGGGACAAATAAAAATTATGACATCGACATATCTCCTAGACACATCATCATGTAGTCACATCAGTGTTTATAACCTATATAAACACTTCTCAAGTCTAACTAGTTTGGTTTGGTTGGACTTCGGTCTTAAATCGGTGTCATGTTCACCCTATCTAATAATTAGCACATTTATTGTCAATCAAACTCTATTACAAAGCTTCAATATTATTTTAGATAAGTTAAATATCATTCATAATATTTTTTGGAAGCTTTTAATAATTTTCAAACAATTACTATATTTTATAATAATTTTTCAAACACTGGAATCATTTTTAAATATTTTAAATACTGTATAATACCATCATAATTAATATTAAAATATTAATGAAATACTTGTCAAAATATTAAAGTTATTAATAATAACTCAAAATATTTTTAAATTCCTTATATTCTCCTTAAATGATTTTTAAAATATTTAAAATTATTTTTAAATAATTACCTTTAATGTTTAAATATTAATGAATTTCTCATAAAAATATTAAAAGTCTTTAATTATAACTTCAAATATTTTTAAATCAGTTTTCTCATTTTTAAATGATTTTTAAATCAATAAAACCATTTTTAACTCATTTATTTAATATAATAATTAAATAAATCTAATATCATTAATATTAAATTATTAATAAAATTTCCCCAAAAATATGAAAATATTCATTTTATAACTCAAAATATTTTTAAACACTTTATTCTTATTTAAAATGATTTTTATAATATTAAAATCAATTTTCTCTAATTTATTTAGTATACTTATTAAATAAATTAAATATTATTAATATTCAAATAAATATAAATATTAATGAAAAATATCCCAAATTATCAAAAGTTAAATTTCATAACTTAAAATAATTTTTAAAACTAATTTTGTAATTTTTAGAAATTTATTTCTATTTTAATCATTTTCTGAAAATTAGAAAACTATTTTAATTAAAATCGTCGCTGTCGGTGTTCTTGAGCCTCAAGAACATTGATAAGCAGTAGTTCTCATGGACCTCACTTTAACCATTTCTAATTATCAGCCTTTGTTGTTTTTGGGCTAACTAGGACATTGATCTTGTAGTGTTTATGTAACACTACAAGTATCAACAACAATCTGAGTCATACAACATCATATAATGAAGATTTGAGCCTTCAAAGTCACTGTCAGACACCATCTGGGTTTTCTAGGTAACCCAGAAACACAGATAGTTTCGAGTAGACACTTTCTAGCTCGATTAACTTAGTGTTCTGGCTATGTTTATTGTGTTCTCATGGTCCAAGCATGTAGTACTCATGTCAAGGAAAAACTACATAACATGTTCTCTGTCCAACTACATCACAATCTCCATATTTGCTTCGGCCAAACCTGGTCAGAAAGCTTGTTCATACGGATTATGAAAATTCCAGAAACTCGAAGTCATGCTTGGATAGGCTACTTTTGTAAGACCCAAACTTTTTAATGAATAAAATCAAATTTTCTTTATTTATTATTGTGAATAAAAAGGTATTAATTTGATATAATAACTTTGGTTATGGGTGAAATGTGAAAATTTTACAAAATAAGCAGGTGGTTATAAAATATTCATTTTATCGGTGGAATATTCTTTCTGTCGGGGAATAATAGTACGACGGCGCAGCCAATTGTGGGCCCCATAATGGATAACGGTCGAATGAAGAAAACGAAAAATTGAATAATGGCGTAGTTGTTACCGTTAACACTGTTGGAATACCCTGTGGTTAAAGTAAAGTAATACGCGTTGTTGCACAGTTGCATACGGTATTGCACAGTATTGTTGAATTATTAATCCTTACATAAGAAGGCACTACTCAATAATTGTCACAGTAGTTACTATTCAATATTTTATTTTATTAATTCAATAATTGCTGCACTGTTATTTTATATTATTGTTGTTTCAATTATCGTCACTGCACAGTATCTCCTTTATCCGATCAGTAATTTAGATTATTTGGAATAATATTATTAGATAACATTATTGGCAATGTCTAAAAGTTCTGTCAAGGAGAGGTTTGGCCACCTAATTGCGCGCCAGTAAGGAGAAATCCTTATTGGAAAGCCCCCTCTTTCCTGGGAACAGCCTGGTTGTCATAAATGTGATTTTGTAATATTATTTGAGAATAATTAATCATTGATTCATATGATAAGGAAATATTTATTTTATGTGGATATAAATGATGGATTTATTTATGTGGTTATAAATGAAGGAATTAATATTGAGGTGTTTTATTAGTATTTTGTCGGATTGGAGGTATTAAAAATCAAACCAGTGTTTTTTGAGATATATTGTGGGAGTTATAATTTTTAATCCGACCGTTGGATCGTTGTAATTTTTAGATATGTTATACATATATAAGGTGAGTATATGTCCTCAAATTTTGAACCGTTAAAAATGAGCGTATGATTTGTTAGGAATTTTAAGAGGTGGCTGATTAGGAAATCAAGTTATAAATCATTTTGGTGGAAAATTCTAGAATTGGTGGGCCCCACTCTTGCTTGGTGAAGAAATGTGCTGAGATTTATTTCAAATATGGTGGGTGAGAATAGTAGCAGGTAAAGCCATCAGGTTGCAGGTCAAGTCTGCTAACATTTTCCTATAAATAGAGGGCTAAGTTAGAATTGAAAATCACACCAAAAGCAAATTTTCCCTCTTTCTCTCTCTAGATTATTGAGTCTATTTTGTGAGTATTTAGATACTTTCTGAGTTTCTATTTATCAGTGCAAGTTTCCTTCGGTATTATACCGATATTCCGATCAGAAGTACTGATATTTTGAGGTAAAGGATGTTATTTTCTTCATATATGATATTATTTCTTCAATATCATTATGCCAAAGTATTGATCTGAATTTTTATCAAATTTGGAACTTTTTGTGTCGGGGTTACCATTTACGTATACGACACTATTCCCGTATACGGCATTATTCACGAATATGACACTATTCACTGAAAAATGAAATTTTTTTCTTTTTGTCCAAGATATCTATTATGGTTACTATCTTTGATTGTATCCATGTTTTGATCTTTATTTTTGAATTCTGCTTCAAAAATGGGTATTTTTGAAGTATTATTGATTTTGGATAAACTGTTATACGAATCTCTACTATTTGTCCTTCCACTTCACTGGATTCATTTTCTTTAAAATATTTTTCATCATCCTTAGTCCTAAATGATGATATTACTAAATATCTTTGGCCTGTAGCGCAAAGATAAATGATTAACTGATGAATATCTTTGGTCCGTAGTGCAAAGATGAACAGGTGTTGAGATGAACACGACCAACTGGTGATACAAATGAATATCTTTGGCCTGTAGTGCAAAGATGAATATTTGATTAAAGATGTATATTGATTGCTGTTACAGGGATAAAATATTAATGATGGACTTTTAAATCTTAGAAGATAGTAGAACTCATTCTCTACTTGACTCTTCTAATGGATTGATGTTTCCGCTGCAGTTGTTGATCTGAAACTTGTTGTCTATTATATTTTATCAGATTTTCCCTGTTGAAGAGTAACAAAAATTTGTTGTATATTATCTTAGTCATAATATTTTTTACTGGGCTAGTTGAGCTCACCCTTTTCCTTTTTGTTTCATTTTTCTCAGGAGGTGAGAACATAACAGGAAGTAGTCGGGGTACGGAGTGATGGTTCTAGAAAGATGTTTTAGCAGTCCTCACTATTTCTGTAAAATAGTATTTGAATAATTGTAACGAGGACTTATTTGAGTGTGGATATTATCTAGAAGACAATATTTGTATTTAAACTCATAGTATGTGTTGTCGTAATTTGTACGACAATTGTATTATTGAAGTTGTAGTTTGCTTTCTGTACCATGTATTTGGCGACTCAGAATGGGTGTTGTATAACTATTTTGGGGACGTCACAGTTGGTATCAGAGCTTAGGGATATGATCCCTGGCTGAGACGTGAGACAAGAACTAGGAGGGGAGAAACGGGGAATTCCTTCAATAGTATGACCTGACTAAGTTTATTTAGTATTTATTTGGTCGGTCAGAGTATAGGGATAATATATTGCATGATTATTAACCCTTGTTTTATGGCAGTATTTAAGAATGGAAGCTGAGAATGTTAATAATGGAGTGAATCAGACCGTGGAGACACCTTTGATCACTACCCAGGGGAACGTGCAACAGGAAGGCAATAATCCTCCTGTAAACAACGTTACCGAACAAATGATGAATGATGGGATGTTTAGAAGCTTTTTGCAGTTCATGAAAAACCAGACGAGGGAGACTCATGCAAAAAATACTGGTGGAAATGCTAGCAATGCGCGGCTTGTCACAGCCAAGCAGTTCAAAGAGTTGGGACCACCAGAATTTAAGGGAAAGCCATATCCGATCATGGCGGAAACGTGGGTCAAACAAATTACCAAGATATTCGATGTCTTAGGATGCATGGAAGAACAGAAGGTTCCATTCGCCACCTTTATGTTCCGCGGTGAGGCAGACTACTGGTGGGAGTCTGTGAAGCATACCCAGCCAGCCGCACTCATCATGTCTTGGGAAACGTTTCAGAAACTATTCAATGACATGTACTTTCCTTAAAGTATTCGTCATATGAAGGAGGTGTAGTTTATCAGATTGGAACAAAACAACATAACGGTGTCCCAATAAGAGGCGAAGTTTGCAGAGTTATCCAGGTTTGCACCTCATTTGGTCGAAAATGAGGAACGAATGACGAGGATGTTTCTGAGAGGTCTAAAGCCCGAGATTCGGCAATATCTTATATCTCATAAATTTTCTTTATATTCAGATGTTGTAAACAGGGCTCAATTATTAGAGCGAGATAATGAGTATGTTCAACCGAGGGACCACAACCAGGGTCATACCGGTGACAGCAGTCATCAGAGCGATGATAACCAACGAGGAGGGAAAAATACGAACAAAGGCAGTAACCACTCGGGTGGTCATCGTGGCCATGATAATAGGAGAGGTGAGTCAAGTGAAAATTTTAGAAAGAAGAGATTCAACAATGACGGGAAGACATCAACAATAGCACCAGCACCAATAAAAAATTCTAGTGGAGGAGAACGACCGCCAGTAAGATGTTACAAATGCGGTAAAGAGGGACATATCAGCCCAAACTGTCCACAACAATCCAAGGTATGTTACAACTGTGGAAAGGAAGGCCACATAGCTCGGGATTGTTCTGTAGAAAAACCAAGTTCAACGGGGATGGTGACTCCAAGGGCTGTCCCAAATAAGTCAAAATCAGCGGTTCCTAGAAGAGTGTTTGTCGTGACTGGCCAAAATGCGAGGAACCCGAACGAGGTGATTACGGGTGCGCTAATCTTGAACTCTTGCGAAGTTTATACCTTAATAGATACCGGTTCTACCCATTCTTTTATCTCTCCTGCTTGTGCTCAACGTTTAAACTTGACTCCAGAGAAATTGGACTTTGACTTATCGTTGAAACTCCGTTGGGTGAAACCTTCATTGCATCTACAGTTTTTAAATCTTGCATGATTCAAGTTGGTACCATCACATTACCTGCCGACCTTATTTCGTTGAAAATTCTTGCATTTGATGTGATTTTGGGGATTGATTGGTTAACCACGCATCATGCTAAAATTGATTGTTTTCATAAGTTTGTTAGTTTTCATATTCCTAAACAACCTATTATACGAATTCAAACAACCAAACCACTAAAATCAGTCACTATCATATCAAGCCATAAAGCTATTCGTTTATTAAAAAACGGATGTCAAGCTTTCTTAGCCCATGTCACGGACTTGAACAAAAACACGTCAGATTTGAATACTATTTCTATTGTTAGTGAATTTCTTGATGTATTTCTTGAAGAACTTCCCGGTCTACCCCCAGAACGTGAAGTTGAATTCTTTATTGACCTTGAACCTGGTACAAAGCCCATTTCTAAAATCCCATATCGAATGGCTCCTATTGAACTTCAGGAGTTAAAGGTCCAACTACAGGAGTTGTTGGACATCGGTTTTATTCGTCCTAGTACATCTCCTTGGGGTGCTCCTGTGTTATTCGTAAAGAAGAAAGACGGGAGTATGCGACTTTGTATTGACTACCGAGAGTTGAACCATGTCACTATCAAGAATAGGTATCCGCTACCTTGCATTGATGACCTGTTTGACCAGTTACAAGGATCACAATTCTTTTCAAAGATCGATCTTCGTTCTGGATATCATCAGTTGAAGATTAAATCTGAGGATTTTCTAAAGACTGCCTTTAGAACTCGGTACGAGAATTATGAATTCTTATTCATGTCTTTTGGATTGACTAATGCTCCTGCTGCTTTCATGGATATGATGAACCATGTGTTTAAAGAATACTTGGATCAGTTCGTTGTTGTCTTTATTGATGACCTCCTCATCTATTCCAAAAGCCATGAAGATCATGAGCACCATTTGAAGCTGGTACTGCAAAGACTTCGTGATAACAAGTTGTATGCCAAGTTGACAAAATGCGAGTTCTGGCTTGAGGAAGTAACATTCCTTAGACACGTGGTGTCAAAACATGGAGTATCTGTTGACCCGACGAAGATTGAAGCCATACAAAGTTGGGAGCAACCAAAGTCGGTGACCGAAGTACGTAGCTTTCTGGGCTTAGCTGGTTATTATCGGAGATTTGTGGAAGGATTTTCTCGAATCGCTACTCCGTTAACTCAGCTAACTCGTAAAGATATAAAATTCAATTGGAACGAGGATTGCGAGAAGAGTTTTCAAGAATTCAAGAGAAGACTCATTTAGGCACCTGTTCTGACAATACCATTTGGTTCGGATGGATTTGTTATCTACAGCGATGCTTCAGGTAAAGGGTTAGGATGTGTTCTCAAGCAACATGGGAAAGTCATAGCCTATGCCTTATGGCAACTCAAAGAATATGAGAGGAATTATTCTACTCATGATCTAGAGTTGGCAGTAGTCGTATTCGCGTTGAAAATTTGGAGTCACTACTTGTATGGGGATAAAGTGAAGATTTATACGACCATAAAAGCCTCAAATATTTCTTCACCCAAAAAGAACTCAACATGCGGCAATGACGTTGGCTTGAACTATTGAAAGATTACGATCACACTATTTAATATCATCGTGGAAAAGCGAACGTAATAGCTAACGCATTGAGTAGAAGATCATATGCGAGTATGAGTGCGATATTGTTAATGCAAAGGCCCATTCTATAAGACTTGCAAAGGATGGAGGTAGAATTAAAGACTCCAAGGACCCACATGATGATGGCGAATATACTAGTAGAGTCGACTTTAATCGATAAAGTTAAAGCTGCTCAAGCTACGGACCTGGAGCTGATACGTATGAAGAAGAAAGTGAAAGAAGGAGCTATTCTAGAAGTGAGAATTGATGAAGAAGGAATACTTAGATTCAACTCCAGACTTTGTGTTCCTAAAGATTCTGACTTGTAGCATAGAATCATGATGGAGGCACACAACACCCCGTTTGCAATCTATCCTGGGAGTACCAAAATGTATCATGATATTCGACATACATTTTGGTGGAACAATATGAAGAGAGAGATCGCGGAGTTTATCTCGAGGTGTTTAACTTGTCAATGTATAAAGGCGGAGCATCAAGTGCCAAATGGTCCATTACAACCACTTGAGATTCTGAAATGGAAGTGGGAACACATTACTATGGATTTCGTTATAGGTCTTCCCAAAGTTTCTCAAGGCATAGATGCGATTTGGGTTATTGTTGATAGATTAACCAAGTCTGCCCATTTCTTACCGATACGTGAGACTTATTCCCTTGAACGTCTTGCTCGTATATACGTGAATGAGATTGTGAGATTTCATGGCATGCCAGTATCCATAGTTTCGGATCGTGACCCAAGGTTCACTTCACGATTTTGGGCTAGCTTGCAGAAAGCCATGGGCACGAATTTACGATTCAGTTCGGCATACCATCGTCAAACGAACGGACAATCAGAGAAGACTATTCAAACTCTTGAAGATCTATTAAGACTCTGTGTCCTAGCTCTCAAAGGGAGTTGGGATAAGTACTTACCATTGGTTGAATTCTCCTACAACAACAGTTATCAGGCGATCATAGGTGTGGCTCCATTCGAGGCGTTGTATGGAAGAAAATGTCTTTCTCCAGTATGCTGAACGAGGTGGGTGAAGCAATATTATTGGGACCAGAGTTGGTACGCATGACTACAGAGAATATCAAAACAATTCGACAACGTATACAAACGGCACAGGATCGACAAAAGAGTTATACAGATCTTCATCGGAAGGATGTGGAATTTAATATTGGGGATCATGTATTATTACGTGTTGCACCATGGAAGGGAGTTACAAGATTTGGGAAGAGAGGAAAGCTCAATCCAAGATTTGTTGATGCATTTGAGATTCTTGACCGAATAGGAAATGTGGCTTGTAGACTCGCATTACCTCCAAGTATGTCTCATGTTCATAATGTTTTTCACATATCTATGCTTCGTAAATATGTTAAAGACCTGAACCACATTATTGAGTTAGAACCAGACGAGATAGCTGAAGATTTAACGTACGAGGAGGTACCTGTTAAGATCTCAGATAGGAACGAGCATGTCCTACGCACGATGGTTATACCACAAGTTAAGGTTTTGTGGAGAAATCATGCTATTAAAGAGATGACCTGGGAGTTGGAATCATAAATGAAAGCGAGGTATCCTCACCTTTTTGAAACACCAGGTACGTACGTCAATTTCGAGGACGAAATTTCATAAGGAGGGGAGATTGTAAGACCCCAACTTTTTAATGAATACAATCAAATTTCCTTTATTTATTATTGTGAATAATAAGGTATTAATTTGATATAATAACTTTGGTTATGGGTGAAATGTGAAAATTTTGCAAAATAAGCAGGTGGTTATAAAATATTCATTTTGTCGGTGGAATATTCTTTCTATCGGGGAATATTCGTACGACGGCGCAGCCAATTGTGGGCCCCATAACGGATAACGGTCGAATGAAACAAACGACAAAATTGAATAATGGCGTAGTTTTTACCGTTAACACTGTTGGAATACCCGGTGGTTAAAGTAAAGTAATACGCGTTGTTGCACAGTAGCATACGGTATTGCACAGTATTGTTGAATTATTAATCCTTACGTAAGAAG
Source organism: Panax japonicus (assembly GCA_020205505.1). Classification (NCBI taxonomy): domain Eukaryota; kingdom Viridiplantae; phylum Streptophyta; class Magnoliopsida; order Apiales; family Araliaceae; genus Panax; species Panax japonicus. The sequence goes on along the minus strand of CM035107.1, from coordinate 24,703,279 downwards.
GCATTACTCAATAATTGTCACAGTAGTTACTATTCAATATTTTATTTTATTAATTCAATAATTGCTGCACTGATATTTTATATTATTGTTGTTTCAATTATCGTACTGCACAGTATCTCCTTTATCAGGATCAGTAATTTAGATTATTTGGAATAATATTATTAGATAACATTATTGGCAATGTCTAGAAAGTTCTGTCAAGGAGAGGTTTGGTCACCTAATTGCGCGCCAGTAAGGAGAAATCCTTATTGGAAAGCCCTCTCTTTCCTGGGAACAGCCTGGTTGTCATAAATGTGATTTTGTAATATTATTTGAGAATAATTAATCATTGATTCATATGATAAGGAAATATTTATTTTATGTGGATATAAATGATGGATTTATTTATGTGGTTATAAATGAAGGAATTAATTTTGAGGTGTTTTATTAGTATTTTGTCGGATTGGAGGTATTAAAAATCAAACTAGTGTTTTTTGAGATATATTGCGGGAGTTATAATTTTTAATCCGACCGTTGGATCATTGTAATTATTGGATATGTTATACATATATAAGTTGAGTATATGTCCACAAATTTTTAACCGTTAAAAATGAGCGTGTGATTTGTTATGAATTTTAAGAGGTGGCTGATTCAAAAATCAGGTTATAAATCATTTTGGTGGAAAATTCTAGAATTGGTGGGCCCCACTCTTGGTTGGTGAAGAAATGTGCTGAGATTTATTTCAAATGTGGTGGGTGGGAATAGTAGCAGGTAAAGCCATCGGGTTGCCGGTCAAGTCTGCTAACATTTTTCTATAAATAGAGGGCTAAGTTAAAATTGAAAATCTCACCAGAAACAAGTTTTCTCTCTTTCTCTCTCAAGATTATTGAGTGTATTTTGTGAGTATTTAGATACGTTGTGAGTTTCTATTTATCAGTGCAAGTTTCCTTTAGCCTTATACCGATATTCCGATCAAAAGTACTGATATTTTGAGGTAAGGGATGTTATTTTCTTCATATATGATATTATTTCTTCAATATCATTATTCCGAAGTATTGATCTGAATTTTAATCAAATTTGGAACTTTTTGTGTCGGGGTTACTATTCACGTATACGGCACTATTCACGTATACGGCACTATTCACGAATACGACATTATTCACCGAAAAATGAAATTTTATTCTTTTTGTCCAAAATGTCTATTATGGTTACTATCTTTGATTGTATCCATGTTTTGATCTTTATTTTTGAATTCTGCTTCAAAAATGGGTATTTATGAAGTATTATTGATCTTGGATAAACTGTTATACGAATCCCTACTATTTGTCCTTCCGCTTCACTGGATTCATTTTCTTTAAAATATTTTTCATCATCCTCAGTCCTAAATGATGATATTACTAAATATCTTTGGCCTGTAGTGCAAAGATAAATGATTAACTGATGAATATCTTTGGCCCGTAGTGCAAAGATGAACATGTGTTGAGATGAACAGGACCAACTGGTGATACAAATGAATATCTTTGGCCTGTAGTGCAAAGATGAATATTTGATTAAAGATGTATATTGATTGTTGTTACAGGGATAAAATATTGATGATAGACTTTTAAATCTTAGAAGTTAGTAGAACTCATTCTCTACTTGACTCTTCTAATGGATTGTTGTTTCCACTGCAGTTGTTAATCTAAAACTTGTTGTCTATTATATTTTATCAGATTTTCCCTGTTGAAGACTAACGATAATTTGTTGTATATTATCTTAGTCATAATATTCTTTACTGGGCTAGTTGAGCTCACCCTTTTCCTTTTTGTTCCATTTTTCACAGGAGGTGAGAACATAGCAGGAACTAGTCGGGGTACGGAGTGATGGTTCTAGAAAGATGTTTTAGCATTCCTCAGTATTTCTGTAAAATAGTGTTTGAATAATTGTAACGAGGACTTATTTAAGTGTGGATATTGTCTAGAAGACAATATTTGTATTTAAACTCACATTATGTGTTGTCGTATTTTGCACGACAATTGTATTATTGAAGTTGTAGTTTTCTTTCTGTACCACGTATTTGGCGACTCAGAATGGGTGTTGTATACCTATTTTGGGGGCGTCACAACTTTGACCATCCACTACATCGATCCTGTTTGTTATTTAAGGGATCTAAAGGTATGGATCTATAATCCATCTAATAGAGTACAACTTGGTTACAACAACACAAAAAAATCTCATAACACCTGACATATCCAAGCTTTTCAAAACCTTGTCAAACACTGATAACGAGTTTCTGGGTTACCCAAAAACTCTTGGTCTTGCCCGGTCAACTGACTTTGACCATTAATAACATGTAATCTGGACATGGTATGACCATGATTCCACTTCGAGATTACAATCCACATGGCATACTACAAGCAGTCTATAACTTAAAAACAACAAATCATTAATAGGGAAGGATCTAAGGCCTCTGACACATGTTTATCAGACAACAAATTAGGGTTCTAGGCAGTTTTCAAAAACTTAAATTTTAAAGCATTTTGATGCTATGGATCTATGATATAACATCATATATCATCCAATAACACCTTCTAGCATGTATTAAAACACTTAAACACAAAGTCTATCTTAAATGTAAGATCAAATAGGGTTAGGGTTTGATACCTTTCTTTTTAAATCTTTGATCTTGGCTATACAACACTGATCTTGTTGTTTGAGAGGCTCAACTAGTGACTAAAGCACTTTAATATTTCGTGGGTTTGGTTGAGAGAGAAGTGGGTTCAGAGTTAGATAGCAAATCAGCAAAGTTAGTGAACTTTCTCTTTCTTTGATCTTATTAATACTTGATACAATGAATGTATAAGTTGCTAGGTGGCAATGTGGATCAGATTTAGCTAAAATTTGCAGCACATGGTGTATCCCACAAGTGATAACTCATAGATTTGGCCATATCTTTTTACTTAGATTTTAAGTAAAGGGTATTTTGGTCTTTTCTCCCTTAAAAGGGTATTTTTGTAATTTCCCTCATAAATTTAAGGGTATTCTAGACATTTAACATCATTCTCTTTAATTCTAACCCTTAGGGTTTGATAATGTCAATTAGGGTTTGCTAATTAGGGTTTAGGGTTCCCGGATTCAAAATTAGAGTTTTTCAGCATTCGATTAGGGTTTCTAACTGTGAGTTAGGGTTCCTTAATCAAAGATTAGGGTTTCTAATCTCTCATTAAGGTTTACTTAGTTTATACAATAGCCGATCAATCATTGATCATAAATTCTATACATCATAAATATATATTCATCCATACAATTATTATAACTGTATTTTCTGCCGAATCACTATCCGTAACTAGGATTAGGGTTTCTATTCTATATTAAGCACAACACTACTCATATTTCTCAGTCAATACACAAATTGACTACTTCTCTAAACTCGTATCATCGATACTTAACACAATATTGATAGTCAATACCAATATTAATTTTTTTTAAAAAAATATTCGTAAAATTTCAAATTATTGAAAATTATGGGTTCTCACATTCTCCCCTCCTTATAAGGATTTCGTCCTCGGAATCACTGCTTTCTTACTCTCTATAATCTTTTAAAGTTATATCATCAATTCATTCTTATAAACACAATATTAATCTGTGTCTCACATACTAACATGTGATTTGGATGTATAAAAGAAAACAATTCACAACAATATCTACACAATATTACTCGCGTAATTTAAGTACTCAACGAAATCGTTACCTGTCTCCACCTCCTGGGCAGCCACTACATCTTGCACCGTCATGTTAAATGTACGGGCCGTTGTTCTTCCTGGCTGAGCATGTCCTCTTATCATCAGGGTTCCACTACCGGGTCCCTTGTTGGTACTTTCTTTCTCCACATTTCTCTTCGGACAATTTCGAACCAGATGATCTGTCGACCCACACGCAAAACATCCTCGTATCTTCTTCGGACTGGGGCAATTGAGCGACATGTGTCCCTCTTGTCCACAATTATAACAGACTCCCTTCCTCTTCAAACAAACTCCTGGATGATTCTTCCCACAACTCGCACATAGCTCACATCCCTTTCTATTCTCTTCGGACTTATTACCCAGTTGGGTATTCTCACTCCATTTCTGCTTGTTCGGATTACTACCACCACTACTTCCTCCATCACTCGTCTTCTTCTTCTTCTCATGATGATATTGGGATGCAGATTCGTTTCCCCCTTCAGCAATTATTACTTTCTCCAACAAAGTCGCAAACGTATTAATCTGCAATACTGCTACATTGTTGAATATCCCTGACTTCAATCCATTATCAAAACTTTGGGCTTTTCTCACCTCCGTGTCCACCTGATGAGGTGCAAATCTCCCTAAATCGTTGAATTTAGCGGCGTATTCTGATACCGACATGTTGTCCTGCTTCAGTTCTATAAACATAACTTCCATCCGAGCTTGCATACTCGGCGAAAAGTAGTTCTCAAAGAACAACTCCTTGAATCTTGTTTAAGTTACTATCACAGTCCCAACTCTAGCCTGATTAGTCTCCCACCAGCAATTGGCTTCTCCCTTCATCAAATAGGTAGCAAAAGCTATCTTTTGCTTCTCTGCCACTCGCAATAATGAATGCTGTCAGGAATAAACATGTGAATGCTATTCCTATTTATACATGATTTGATTATGATATATATATATATATATATATAAATATATATATATATATATATATATATATATGAAAGAATAATATGCAAGTATACTTGCACTAAGAAAAGCTGTAAAGTCCTTTGATAGATAATAGAAATATGTGTACAAGGACTTAGAATGAGTTGATCAAATATGTAAGGTTGATCATACATAAGAAAGACAACTTTGATAAGTCCTTAAAAAGAATAAAGATGTACAAGGACTATAAAGATGGAAAGATCAAGCTTGTTAGGCTGATCTTATGATGTAATAGATAGGTTAGTCTGATCGTCGAGCATTACACCAGAAGTCGTAGTCTGCCAGGTGAGTCAAGGTTAACTCGAGAGCTATCGAGGCAGAATAGGAGTATGAAAGATAGTAGATCTCGGAGTTCGTAGACTGCCAGGGGAAACGAAGAAAGGATCGTAGTGTATCGAGTAGAGCTTCCTCGAGATCGTAGTGTGCTGAGGAAGTCATGTTCAGAATAGTAGAGACAGCCTGCCTACGAGCCGACCGGTCATCTGCCGAAGCCAGGACAGAAACGTAGACTACACTCAGAGTCATAGAGTCTACTGATGCCAAAGCCAAGTCAAGGATCGTAGATCACACTCTGAGTTCGTAGAGTCTATTGATTATATGCAGAGATCGTAGTCAAGCAAGATCAGATGAAGACAACAAGCATAAGGCAGAAATCGTAGTGTCAAGATCTGATCAAATGATCATAGTGTCTGCACAAGCTGAAGCTGAATTGTAGAGTGTAGAACTACGATCTAAGAAGAAGTGTTCACAATGCCAAGGATGAATCGTAGAGCATAAACGTGTTAGGTTTGTAATATTCAAGAACGCAATCAAATTGCATAAATTAGCGGAAACGTGTAAAATCAGAGTTTTAAAAATTTTACAAACCATAAACCCGGATCACCCTTTATGCACAATTATTAATTAAACGAAAAGATAAAGAATAAGAACCATACCCTTGAAGATCCGAGCTTCCTCAGGTACAAGTTCACCTCCAATCCTTTTCGCGTTCAACTTGAATCCACCGGGTTTGGTTCCTTCCTTTGATCAACGTTAGCCACCCAAGTGTTTGGCCTCTAGAGGTGATCCACCAAGGAAGAAGAAGAATTCAAGAAGATGTGTTGTTGGCTAAACCCTAGTTTTTCTATCTCTATAGAAAAAGGCGTACTCTCCAACAGTTGGAATAACGTATGTTAGATATCTGATATAAGACTCCTCTTATAAAGATATCTAGTAACCCTATTAAAAATAAGGTATTATTTATTTAATTAAACTCTTTTAATTAAATGTGCTCCCTAATCTTATTAGAGATAATTAATTAAACTCCTTTAACTAATTTTCCCTCCTAATCCTATTAGGAATAAATGAGAGTACTTATATTAAATTAATTCCTAAACTCTTTTAGAAATTAAAATAATAATAATAGTAATAATATTAATAAGACTCCTCTTATTAATTTATATTTAATATTTCTAAAATATTAAATAATAAATATTAAGCTATTTAATTTATTCTATCACCATAGATTAAATTAAATATACTTAACATATTATTACGATTATGCCATTAACTTCTTAAATAATTATTCTTCCTTTTATGGTGTGACCCTTTAGGTTCTCCATATTAAACCGGTTGTGAATAAATTAATTAGAACAATTCTAATCTTATTTAAATAAATAAATTAAACTATTAATTTATTTAAATAAATAATATTTATTCTACAATAGGGATAAGCCTCCCTAGCGATCAACGACTTTCCAGATAATACAGATTTCAACATTAATCATAAAAGAACCTTTGAGTAAATAGTTACCGTACAATTCAATCCTTCCACCATACAATGTCCCAATTAAATATAAGACATGGAATTACTGTCAAGTCTTATTTTATTTAATTATATGTATTTCGACTCTTAAATGCACAACTCCAAATAATGCAAATTAGAAACTCCTTTCTAATTTCATTCTGCCTTGGCCAAGGACTACTGAGTTGTCATTTATCGAATCACATAGGACATTTCTCTTCTTTTACTAGAAGTGGTAGATTCTTTATTGATCATACATTATCTCCATGTACAACTTATTATACCCAAGCATACCCTTTGATATACCCTAAGGGTCTTAAGGAATAAGTCAAAGTATAACTCATCATACACAAGATACTATGATGATCTCAAGTCCAAGGATCACTTGTACTACTATCACTACAGAAATTCCTATTGACATGCAAGTAAAACTCCATTAGGTATTCCTTAGCGAGTCACGTTCAGTGAACTTATTCTCTAATAAGCACCTACATACTTGCTTTAGTGTCTCCACACAAATGATCATGAGATTAATCATCCTCATCCAATGAGCAAGCAACGTATGTACCAATCTATCCGGATTCACTAATCCCCAATTTAGTAATCCAACGATTGGGAACTATTTTAGTTTTAAGCTTTCTAAGAATTTAGATCTCATTAGAATGATCATCATCATTATTCTAAAAGCATTGCTTAAAACTATGGGTTTATCACATATTATAAAACAGCATCATGTAGATAATTAAAAGCCTTTAATAAATTAATACTTTTTATTAATAAATGAATAAGATTGTTACAAAGTATATGCTTTATCATCAAAAATGATTGGCTTGTGTGCATATTACTTTCAATCTCCCACTTGCACTAAAGCCAATCGTCATGGTATCTCATACTCTTCTTCTCTAAGTGACGATTATCCTGCTGTTGGATAAGCTTCAGTAAATGGATATGTAATGTTGTTCTTGAGAGTCTACTATCTCTATAGTGATTTCCCATCTTTCAATGATTCCTATAATCAAATGAAAGTGCCACAACACATGTTTGGATCCAAGATGAGACTTAGGAACTATTCCTAGTTCTGTAATGAACTTTTAATCCAAACAATCAACTTGCAGCTTCATTTATAGCTATATACTTTGTCTTTATCACTAAACCAACAACTCTTTGTTGTTTGGAACCTTTCCAATTCACTGCACCACTGTTCAAGGTAACCCTTTACCTTAAAGTGGATTTTCTGTCGTCTTGGTCTGTCTGAAAAAACTTGAGTCTGTTAAGCCCTCTAGTTTTAATTCAGGCCCGCCATGAATTATATCACATCCTTAGTGCTGGTTAAGTACTTTAAGATGTTTTCACTGTCTCACAGTGAACTTCTCCAGAATATAACTGATCAACATCAGGTCTCGTATATTTCATTGCATACATGATTGTCACTCATGCGATCTCTCTTTTAGGAGTCTATGGGGACTATTAAGAGAGATACACTCCATGGCTCATCAACATGAGATATCTCTTGGAGTTTGCCATGCTAAACGACTTTAGCATCAAATTAATATACGTTTCTTGGGTTAAGCCGAGCATCATTTTAAATCTATCTATATAGATTTGCATCCCCAATTAAGATACTCTTCCCAAATATTCATGGAGGAATGTTTAGACAACTTTATCTTTATTGATTTTAGCATTGGCATGTCATTCATTATCCGTATTATATCAACATATAATACCAGAAATGTCACGACGCTCCCACTGACCCTTTTGTAACACTAGGTTCATTCTTGTTTTTGATAAAATCAAACTCTTTTGATTATCATATCAAAATGAATGTTCCATTTTTGAGAAGATTGCATCAATCCATTTCTCTGAGTGTCTACAACTCTTACCTCATCGTATGTAACTGGATCATCATCTTCTATGATACGTACCTCATCATCATCATCCATGATGAATCCATACCTCCTAGGTATCTTCGGTACTATTCTAGATTTACAATTCGGTTGTGGTACAATAGGTCTATCTATAGGTTCCTCTTATTTGACTTGTAGTGTTTTGTGGTTCTTGAACTTTTCAAGATTCTATTATCCTCCTACTAGCCCCTTCAATGATAAACACCTTTATCTTAGAAGGCAACATGTTTCGCAACAAACACCTTTTGCTAAGTAGGATTATAGAACATATGCCCTAAACTTACTTTAGGATGTCCCACAAATCTGTACTTGTCAAATTTTGTCCCAAGCTTATCCTCTGAAACCGTTTCAGATAAGTTGGACAACCCCTTATCTTAACATACTTAAGATTTGGAATCCTCCCTGTCCATAACTTTTATGGAGTCTTGGGGCCGGATTTTGAGGTTACCTTTTCGTAGATATGCTGCCATTTCTAGGACATGATCCTAGAAGGATACTGGAATTACGGTAAAATCATTATGGACCGCACCATGTCCAACAAGGTACAATTTTTCCTTTCAGATACATCAATCAATTATTGTGTATCGTGAGGCGTCCATTGTGAGAAAACCATTTAAGATGATCTAGAAACTTATTGCACAAGTATTCATTCCTTGATCTAATCAAAGAATCTTAATACTTTGTCAATTTGTTTCACTTCTGAATTCTTTGAACCTTTCAAATAATTCACACTTGTATTTCAGCAAATACATACATTCAACTCTTTGAATGATCATCTCCTTTTCTTATACTAGTTTGTTCAATTTGAAAAATATATTTTTCACGTAAGTCAAGTATACAAAATCCATTAAGTAATATTTCAGTTCTATACAAAACATTATTATTATAAATAGAACAACAATTGTTCCTAATTATAATAGCAAAGATTTCATTGTCCAACAATAAAATAGAAATAATGTTTCCAACGAGAACTGGAATACAATAACAACTTATTGACTTAATAGATTTGCCCGTAGGCATTGCTAAACTATAAGTTCCTATGGCTAATGCAGCAACCTTTGTTTCATTTTCCACACATAGGTTTACTTATATTTGTTTAGCTTTCTACTTCTGTTTGGTCCCTTCATAAATCTATATTTATGATAACCAAAGTCGGTATCCAATACCCAAGTAGAACCTTGACTTAAAGAAAAATTTTATTTCAAATCATGAACAAAATTATATTTGTAACCAAAACTTCACTAAGCTTCTTCTGGTTAGCCTCTGCAAGATGCTTCTCGCAGTTTCTTTCCAGTTTCGAGGCTTATTGCAGTGGAAGCAAACTCCTTTGCTATCCGTATCAGTTTTGTTCTTATTATCCTTTGTTTATGCCCTTTCTATTTACCTTCTTAGAATCGTTCTTCTTTTCAGAAGATCCTTTGGCCCCTACCAGTAAGACATGATCTTTCTTGGCTGGAAAGTGACTCTCAATATTTTTCAACATGTTAAACAAATCAGCGAGGCTGATATCTAGCTCGTTCATATGAAAAATTCACAACAATTGTGAAAGGAGTCTGGAAGTGAGTGCAAGATCAAATCTTGGCTCAACTCTCCATCCATGACAAAACCAGTTGTCCTAATTGATCAATCCAATTGATTATGTTAAGGACTTTTGTCTGTACTATAGTGTCATCGGTCATTCTAGATCGAAAGAGCTCCTTAGATATCTGATATCTATCAGTCCTACTTTCCTCACCATCAACTACTTGATGTGCAGGAATATAATAGGAGCATCCATAGTTTCATGCTGACGCTGAAACTTGTTACTCATGGATACGAGCATGATGCATTGAGCCAACTGTGCATCATCTTGCCACTTTCTAAAAGTAGCAATCTCTTCCTCGGAGGCATTGTCTGCAACCTTTGCAGGGATAGGCGTATTAAGGACATAAGATAACTTTTCAGCCATGAGAACTATTCTCAAATTCCTTAACCAATCCGTTTAATACGGTCCGGTTAAAAAAACATCTAATATGCTATGCAGTGATAGTAATTTAGACATTATAAAAATCTGTAAATGAATTTGTAATTAACAACATTTTAACATACATTCTTTTATTAATTACCAAAATAAATAAGGTCTTATTTTAAATTGGTATCTCCCACTATTTTCTTCAAACTATATTACCCTCACTATATAGTTCGGCAAAATCTAATTAAAGATATGCTAGTGAGAATAAGGATCCCATTTCAAATGTATATAGCCTTGTGTGTGCACAACAAACTATATATAAATAAATAGGTAGACAACTCTTGTCAATTACATCAACTATGTAACTCCTTGTATTTTGCCTCTTAAATCATAATGGTCAAGTGTGTGCACATCCGAACTAAAACGATTTAAGTTAAGTCAGACCCAGCATTTCCATATAAGTGAAGAGAAAACTACAGCCCTTGTGTGTGCACAACAAAGCAGTAATGTTCAATTTCTTATAAACATCATATGTAATAAAAACAACATCTTAAATATTTAATACTCGCCTTGTGTGTGCACAACAAACTTATATTAAATATTCAATACTCTATTGTTTCTATCATGCTAGAAGGCGACGTTCGATATTCCAAATATCTTTGAACGTTACAACTTAATATAAAATAATTGAGGGGTTTGTTATTAATTTGTCTCATCTTGTTTAGCGCGCATGCACATATATATATAAAATACGCGTCATATTAATCAACATGCGAAGCATGTTTGCATAATATGTAATATATATATAATATAAGCATGCACATATAGAATACTATATTCTACCTGGATTGATTATGGACTTTTATTCTAGTTTGGTTCACTAGAGCCACCAAGTGAACCAAAAGGTCAAACCCTAGGGGTGCAAGAATTAATATTTAAATATAACTATTACATTTAAACCCGGGCTCCATTACAAACGGGTCTTCAAGCGCTCCTTGCTCCTTGATCTCTAATTCTTCAAAATAATTCTAACTATTCCTATTACAAAACTATTTAAAATAAATAGAAACCTTGATCAGCAGTCAAGGGGAAGTACATAGGAGGAAGATAGAATTTACATTAAGAAAAATTAGAGAAGACGAGGTACGCAGACCCCATTTAATAAAACTCATACATTCATGCATCCAACTAAAATAAAATCCAATCGCATTGGTCAATAGTTCATAATCAATCCCATTTATTATCATACACATCACCATATGCATCAATAAATAATATTCATCTTATGAATAATTAACATTTAATATATATATTGATATCATTTAATGGGCAAATTTAGTTAGTATAAAATCTATTTTTGAATCAAAATAAACTCCTTTATTTTAATCCAAATTTAAATCAAAATAAAACTATTTTATTTTAATTTTTCCAATTTTGAATAAAATAAACTATTTCATTTTAATCAAAATCTTTAATCAAAATAAACTCCTTTATTTTAATTAATTATGGAATCCAATTCCAAGTAAAAAAAATACTCCTTTATTAAAGGAAACACGAATTTTCTTTCCTATTCACAAATAAACTCCTTTATTTTGAATAATATGAAATCTTATTTCATATTTAAATAAACTCCTTTATTTAAGGAAAGATGGATTCACTTTCCTATTCACAAATAAACTCCTTTATTTTGAATAATATGAAATCATATTTCATATCTAAATAAACTCCTTTATTTAAGGAAACATAGAATCCAATTTCAACTCCAATTAGTTATCATGGAATCCAATTCCAACTCTAATTAGTTAGCATGAAATTCTAATTTTAAAATTAAAATAAAACTTTTATTTTAAAATTAAAATAAATTTTTTATTTTAAAATTAAAATAAATATTTTTATTTTAATTATAAAATTATTATATATATATATATATATAAATATATATTACGTTAATATATATTATATATATAAACACCTCCTGCAACCCTTTTTTTTTATAAAAAGAATATCACTTGCTAATGATTACTTAATCATTGCATGCTAATGATTACTTTAATCATTACATGCAAATGATTACTTTAATCATTAATGTTAATATCAAGAAAGTTGCAAAGAGCAAGCTGCTGATTCCATTTAATAACAGTACCGATTTCAGCAAAAGAAAAAAATCCGGATTCGCGAATCACAGTACCGGTTTTAAAAACAGGCTTTGCGAATTTTTTTTTTTTTTTTTTTAAAATAAATTTTATACAATAAAATTATGCCCAATTAAATTGTTCTAAACACATATCAATATACATATCAAATCTGAACAATTAATAATTTGCATAAAGGTTTGGCTCTGATGCCACTGTTAGGTTTGTAATATTCAAGAACGCAATCAAATTGCATAAATTAGCGGAAACGTGTAAAATCAGAGTTTTAAAAATTTTACAAACCATAAACCCGGATCACCCTTTATGCACAATTATTAATTAAACGAAAAGATAAAGAATAAGAACCATACCCTTGAAGATCCGAGCTTCCTCAGGTACAAGTTCACCTCCAATCCTTTTCGCGTTCAACTTGAATCCACCGGGTTTGGTTCCTTCCTTTGATCAACGTTAGCCACCCAAGTGTTTGGCCTCTAGAGGTGATCCACCAAGGAAGAAGAAGAATTCAAGAAGATGTGTTGTTGGCTAAACCCTAGTTTTTCTATCTCTATAGAAAAAGGCGTACTCTCCAACAGTTGGAATAACGTATGTTAGATATCTGATATAAGACTCCTCTTATAAAGATATCTAGTAACCCTATTAAAAATAAGGTATTATTTATTTAATTAAACTCTTTTAATTAAATGTGCTCCCTAATCTTATTAGAGATAATTAATTAAACTCCTTTAACTAATTTTCCCTCCTAATCCTATTAGGAATAAATGAGAGTACTTATATTAAATTAATTCCTAAACTCTTTTAGAAATTAAAATAATAATAATAGTAATAATATTAATAAGACTCCTCTTATTAATTTATATTTAATATTTCTAAAATATTAAATAATAAATATTAAGCTATTTAATTTATTCTATCACCATAGATTAAATTAAATATACTTAACATATTATTACGATTATGCCATTAACTTCTTAAATAATTATTCTTCCTTTTATGGTGTGACCCTTTAGGTTCTCCATATTAAACCGGTTGTGAATAAATTAATTAGAACAATTCTAATCTTATTTAAATAAATAAATTAAACTATTAATTTATTTAAATAAATAATATTTATTCTACAATAGGGATAAGCCTCCCTAGCGATCAACGACTTTCCAGATAATACAGATTTCAACATTAATCATAAAAGAACCTTTGAGTAAATAGTTACCGTACAATTCAATCCTTCCACCATACAATGTCCCAATTAAATATAAGACATGGAATTACTGTCAAGTCTTATTTTATTTAATTATATGTATTTCGACTCTTAAATGCACAACTCCAAATAATGCAAATTAGAAACTCCTTTCTAATTTCATTCTGCCTTGGCCAAGGACTACTGAGTTGTCATTTATCGAATCACATAGGACATTTCTCTTCTTTTACTAGAAGTGGTAGATTCTTTATTGATCATACATTATCTCCATGTACAACTTATTATACCCAAGCATACCCTTTGATATACCCTAAGGGTCTTAAGGAATAAGTCAAAGTATAACTCATCATACACAAGATACTATGATGATCTCAAGTCCAAGGATCACTTGTACTACTATCACTACAGAAATTCCTATTGACATGCAAGTAAAACTCCATTAGGTATTCCTTAGCGAGTCACGTTCAGTGAACTTATTCTCTAATAAGCACCTACATACTTGCTTTAGTGTCTCCACACAAATGATCATGAGATTAATCATCCTCATCCAATGAGCAAGCAACGTATGTACCAATCTATCCGGATTCACTAATCCCCAATTTAGTAATCCAACGATTGGGAACTATTTTAGTTTTAAGCTTTCTAAGAATTTAGATCTCATTAGAATGATCATCATCATTATTCTAAAAGCATTGCTTAAAACTATGGGTTTATCACATATTATAAAACAGCATCATGTAGATAATTAAAAGCCTTTAATAAATTAATACTTTTTATTAATAAATGAATAAGATTGTTACAAAGTATATGCTTTATCATCAAAAATGATTGGCTTGTGTGCATATTACTTTCAAAACGGTTCTCAACAAATGAGCACTCCCAGAATATCCAAAGGAATGAAGCCTCTGGTTTTAGCTGCAAGCTATATCCAAGGAAACCAGAGAGCACTCAACGAATGACATGCAGGCTAATAGAAGATCTCAGCACCAACCCAATCAGCATTAAGATTGAGGTGTAAGGCCATTCGTGATGAAGTCTTCCACAAGGAGATCCAAAGAAGACTTCAGAAGCTGACTAAGGAAAGTCAGCTTATGCAATAGCTATCAAGTGAACAGAAAACAACGATCTTGGAAGCAACCAATATCGTAGTGTTTGCCAAACAAAGAAGGAACTGATGGAAGGTGAACCGAGATACTGGTGAGCTTTCGAAGAGCAAGGCTAAAGTGATTAAGGGTAGGATCAGTTCATTGAAGATAAGTGAGTGGAAGATCACAAGGAGAAAGCAAGCTGGACGCGCCACAAATTTGAAGTGTCCTAATATTCAGAAGGGGACAAGAGCAATGAATTAGGCCATCAGTATCTGAGAACAGTCGAAGTAAATAGAAGTATTAAAGCACTACACAATACAAGGAAGAGGTGTTCTACATTAAAGATCCAATCAACACTCTTCAAGATCGTAGTGTTAACCCTACCAGTCAATGAACAACACTCAACAAGACACTACGACCTAGTCCTTGAAGACATGCATCAGAATCGTAAAGTCCGAATAACTGAAGACTGAAGCATTGGCAAAGGTTCAATATGAAGGGTAATATTCAAACAAGTGCTTATTGAGAGCATTGATGCAATAGGACAACATCTTATCGAGAAATCAGAAAGAGATAATAAAGTCTTCGACCTGCCCAAAACATTAAAGTGATACATCTGACAGGGTAGGTGAAACAGTAGACTGTAGCGTCATAAAAAGTATGAGAAGTCACATCAAGCAGTCTACCTCAAGCAACTCGAGATCTGTGAAGAGATTGAATAGCCTTCAACGGCTACTTTCCAAAGGAAGGATTGGGAAGGAGTAGAAATGAGGAAGAGCTTCAAAGATCAAAAAGAGCTGGAGTTGCCTAGTTTAGAGAGAAGGTGGACTGATCTAAATCATGTGAAATAGTGAGTTAGAAGGCTCACTCTATGATCCACCAAGAACACTCAGAAGTCAGATAAAGAAAGAAGTAGTAGTGTGAGTTCTACTATATAGAAGTGAGAGTTCTATTATATGAAGAGTGTTCAGAATTACCAAGAGAAAGAAGAGCATCATAACATCTTGATGTCCATCATGGGAAGACTCTAAGTACAATAGAAAAGAGCCTACAATCATCTTAGCAAGTCCATCATGAGAAGGCATCAAGTAGCAGAAGGGAGATCACAAAAGCCATCTTGGTGTCAAGCATGAGAAAGCTTCTAAGTACCTAATAGAAGAGCCTACAGTCAGCTTGGAAGCCTCTCATGTGTAGACATCAAGTACCAAGGAGAATGATCTTCAAGGCAGTTCAACAAGGGGTCATCCGAATTGGTTGAGTAACCAAAGAAGCTGAGCATCATGCAACACTCAGATGTACTTAAAGGATGATCAAGCCAAGCTGCTAAGTATAGAAGATGTTCAGAGCATGAAGACATCTTAGCAGCTCAGCACCGACTCTAACAACAACAAACAAACAACTCAACAAAGCCAGGGCCTGATGGGTACTTTTCCAGAAGGACTAAATAAAGCAGGGCCAGAAGGGTCCTTGTCTGGAGGGACTAAACGAAGTTCCAAGGTTGTTGACCTTGAAGAGTTCTTAGTGAACTGAAGTCCCAAGGCTGCTAGCCTTGAAGGAATCTTAGTGATTCAGGGTGCTGCCCTTCCTTAGTTGAAATCCTGCTAGTTGAAAGTAGAAGAGTGGATTAGGAGCTTGAGTCTCTGAACCACTTAAAACCCCTTGTTTCTTTTACATTATGTCATTTACATTGTGTACTATAACTGCTATAACTGCTATGTATGTTTTAACTGCTTACAACTAAACTTACTCTACGAATAATGTATGTATGATTATGAATATATCAATGAAGGGGATCTTTTACTTATTTCGCTGCTTGAAAAGATTCTTATGTTGTCATATGTTAATTATGAACAATATAAATATAAATCAGAAAAGTATTTGAAATAAAAAGGATCTATTCAACCCCCCCTTCTAGATCTATTGTGCCCTCTGGGAACTAATAATTGGTATCAAAGCAGGTTCTCATGCTATATTCAAAAGCTAATCGCTTTGAGTCTGATCGCAGACACTAACATTGTTCTAAACTTAGTTTAGTAGTAAGTAACTTGTTATATGCAGATGAGCTCACATGTTGGAAATATTGTGTATAGGTTAAATGTGTATATACACCTGAAGCTGCTCAGATTGGTTCATGGTCTCTATTGGTACATCAACAAGACCAATCCTAGCCTATAGTCAATCTTGTAGTCCTAAGACTAGATGAGAGAACTCAAGAGACATCAATGACAAAGAGTGGAGGACCCACCAGTCTGAATGATGAAGAAGCCACACATGCTAAGAAATGCTTATCGAGAAAAGAAAGAAGATCTTCTCAAACTTATGTCTGGCCAACCAACAGCTGGGTGCAAACTCTATCAGCTAAAGTATGTCAAAAATCTTAATGCTGAAATTCTTTTGGCCTATATATTCAAGACCACTACTGATTGATTAAAGGCCTGCAAGAGCAATGAGCTGTCAGGAGCAAAAGTAAAGCTATGCACATCAATACCTAAACTCAGTATATCCATGATAAATGACTGTTTAGTAACTTACAGTAAAAAAGTACGGTTCCTCACTATTATAAATGCATACATCATAATTGCATCTCCTTATGAACTATAATAGGATTCTGTCAAAAAGTCATAATCTACCTAAAAAGGTGAAGAGAGAAAGTAACCTAAGGATGGAAACTCAAATGACTATAAACTTTCTCTCCATCCAAGTTTTAGGTTGAAGATGACATCTTGAAAGAAATCTGAAATAGGTCATAAGATCATCACAGGCCTAATAAACTTAACGTGAAGTAATCGTTGCAGGTGGGTTAATATATATGTACAAGCCTATGTTCTAAGTGTTTGATAACTCACAGAGTATAATCAGTTCTACAAAAGGATCTGACTGATCTGTAGAAACTGATCACCTCCATGTATCAACTAGATACTCATATATTGTAGAGTTGATTCCTACTCTGAACACTTAAACACTGTGAACAGAATCCAGTAAATGATGAAACAATCATTGTAGCATCCCCGAATCTGGGCCCCGAATCGCCTCGGATCCGGTTCACTATAATTTCTATAACTGTTTGCGGAAGATATAAACATAAGTTGTTTATACAATACATTACACACTATTACCCAAAATCGAGTAACCTTAACTTATTACACATTTTCTAAAATATCTGTTACACAACAATATTGATCAAATACACAATTACAAACTAACTGCACGTTATATCCCAAGCTGTACTTAGCTTTAATATTTTCCTGTATACAAACGCATTTGCTTTACCTGCAATGTTTTATCATGATATAGCAAGGGTGAGCATGAAAGTTGCCCAACAAGTTTATATATAATAACATAACAATATATCATGATTGAAGAATATGAATAATTGGTTGGCTATAATTCAACAATATGATTGTGAACTAGCAGGAACAAAATTTTGACTGAACAAGTATTTTACATGAACAAACATTTCTGAACCAACTGGTAATGAAGGTGATCAGCCTTTCATACCTGACTTATACACACAAGATGTACAGAGTACAATTTTCATGGCAATCAGCGAAGATTAACCATAAGCTTGAAGAAATTACTCTTATTAGAGTTAAGTATAAGAAAACTTGCCTGAAACGTTGATTACCGCACGCAATTTAATAACGCTTTAACCCCGAAGACCTAATTTAAGTAATATAGATCTCCAATAATTAGAATATCATCACAGTATAATACTGTTATATTTATACACACAGAATAACCTAAACACATTACCACATAATCCTATCAGTCTATAACACACATAAGACTAGGTATCAAGTCAAACTATTTAAGTCTGAGTTGAAACTGACACAATTCTATCATCCCGACGGTCTAGTCGGACTTTTATCGAGTTTAAGTTCAATTAAACTCTTCCTGAACACTTAACCATTATCACTGATAATTTCTAATCAGACAAAACATTTTTCCTAAGCTCGTAATAATTTTTGGATAATTATTACCATTTATTAACACTTTTCAATCCTTAAAACCGTATTTAAATAAATTAAATACCACAAAATTCCTTAATCATTAATATTCATTTAATATAAAATATTAATGAAAATCATAACATAATATTATAATATAATTATAATATATCAAAGTATTTTTAATACCTTAAAATCATAATTATATAATTTTCCAACACTTTAATCCATTATCCGATACTTAATATTAATATTTAAATATTAATATTTTCATGCCAAAATATCAAAATTATATTTTATAACTTAAAATATATTTATAACACTTAAATCATTTTTATATGATTTATAAAACATTAATTCTAATTTTCCATAATTTATTTAATATATTTATTAAATAAATTAATTACCATTAATAATAAATTATTAATGAATTTCATCACAAAATATCAAAAGTTATGGAAATAACTTAAAATATTTTCTTTTATCATAATATTACTTTTCATGATTTTTCATGAATTAAAAACTATTTTTAAATAATTTATTTAATATTGTAATTAAATAAATAAATACCATTTATATTCCAAAAATATTAAATATTTTCAAAATATATTCAAAATAGTTAAAAACTATTTTTCAGACTTTAAAATAATTTTTCATAATTTATTTTGTATTTTTAATAATTAAAAACCATTTTTTTTTCTAATTTTAAATTAATTTCCGAAAAAATAATAAATAAACCGTTGCTAAAGGCCTATAGCGACACTTTCTGTCGCTATAGGTGTTCTTGAGTGTTCTTGACAGATGCGAGGGTACCTAGTTTGACCGAATTTTAATATGTGTTCTGTTCGTTTCTGGGTGTCTAAGTTGCATTAATGTTGTAGTATAAATGTAATACTACAATTATGAACAAGTTTTATAACCATAACATCACTAACCAACAAGATCTAATCCTGCAAACTTTCTGACAACGTGTTCTTCATTTTCTGGGTTTTCCAGAAAATGAAGAACAGTCGAGGTTAATAGCTTTCGATCCTTATATCTTGAGTTCTGAGTTTAGTTTGGGTGATCTGTAAGTTCTAACGCGTAGTCCGTATGTCAAGGTACAACAAACGATCATCAGATCAACTTAACAACAACAGATGAACAAGATTCAAGCCGGTCAAAGTGGCGACCAAGAACTGTTCTTGAACAAATCTGGGTTTTCCAGATTGTTCTTGAGGCAGTTCGGTCAACTACATTTGACCATGATTTATTTATGATCCTGATGCAGTTCTGGGTGATCTAAAGCTTTTACACGGTAGAACTCATGTCAGCCTACAACCTTAAACCAACAAAATGACCAAATTAACAAACAACAGCAAGATTCATGACCTGGAAAAACCTGTCAGACCGATCTGGAAATTCTGGGTTACCCAGAATTTCAGAAATCGTGATTGGTCAATGACCTTTGACTGCATATAACTTGCGATCTAGACATGCTAAAACACTGATTCAAGTTGGATATGAAAGATCTCATGACCTAGAATAGATCTATAACATCAAACACACTAAACATTTAACACACAAAGATCTACGAGGTCTGACTTAAGGCTGTCAGACTCAAATTTCCAGATTTTCCAGATTTGTAAAATTTTAAATTCGTGCACTTTGATGTTATGGGTCATGGATTTAACAACCCAGAACATCAATTGACACCTTATAACACAACTTTGCATAATCAATTGCAACATTTAACAACCAATCGAAGGATTTCCAAAAATTAGAGAAATTATACCTTTTGCTTTGATTTCTCAATTATGGCTTCTGATCTGATTCTGATCAACGTGGGGCTGTGTTTTGGGACTGATCTAGCTTAATATTTCGTGGGTTTCAGAGAGAGTGGAAGTTTGTAGGAGCAAATATTGATTTTGGCCATATTTTGTACATTTTCTCTCTCTAAATCCTTTATATAATGGCTTGATTCATTGAATGATCTGAGGTTGCTGAGATTGCTGGCTTTGCTGGAGAGTTTGTCAAAGGCAAGGGCTGTGCTTAGGCTAGGGTTGTTCACCAACCTTGATTTTGCAAGATTTGCAAGTTACCTTATTTAAAGAATATGATTTAAGGGCATTATGGACTTTTCCATTTTTTTCTAGAATTTTACAATTGATGAAACCCTTAGGGTTTAGGGTTTGGACAAATTTAAGGTTTAGGTTTTAACCCTTAACTTTGCAAAAATTTAATTTCTAACATTTCCGAATTTTCGGTTATAGAAAATTAGAAAATTAACATTTTTAACTTATAATTAGTATTTACTAATTATATAAAAATTCCTTACTCATACTAAAAACTTACTAATTAGGATTAGTATTTTCTAATTAAAATTGCTAATTACGCAATTAGGGTCAAAATGGTCATTATGGTTCATAAACCCTTGAATTAGGGTTTCTAATAGAAAAATTAATTTTCTAATTTAGAAATTAAATATCGTAATTAGATCAGGGTTTCTAATTACACAAAAATTGAAGTAATTAGGATTAGGGTTTCCTAATTAACATTGCTAATTTTAGCAATTAAATCCACAGTTGAGCATTAGGGTTTCTGACGGAACAATTAGCGTTCCAAAAATTGGAAATTAGGGTTTGCTAATTAATTAACTTTTTACCATAATTAATACTTAATCAATACCACATAAACATTATAATTCTCCGTTATAATCCCAGATTAGGGCTTAACTTTAACAGAATCTGAAACTAGGGTTTTCAGATCTGGCATTAGGGTTTCAAATTTGGAATTAGGGTTTTGTAATCAATTGTCAAGATTAACCCGAATTAATCTTTTAATTATTTACACTTATGCCATTAAGTTCCCGATTTAGGGGTTCATGCACCGAATTAGGGTTTCGGATTCCCGAAACTGAAACTAGGGTTTTCAGAACCGATTTTTAGGGTTTCTTGCTAAACGTTAGGATTTTCTAACCAAACATTGTCGTTCTTAATATATTCTTAGGGTTTGTTACAGATATAATTTATCTGGTCAACCCTTGACCCTTGACCACATTCTGTACACAGAACATAACCATATTCACAGAACTTAATCACATAAACAATTAATCCTGAATAATTCCCCTATTTCCTTCACCGAATTTTGAAATCCTCAAAATTCAATCCCAATAACCTTAAACGCATACACTTATTTTCTGTCTAGGTCTATTATTCGACCTTAAATCAATCATTTATGATTTTGATAAATTGTCTAATTTCTCGGGTTGTCACATTCACCCCTCCTTATAAGAATTTCGTCCCCGAAATTTACCTTACACCTTACACCGTGCACCTTACACCATTCACACATATACCATTCACACACATTATTACTTGTTACCCAATACACCTCTCATCAGAGTAAAAGTTTTGAAATTGTACTGAGTAGTCATTTAGACTATTTGTCTGTCATTTTCGCATAGGTTTTATGGAAATTCATCCGCAAACCGTCATTACTTACGGACACAAAGGGTGATCAGCCCGATATGCCCTGTACTGATCAGGTACTGTTGGTCGGAACAATTTGTTCCTCTTTTCCGCCTTGGGCGCATAAACTTTTACCTCAGTCTTATTGGATTCCGCACCAAAATAATTTGGTTCGGGAAATTCTTTCAATGAACACTTGGAGTTTTTATAACTTTAGTCTTGCGGAATCAAATAGCATAGACTCATATCAATAATTCAATTCGATCGAATTATTTAGGTGTAGCCAAACCCCGTTGGCTAATTTAAAATTTTTGAAAACATTTTCGAGAATGACGTCATGATGCCGCACTGTATTAACAGTCCGTTTGAGGATGTCGTCATTGTATGACTTTGTCATAACACATCATACAATAGTGGAACAACGACTTTAGGTCAAGTTCACACTAAGTATTCCTGTATTTACAACTCCATCACATTTTTATCATCCCTGCACCAGGTTACATGGTACATGAGTGATAATTGAAAACAATTTTTGATATTTCAAATCATTTGCGTCTAGCCGAAATAAGTAGCATAGACTGTACTTTAAACCGTTTCAAAAATGGTTACGAGTCTACATTTTTTTTTAAAAGGCACATAGTGCGTATTTAGCTTGATGTAAAAAATTTCGAAGTTTAGCATAGCTGGGAGTTTAGAGAAACCTAAGTCTCCACTAATGATCATTTGCTTAATAATCTATCTGTTCCTATAATCCTTAACACTCCATTCACACACAACTATACCCAATTCATAAAACCACACTTATGAGTTCATAACCTGACCACAATTATATGAGTTTACGAACTTACCCTAGTCTGACCTTTGGCGTCCGTTCGCTGAGGGGCTCATAAACATTTCATATAACTATGCGTCAAGAATGTCACATAAGTATGAGTTCTAAGAACTCGTACTTAATCCTATATTCTCTACCTATGACCTATTTATCTATATATAATAACTAACGTGACACAACATTTCAACTATTACCAATGCCACCAACTAAGTAGTACAAGGAATCATACAACGCTGTTGCTGGCACGAGTCCTCATTGAAATCCCCACCTAACCTTAACCCCCTTTTTCAATACGAATTTAATTCGTATTCATTATCCATAACTCATTTATGAGTTTTCATTTTCATAGTACCATTTCATAGTACAACTTTTCACACAGCATCTTGCTGTAAACTTTTCAATCATTAGATTGATTCATTTCCCATATCATAACCTTTATCAGATCACGGGGTGATCTTATCGTATATATTACGATTCAATTCCATTCACTATGATCGTTTGGTTTTACGATCTCCTATCCCTGCACTTTCAGTCTTTTAGACTCGATTTATTCACCGTTACCGTTCAACTTTATTATCAGAGTTAGGGAACTCTGTGCTTTACACTCGCCGAGATTCGTCTTTGAATCTTATCGACACACTAACTCGATTTGAGTTAGTACTTAATCCTAATCACTGCGGTTATTAGTCTCAGGTATTACTACCTAAGCTTCATAACCAACAGCTCTGATACCAACTGTAGCATCCCTGAATCCGGGCCCCGAATCGCCTTGGATCCGGTTCACTATAATTTCTATAACTGTTTGCGGAAGATATAAACATAAGTTGTTTATACAATACATTACACACTATTACCCAAAATCGAGTAACCTTAACTTATTACACATTTCCTAAAATATCTATTACACAACAATATTGATCAAATACACAATTACAAACTAATTGCACGTTATATCCCAAGCTGTACTTAGCTTTAATCTTTTCCTGTATACAAACGCATTTGCTTTACCTGCAATGTTTTATCATGATATAGCAAGGGTGAGCATGAAAGTTGCCCAACAAGTTTATATACAATAACATAACAATATATCATGATTGAAGAATATGAATAATTGGTTGGCTATAATTCAACAATATGATTGTGAACTAGCAGGAACAAAATTTTGACTGAACAAGTATTTTACATGAACAAACATTTCTGAACCAACTGGTAATGAAGGTGATCAGCCTTTCATACCTGACTTATACACACAAGATGTACAGAGTACAATTTTCATGGCAATCAGCGAAGATTAACCATAAGCTTGAAGAAATTACTCTTATTAGAGTTAAGTATAAGAAAACTTACCTGAAACGTTGATTACCGCACGCAATTTAATAACGCTTTAACCCCGAAGACCTAATTTAAGTAATATAGATCTCCAATAATTAGAATATCATCACAGTATAATACTGTTATATTTATACACACAGAATAACCTAAACACATTACCACATAATCCTATCAGTCTATAACACACATAAGACTAGGTATCAAGTCAAACTATTTAAGTCTGAGTTGAAACCGACACAATTCTATCATCCCGACGGTCTAGTCGGACTTTTATCGAGTTTAAGTTCAATTAAACTCTTCCTGAACACTTAACCATTATCACTGATAATTTCTAATCAGACAAAACATTTTTTCTAAGCTCGTAATAATTTTCGGATAATTATTACCATTTATTAACACTTTTCAATCCTTAAAACCGTATTTAAATAAATTAAATACCACAAAATTCCTTAATCATTAATATTCATTTAATATAAAATATTAATGAAAATCATAACATAATATTATAATATAATTATAATATATCAAAGTATTTTTAATACCTTAAAATCATAATTATATAATTTTCCAACACTTTAATCCATTATTCGATACTTAATATTAATATTTAAATATTAATATTTTCATGCCAAAATATCAAAAGTTATATTTTATAACTTAAAATATTTTTATAACACTTAAATCATTTTTATATGATTTATAAACATTAATTCTAATTTTCCATAATTTATTTAATATATTTATTAAATAAATTAATTACCATTAATAATAAATTATTAATGAATTTTATCACAAAATATCAAAAGTTATGGAAATAAATTAAAATATTTTCTTTTATCATAATATTACTTTTCATGATTTTTCATGAATTAAAAACTATTTTTAAATAATTTATTTAATATTGTAATTAAATAAATAAATACCATTTATATTCCAAAAATATTAAATATTTTCAAAATATATTCAAAATAGTTAAAAACTATTTTTCAGACTTTAAAATAATTTTTCATAATTTATTTTGTATTTTTAATAATTAAAAACTATTTTTTTATAATTTTAACTTAATTTCCGGAAAAATAATAAATAAACCGTCGCTAAAGGCCTATAGCGACACTTTCTGTCGCTATAGGTGTTCTTGAGTGTTCTTGACAGATGCGAGGGTACCTAGTTTGACCGGATTTTAATATGTGTTCTGTTCGTTTCTGGGTGTCTAAGTTGCATTAATGTTGTAGTATAAATGTAATACTATAATTATGAACAAGTTTTATAACCATAACATCACTAACCAGCAAGATCTAATCCTGCAAACTTTCTGACAACGTGTTCTTTATTTTCTGGGTTTTCCAGAAAATGAAGAACAGTCGAGGTTAATAGCTTTCGATCCTTATATCTTGAGTTCTGAGTTTAGCTTGGGTGATCTGTAAGTTCTAACGCGTAGTCCGTATGTCATGGTACAACAAACGATCATCAGATCAACTAACAACAACAGATGAACAAGATTCAAGCCGGTCAAAGTGGCGACCAAGAACTGTTCTTGAAAAAATCTGGGTTTTCCAGATTGTTCTTGAGGCAGTTCGGTCAACTACATTTGACCATGATTTATTTATGATCCTGATGCAGTTCTGGGTGATCTAAAGCTTTTACACGGTAGAACTCATGTCAGCCTACAACCTTAAACCAACAAAATGACCAAATTAACAAACAATAGCAAGATTCATGACCTGGAAAAACCTGTCAGACCGATCTGGAAATTCTGGGTTACCCAGAATTTCAGAAATCGTGATGGGTCAATGACCTTTGACTGCATATAACTTGCGATCTAGACATGCTAAAACACTGATTCAAGTTGGATATGAAAGATCTCATGACTTAGAATAGATCTATAACATCAAACACACTAAACATTTAACACACAAAGATCTACGAGGTCTGATTTAAGGCTGTCAGACTCAAATTTCCAGATTTTCCAGATTTGTAAAATTTTAAATTCGTGCACTTTGATGTTATGGGTCATGGATTTAACAACCCAGAACATCAATTGACACCTTATAACACAATTTTGCACAATCAATTGCAACATTTAACAACCAATCGAAGGATTTCCAAAAATTAGAGAAATTATACCTTTTGCTTTGATTTCTCAATTCTGGCTTCTGATCTGATTCTGATCAACGTGGGGCTGTGTTTTGGGACTGATCTAGCTTAATATTTCGTGGGTTTGAGAGAGAGTGGAAGTTGGTAGGAGCAAAAATTGATTTTGGCCATATTTTGTACATTTTCTCTCTCTAAATCCTTTATATAATGGCTTGATTCATTGAATGATCTGAGGTTGCTGAGATTGCTGGCTTTACTGGAGAGTTTGTCAAAGGCTAGGGCTGTGCTTAGGCTAGGGTTGTTCACCAACCTTGATTTTGCAAGATTTGCAAGTTACCATATTTAAAGAATATGATTTAAGGGCATTATGGACTTTTCCATTTTTTTCTAGAATTTTACAATTGATGAAACCCTTAGGGTTTAGGGTTTGGACAAATTTAAAGTTTAGGTTTTAACCCTTAACTTTGCAAAAATTTAATTTCTAACATTTCCGAATTTTCGGTTATAGAAAATTAGAAAATTAACATTTTTAACTTATAATTAGTATTTACTAATTATATAAAAATTCCTTACTCATACTAAAAACTTACTAATTAGGATTAGTATTTTCTAATTAAAATTGCTAATTACGCAATTAGGGTCAAAATGGTCATTAGGGTTTATAAACCCTTGAATTAGGGTTTCTAATAGAAAAATTAATTTTCTAATTTAGAAATTAAATATCGTAATTAGATTAGGGTTTCTAATTACACAAAAATTGAAGTAATTAAGATTAGGGTTTCCTAATTAACATTGCTAATTTTAGCAATTAAATCCACAGTTGAGCATTAGGGTTTTTGACGGAACAATTACGGTTCCAAAAATTGGAAATTAGGGTTTGCTAATTAATTAACTTTTTACCCTAATTAATACTTAATCAATACCACATAAACATTATAATTCTCCGTTATAATCCCAGATTAGGGCTTAACTTTAACAGAATCTGAAACTAGGGTTTTCAGATCTGGCATTAGGGTTTCAAATTTGGAATTAGGGTTTCGAATTCCCGAAACTGAAACTAGGGTTTTCAGAACCGATTTTTAGGGTTTCTTGCTAAACGTTAGGATTTTCTAACCAAACATTGTCGTTCTTAATATATTCTTAGGGTTTGTTACAGATATAATTTATCTGGTCAACCCTTGACCCTTAACCACATTCTGTACACAGAACATAACCATATTCACAGAACTTAATCACATAAACAATTAATCCTGAATAATTCCCCTATTTCCTTCACCGAATTTTGAAATCCTCAAAATTCAATCCCAATAACCTTAAACACATACACTTATTTTCTGTCTAGGTCTATTATTCGACCTTAAATCAATCATTTAAGATTTTGATAAATTGTCTAATTTCTCGGGTTGTCACAATCATAGATAGAGAGTGTGTTATTAAATGCCATATCATACACTCATTCACCATCATGCATCTCAAAATATATTATCTTAAGATAGTTGCATGTATGAATATGTCTGTTGGTGATAAATATGATGATTGCCCAAATAAGAGGAACATGGGTTTAGAAAACTAACCTAGTAGGACCCATTTAATTATGGGTACCAAAAATAGAAATATATTTAAACCTGCAGGCACTTGGTTAGTCTGACCACACTAAGGAATGATGAAGCAGAAGACTTCAGTCAAGAAGACTCAACCAGCAGAAGGCTAAGGATAGTTCAGAGATGATTATGATAGAGTTCCTATCTGTCTAAGGCTGTCCTTGAAAACCAATTGAGATAACCAGAATAGAGCTCACATGGCTGCTAATCTGTATACGCAAGCAAGCCATTCAACCAAAGAAAGAAAGGGTTTTATGTGCTCAAAAGCTAGCAAAGAGTTCTACACAAGAAGAATCCTTATGAAAGCTCACATCAGAGGATCATCGAGCATCAGAAAAGAGGAGTTCATTAAGAAGAAGAACTTCTCAAACTCAAGACTGTCAAAGACGACTACGTTCGTAGTGCTGTCAAATAATCGTAGAGTGACCTATCATGAAAATACTCATCTGTACGATACACGGAGATCTAAGTAATGATGGAGATTCCAACCAGAGATAAATATGCAAGGCTTCCTTCAAATGAATTTGAAGAAGAGGGAATCACATCTATCTGGGAAGACAACATCAATAATGGGGGAGCAGTGCACTGTTAAGGAACAACAACACTAAGATATACTATGAAAAGTTGTACCAGCTATAGAATCCCAAAACTTTGTGGCTGATGAACCAAATGAAAATCTATAGTCAGTAGGAACATCTCAAAACGTACTACTGATATCCCTTCAGCAACCCAACCAATAATCGTGAAGTGCCTACGATCAAACATACGATCGTAGTGTAAGAAGCAAGAGGTCACCACGATTTTCGCAATGCAGTTGTCTAAAGCCGGTAGAAGACCTCCAACTTAGAAGAGGTCTAATGAGATATCATTACAAATCACTGCTATAGTATTCCATCTGGAAAGCGCCTTAGGGACAAACCTGACCTTTATCTCACTCTAAGAAGTTGGCCCTTCCTGAGCTACCTTAACCCAGAAGGAATGCTTGATCAAGTTCATCTCAAGGACCAAGTCAGTCAACGATCGAAGAGTCGAGGTTGAAGAGAACTCAACGATCGTAGTGCTACCTCAACTATTATAGTACGACCTTAACGATCGTAGAA
Organism: Panax japonicus; assembly: GCA_020205505.1. Taxonomy (NCBI): domain Eukaryota; kingdom Viridiplantae; phylum Streptophyta; class Magnoliopsida; order Apiales; family Araliaceae; genus Panax; species Panax japonicus. Next base: position 24,674,174 of record CM035107.1, on the reverse strand, counting down.
TACAACCCGACGATCGTAATCCTACCAAAGGGTACCCCAATTTTAAAAGGAGCTTGGAATATGAGACATTTGCTAAACCATTCAAGATTGAGGAGATAAGTTTGAATACATCAGTGATTGAACTATGCTGCATCAAAGTAATGATAAAAGACAAAGTCATCCACTGCAGCATCTCTCAGAAGTTGATCGTTGAGTCAACAAATGAAATCGTAGAGTCTATAGCCGCCTCATCATGCTACTCTATGAATCAAAAGGTCAACGGTCAAAGCCACGTCAATTAAACGTCTACTCTTCTAAAAAGAAAATATCTAACTGAAAATTTATGGGGGAGTTACAGCTCATTACTGGGTAACGTGCAACCAATGAATAGCTGACACATCATTGAGTATGCAGAGTTAGAAGGAACTGCCTTAAAGATAATTTCAAATCTGCAGACAGTTACCAAAAGCTATTGAACCTTTCTCCCTCCCATTTTTAAACACTAGAATCCTCTCAAGAGCCAAAATTAGTTAACTATCCAGAGTCCTACCAAATCATAGTCAGCCATCTCACATAAACCTCTCTAAATAAAACACCAACAGTCTTCGAACTTTTCATATGGAGAACTGGCAAGTTATCACCGAAATTCAGCTCGGAACCAAATCGTTTGAGAAATCTGAGAAGAGGTTCAGGGACATTCTTGAACTCGTGAAGAAAGCTGGGTTCTCAGAATGCCTTGAGGCAAGTACTCAAGTTTATATTGACCTGGTTAAAGAGTCCTACTCAAACGTCTCCATAAACTCTGGAACCCTGTCTACCAAGATTAAAGGTCAAACTCTGAAGCAAAAATCTTCGGACCTCAATCAATGCCTAGGTTTTCCAAACCAAGGGTTGAAGAACCTTTAAGATGTTAACACTGAACAAGCAAAGGAGTTGATGGGGTACCAAAGAAACCCTAGTTTCAAAGACATGAAGAAGAAGGAGTTTCCTGAAGAATATGAGTTCCTAGCTAAAATTGTTGGAAAGTGCATACTGTGCAAAAACACTGCACATGATACAGTGGTTGACCAACAGTTGAAGATAATGTCAACAATAGTCCTGAAGAAACAAATTGACTTTGGAGCTATCTTGTTCGTTCAAATATCCAAGTGGGTAGAGAAGGCTGGGAAGAAGAAGACCACTGAAAAACCCCTAACCAAGGTGTTTCATTGAAGGATGCTGAGTATTATACTGAAGAAGAAACTAGGAGGGAAAATCAAGGATGATAAAGGAGAAACATTGAATGTGCACAAAGTGATGTCTCCACGATTATTTGAGAACTGGAAGAAGAACCCTAAGGAGAACAAAAGGCTGACAGTTGGGAGCAGTAGTAAAGCCTCTGCAAAGAAGAGAAAGATAGTAGAGGAAAAGATCTTTGAGTGTGATGACTCTGTAGAGGCAGAAATCACACCAGCCAGGAAGAAATCAAAAGTTGTGAAGAAAGTTGGTGATGAGAAAAAAGCCCAGGCCCCACCAAGGAGAGTCTCCTCAAAGGACAAGGATAAAGAAGAAAAAACCCTAACTGCTGAAACAACAAAGAGAAGAAGCAACAGGTTGCTTAAAGGGCCAGTTAGCAAGAAAGCTAGGGTGCAAGACACACCAACCTTAGCTTCCCAAATCAGTACATCTGCCGAAGAAAGGGACGTAGAGTCAGCAGAAGAAAAAGAAACAGATGTCAAGGTCCAGTCCCCACAGTCAGCATCCAAAAATGAAAATGAAGCTGATGGGATGGAAGAAAGTGCAGCAACTGCTGATGAAGAAGAATACTCAAGCCCCATGGCCAATCCTCAAAACAGTCACTCTGATGACAAATAAATTCAAGATGATCAAATTACATCTCCAAATGCAACTGCCCAAACAAGCCCAGAGAATGGGTCAGACAATGTTGTTCAAAAAGAAGAAAAGAATGCCCTCTCAAGTCCAGAAAGCCTTCATTATGACTCAGAAAGTGATGAGTCCAAGAAAGAAGGATCTGTCCCTGCCAGTGCTGAACTCCAAGGAAGTGTGTCTGCTGAACCAGAGGAGTCAGAGTCTGAAAAAGAAGAAGAGTCTGACTCTCCCAAACCTGAACCTCCAAGAAGAAGGAAAAACTACAGACTGCAAGCCAAGTTTGCCTCCAAAAGAAGCAGTGGTCAATCAAATGCCATCATTGAATTGAGTGATGATGAGTCTATATCCCAGGGAAAAAATATTGAAGAAGAAACCAGTAATGAAGAAGATGAATCTGAAGATCTTGCTGAAGAAGGTTCTGAGAATGAAATGCAGCAAGAGGAATTCCCTGCTAAAAATGATCAAGAAAGTTCAGGCTCTGAGAGAGAAGAGATTGAAGAAGATTCTGGTTCTGCACCTCAGGAAGCAGACAAACAAGAAAATTATCCAGTTATCTCTCCTGCAAGATTTAGCAGAAGGTTCGTAGAGGAATTGTCAAATGATCTAACAAATGCTCCACCAGAGATATGGTTCTTTTAGTGGATGCCATGGCTCAAGGCCCACACTGAAAAAGATGGAAGCTCCTTCAGTTGGTGTTACAAGAAGTTTCCAAATCTGGATCTGGTAGCTCAAAACTTCCCAAGGGTGAAAAGTTATGCCATAAAGATGATCACAAACTAGCCTCACTTCAAGGTCTATTGACATGCTGGAAATCTCTACATCCCCTACGATCGTAGAGTGGATTCTAAAGGACGATGAGTTATGACCAAGGAGCTGATCATAGAGATTGTTCACTCTACTTCTGATGATGTTCTAGCCCAAAACTAGAAGCCTCCTTATGATCAAGCAATACTATCACACATTCACTCATCCCTAACCAGTGATTGGAACTCAACGATTGCTCAGATTTTCCAAGCCTTTAAAAAATTGTCCAAAAATGAAGATCGTAGAGTCCAATCCAATGCTCAACCTGAAGCTGCCCAACAAAAGGATCAAACTACTTTGGAGCAAGAAATACTGATGAGTTCTGATGATCTAAGCAAGAAAATATCTTTGCTCACTGAAGAATCACAGCAGCAAACAGCAGCTGGAGATAATTCTTTCCAGCACAAGCTTCAAGCTACTTTGGCCGATGTATCTCTTAAACTCCAAGAGAGAGATAACATCTATTAGAAGGGCATTCAAGATCAAAAGGCTGAAGCTCTATGAATTCAGAAGGCCAATGAAGAGCAGATTCAAGTCCTCTCTGACAAGATTGATGAGATGAGGCAGACCTTCTCAGTGCAACTTGAGCTAGGCCAGAGACCTTCTCAGTCCAACATGGAGTAGCTCTCTCAAATGATTGATGACAAAAAAGGGGAGAAAAAGAGGCATAGAAAGAAGAGGAGCAGAAGGCACCAAAAAAAGAACAGATGGTTATGGGAGAAGAAGTCAAAGAAGAATGTAGCAGCTACAGATAAAGAGTCATCATCTGAAGGGGAGCCAAAAGATGATGATAACAAAAATTGCAAAGTCTGAGGGGGAGCATGATTTGAGCGATGCTGAAGAGGACCAAACAAAGAAAAAAGGTATCATCCCAGGGGAAGCAAGAGCAAGAAGAATAATCAGATGAGTAGCTGATCAACAAGCATCCTGGAAACATACATGGAGCTAAAGAGGTACATCTCTAACTAGTTAGGTATGCTCTAGATCCAGGCTGTAGAATGTCATAATGTATAAATTGCCATATCAATATAAATGACATTCATGATTAACTGTTTTAGAAATACAACTGCTCACTGTATATAAGATTCATTCATAACATGCATATGCACTTATTGTTTTTGTCATAATCAAATAAGGGGAGATTGTCAGGAATAAGCATATGAATGTTATTCCTATTTATACATGATTTGATTATGATATATATATATATATATATATATATATATATATATATATATATATGAATGAATAATATGCAAGTATGCTTGCATTAAGAAAAGTTGTAAAGTCCTTTGATAGATAATAGAAATATGTGTACAAGGACATAGAATGAATTGATCAAATATGTTAGGTTGATCCTACATAAGAAAGATAGCTTTGTAAAGTCCTTAAAAAGAAAAAAGATGTACAAGGACTATAAAGACAAAAAGATCAAGCTTGTTAGGTTGATCTTATGATGTAATAGATAGGCTAGTCTGATCGTCGAGTACTACACCAGAAGTCGTAGTCTGCCAGGTGAGTCAAGGTTAACTCGAGAGCTATTGAGGCAGAATAGGAGTATGCAAGATAGTAGATCTCAGATTTCGTAGACTACAAGGAGAAACAAAGAAATGATCGTATTGTATCGAGTAGAGCTTCCTCGGGATCGTAGTGTGCTGAGGAAGTCATGTTCAAAATCGTAGAGACAGCTTGCCTACGAGCCGACCGGTCATCTACCAAGACAGAAATGTAGACTACACTCAGAGTCGTAGAGTCTACTTATGCCAAAGCCAAGTCAAGGATCACAGATCACACTCTGAGTTCTTAAAGTCTATTGATTACATGCAGAGATCGTAGTCAAGCAAGATAAGATGAAGACAACAAGCACAAGGCAAAAATCGTAGTGTCAAGATCTGATCTCAGGTTCATAGTGTCTGCACAAGCCGAAGCTGAATCGTAGAGTGCAGAACTACGATCTAAGAAGAAGTGTTCATAATGCCAAGGATGAATCGTAGAGCATATATGGTTCATAACAAATGAGTACTCCCAGAATATCCAAAGGAACGAAGCCTCTGGTTCAAGCTGCAAGCTACATCTAAGGAAACCAGAGAGCACTCAACGAATGGCATGCAGGCTAACAGAAGATCTCATCACCAACCCAATCAGAATTAAGATTGAGGTGTAAGGCCATTAGTGATGAAGTCTTCCATAAGGAGATCCAAAGAAGACTTCAGAAGCTGAATAAGGAAAGTCAGCTTATGCAGTAGCTATCAAGTGAACAGAAAACAACGATCTTGGAAGCAACCAAGATCGTAGTGTTTGCCAAACAAAGAAGGAACTGATGGAAGGTGAACCGAGATACTGGTCAGCTTCTGAAGAGCAAGGCTAAAGTGATTAAGTGCAGGGTCAGTTCATTGATGATAAGTGAGCGGAAGATCACAAGGAGAAAGCAAGCTGGACGCGCAACAAATCTAAAGTGTCTTGATATTCAGAAGGGGACCAGAACAAAGAATTAGGCCATCAGTATCTGAGAACAGTCAGAGTAAACAGAAGTATTAAAGCATTACACAATACAAGGAAGAGGTGTTCTACATTAAAGATCCAATCAACACTCTTCAAATCGTAGTGTTAACCCGACTAGTTAATGAGCAATACTCAACAAGACACTACGACCTAGTCCTTGAAGACATGTATCAGAATCGTTGAGTCCGAATAACTAAAGACTGAAGCATTGGCAAAGGTTCAATATGAAGGGTAATATTTGAACAAGTGCTTATTGAGAGCATTGATGCAATAGGATAACCTCTTATCGAGAAATCAGAAATAGGTAATAAAATCTTTGACCTGCCCAAAACATTAAAGTGATACATCTGACAGGGTAGGTGAAACAGTAGACTGTAGCGTAAAAAAATGTATGACAAGTCACATCAAGTAGTCTACCTCAAGCAACTCGAGATCTGTGAAGATATTGAATAGCCTTAAACGGCTACTTTCCAACGGAAGGATTGGGAAGGAGTAGGAATGTGGAAGAGGTTCAAAGATCAAAAAGAGCTAGAGTTGCCGAGTTTAGAGGGAAGGTGGACTGATCTAAACCATGTGAAACAGTGAGTCAGAAGGCTCACTCTACGATCCACTAAAAAGACTTAGAAGTCAGATAAAGAAAGAAGTAGTAGTGTGAGTTATACTATGTAGAAGTGAGAGTTCTACTACATGAAGAGTGTTCAGAACTACCGAGAGAAAGAAGAGCATCATGACATCTTGATGTCCATCATTGGAAGACTCTAAGTACAATAAAAAAGAGCCTACAGTCATCTTAGCAAGTCCATCATGAGAAGGCATCAAGTAGCAGAAGGAAGATCACAAAAGCCATCTTGGTGTCAAGAATGAAAAAGCTTCTAAGCACCTAATAGAAGATCCTACTGTCAGCTTGGAAGCCTCTCATGTGCAGACATTAAGTACCAATATGAATGATCTTCAAGGCAGTTCAACAAGGGGTCATCCAAAGTGGTTGATTAACCAAAGAAGCTGAGCATCATGCAACACTCAGCTGCACTTCAAGGATTATCAAGCTAAGTTGCTAAGTATAGAAGATGTTCAGAGCATGAAGACATCTTAGCAGTTTAGCACCGACTCCAACAATAATAAACAAACAACTCAACAATGCCAGGGCCTGAGTGGTCCTTGTCTAGAGGGACTAAATGAAGCAGGACCAGAAGGGTCTTTATCCGAAGGGACTAAACAAAGCAATGCCAGAAGGGTCCTTGTCCGGAGGGACTAAACGAAGTTCCATGGCTGCTGGCCTTGAAGAGTTCTTAGTGAACTAAAGTCCCAAGGCTGCTCGCCTTGAAGGAATCTTAGATATTCAGGGTGCTGCCCTTCCTTAGTGGAAATTCTGCTAGTTGAAAGTAGAAGATTGGATTAGGAGCTTGAGTCTCTGAAGCACTTAAAACTCCTTGTGTCTTTTACATTATGTCATTTACATTGTGTACTATATCTGCAATAACTGCTACGTATGTTTTAACTGCTTACAACTAAACTTACTTTACGAACAATGAATGTATGATTATGAATATATCAATGAAAGGGATCTTTTACTTATTCTGATGTGCTTGAAAAGATTCTTATGTTGTCATATGTTAATTATGAACAATATAAATATAAATCAGAAAAGTATTTGAAATAAAAAGGATCTATTCAACCCCCCTTCTAGATCTATTATGCCCTCTGGGATCACACAATGAAGATCTAAGCCTTCAAAGTCACTGTCAAACACCATCTGGGTTTTCTGGGAACCTAGAAAACCAGACAGTTTCGAGTAGATGGTGCTACATGATACTACAATTCATACAGTTATTCCATTGAGATAACAACAAAATGAGTGTAGTTACTATATTCTTATTACAATAGTAATAAATCTTTTCCAATGTTCATAAACCGAATACATTCTTTATTATTCATGAGTATATTACATATAAATACTGTAACGATCCCAAAATTCATACAATTTAATTCTCGACTTCGGTCGTTAATAATACGTCTAATTTCTAATTTTACACCATTATTCAATGTTAAACTTAATAAAATACGGAATAATTAAAACTTTTATGTCATCTTACTTTAATTCCCTGAATCAAAATCTTTATCATCTATATGTCTTTGAATCAATCTTATCTTATGATTCGCTTTGTCACTGTTATTATATAAATTTTACATTTCAATCCGATAACCTTTACATATTAGATAACTCTAACATTAGCTTTACAACTCAACATAAAACTATACATCATAAAATATTTAGTACATCTTATGAATCTTAATCATGGTATAGAGGATTAACAAATTTAACTAAAATGTAAATCTTCATGAATTATTTCTGATCCACGTCATTCAAGTAGCACATAGTGTTACCTTCAATCCTTAACCTGCAAAAATGGTTATCTGCAAGGTTGAGCTCGACAGCCCAGCAAAATCTAACAGTGTTCATGCATCACGTAGCACATAATAACATGCTCAACATATATCTCATAAACATTGGACTAACATAATATACATGTTACAATTCATATAGCAAGTATAAAGATGTATAAAGATTGAGTTCCTTACTCAATCAGCATGCTTTACTCAATCAATGTAGTCATAAGTTGATCTTAACATTTTATACATTCAACATATATATAACACATCATGGTCTTTGCAATAAAGATTTAAAACAATTAAATTCACATAGCAAATAGGAACTGAAAGACTTGCCTTTATCAGCGTTTTACCAACACGCTAATACTCCGCGTCCTTGTACAACCTACACTGTATGTGAGAGTGATAATAAAAAAATCAATACTTGATCTCATGGTAAAATTTATTCTAAGACCTTACTTTATCTTATTATCCTTTATAATATCTTTATAGACATCTAACTATTTTATATTCAACTCGGTTTTATTTTCATTTTCATCACCACACATGCTAGACTATCGCACTTGTAGTTTAATGTGCGTATATCACACCATTTTATTATACCACTTTGGTTTCAAAAATGCATATTTAACACATTGTTTACAAGTTTAATTTTCCTTCAAAAATCAAAAATCGCCCTTTTCAATTACTTTCCATTATTATTCTTGTATTATCATCTTTTTATACTCAGATGCACATAACATCCAATATTAGTCATTAGATAGACACTTTGTATACCAAAGTTTAGAAACATTATTACTCTTAGGTATTTTATCGAGCACGTTATGTACACACATTAACTTATCTCAACTCTTGATCTTAAATGGTTAATTATGCATAGAATATGATAACACATATCTATACTCATTACATATGTCAAAACATATTTTTAATCATCAAAATATACCATTGCCCAAAATCTTAATTCAAACAGAATTATAAAACTCATCTTCACAATTTCTTTAACAAAATGTTGTTTTTGTTTTTAACATAACTCCTTCGTTACATGTCCATTTTTGTTCCTTCTTATATAGAATTAACCATTACTGAGTGTATTACAACCTCATCTAGGCCTTAAAGTCATATCATTATCCATCTAAATCAGATTCTATATTTCATCAACTAGTTAAGAAAATTTCATTTTATGGACATCCTTACTAAACAATTTATTTTGGACATGACATGTTCCATAAAATGGCTCAATCTCTCGAATTTGGCTAGTAAGCTTCCATATCTATAACTTTCCAGTTTAAAGTTTCTTCAAATTTAAAACACAGGAATTTATATGAATTGTTCAAAGTCAAAAACCGTAACAGTTTTGATTTTCTGGGCAGATTATTTTACCTTCGAACTAGCCTTAGTAAAACAGACATTGCAAGAAATCTACAAAGAGTTTTAATGTGATTCCACTTTCAGAATATATCTTACTTCCATATCTTCGATTTGATATAAGGCTCTCTTTCTAACTCATTATACCCAAGAGTTATGAATTTCACAAATCTGTCCACAATTACTCAAAACCTACGAATTTTGTTCTTCAAATTTTCTTTCCATTTCATTTTCTTTCTTGAATCCTCTTGTTTGATTCTTGATAATCTAAGATTAAACCAATACAAATAAGATTAAGCATTATCTACTACCTTAGAACATAAATCTACCCAAAAAAAAAATCAAATATTAAATAAGAGTTTAGAAGTTACATTCTTCTAGCTTTTTTTTTTCTTCTTCTTCTAGCTAATCTCAATTCCTCTGTTGCTCTTTATCTCTCTCAATTTCTCAATACAACTTCTATATAACAATTATCAGTGAACTACATTATGAAGAACATAAAAATATAATTAAAACAAGGAATTTAGATTATAACCTTATTAATATGAATTTAAAAGAGAGATGGTGATGATGATGATGATGATGGAGCTTGTTTTGTCTTCTCAAAGCTTTCCCTTCTTTTTCTTTTTCTTCCTCTTCTTCTTCTCTGACGACTTTCTCTAACCCTCTTCTTCTTTCTTTGATTTGTTTTCTAAAACTAACGTACTAACTTGTAGTATATACATATAATATACAATACCAGTAATATATAATATATGTAACTCCTAGTAATTATTATATATACTAATTACTAGTTAATACATAGGTTACACCAACTTGAACTTGAAAAGCCTAAGACCATGTTTGGCAAATACTCATTATTTTAATTAATCAATGATTTAACATCAAGCAATCTCATCAAATTGTCACATAATTATATTTACTTATTAATTATAATTTCGTGTAACAATCATCACATAACTCATCTAATTTAAATATCTCAATTAAATTAGAACTATAACATAAAATTATTATATTAATTAAATTAAATACTAAATATTCATTTAATTAATCTACTACACTTAATTACATTACTTTATAATCAAAACCAAATTTATTTATTTAACTCAATAAATAATTCAATTAAATATTTATATATATTAAAATTAATATATAACATTCTCTTCACATCAATTCACATATTCTACAATATATGACATACACATAGTCACACCCAACATATCTCATAAATAATACTTTTATTTATAAAATTCTCATTTATAAATTCTAAAAATATGGGATGTCACATCCTTCCCTCCTTATAAGGATATCGTCCTCGGAATCACCGAAACCCTACTTTACTCAGGTTTTCCTCAAATCTATTCATTGAATAACTTCAAAACATTACCTTAATATAGGTTTTATATTTTCTACTCTCACCATTGTTGATAATAAATTCTTATAAGTTTTATTTCATAACATTTACTTAGACTCAATTATATTTGAGTATTACACATCCTTTGACCCGTTCAGTATCTTTCTCTAAGGATCATTATCATATACTATATGATCAAATTCTCGGGACATTACATTCACCCCTTCTTCTAAGAATTTTGTCCTCGAAATTTTTGACTTACTAATTTTCATTCATTCCCTTTATCAAAAATAGATTTTTATGTTACTATCTATTTATTCATTAGGTTCTGTAACCCAATTCTTTCTCTAAAGATCTTTCTAAGACCATCATATTCATCAATTCATCCTCTTCTAAGAGTTTCACATTTCTCTTCTTTCTTAAAATTAATATGTTTTGCTTAATTTTTCTCATCCTTTCCACTTTCACCTTTCAGAATAATAAGAATCTTCCAAAATTGCTCAATAATTGGGAAGCGATATTAATAACGGGAATTCAAAAGATTCCAAATAATGCTGAGGGGTCATAAGACCATGAAATCTTCTCTAGGTTTAATAGTGCATCACCATTGTAAACCATCTTTAACAGAATGTTTAGCAATCACACAGACTGAAAACACTCTCTGCAAGTACTCTAGGTGATCAGCGTATCGTACCCCTACGTCGTGCACAACGTATTACATCTTAACTTTGTAACGACTATATGCGTTACTTTCAGAACCATTGTCTCCGATAACATGTCCCCTTTTACAGGGTTGTTCACCTCAGCTTTTCAACATCTGACTCTGCACCAAAATAATTTAGTTTGGCATAACTTCTCAAGAAACGATTGAATTTCATGAACATCTTTCAATATTCGTCTAGCTGAATCAAATAGCAAAGACTTCTACAACAATTCAGACATCAATTGAAATATACATATACACGTATATATATATATTCTCATATCTTAAAGAAACCTCAAAAATATTTTTCTGATGTCATGTGTGAGACCCCAGATTTTATGAATAAAGATGTAATTTTCTCGAAATAATTTTTTTATTATTATGGTGTTGATTTGATGTAATGTTATAGTTGTGGATAATATTTATAAATTTTGCAAAGTACGCAAGTTGTTATATAATATTCGATTGGTCGGGGAATATTCGTTTTAACAGGGAATATTCGTACAACGGAACAATCATTGGTGGACCCCACAACGGAATTATTGTCGGATTGAGAAAACGAGAAAAATATTTTATGAAAATAACGGCGGAGGTGTTACCGTTTAAACTGTTGAACTACCCAGTAGTAAAAGTGCAGTAATACGCGTAGTTGCACAGTAGCACACGGTATTGATTATTGATGCTTACGTGAGAAGTCACTCAACTATACTCAATTATTGCTACAGTAATTGATGCATCATATTTCTCATATTATTGATTCAATTATTGTAACAGTATCATCTGCATTATATGATATATTATTAAATCAATAATTGAGACGACAAAGTTATTCAAATTATTATTTACAATATTGACAATGTCTAGAAGTTCTGTCAAGGAGAGATTTGGTCACCTAATTGCGCGCCAATAAGGAGAAATCCTTATCGGAAAGCCCCTCTTTCCTGAGAACGACCTGTTTGTTAAATATTGTGAATTGTATTATTAATGATGAATAAGTTCGTGTTGATTAAAGATAAATTTTATAGTTCCATTGTGTTGGACTTATTTGTGTTAGTATAATTGATGTCTGGAGGATATATTGTTCAATTGGGAATTCGGGACACTTTTCATGTCGGAGTACTATTCACGAGTTACTATTCATGAGTTACTATTCACGAGTTACTATTCTTGAGTTACTATTCACGAGTTACTATTCATGAGTTAGTATTCATTGGGTATTATTCACCCATAAGATATATTTATTTTCGGTCTAAATCATTTTTGGGTACAATATTATTCCACGAGGAGATGTGCTAATTTTTCAAACCGTTGGTTGAAGATATAATAGTAAATCAATATGGACCACTGGTGGAAGTTATAATAGTAAATCCATATGGATCGCTGATTTAAAGTTTTAATAGTAAATCAGTATGGACCGTTGTTTTAAGTTTTAATGGTAAACCAATCTGGATCGTTCGTTTAAAGTAAATCAATCTGGACCGTTCATAAGTAAGTTACTATGCAGTCCATTCTTCTATAAATAGAAGCTCATTCCTTCATTATTTCTTACGAATTCACTGAAACTCTAGAGAGAGAATTATAAGAGAACCTATAGAAAAGTATTCTGCTATTTCCCTACTCTTGTATTCAATTTCTTTTTACGGTAAGGGATGTTATTTGTTGTACTCATGAAGAGAACTTCTGTTATTCCATTATTTATTATTCGGTTGGAATAACCTGTATACGCGGGCTACCCTATACATGGTGACATTCTTCTAATATTCCGTTCTTTATTATTCTGTCGGAATATCTTGTCTGTGCGTTTACGCCGGACCTGGTTCCATTATTTATTATTCTGTCGGAATATCCTGTTTGCGTTTACGCTGGACCTGGTTCCATTATTTATTATTCTGTCAGAATATCCTGTCTGTGCATTTACGCCGGACCTGGTTCCATTATTTATTATTCTATCGGAATATCATGTCTAAGCGTTTACGCCGGACCTGGTTCCATCCTTTATTATTCTTTTGGAATAACTTGTCTGTGCGGTCTATCGAATGCATGGTGATTTCTTTTGTTATTCCATTATTTATTATACTCAGTTGGTTAAAACTTTGACTTCTATACTCCATGAAATTAGTGGAATATCGTTGATATTTACGCTTCATTCAGTATCTTTTCATGGAAATATTCTTCTGAGCATTCTTGAATTTTACTCTACAAAGCAGTATCATGTTGACAATTTGAACGTTATCAGTTCCTGGATAAATTAATTCTTAAACTTGTTTTATTGAATTCTTATATCATTGTCATCATCCTTATGTTTAAATTATGTTGAAAGTCATCTGTGGCATGTAGTGCATAGATGGACTTGGTATGATTATGACCAGGGATTATTCGGTATAATCATAACCGTAATGTTACAAATGATGTGGAAAAAGTCCTCATTGGCTCGTAGTGCATTGATGGACAGTTTTTGGTATTATTATGACAATGGATTCTCTTTGGCTGTAGTGCAAAGATGAATTGTTTTATGGCATGATCAGGACTGTTGATGAAAACATGATTATCTTAAGCCGCAGTGCATGGATAATTCGTGGTCGTGATACTAAAGAATATCCTTGGCCGTAGTGCTGGGGTTATTCGATGATGCGGATTATTTATTAAGCTGAGTCCTAGCGATAAAAGTGATGAAAAACCTTTTAAATCATAGAAGATAGTAGATTTTATTCCCTACTTGACTCTTCTAATGGATTGCTTGTTCCGCTACAATTAAACTCGATAGTTATTATATTTTATCAGTTTAACACTGTTGAAGGCTAAATATAAATTATTTTGCATTATTTTAGTCATAATAGTTCTTACTGGGCTAGTTGAGCTCACCATTTCTTTCAATGTTCTCTTCAGGAAATGAGAACATAGCTGGGACTAGTCGGGGAACAGAGTGATGGTCCTAGATGTTGCATTAGTAGTCCTCACTATTCTGTGAAATAGTGTGATAATAATTGTTATGATGACTCCTTTTGAGTTTGTATAATCTCTAGTAGACAATATTTGTATTCAAACTCATAGTTTATGTTTTGTCGTATTGTACATGATAGTTGTATTATTAAGTTGTATTTGAATTATGTACCATGTATCTGGCGACTCAAGATGGGGGATGTATACCAAATTTTGGGGGCGTCACAGTTATATCAAAGCTTAGGGATATGATCCCTGACTAAGATGTGAGAATAGAACTAAGAGGGGAGAGACGGGGAATTCCTTCGCTAGTATGACCTACCTAAGTTTTTTTTGGTATTTAATTGGTCGCTCAGGATATAGGGATAATATGTTACATGTCAATTAACCTTTGTTTTGTGGCAGTATCAGAAAATGACATCCAAGAATGTTGAGAACAACAATAGAGAACATGAGACTGTTGATTCTCCACAGATCAATAATCAGGACAATGTGCAACAAGATGGTGATAATCCTCCTGTAAACAATAACACTTATCAATTGATGAATGCCGATACGTTTAGGAGCTTTTTAGAATTCATGCAACATCAGGCGAAGGCGGCTCCTGTTCATAATGCAGGAGGAAACAATGGCAACGCACGGTTGGTCACCGCTAAGCATTTTAAGGAGATGGGACCACCGAAGTTTTTGGGAAAGCTAGAACCACTTAAGGCGAAGACATGCTTAAAGCAAATCACCAAGATATTTGATGTCTTGGGATGCTCCGAGGAGCAAAAGTTTCCCTTTGCCACCTTTATGTTGCGTGAAGAGGCAGATCACTGGTGGGAATTTGTAAAACTTACCCAGCCTAACGCACTCAAGATGTCTTGGGAGAAGTTCCAAGAGCTGTTCAATGATAAGTATTTTCCCAAAAGCATTCGTCACATGAAGGAGGTGGAATTTATCAAGTTTGATCAAAACAACATGACCGTGTCGCAGTACGAAGCCACGTTTGCCGAGTTGTCCCAATTTGCATCCCACTTGGTTGATAATGAAGAGAGAATGACGCGGATGTTTTTAAGAGGTTTAAAGCCGGAGATACGTCAATATCTTATTTCTCATAAACTGTGTTTGTATTTAGATGTTGTAAATAGGGCTCAGTTAGTGGAGCGCGATAACGAGTCAACGAAACCAAAAGAGAGCAGTCGGAAAAATGATAATACGGTGATAACAGTTATCAAAGCAGTGACAATAAGCATGGAGAGAATCAACAGGCCAGAAATGGTAACCACTTCGGTGGTAATCATGGTCAAAACAATAAGAATAGACATTTCAAGAAGAGGAGATTCAACAATGATGGAAAGACGTCAGCACCAACACCCGTTGTTAAGGAAGGAGAACGACCTCCTATCATATGCTTCAAATGCGGAGGGGAGGGACACATCAGTCCAAACTACGCGATGCCGTCCAAAGCATGTTATAATTGTGGAAGAGAAGGTCACTTAGCCTGATTTTGTCGTTCACCGAAGACAAGTTCAGCTAGGATGGAGGCACCAAAGGATATCCTAGGCAAGCCAAAGCCGGTAGTTTAAGAGAGAGCGTTTTTTTCGTGACGAGGAAGCTAAATAAAATTATCACTGGTATGTTAGTCATAAACTCTTACGAAGTCTATAACGTGTTAGATACCAGTTTTACTCACTCTTTTATTGCACCTAGTTGTGTTCAATTTTTGAAGTTAACTTCGGAGAAGTTAGACTTTGATATATCTTTTTAAACTTAGTTGGGAGAAACCTTTGTTACCTCCACTATTTATAAATCTTGTTCAAATCAACACTTTCACGTTACCTGTCGATCTTATCTCTTTGAAAATACTTGCCTTTAATGTGATTTTTGGAAATAATTGGTTAACTACTCATCATGCTTTTCATAAGGTTGTTAGCTTTCATACTCCTAACCAACCTGTTATGTGAATTCAAAGTAACCAAACCACTAAAGTCAATCATTGTCATATCAAGCCATAAATAAAGAGCGCTGATCCTTTCGTTGTTGACTTTCTTGTGTAGAATGCACCGAAGCCAGACTTTCTGTAGGCAACGTAGTGAATGACGATGGCAGTTGATAGGTATCAATGTGACGAGTTATCCAAGTCTTGGATGAGGGTCACAGTTTTGAATGGTATTTCTATTGTTAATAAATTTTCTGACGTATTCTTGAAGACTTCTTAGCCTACCCTAGAGCGTGAAATCAAATTTTATATTGACCCCAATACAAAACCGATTTCTAAAAACCCTTAAACATTTATTCAACTAAAGCGAACATGTAATGTGCCAAAGACGTTGGCTCGAGATGTTGAAGATTACGATTATATCATTCAATACAATCATGGGAAAAACGAAC
The DNA here is from genome assembly GCA_020205505.1 of Panax japonicus. Lineage (NCBI taxonomy): Eukaryota > Viridiplantae > Streptophyta > Magnoliopsida > Apiales > Araliaceae > Panax > Panax japonicus. The sequence continues at coordinate 24,657,888 of CM035107.1, read as the reverse complement.
GTGGTAGCTGACGCGTTGAGTAGAAGATCGTATGCGTTTAAGAGTACGATATTGTTAACACAAAGACCCATTTCGTATAACTTACAAATGATGAAGATAGAGTTAAAAACTCTAGGGACCCACGTGAAGATAACGAATATACGAGTAGAATCGACTTTAATCGATAAAGTTAAAGTCACTCAAGCTACACACCCGAATCTGATGAATTTGAAGAAAAGGTTCAAGAGGGCATTATTCTAGAAGCAAGAATCGATGAAGAGAGGAAATCTCAACCCTCACATTTATTGCCCCATTTGAAACCCTTGATCAAGTAGGAACTGTGTCCTATAGACTCGTTTTACCGCCAAGTATGTCGCATGTTCATAATGTTTTTAACGTATCGATGTTACGTAAATATGTGGATGACCCGAACCACGTTATTAATTTAAAACCGGACGAGATAGCAGAAGATTTAACGTATGAGCAGATACATGTTAACATCTTAGATAAGAAGGATCATATTCGATGATCAAAGGTTATACCTCAAGAGTTAGAATTTGAAGTGAAGTCAAGGTATCCTCACCTGTTCGGCATACCAGGTACGTACGTAAATTTCGAGGGCGAAATTTCATAAGGAGAGGAGATTGTGAGACTTCAGATTTTATGAATAAAGATTTAATTTTCTCAAAATAATTTTTTTTATTATGGTGTTGATTTGAGGCAATATTATAGTTGTGGGTAATATTTATAAATTTTGCAAAGTACGCAAGTTGTTATATAATATTCGATTGGTCGGGGAATATTCGTTTTAACAGGGAATATTCGTACAACGACATAATCATTGGTGGACCCCACAACAGATATTTGTCGAATTAAGAAAATGACAAAAATACTTTATGAAAATAATAGCGGAGGTGTTACCGTTTAAACTGTTGAACTACCTAGTAGTAAAAGTGCAGTAATACGCGTAGTTGCACAGTAGCACACGGTATTGATTATTGATGCTTACGTGAGAAGTCACTCAGCTATACTTAATTATTGCTACAGTAATTGCTGCATCATATTTCTCATATTATTGATTCAATTATTGTTACAGTATAATCTGCATTATATGATATATTATTAAATCAATAATTGAGACGGCAAAGTTATTTATATTATTATTTACAATATTGACAATGTCTAGAAGTTCTGTCAAGGAGAGATTTGGTCACCTAATTGTGCGTCAATAAAGAGAAATCCTTATCAGAAAGCCCCTCTTTCCTGGGAACGACCTGGTTGTTAAATATTTTGAATTATAATATTAATGATGAATAAGTTCGTGTTGATTAAAGATAAATTTTATAGTTCCATTGTGTTGGACTTATTTGTGTTAGTATAATTGATGTCTGGAGGATATATTGTTCAATTGGGCATTCGGGACACTTTTTATATCGTAGTACTATTCACGAGTTACTATTCACGAGTTACAATTCATGAGTTACTATTCACGAGTTACTATTCATGGGGTACTATTCACCCATAAGATGTATTTATTTTTGGTCCAAATAATTTTTTGGTACAATATTATTCCATGAGGAGATGTGCTAATTTTTCAAACCGTTGGTTGAAGATATAATAGTAAATCAATATGGACCACTGGTGGAAGTTATAATAGTAAATCAATATGGATCACTGGTTTAAAGTTTTAATAGTAGATCACTGGTTTATGTTTAAATTATGTTAAAAGTCATCTGTGGCATATAGTGCATAGATGGACTTGTTATGATTATGACCAGGGATTATTCGGTATAATCATAAGCGTAATGTTACAAATGATGTGGAAAAAGTCCTTATTGGCCCATAGTGCATTGATGGACAGTTTTTGGTATTATTATGGCTATGGATTCTCTTTGGCCGTAGTGCAAAGATGAATTGTTTTATGGCATGATCAGGACCGTTGATGAAAACATGATTATCTTAAGTCGTAGTGCATGGATAATTCATGGTCGTGATACTAAAGAATATCCTTGGCCGTAGTGCAGGGATGATTCGATGATGTGGATTATATATTAAGCTGAGTCCCAGCGATAAAAGTGATGAAAAACCTTTTAAATCATAGAAGATAGTAGATTTTATTTCCTACTTGACTTTTCTAATGGATTACTTGTTCCGGTGCAGTTAAACTTGATAGTTATTATATTTTATCAGTTTAACACTGTTGAAGGCTAACGATAAATTATTTTACATTATCTTAGTCATAATATTTCTTACTGGGCTAGTTGAGCTCACCCTTTCTTTCACTGTTCTCTTCAAGAAATGAGAACATAGCTGGGACTAGTCGGGGAACAGAGTGATGGTCCTAGATGTTGCATTAGTAGTCCTCACTATTCTGTGAAATAGTGTGATAATAATTGTAATTTGGACTCTTTTTGAGTTTGTATAATCTATAGTAGACAATATTTGTATTCAAACTCACAGTTTATGCTTTGTCGTATTGTATACGACAGTTGTATTATTAAGTTGTATTTAAATTCTGTACCATGTATCTGGCGACTCAAGATGGGTGATGTATACCTAATTTTGGGGGCATCACATCATGATACCGCATTGTATTTACAGTCCGTTTGAGGATTCTGTCATTTTGTGACTTTGTCATACTACATCATACCTTAGTGGGTTGACGATCCTTAGATCAAATCCAACACTAAGAAATTCTGCATTCATAACTCCATCGTTGTTATCATCTTTGCACCAGGTTCCATGATGTATTAATGATATAAAATACATTTTGATATTTTCAAATCATTTTCGTTTAACCGAAACAATTAGCATAGACTATTCTTTAAACAGTTCAAAAATCTTTGAAAATTAGTTTTAGTGATATCATATCTCAACAGGTAACGGTGTCTCAGTGTCCCGAAGTCCACACATACACATTTGTCCCCATGCGTTGAGAGTAAAAATTCATTTTAAAAAGGCACATAGTGCGAATTTAGCTTGATGTCAAAAATTTGAAGTCTAGCATAGCTAGAAGATTTGGAAAAACTTATGTCTCCACTTTCTATACTGATCCATTGCTTAATAATTCTATCTATTCCCATAATCCTCAATTCTTCATTCAAAATTAATTATACCCTAGTTCATCAAACTTACCGCACATTGGAAGTTCAGGACTTGCCACAATAAAATGAGTTTAAGAACTTATCCTAGTCAGACCATAGGCGTCCATTCGCTGAGGGGTTCAAAACATACCATATTATTATGAGTCACGAACTTACCATATGCATTAGTTTTAAGAGCTACGCCTAATCCTAATAATATATGTCTAATCTTAATAGTTTCTAACTATCAAACATACACATGAGAAAAGAATCACCTTTTTGCCATATATACATTGATAGCGCGACACCAACATTCCAATGATTATTAATATGATAAACTGAGTGCAAGCACAAAACCCTCGTCCATAAAAAGATTTGTACAACTCAGCCATCACATGAGTCCTCAATTGAAATCCCACCTAACTCTATCTTACTATTAACTTGTTCTTTGCTCGATACGAATTCCTCGTATCACATTATCTATAACTCCTCATGAGTTTATCTTGTACTATTTCATGGTACATTACCTTCATAGCATCAAGCTATAATTATTCAAACATTACAGACTATATTTCTTCTATAACATAAACAGATCACGTCGTGATATTATTCTATTATCATCTTCCCTAAAATTCTTTACTTAACTCATGATCGTTTTATTTTACGATTCTCTTTCTTTCCTTTCATTTATGACATTATTCGTTATCTTCACTACTACAAAACAGTAAATAGACAACGCAGAAAAAACGTTCTGGTTTCAGTCAGAAAAACGTCGTGGTTAAGGGTGTTGTCTATTTGACACCATTACATAACGTTTTAAAAACGTTGTAGTTAAGCACAATACACAACGTTTTTTAGGAAAAAACGTTGTGTATTTGTTTTCAAAAAATTAACAGATGGTTAAAAACGTTGTAGAAAATATGATTCCACAACGTTTTTTGGTTAAAAACGTTGTTGTTTAATATATAAGACAACGTTTTTAACCAATTTATACAACATTTTTAAAATGTTGTAGATAAAGAAAAAAAAAAGAAAAAAAATGTTGTGATTCACCTGCAATATGCTAATGCCGATATAAAGCTAAAAGGTCTACATTCTCATTTAAATTTAAAGCCAAAATATATCAACCATTCAAAATACATCTCAATAATACCATTCGTTTACAGTTTCAAATTACTACATCCACAAAATATATACCAAACTATCCATATATACATCTCAAATTCACTTTTCAATATAAATTACTACAATATCTAAGTACAGTACCCTGGTTTCTAATCCAAATTTCCCAAACCTCCAATAGCTAGCTAACCTTCTGTACCAATTCATTTTTCTCCTTCAGTCAGTCACCTCCAATAGCTAGCTAAGCCTCATTGTGCAGTTAAGTACTTGAGTTGCACTAGCGCTGCCCAGTTGATGGAGTTAGGAAATAGCTAAGCCTCCTTATGTTATGCTATTTTCAATTGATGCAATAGCTAGTCAAGCCTCATTATAATTATAAACAAACATGGATGTCAGTAGGTCAATCGGACATAATTGAAATTAAATGAATAATTTACATGTGGTGATGACACTTGGATGGATGGAATGGGAATGATGTAATTAATTACTGGAAAGTAAATCTTTACAAATGAAAAGGGATGTCTACAAATACAAACAAAAGAACCAGAATCTTAGCAGCAGCAGCTAACATCGAAGTACTTTGGGTCAGTTGGAAAATGATATTCCGTACTTAACTGCAATGTTGAAAAAAGTATGCCTCGTTAGAGTTTAAACCATGCATAATTGAAATTCTACATAAACCTCAGGTTTATGCAGGCTTAACATTTAGAAACAGAATCTGAATATGGTATTATCCATCCACTCTCAAATATCTCTACACTTTTCAACCTAAACTAATCTGTTTTCAATTCAAATCTACTTTAATGAGCTTTAAAATGTAATCAAGCTGTGACCTTTAACTGGGCAGACAGAACAGAATAGCTTTACGGAGTAATAAGTTGGTAAACATAAGCAACACTACTAAGATTGATTTCACATACCTTGTCCTCGTCAGAATCTGACAGAAGAACTACATGTCTGGACATTTGGCACTTAACTAAGGGTATGGGATGTGGGTTCAGCATATTTTGCTGAACATGTACCAAATCAAATGTCCCAAGGGCCGATAACCTCTCATCAACACGCTAAACAACAACTTGATCGGGTAGACTGTTCCTCAAATGTTGCAGTTCTTCAAAAAGAAACAAAAAAACACACCAGGAACATTAGACATACAGTAAAATGACATCAACTGTGTCCACAACCCTTTCAACAGGTGTAAAATTAAAGAAAACCAAATTAAAGAGCAGGACAATAACAGAAGAAGCAAAAAATTGATATTGGTTTATTTGAAATTATTTCATTTAAAGGATTTGAGAACCTAGTCCTAAAGAAAAAATTACTAGTTACTGTGTCATCAATATCTGGTCTCACCTGAAATTCTCCTATACCAGGAAATACACATCCTTGAGTTTCTGGATAAGAGGGATATCTGAGCTCCCCTGCAGGACCTAGCCCTACTTCAATATCTGTCAAGATCTCAGCTTCCAAAAAGTCCGCCATGCTCTCTCTAAAGCTCTTCATGTAATCATTGTAGATCTAAATACATCAAGAAATCACCATTATTTGTTTATGCATGCTTATAAATAGACTTTTAGTTACTTACCTGGAGCATTACATATATGGGCACATAATTTGCTAGCATCTTTTCCTCATCACTGGGTAGAGCTGGAGACTGCATTTTCTGAACGTCCAAGAAAAATACCACCCTAAGGGTATCCAGTAGAGATCTTAGAGAAAATATTATTTAGCAAAACAATGCCCAGCAGAAATTCCTTCGTTTACGGGTTAAACAAAACAGAATTAGAACAATAGAACTTCCATCATAGCCACCACACTTGAGGAACTATAGAACTATACTATATGCACACTACAACGAGAAATATCACATTCAGCATATAAAAAGCATAATAATTAATTTTTCCTAATAACAATTAAAAAAAATAAACAGCTCTTACTGCCTAGATGCATATAATTTCAACTCCACTCATGTTTTCTAATGAGCCAGCCCTTATACAAAAGCTCTACCCAGATTTTCAGTATATATCCACTGCTGAAAGTCACCAATCAGTCAAACAAATTGATTTTGATTTTGTTTTTTTAAATCCAAAACAAGATGACACATTTAACATTATCAAAATCCCATAAAGTTTTCATCTTTCTAACACACAAGCATAATTCAATTAAACACCTAGTAAGAAAACAATAAATAATCTGAAACAATAAAAAAATATAGAAAATTAACCCTCTCAGGAATTGGAGCAGTTCTTTCATCTTCAGCACACAAAGCCTTATCACCACCACTTTCATTCATCTCTTCTTTCTCTTCCAAAACCCTAACAACTTCCTCTACTTTCTCTTTCTCTTCCTCACTCTTCAACAGCGTCGTATTCAGCACATTCTCATCGGCCTACTTGCTCCTGTTCTGTCCGGCTCCGTTTACCCTACGACGACCCCGCACAGCTCCAGCCGCCTTCTTCTTGTTCTTCTCCACTGGTCCGGCTCCGGCAGTCTCCGGTACGATTTCAGTGATCGGCTTCTTCGATGCTCGGCCTCTGCGCACTCCGCTACGCAGCTGAGGCATATCACCGACCAAACTGTGAAAACCCTAAAACCACCTTCATGAAGGTTCTGGATTTACTTATAGATACCGATGACGATCAGCAGATAAAGTGTTCAGAAATGTAAAACTGGGAAAAAAAGTTAGAGAGAGAAAGCTGTAGATAAATGATCGGAGTAGAATTATATGCAAATTTATAGAGAGAGAATTAGGGTTTGATTTGGGCGATATCAGGGATCTGTGGAGGCAAGGGAAAAGTATGGCTTCAAAAAGTAGCATCTCCTAATTTCTATGAGAGATAATGGAAGTATTTGTTTATTGGAACCGTTAGAGCATCGAATGTCAATGGGGACCGCCTCTTCCCTACCACCAGCGACGGCGACGGCAAGATCTGAAGCAACCAGATGATTTAGGTGGAGAGGTAAAAGATTTTGTATGAAAAATGGGAAGGAGGGAGTATCAGATCGGGGAAAAATTAGGGAGGGAATGAAAAACGTTTTAAGCTCCGTGTTTCAGTTCGTTGTCTTTTTGTTTTTTAGCTCCGTGTTTTTCTTGATACACAACATTTTTTAAAAAAAACGTTATCTAAATAAAACAAAAAAAATGTTCTTTTAAATAGATAACGTTTTTGCATATATATCTACAACGTTTTTTTTAAAAACGTTGTAAAAAAAATACCACAACGTTTTTATAAAAAACGTTGTCTATTAAGTGTTGTCTATTAGGTACTTTGTACTGGTCCTTTGTTATTGAAGTTAGGTAACTCCCATTCCTTATCTACATATCTCTTCAAGATTCTTCTTTGAATCTTCATGTTTATATAACAATTCCCGCTTTAAGAATTTCCAACTTCATTTACATTGCTCAAAATTCCAATCGAGTTCCATATTTTCATAATATGTATCCATTTTCTATACTTGGTACACATCGGGTCTCTAACAGTTTCCATATGGTACGCTGAGTGGTTTCCCATAAACAACCAACAAACTAGATTCCGAGTTACTAGTTCGTATATACCTCCGCTCTATGAAGGAATCGTTTAGCCCAGATACCATACATCAACCATTAAAGAGTACAATTATACCATACTTAAATATAACCTTTTTAATTCTTAACTTCTTTATCATTCTCTTCTTATAGACACTGTCTATTTATTATCACCTTACATCCATATTATTGGAGTTGGGTAACCCCATAACTCTGCGAGATTCTTCTTTGAATCCTCTCACGCATGTTTTAATCCCTTCTATATATGTTTCTTAAATTACTTCTTATTGTTCAAACTCTATTTGAGATTATGCTTTCATTATATTCACATTCCTTCTCTAAGGTTATAGCCTAAGGTACTCCTACCAAAGGTTTATAACCTACAGCTTTGATACCAACTTTAACGACCCCAAAATTCATACAATTTAATTCTCGACTTCGGTCGTTAATAATGCGTCTAATTTCTGATTTTACACCATTATTCAATGTTAAACTTAATAAAATACGAAATAATTAAAACTTTTATGTCATCTTACTTTAATTCCCTGAATCTAAACCTTTATAATCTATATGTCTTTGAATCAATCTTATCTTATGATTCGCTTTATCACTGTTATTATATAACATTTTACATTTCAATCCGATAACCTTTACATATTAGATAACTCTAACATTAGCTTTACAGCTCAACATAAAACTATACATCATAAAACATTTAGTACATCTCATGAATCTTAATCATGGTATAGAGGATTATCAACTTTAGCTAAAATGTAAATCTTCGTGAATTATTTCTTATCCACGTTATTCAAGTAGCACATAGTGTTACCTTCAATCCTTAACCTACAAAAATGGTTATCTGCAAGGTTGAGTTCGATAGCCCAGCAAAATCTAACAGTTTTCATGCATCACGTAGCACATAATAACATACTCAACATATATCTCATAAACATTCGACTAACATAACATGCATGTTACTGTTCATATAACAAGCATAAAGATGTATAAAGATTGAGTTCCTTACTCAATCAGCATGCTTTACTCAATCAACGTAGTCATAAGTTGACTTTAACATTTCATACATTCAACATATATATAACACATCATGGTCTTTGCAATAAAGATTTAAAACAATTAAATTCACATAGCAAATAGGAACTGAAAGTCTTGCCTTTACCAACGTTTTACCAACACGTTAATACTCTGCGTCCTTGTACAACCTACACTGTATGTGAGATTGATAATAAACAAAATCAATACTTAATCTCATGGTCAAATTTATTCTAAGACCTTACTTTATCTTATTATCCTTTATAATATCTTTATAGACATCTAACGATTTTATATTCAACTCGGTTTTATTTTCATTTTCTTCAACACACATTCTAGACTATCGCACTTGTAGTTTAATGTGCATATATCACATCATTTTATTATACCACTTTTGTTTCAAAAATGCATATTCAACACATTGTTTACAAGTTTAATTTTCCTTCAAAAATAAAAAATCGCCCTTTTCAATTTCTTTCCATTATTATTCTTGTATTATCATCTTTTCATACTCAGATGCACATAACATCCAATATTAGTCATTAGATAGACACTTTGTATACCAAAGTTTAGAAACATTATTACTCTTAGGCATTTTATCGAGCACGTTATGTGCACACATTAATTTATCTCAACTCTTGATCTTAAATGATTAATTATGCATAGAATATGATAACACATATCTATACTCATTACATATTAAAAAAAATATTTTTAATCATAAAAATATACCATCACCCAAAATCTTAATTCAAACAGAATTATAAAACTCATCTTCACAATTTCTTTAACAAAATACTATTTTTGTTTTTAACATAACTCCTTCGTTACATGTCCATTTTTGTTCATTCTTATATAGAATTAACCCTTACTCGGTGTAATACAATCTCATCTAGGCCTTAAAGTCAGACCCTTATCCATCTAAACCAGATTCTGTAATTCATCAACTAGTCTAGAAATTTTCATTTTCTGGACATCCTTACTAAATAATTTTTTTTGGACATGATCCGGTCCATAACATGGCTCAATCTTGCGGGTTTGGCTAGTAAACTTCCATATCTACAACTGTACAGTTTAAAGTTTTTTAAAATTCAAAACACAATAATTTATATGAATTGTTCAAAGTCAAAAAACGTAACAGTTTTAATTTTCTGGGAAAATTATTTTACCTTCGGATCAGCCTTACTAAAATAGACATTGAAAGAAATCTACAAAAAGTTTTCTTGTGATTCCACTTTCAGAATATAGCTTACTTCCATATCTTCGACTTGATATAAAGCTCACTTTCTAACTCATTATAACCAAAGAGGTATAATTTCACAAGATCTGTCCACAATTACTCAAAATCTACGAATTTTGTTTTTCAAATTTTCTTTCCATTTCATTTTCTTTCTTGAATCCTCTTGTTTGATTCTTGATAATCTAATATTAAATCAATACAAACAAGATTAAGCATGATCTACTACCCTAGAACATAAATCTACCCAAAAAAATCAAAGATTAAATAAGAGTTTAGAAGTTACCTTCTTCTAGCTTTTCTTCTTCTTCTTCTTCTTCTTCTTCTTCTTCCTCATCTCAATTCCTCTATTTCTCTTTATCTCTCTCAATTTCTCAATACAATTTCTATATAACAATTATCAGAGAACTACATTATGAAGAACATAAAAATATAATTAAAACGAGGAATTTAGAATATAACCTTATTAGTATGAATTTAAAAGAGAGATGGAGATGATGATGATGGAGCTTGTTTTGTCTTCTCAAAGCTTTCATTTCTTCTTTTTTTTCTTCCTCTTCTTCTTCTCTGACAACTCTCTCTAACTCTCTTCTTCTTTCTTTGGTTTCTTTTCTAAAACTAATGTACTAACTTATAGTATATACATATAATATACAATACCAGTAATATATAATATATGTAACTCATAGTAATTATTATATATACTAATTACTAGTTAATACATAGGTTACACCGACATGAACTTGAAAAGCCGAAGACCATGTTTGGCAAATACTCATTATTTTAATTAATCAGTGGTTTAACATCAATCAATCTCATCAAATTGTCACATAATTATATTTACTTGTTAATTAAAATTTCGTGTAACAATCAGCACATAACTCATCTAATTTAATTATCTCAATTAAATTAGAACTATAACATAAAATTATTATATTAATTAAATTAAATACTAAATATTCATTTAATTAATCTAATACACTTAATTACATTACTCTATAATCAAAACCAAATTTATTTATTTAACTCAATAAATAATTCAATTAAATATTTATATATATATATATATATATACATATATATTAAAATTAATATATAACATTCTCTTCACATCAATTCACATATTCTAAAATATATGACATACACATACTCACACCCAACATATCTCATAAATAATACTTTTATTTATAAAATTCTCATTTATAAATTCTAAAAATCTGGAATGTTACAAATCTATTACAGGATAATTACTATCCATCTTAGCCTTGCCTTTATCTCTCTTAGAACTCTTAGTTCATTTGGCATTAGCTCCAATCATATAATTCAAGCAAGAAGTGAGCATAACTAGCTCAGCAAGTCTAGCAAAGGATCATATGAATATCACATCGAGATTATATGATTATCTTCCATAACTGAAGAAATAGCTATGAATCAACATGAAGCATTGACTAGTACTTCTCATTTCATAACAATGATTCCAAAGTATATATAATAGCTTAGGAATTCTGAACCGGTCAAAAGACCATAAACATACTCTTTTCGTTTTCAAACTTGAAAAGGACATCCGGCACTAAGGCCATCCACCCGGCATTACTTACGAGCACTTCTTGGTGATCAGCCTATTGTACTCTATGTTGATCAACATTCTTTAAATAAACGTATTTACGTTTAAGTTTTGGTAACCTCGCGTGCCCATCGAATAATCGATGAAAATACTTTTGTTTGTTCATATACAAACTTACCTTTACATTCGTACCAAATACTTGGCATAAGATAGCGTTAACAGTTCAATATTGAAAGACTTGTAAACAAATCAATCCATTCTTCAAGACTAGTCCTGCCGAGTTAAAACAGGCATAGACTCTTTCTTTAAAGCTATTCATGCATTTTAGAACATGAATCATAGAAAACTTGGCTAACACGGAGGTTAGACAAGCGTTAAGAAAACATGCCTTCAAGCGTCTTCGAATATAATATCCAATCAATTCTTAGTCTTTATAGGATCTACATGATATATTCACATAGCACACTGTACTTAGTTTACAAAGAACTAACTTTATTGTTCTAACCAATTTCTTTCTCTTCTATGTCTTACTTGAATTTATTCAATTTAATCATGTTAATTTGACTTACTATGCTTCGTTACGGCTCGTTAACGTTCTTACAATATTAACTGACATTCGATCATCATTGGTGAAGTACCAACGTTGAACATTCTTCGCGGTTTATTTATTACACTCTTGCGTTCTTTGTTTAATTCCTATTAAACTATATCAAATCTTCTAACGTTATCACTTTATAAGTGATTTAAAGTCAGCCTTATTATGTACATTAAGTATATTCATGTCTCACCTTCCGTCTACATTCAAACGGAATACAAACCTAACTTGGTCAACTATTCTACACTGTCAGCGATATGGTGCCAGACTCTAGTTTAATTTCGGCGCTGCGGTACCGTGGCGGCAATTAACAGGGGACACGGCCGGATCCGTCGCTGCGGCGCAGCCCTTTATGCTGGATTTAGCGCTGCGGCGCCCACCTGTGACAACCCGAGACTTTTGAATATTTTTAAAATTTTTATTAATTGATTTAAGGTTTAATAGTAGAACCTAAACAACAATTAATTGACTTAAAGATTTAAGTGAATTATTCAAGATTAAGGAATAAGTGAATATGCTCTGTGTATATGTCTTCAGAATGTGGTTAAGGGTCAAGGGTTTACCAGATAAACGATATCTGTAACAAACCATAAGTATATATTAAGAACGTCAACGTTCGGTTATAAAACCCTAACGATTAACAAGAAATCCTAATTTCTGTTTCGGGAATCCGAAACCTTAATTCATAAATTTAAAACCCTAATTCGGGAACTTAAAGGATAATTATAATACTCAAGTGCTATTAATTATAATATTAATAAGGGTAAAGATTAATTATTTAGCAAACCCTAAATTTAAAATTTTAAACCCTAATTTAGGGATTTGAAACCCTAATTTATAAATAAGAAAAAACCTAAGTGTTAATTAAATAATTTTAATATTAATTAGGAAACATTAATCTTAATTTTCAAGTTATAAGTAATTAGAAAATCCTAATCTAATTACGAAAATCTAATTTAGGGATTGAATTTATGATTAGGAAATCTTAATTATAATTATAGAATCTTAATTATAATTTAGAAATATTAATTTTATTTTGAAAATATTATTTAGAAATTCTAGAATTTATTTATTTTTAAAACCTAAGGATTCCAAACCCTAAACCCTAAGGGTTAAACCCTAAACCCTAAGGATTCCAAACCCTAAACCCTAAGGGTTTGGAAAATGTCCATTATGCCATTAAATCTAGAATACAAATGACCATTTTGCCCTTTTTGTATTTTTTTAGCTTGGAAATATTGCCAAATCAAGAGTTGGTGAGCAACTCAATGGACTTTGTGACTTCTATATCTCAGCCAAATCTGATATGAGAGGACATCTTGCAGCATAAGGTGCAATGGATCAAAAAAATAAGAGAGTTAAAGTAAGAAATAACTTACTTTATTTCTCATTATTGTCTAGCCCATTCTATCTCTTCATTTTCGGGACATAGAGAGAGAGAGAGTGTGAGAAACAAAACCATTATCAGCTCTTAGCCTTCCAAGAAACAGATCAAGGATCAAAAAATCAAAGATCAAACATAAAGGTATAAAACCCTAGCCTTATAAAAATCATGTGATTTCATGGTTGATGTTGTTGTTTGTTGTCTAGGGTAGTGTATAAGGATGTTATTTAGTGATCTATGATGTTACATCATAGATACATCACACTTAGAAGCCGGAAAATGTATTTTTCAAAATGACCCAAGAACCCTAATTTTAAGGCCTGACAACCGAATGTCAGGGCCTGTAAATCCTTCTCTGTTTTTTGATTTGTGTTGTTTTATGTTTTAATGTGTTCTATGTCATGATGACTTTGATATGCAACTTGAATCATAGTCAGATCTGGTCTATATTGCATGTTATTAGTGGTCAAAGGTCGTTGACCGACCATGACCGAACGAATCTGGGTAACCCAACTTACCCAGAAATGTCTGACAACCATTTTCTGGGCTTCAGATCTTGCCCTTGTTTGTGTTTTAGTCCGTGTTAGTGATTTAATCTTGTAGCCTGGCATGCGTTCTACACATATCTACTTTTATATTACTCATAGCATGAAGACAATGTAAATTAATCGTGGCCAAACTACGTTGATCGATCTGCCCGAATGAAGATTCTGGGTAACCCAGAATCTTCAAGAACAAGATCCTGACAGGAAGTTTGATCGGCCTTGATCTCCCCGTTCAGATGTTTTTAGGTTGATGTAATGTAATAGAACTGTACCTTGTCATGTGGTCTATAATATGGAACCATGATATTACACAAATGAAACCCAAAATGATAGATATGAAGATCGGAAGTAGCCTATCCGAACTGTTCTTTATGGGTAACCCAGAAATGAAGAATAGCTCCTGACAAGATCTTTAAGGGCTAATAACTCTCTGGTATGTTGTTGTATGACCATGCAATTAGTTGTAGGTTGTAGTATGACATCCATACTACTATACTAACCCTATAAGCTACACATAAATTAGCAAGAACACTGCATAAATGATGGTCAAACTACCTACCCGGCTAATTGACGATGAAGATCTGGGTTTGGCCAAGAACACCAACAGCGACGGATTCGTCGTCAAAAGCCTCTATAGCGACAGTTAATTTCGAAAGAATAATATTTTAATTAAATAAATCGAATTAAATGATTTTTAATTATTTAAAATAAATAATAAATTATGAAAAATTATTTTAAAGTTTGAAAAATAGTCTGAAAAATTATACATGAAAAATCATGAAAAATAATATTATGGTATAAGAAAATATTTAAAGTTATTTTTTGTGACTTTTAATATTTTGTGATGAATTTAATTAATTAATTAATATTAATGGTAATTAGTTTATTTAATAAATATATTAAATAAATTATGAAAAATAGAATTAATGATTTATAAATCATATAAAAATGATTTAAGTGTTATCAAAATATTTTAAGTTATAAAATATAACTTTTGGTATTTTGTCATGAAAATATTAATATTTTAATATTAATAGCAGTTAACGAATAATGAATTTAATTGTTTAAAAATAATATATATACGATTTTAAGGTATTAAAAATACTTTAATGATAATATAAATATATTATAATATTATGACATGTATTTCATTAATATTTGATAATAAATAAATATTAATGATAAAAGAATTATGTGGTATTTAATTCATTTAAATACGGTATTAATAATGGAAAATTCATAATAAATAGTAATAATTATTTAAAAATTATTACGAGCTTGTGAAAATTATTTTAACTAATATTTAAATTATCTGAGATAATTGTTAAGTGTTAGGCAGAGTTTAATTGAACTTAGACTCGATAAAAGTCCAACTAGACCGTCGGAATGTCAGATTTGTGTCGGGTTCCACTCAGACTGCAATAGTTTGACTTGATACCGGGTCTTGTATGTGTTATAGACTGATAGGGTTATGTGTTATGTGTTATGTGTTTAGGTTATTCTATGTATATCTATATATATATATATATATATATAATAGTATTATATTGTGATGATATTATTCTAATATTGAAGATCTATATTACTAATATTAGGTCTTCGGATAAAGCGTAATAAATTGTGTAGCAGTAATCAACGGTTCAGGCAAGTTTGTTTTTACTTAACTCTACTAAGAGTTGTTTTATTCGGATAAGCTTATAGTTAATCATTGTTGGTTACCATGAATTGTACTCTGTACATATTGCACGTATAAGTCAGGTATGAAATGCTGATCACCTTCATTACCATTCGGTTCAGATATAATTGTTCATGTTATATACTTGTTCAGTCAAAATTTTGTTCTTGCTAGTTCATAATTATATTGTTGAATTATAGCCAGCTTATTATTTAGATTCTTTCAATCATGATATATCGTTAAGTTATTGAACTTAAACTTGCTGGGCAACTTTCATGCTCACCCTTGCTATATCATGATAAAACATTGCAGATAAAGCGAATGCATTTGGATACAGGAAAAGAATAATGCCAAGTTCAGCTTAGGATAAAATGTGTAGCTAATTTGTAATAGTATTGTATGATGATAATGTTAGGTATTTGATAAGTGATGAATTGTGTGTAAGTTAAGGTTACTCGACCTTGGGGAATAATGTGTAAAATGTATTGTATAAACAATTTATGTTTATATCTTCCGCAAAAATATAGTAATAGTGTTAGAATGATCGAACCGGATCCGCGGTGATTCGGGACCTCGGATTCGGGGCCATCACATTTAGTATCAAAGCTATAGGTTATGAACCTTAGGTAGGAATACCTGAGACTAATAACCTCAATGATTAGGATAAGTACTAACTCAAATAAAGTTAGTTGGTCAGTAAGATTCAAAGACGAATCTCGGCGAGTTATAAGATACAGAGTTCCATAACTGTGATAATAAAGTTGAACAGTAGTGGTTAATATATCGAGTCTAAAAGACTAAAGTGCAGTGATAGAAGATCATAAAACAAAATGATCAAGAAATAGAAATGAATCGTAATATATACGATGAGATCACCCCGTGATCTGCTAAGGTTATAGTATGGGATGAGAATCAATCTGATGATTGAAAAGTTTACAGCAAGATTGATATGTGAATTGGTATAGATTCAGGAAAGGATTATGAATACGAGTTAAATGAAATTCGTATTGAGAAGGAATTTAGTGTTAGGTGGTGATTTAATTGAGGATTCATGTCGGCAGCTGAGTTGTATGATTCCTTGTGTGGGCGGGGAATTGTACTTGGTGTAACAACTACTTAGTTCTGACAATGATAATCATTGAAATGTTTGTGTCACGCTATTTGATATTTGCATGTTAAGAGGGTGATTCCTTTCTCATGTGTATAACAGATAGATAGGTCATAGGTAAATGATATAAGGTTAAGTACGGATTCTTAAAACTCATACTTATGTGACATTCTTGATTCATAGTTATTTGAAATATTTATGAACCCCTCAGCGAATGGACGCCAATGGTCTGACTAGGACAAGTTCTTAAACTCATATGATTGTGGCAAGTAAATGAACTCATAAGTGTGGTTTGATGAACTGGGTATAGTTGTGTGTAAATGGAGTATAGAGGATTATAGGAACAGATAGATTGTTAAGTAAATGATTATTAGTGGAGGCATAAGTTTTCCAAAACTCCTAGCTATGCTAGACTTCGAAATTTTGACATCAAGCTAAATACGCACTATGTGCTTTTGAAATATATATATATATATATATATATATATATATATATATATATATATATATATATATATATATATATATATGTAGACTCGTAATCATTTTTGAAACGGTTTAAAGTATAGTCTATGCTATTTATTTCGACTAGACGCAAATGATTTGAAATATCAAAATATATTTTATTTATCACTCATGTACCATGTTACCTGGTGTAGAGATGATAAAAGTTGATGGAGTTATAAATGCAGGAATACTTAGCGTGAATCCCATCTGAAAATCATTGTTCCACTATTGTATGATGTGTTATGACAAAGTCATACAATGACGGCATCCTCAAATGGACAGTTAATACAATACGGCATCATGACGTCATTCTCGAAAATATTTTCAAAAATTTTAATTTGCCAACGGGGTTTGGCTACACCTAAATAATTCGATTGAATTGAATTATTGATATGAGTCTATGTTATTCGATTCAGCTAGACTAATGTTTATGAAAACTCTAAGTGTTCATTATAAGAAATTTCCCAAACCAAATTGTTGTGGTGCGGAATCCTATGATAAGACTGAGGTGGACTATGTTATTTGGATAAATAATCCAATCAAGTAGCGTAAATATTCGCTAGACATGATTAATACGTTATGTATGACGTAAGAGTACGATAGGCTAATCACCTAAAGTACTAACAACGGTAGTTTACCATCTTCGTGAGTGTAAACATACCAAGTAATGTATTGTTTTGCGGTATGAATATCGTTAAAACTATTTGTTCATGGTCTATATGACCCCTCAGCATAATTTGAAAACATTTACTCTTGTGAGTGGTGTATTAGGTAGCATGTGATGATATATGTGAATGGTGTAAGTAGTACGGTGTAAGGTGTAAGATAAATTTTGGGGACAAAATTTTTAGAAGAAGGGGTGAATGTGACAACCCGAGAATTTTGAATATTTTTAAAATTTTTATTAATTGATTTACGGTTTAATAATAGAACCTAGATATCAAATAAGTGTATGCGTTTGATATTTTTAAGAAGGAATTTTGAGGATTTCTAAATTCTGTGAAGGATTTAAGTGAATCATTCAGGATTACGGAATAAGTGAATATGTTCTGTGTATATGTGTTCAGAATGTGATTAAGGTCAAGAGTTGACCAGATAAATGATATCTCTAACAAACTCTAAGTATATATTAAGAACGTTAACATTCGGTTAGAAAACCCTAGCGATTAACAAGAAACCCTAGAAACCGGTTCTGGAAACATTAATTTCAATTCCGGGAATTAGAAACCCTAATTCGGAAATTTAAAACCTTAATCTGAGAACTTAAAGGATAATTATAATACTCAAGTGCTATTAATTATAATATTAATTAGGGTAAAGCTTAATTATTTAGCAAACCCTAAATTCAAAATTTTAAACCCTAATTCAGGGATTTGAAACCCTAATGTATAAATAGGAAAAAAACCTATGTGTTAATTAAATAATTTTAATATTAATTAGGAAACATTAATCCTAATTTTCAAGTTATAAGTAATTAGAAAATCCTAATATAATTACGAAAACTAATTTCTAAATTACAAAATTATTTTTATATTAAAAACACTGATTTTTGGGTTGTAACCTTAATGACAATTTTGACCTTAATTGCTTAATTAGCAAGATTGAATTTACTATTAGGAAATCTTAATTATAATTATAGAATCTTAATTATAATTTAGAAATATTAATTTTATTTTGCAAATATAATTTGGAAATTCTAGAATTTATTTATTTTTAAAACATAAGGATTCCAAACCCTAAACCCTAAGGGTTAAACCCTAAATCCTAAGGTTTCCAAACCCTAAACCCTAAGGGTTTGGACAATGTCCATTATGCCATTTAATCTAGAATACAAATGACCATTTTGCCCTTTTTGTATTTTTTTAGCTTGCAAATATTGCCCTTTTTGGTAGTGTATAAGGATGTTATTTAGTGATCTATGATGTTACATCATAGATACATAACATCAAGAAGCCAGGATTAAAAATATATTTTTCAAAATAACCCAAGAACCCTAATTTTAAGGCCTGACAAACGAATGCCAGGGCCTGTAAATCCTTCTCTGTTTTTTATTTGTGTTGTTTTATGTTATAAATATGTTCTATGTCATGAGGACATTGATATGCAACTTGAATCATTGTCAGATCGGGTCTATATTGCAAGTTATTAGTGGTCAAAGTTCGTTGACTGACCATAACCGAACGAATCTGGGTAACCCAGATTACCCAGAAATGTCTGACAACCATTTTATGGACTTCAGATCTTGCCCTTGTTTGTGTTTTAGTCCGTGTTAGTGATTTAATCTTGTAGCATGACATGCGTTCTACACATATCTGCTTTTATATTACTCATAGCATGAAGATAATGTAAATTAATCGTGGTCAAACTAGGTTGACCGATCTGCCCGGATGAAGATTCTGGGTAACCCAGAATCTTCAAGAACAAAATCCTGTCAGGAAGTTTGACCGGCCTTGATCTCTCCGTTATGATGTTTTTAGGTTGATGTAATGTAATAGAACTGTACCTTGTCATGTGGTCTACAATATGGAACCATAATATTACACAAATGAAACCCAGAATGAAAGATATGAAGATCGAAAGTAGCCTATCCGAACTGTTCTTCATTTCTGGTTAACCCAGAAATGAAGAACATCTCCTGACAAGATCTTTGAGGGCTAATAGTATGTTGTTGTATGACCATACAATTAGTTGTAGGTTGTAGTATGACATCCGTACTACTATACTAACCCCATAAGCTACCCAGAAATCAGCAAGAACACTGCTTAAATGATGGTCAAACTACCTTCCTGGCTAACTGACGATGAAGATCTGGGTTTGGCCAAGAACACCAACAGCGACGGATTCGTCGCCAGAAGCCTCTATAGCGACATTTAATTTCAAAAAATTAATATTTTAATTAAATAAATCGAATTAAATGACTTTTAATTATTAAAAATACAATATAAATTATGAAAAATAATTTTAAAGTCTGAAAAATAGTTTTTAATTATTTTGAGTATATTTCATAAATATTTAATATTTTTGGAGTATAAATTGTATTTAATTTAGTTAATTAGAATATTAAATCAATTATTTAAAAATGATTTTAATACATTAAAAATAATATTGTGGTATAAGAAAATATTAGAAGTTATTTTTAGTGACTTTTAATATTTTGTGATGAATTTTATTAATTAATTAATATTAATGGTAATTATTTTATTAAATAAATTATAGAAAAATAGAATTAATGATTTATAAATCATATAAAAATGATTTAAGTGTTATGAAAATTTTTTAAGTTATAAAATATAAATTTTGGTATTTTGTCATGAAAATATTAATATTTTAATATTAATAGCAATTAACGGATAATTAATTTAATTGTTTAAAATCATATAAATACGATTTTAAGGTATTAAAAATACTTTAATTATATTATAAATATATTATAATATTATGACATGTATTTCATTAATATTTGATAATAAATAAATTTTAATGATAAAAGAATTATGTGATATTTAATTCATTTAAATACGGTATTAATAATGGAAAATTCATAATAAATAGTAATAATTATTTAAAAATTATTACGAGCTTGAAAAAATTATTTTAACTAATATTTAAATTATCTGAGATAATTGTTAAGTGTTAGGGAGAGTTTAATTGAACTTAGACTCGATAAAAGTCCGACTAAACTGTCGGGATGTCAGATTTGTGTCGGGTTCAACTCAAACTGCAATAGTTTGACTTGATACCGAGTCTTATGTGTGTTATAGACTGATAGGGTTATGTGTTATGTGTTTAAGTTATTTTATGTATATCTATATATATAATAGAATTATATTGTGATGATATTATTCTAATATTGATGATCTATATCACTAATATTAGGTATTCGAATAAAGCGTTATAAATTGTGTAGTAGTAATCAACGGTTCAGGCAAGTTTGTTTTTACTTAACTCTACTAAAAGTTGTTTCATTCAGATAAGCTTATGGTTAATCATTGCTGGTTGCCATGAATTGTACTATGTACGTATTGCATGTATAAGTCAGGTATGAAAGGTTGATCACCTTCATTACCATTCGGTTCAGATATAATTGTTCATGTTATATACTTGTTCAGTCAAAATTTTGTTCCTGCTAGTTCACAATTATATTTTTGAATTATAGCCAGCTTATTATTCAGATTCTTTCAATCATGATATATCATTAAATTATTGAACTTAAACTTGTTGGGCAACTTTCATGCTCACCCTTGCTATATCATGATAAAACATTGCAGATATGGCGAATGCGTTTGGATATAGGAAAAGAATAATTCCAAATTCACTTGGGATAAAATGTGCACCTAATTTGTAATAGTATTGTATGATGATAATGTTAGGTATTAGATAAGTGATGAATTGTGTATAAGTTAAGGTTACTCGACCTTGAGGAATAGTGTGTAAAATGTATTGTGTAAATAATTTATGTTTATATCTTCCGCAAAAATATAGTAATAGTGATAGAATGATCGAACCTGCTCCACGGTGATTCAGGACCTCGGAATTGTGGCCCTCACACCCCTGTGCATCAGTTAGTCTTGACAGTTGGTTTTTTCTAACGAAATTCTAGGCTTCATAACATATTCATTTTACATCCGAATTGGCTCATTCAAAATCCCACAACTCACAAATTACATACTTTAGGTGTTCATATAAGAATTTTACATTTTTGAATCCGTTAACTCAGAATTCACATTTTGGTTCATTTTGAGCGTTCGTTTATCGTTTTTGAGCGTTCAATACTTGTTTTCTTCGTTATAAGTCGGAATTCGACGATTCTTGCATCCTCGACTCTTAAATATCTTATCTCACGTCTTGACATTGAAAACGAAAGTTTCCAAGTCACATGGCAACTTTTGACCCTTAATCCGAGATTTCTACGATTTCGACGTTTAACGTCTATTTTCGTAAAATTCGCCATAACTTCGTTACTCGTGTTCTATAAGCTAAATCAAATGAAACACTCCAGTTATTCATCATCTACACCCTAACCAAGCAATATGCACATACCCTAGCTATGATGGTTTTCAAATCGTCCAATCACAACTAAGTTAACGTTCATCACTTTCTACGATTTTAACTTACATAAACACTTACAATTTCTATTCGATCATAACTTATTAAAGTTTTCATTATTAATAGTCATCCTTATTCCTCCTCAATAAACATGTTCCACCAATCTCCGATTCTCTTCGAGAAAGAAATCAAAAAAGATGAAGATTAAGGTTTACGAACTATTACCTTTGTCGTTCTTCGCATTTTTGGTAAATGTCTTATGTTTTGCTTGGAAGTAGCTTGATTATGTGTTTCTAGCTCTTTTTCTCTCTGAATATAGGTTGGACAAGATTTTCAAAACACAAATTACACTAGCTAAGCTTCTAATTTATAGGATTCCAAATGGAGGGCAAAATGGTCAAAAAGGCCACCTCCTTACTATTCCACCTCCTCAACAACTTAGCCACCAGGTAATCACTTTACTTGGTGGCCAAGTGTTCGGCCCACCCTCCATGTATCATTCCATGGGTTGCCCAATGGGTTTTACCCATCTCGTGACCCGCGGTTTGACTTCGTGGATTGGGCTTAACATAACTTAACATTGGGCCTTAACTTGGGCTTGATTCAATAATTCATTGGGCTTGCTATTAATCCAAGTACCATTGGATTATACAAAATCCTTAACTCATAATCCATTAGATCTAATCGTATACTATGCATATAACTCCCGTATTCTCTTTATCTAGTACTCATACAATATTCGTATTATACGTCGTACTATTCTTCATACCATATTCGTATTCAAATTAGTATAATACTTGTATCTCATACGTATAATAACCGAAATGATTATACGTCTTTCCTTTCCCTGTCAAAAATCTCTTTCTTAGACCCTTAGGTTTTAAGTCCGCAGACGAAAACTTCGTTTGCCATAACCGAAATATTATCGGATATTCTATTATATCTTCATATTCTATCATTACTTGTTTCTCAGAATTTCAAACCTAAGCTCCGAACGAAATTAGATGAATAGTGTTTTTACGGAAAAATTCTCGAAAAACATTTATTTTCGTCTTGATAATTCAAAATAATTAATCCTAGCACATAGCCAGAATACTAACCACATCCACACATTCTAGGTCATAGATTGACCTTCAAATATCTTAAGCACATAATTAACCAATTATATTAATTTATCCCACATAATCAAATAAAAATTTAATTCATTTAAGATCCAAAATTCTCAGGCTTTACATTCTTCCCTCCTTATAAGGATTCTATCCCAGAATCTCGCTATAATTACATAAATAAATGAGGAAACTTTTCCTTCATTTTACTTTCGAGCTCCCACGTTTCTTCTTCAGCATCGTGATTACTCCAAAGTACCTTTACCGAAGGTATTATTTTATTTCTTAAGACTTGTTCCTTGCTATCAACAACCTGAATCGAAAGTTCTTCATACGTTAAGTCTTTTTCTACTTGAATAGATTTATACTCTATTACGTGCTTGTAGTCTGGTTTATAAGGACACAATACTGACACGTGAAACACATTGTGTATTCTTTCCATTTTCGGAGGTAAGGCTATTTCATAGGCTACCTCTCCTACCCTTCTTAAAATTTCAAAAGGTCCTACAAACCTTGGACTTAACTTCCCTTTCTTCACAAAATGTATTTTCCCTTTCCAAGGTGATTCTTTCAGAAAGACATATGAACCTACTTCTAATCTGGTTCGTATTAGCTCAATCATATCTGTCGTTTGTTGTACCATATCTGGTCCCAACATTCGACGTTCACCTACTTCATCCCAGCAAAGTGGCGTTCTTCACTTCCTCCCATACAACGCTTCATAAGGCGGCATGCCTATACTAGCGTGAAAGATATTGTTATACGAGAATTCCACCAAAGGTAGATGTTCGTCCCAAATCCCTTTGAAATCCATAACGCAAGATCTTAACATATCTTCTAGCATTTGAATTGTTCGTTCACTTTGTCCATCCATTTATGGATGATACGCCGTACTCAATCTCAAATGTGTTCCCATTTACTCTTGCAAACTCCTCCAAAAGTTTGACGTGAATCGTGGATCACGATCGGACACAATCGAAATAGGTACTCCGTGTCTAGAAATAATTTCTTTGACATAAAGTTTAGCTAGTTTCTCTAGGTTATACCTAACTCCTATTGGTAGAAAGTGAGCCAATTTCATCAATCGATCCACTATTACCCAAATAGCGTCGTATCTTTTTTTCGTTGTTGGAAGTCCCACTAGAAAGTCCATGGTGATATGCTCTCATTTCCACTCCGAAATCTCTAGTGGATGCAACAACCCACTCGGTCGTTGGTGTTCAGCTTTAACTTTCTGACAAGTTAAGCACCTACTAACGTATTCTGCGATTTCCCTCTTCATGTTCGGCCACCAAAAGTTCCGACGAAGGTCTTGATACATTATTGTACTACCCGGATGTATCGAGTACCTTGAACTATGAGCTTCACACATAATCTCTTCTTTTAAATCGGAATTATTTGGAACCCAAATTCTTCCTTCAACACGAATTAAACCTTCTTTATCAAGGGCATACTTAGTCTTCACAGCATCCTTCATTATCTTTTTCATTCGCTCGTATTCTTTAGTACTTATTTGTACTTCCTTAACCCGTTCCACTATCGTTGGTCGAGTCTCCATTGAGAATAACATCTCCGCCGTTTCACTTGGTAACTTAACTTCTAACTCTATTCTTGCCATCTCCGTTATTATCTCATTTTGAGTCGTTGACATTGACAACTTTTCCCTACCCTTCCGACTTAACGCATCGGCTACTACATTTGCCTTCCCTGGATGATATAAGATATCACAGTCGTAATCTTTTATCAACTCTAACCACCTTGTCTTCCTCATATTCAATTCCTTCTGTGTGGAGATATATTTCAGACTTTTATGGTCCGTGTATATCTCACACTTTTCCCCGTATAGATAATGTATCCATATTTTTAAGGCAAAGACTACTGCTGCCAATTCTAGGTCATGAGTATGATAGACCTTCTCATAATCCTTTAACTGGCATGACGCATACAAAATGGCCTTGCCATGCTGCATGAACACGCAACCCATTCCTTTATGTGAAGCATCGTTATAAAGTACAAAATTCCCTGTATCATCTGGTAAGGGTAATACAGGCGCCTCACTTAACCTCTTTTTTAGTTCTTGAAAACTATTTTCATACTTTTCTGTCCACTCATACTTCACTGAAGTTCTTGTCAGATTCGTCAACGGAGTAGCTAACATAGAAAAGTCCTAAATGAACCTTCTATAGTATCCCACTAACCCTAGAAACTTCGAACCTCGTTTAGCATTTTTGGTTGCTCCCACTCATTTATTGCTTCCACCTTCACTGGATCTACAGATATGCCATCTTTATCTATAACATGTCCTAGAAACTGCACTCGTTCAAGCCAAAATTCACACTTAGTGAATTTCACATATAACTTTTCCCTTCATAGTGTTTCCAATACTATTCTCAAATGTTCAGCATGATCTTCTGGCATCTTTGAATAGACTAGATTATCATCAATGAACACTACAACGAACTTGTCCAAATACTGTTTGAACACTTTGTTCATCATATCCATAAATGTGGCTGGCGCATTTGAAAACCCAAACGACATTACCAGAAACTCGTAATGTCCATATTGAGTTCCGAACGCCATCTTAGGTACATCCTCATTCCTCACTTTCAGTAGGTGATACCCCGTACGCAAATCTATTTTTTTAAAAATACCTCACCCCTTTCAACTAATCAAATAGATCATTGATCCTGGGCAACGGGTATTTATTTTTAATTGTTAACTTGTTTAACTCTCGATAGTCAATACAAAGTTGTAACGAACCATCCTTTATCTTTACAAACAATATCGGTGCTCCCCACGCAGACACACTCGGTTGAATGTACTTCCTATCTAATAGTTCCTGTAATTGAACCATTAACTCATTCATCTCTACTGGCGCCATTCTATATGGTGCCTTTGAAACTGGTGTCGTACCCGACAGCAAATCAATCACAAATTCTACATCCCTATCTGGTGGAATACTGAGTAACTGTGACAACCCGAAAATCCGGATTGTCCAGAAATTAAGATTTAAAGAATTAGTTATTAATAAAATGAATTTTTATTAATACTATTCTGTGCTATGTGTTTATTAATCGTTCTATAACCTAGGATGATTATAAGTCGGGAGTATTCTGGCTACGAGCTAGATTTAACGAGTAAGAATTTTTAAGACGAAAATAAAAGTTTTCCGGGAACAAAATATTTTTGGGAAAAAAGACGAAATAAGCACTATTCATGTGACAACTCGATATTTTCTATATAAATAAATCATAAATTTTGCGTATAAATTTTTTTTTATTAAAATAAATATGAATGATATGTGTCAAGGTAATGTGTAATTATAATATATAAAATTTATTTATTACATTAAATATTGCAAATAAATTTATTTTAGAATTATTGATTATTATCAATTATATTTTATACTAATTAATTCCTTAATGGAAATGTTTTATTAATTATTTTTCAAGGAAAATATAATATTATATTATTTAAATAATATATGAAATGATTTTAGAATAATTATTTATTTTAAAGGTAAGAATGCGTGAAGGGTATTATGTATGTAATTATGTGATGAATATAAAATATATTTATTACATGAATGGTTATGAATAATTTTATTTTAGAATTATTGTTCATTATAAATTATATTCTAATAATAATTAGTTTTATAGTAAAATTGTTTTTAATGTGTATTTTCCATGAAAATATGATAATTATATTATATATGATATGATTATAGAATTTTTATAATAAATATTTTATTATATGAAATTTTTTCAGAATAGTTAAGTAAATTATTTTAACTTAATTATAAGGTTAATTATGACAGATAATTCATATATGGAATCCAAACCCTAATTTCGGGTTTTGATTAAGGAATGAAAATAATAATATTATATTATTATTTACCAGTGTTATAGATAAGTATGGTTATGTGTGCAATGTTAATGTGTGGAACAGTTTTAGTGTTAATGATAACCCTAATTTTGGTTATGGGATAAGGAATGATGATAATAATATAAAACTAATTATATTTTGATTTTTCAGTGCTATGAATATGTACTGTATTTCTGTATTGATAATGGTTGGTCAATTACGGTGTATTATGATCAAACCTTAGTAATAATGTTAAACCCTAATTTGATATCCAAATTAGAGTGCAAGATTGTTTTATAAGTGTGTTATATAATTTATGGCATGTATTAAATGTATTAATTAGGTAAACCCTAATTAAAGTTCTAGAAACCTTAATAATTTTTAGAAAATCCTAAATTATTAAAAACCCTAATTTTAAGTGTTAAAACCCTAATTTGAAACTCAGCTGTGAGTTCAAGATTGTTGTTTAACTGTGTTATATGATATATGTTATGCATTATATAATTTTGTTATTAAACCCTATTTAATATTTAGAAACCCTATTTAATAAATAGAAACCCTAGTTTCAAACTGTTAAACCCTAATTGATTTGAAACTCTAATGTGAAAGTCATTCATGACTTTGAGAATTTGTTAAGTCGTTATGTGATCACGATAATGTGATTTATGATCGGTGTTATATGTATTAACCCTAATTAGGGAGAATCGTAATCATTTAAAATCCTTATTAATTTTTTTGTATTATAAACCCTAATTTCAAAAGTTAGAAACCCTAATTTGCTTATGGTAACCCTAATTATCGGAATTGTAAACAATAATTGCCTAATTGGCAAGGTTAATATAGGTAGTGGTACTAAACCCTAATGTTCTTGTATAATTTAATTATTAACCTAATCTAGTTAATTATTTTAATTTTTAAATTTTAGAAACTAAAATAATTTTATTTTCTTTATAAACCCTAGTTGCTAAATCCTAAATTTGGAAATCCTAGATTTTGTTTGCTTATAAAACTTAAATTGGCACAAACCCTAAACCCTAAGGGTTTGTCAAGATACAAGATTGCCCTTAATTATATTTTAAAAATGACAAGAATACCCTTTTTAGCATTATTGAAGGAAACTTGCAAAATGGGCAACACTTTAGTTGGCCAACAACTCCAACAACTCCTAACCACTCCCTTGATACATAATTGACAACACAACAACCACCTAGCAATCATACATGCATCTAAATTATATATATATATGTATTAGAGAGAGAGAAAAATCATTTCTTGGCTCATTTTTACAACCAATACTCCATCAACTCTCTCCTTTCCAAAACCTACAAATTTTTGTAGTATATCAGTCCCTTAATGAAGCCCCACGATCAACAATAACAAATCAGAAGCACAAAATCAAAAATTGGATCAAAGAAAGGTATAAAACCATAATTCTAGAAATCCTTCGATTTGTTGTTAATTGTTGCAATTGTTTGTTTAAAGTTGTGTAATAAGGAGTGTATTAATGTTCTGGATTGTTAAATTCATGACCCATAACATCAAAGTGCTCAAAATCAAAGTTTTTCCAACTTTTAAAAAACCGAACTCTGTTATTTTTAGGCAAATGTCAGGGCTTATAACTCTTTACTTGATCATGATTTGTGTTTTTTAAAAGTTTTTATATGTAGTCTGTAATGTGGTATTTAATATGAAAAAAGAATCAGGTCCATATCTATTGTGGATCAAAAGTTATTTAAGGTCAAAGTGAGTTGACCGGCATTGACCAGACAAATTCTGGGCAGCCCAGAATTTTCTAAGTGTTGATTTTTCTGGCACCGTTTGACCATACTTTAGATGCTTTATTTCTTGTTTTTATGATGATTGTAAGTGTTATAGTTGTATTCCTACATGTTTTCTACACACTAGAGTTGATAGATCACATAAACGTTACATGATCATCACGTTATAGAGGTCCAAAGTAGGCATCACGAACTGTTCTTCGTGAAGAACAGTCTTGTCAGACTTTTTGATGGCTAATAACTCTTAGATCTGATGATTTTAAGCCATGATGTTTGTTGTTAAATGTAGTCTTACATGAGCACTACAAGACCCAATTTATAGATTGTCCAAATTCATTCAGATGGGAGAGTTATACTCGGTCAAATGTGCCTACTCGCTAACTGCCTTATAAAATCTGGGTTGGTGAAGAACACCTATAGCGACGCTTTTGTCACTATAGGGGCCTTTAGCGACGGTTTATTATTATTATTTCCGGAAATTGATTAAAAATAGGAAAAAAATAGTTTTTAATTATTAAAAATACAAAATAAATTCTAAAAAAATTATTTTAAAGTCTGAAAAATAGTTTTTAATTATTTTGAGTATATTTTAACAATATTTAATATTTTTGGAATATAAAAGGTATTTATTTATTTAATTATAATATTAAATAAATTATTTAAAAACGGTTTTAATTCATGAAAAATCATGAAAAATTATATTATTGTGTTAGAAAATATTTTAAGTCATTTTTGATGAATTTTAATATTTTGTGATGAAATTTCAATAATTAATTAATATTAATGATGTTTAAGTTATTTAATAAATATATTAAATAAATTATGGAAAATAAAATTTATGATTTTAAAAATCATTTAAAGTATTATAAAAATATTTTAAGTTATAAAATATGACTTTTGATATTTTGTCATGAAAAATATTATTAATTTCATATTAATGATATTAATCTATTATTAGTGATATTTAATTTATTTAATAATTATATTAAATAAATTAGTTTAAAAATGATTTTATTATTTTAAAAATCATTTTAAATGAAAATAAAGTGTTTAAAGATATTTTAAGTTATAAAATATAACTTTTAATATTTAAGGGATATTTTCATTAATAATTTAATATTAATAATATTTACTTAATGATTAATGATATTAAATTTATTTAATAATTATATTAAATAAATAGTTTAAAAATGGTTTTATTTATTTAGAAATCATTTAAAAAGGATATAAATGAATTAAAAATATTTTAAATTATAATTAATAACTTTTAATATTTAGATAATAGTTCATTAATATTTAAATATTAATGGTAATTATTTAATAATAATTTTAAATATTTTAAAAATCATTTAAGGGTAATATAAATACGTTAAGAATATTTTGAGTTATTATACATAACTTTAATATTTTGGCAATGGTTTGATTAATATTTTTATATTAATGAAATGTTAATGATAATATAGTTGTTTGATATTTAAATCATTTAATAATGATTCCGATATTTCAAAAATTATGGTAAATGGTAATAATTATTTTATAATTATTATTAGGTCATGAAAAATGATATGACTGTTATTTAATTAGTCTAAATGGATATTGAACAACTGTTTAGAGTCTTAGACTCGATATTTACCCGATAAAGCTGTCGGTAGACATACAAGTTTCAGAAATTGATTTGGACTTAGAAATTTAGTTAGTTAACTATTTTATTTGTGATTCAATGGTGGATAAAGTTGTGTGACAATGTAATTAGGAATGAGTTAACTGTTTGTTTGTGATGCAATGACTATGAAACATGTATGACAATGTGATTAGGTTATGTGCTGACTGCAATAAGCAGTACTATGTGTTATGACATGTGATTCTAATCGATAGAATGATTTTATTAATGATAGGTTTCGGTATAACAGATAGATCTAAGTTGCGTAATTGTAAGCAACGCATCAGGCAAGTATCCTACCTTTGCATTTTCTTTATGCATTGGACAAGTGTAAGAATGTTTCAAAGTTATATTATTATTGTACAGATTGTTAAGCCTATATTATATATGCCCATTGATTATCAACATGTTAGTATATGATAATTCAGTTATATATTCTATTCGTTAATTTCTATAAATGATTATACAAGTGTCCCCACTTGGATAATCATTGTATTTAATCGCATGTTGATACACCTTTGATATACATATATGAAACAACCCGGGTCAAATCCCGAGTCTGGAACAAATCTTGGGTCAAATCCCAAGTCCGAATCGAATCAAATTCATCCAAACAAGGCCTCAAACCACTGGCCCAATAGTATCTTCTTGGGTTATCTAGCCCACCACAGGCTCCCAAAAGGTCATGACTTGAAGGTACTATTGGTAGTTACTTAATTCCTTATATGCAGACAAATTTTCCCCCTATCTTTCGATGTGGGACTGGGGTGTTACAAACTCCCCCACTTAAATTTCTGACGTCCCCGTCAGAACCGATCACACACACGGCCCAAAGATCTTTGCCTCTCTAGCCATTGTGGGATAATACCGGCTGGCTTCGTGTCCCCACCTCCGGACCTTCATCTCTCCATTGTGGGATAATACCACCAGCCTTCGTGTCCCCACCTCCGGCAACCCGATCGGATGACCCGACCCGAGCTTTCGAGAATCGGCTCTGATACCATATGAAACAACCCGGGTCAAATCCCGAGTCCGGAACAAATATTGGGTCAAATCCCAAGTCCGAATCGAATCAAATTCATCCAAACAAGGCCTCAAACCACTGGCCCAATAGTATCTTCTTGGGTCATCTAGCCCACCACAGGCTCCCAAAAGGTCATGACTTGAAGGTACTATTGGTAGTTACTTAATTCCTTATATGCAGACAAATTTTCCCCCTATCTTTCGATGTGGGACTGGGGTGTTACAATATATGTTGAATTATATAAGACCTTTGTTATGAAAACTCGACAGATATGAACATCCCGATAATGGGAAAATTTTTGTGCGCTACGGCGGACAAAGGATTAACGATAATATCGTTCTAGCAATGTAGTATTGATCAATACAGGGCCCATGGACTGTACACCCTCAGGCCCGTAAGCAATGGCCGGTTTACAGATGAATTTATGTTTAAACCCTTTCAAAAATGAAAAACAATGTTCATAATGTGTCACAGAAACCCCATGTATAGTCAATACATAGTTTTAAAAATTTGAAAGAGGGTTGTTATGTTATTGTTATTGGTACAGATTACTTCACAACTATTGACCGGTTGTAGAAGAATATTATAAAGAAAACATTTAAATTCTTTCAACTTATATATATATAAATACTTGCTGGGCACTTAAATGCTCATCCTTGCCTAATTTAAATGTTTTCAGCTAAGTGTGAAGGACAAGAAAGCTCATGCCAGAACTAGTGAAAAGGAAAGCAAATAGGACATGTTATTGTTATATCTTGTAATAGTTAAATTGTATTAAGTTAATGATATGTATTATATATCACGTAAAGAATGTAGTAAAGGTTGCGTACTTGGGATTAGACTCTGATTAAACACAATCAAGAGTAAGAAAAATAAGATTTTCTACACTTTAAAAACCTAGCTTCACTTTTCTTGCTTTTGATCTATCTTTTGAAACTTAAAATGGATAGATCCACACATAAAACACTCTAAATCATGTAGATCTAGAGTTTTGAAGATCAAGAACATAACTCCATGTTTTGAGTTACAACCATCAAAAATTAACTAAACAAAAAGAGTTTATACATTTATTACCATGCTCTCCTTCTTCTTCTTCTCCATAGCTTGATCATGGAGCTTGGATGCCTCACCAAAAAATCTCCTTTCTCTCCACCATGGCTGCCGAATGGCAGCTCTCTCACTCTCTCTCTCTCTCTTTCTTTCTTAGTTCTTGAAGAAAATAGAAAAGATGAAAGAGAAATGATATCTAAATTTTTTATTAAGTTTGGATTATCATCTTCCAAACCCACTCTCTTTTTCTCTTCTCAATATCCGGCCATATAGCCTTCATTCTCCCACTAATCCTCCACTCATTCAATCTCTTTTGTATCCCATTAAACCACCAAGCTTTACTTGAAATAAATGCTAATGTGTTGGACAAAAAAATGACACATAGTGGGAGTTGTTAGTAGTTGGTCACCAACTAAAGGGAACCATTAATACAACATTCATCTCCCCTTATTATTGCTTCTCATGGCCGGCCACTTGGCATTATTTCTCACCAAGTTTGGCTTTTTGATTTAATGCTTATTTGATTTAACAAATGTCCAAAAATTCCTCTCCCACTTGGCTAAAAGTTGGGTTATTCCTTTACTGTATTGCTTGGCCTCTAACCAATATCATCCGCCAACACTTGCGCTATAAAATATACATAATCCACTACATTCAATTCTTATCCAACCCAATTCATATAATTAGGGTTTTCACTTCTCCATTAAAACATTAATCCTTGCTCATAAACATTTATTTCCTTAACCCAATTATACTTGCTATAATTAGGTTATAAAATTAATCAACCGAGATGTATAAAATAAATCTCTTAGAATTATAAAGTATTCTAAATATCACAATTCTCTTTTTCCATAACCCTTAAGTTATTAAATCCTTCATTCCTAATATATAATCAGGATTACACTAGTTTCTTTTGTTTGTTTATATAATAAACAAATATAAACCATCACATAATGTTCATATTCCTTACACACAACTTTTTAACCCTTAGGTTTTAATACTTCGCATTAGGATTCCCAAATTAGGGTTTAAATTCTCGATACTGAAATTAGGCTTTCTGAACATATCGTTAGAGTTTTCTAACTTAATCACCATATTCATATCATGAATTTAGGGTTTCGGATTCCCGGAACAGAAACTAGGGTTTTAGAACCGATTTCTATGGTTTCTCATCCATTGTTAGGGTTTTCTAACAATTCGTTAGATTTTTCTAACTTAATAAACGTATGATTAATATAACTTTAGGGTTTGCAAAAGTTATAACTTATCTGATCAATCCTTGATCTCAAATCATTATGGTTCACATATGTAACCAAATATACCGACTAGTATTCACTTCGATACTTATCCCTGATAATTCTTCAAAAGAATTTTAAATCTACCATAATCGTATACCTCATTACTAGACTATCACTTACAGTCTATCACATAATTCAAGTCTTGTTCAAAACTTTTGAAATTCTTGGAATTTCATTACATAACTGCCAATTCCATACACTTATTTCCTGTCTAGGTCCTAATATTGAACCTTAAATCAATCAATTATGATTTTCATAAATTATCTAATTTCTCGGGTTGTCACATTCACCCCTTCTTCTAAGAATTTCGTCCCCGAAATTCACCTTACACCTTACACCATTTATACTGAGCGATCACACAAGACCTTGAACTTATTTTCTCGGGTATCTATTAAAGATATTCAAACTTCTCGGGTATCTATCAAAGATACTCAAACTTCTCGGGTATCTATCAAAGATACTCAAACTTCTCGGGTATCTATTAAAGATACTCAAACATCTAGGGTATCTGTTAAAGATACTCAAACTTCTCGGGTATCTGTCAAAGATACTCAAACTTCTCGGGTATCTATCAAAGATACTCAAACTTCTCGGGTATCTATCAAAGATACTCAAACTTCTCGGGTATTTATCAAAGATACTCAAACTTCTCGGGTATCTATTAAAGATACTCAAACTTCTCAGGTATCTATCAAAGATTTACTTTGATACATACGCAAATTTCTCGGGTATCTATCAAAGATACGCAAAACGCGTGCAAAGGTCAAATTCACACCCAATAAAATATTCCCTTTATATAAAAGGTTGTTATTCTCAGTCTTTAGAATCAAGATTTTGATTTAACAACAAAATACTATGATTTCAAATTCTATTTGCTTCTCTTCTCTTCTCTAACCTATCAAGTTTTCATTCTCGATCTAACCGAAATAACTGGCATTGATCTATCAATAATAATTAAATTCTCTTCTCTTATCTCTCCATCTATTTCTATAATCCTCAATTCTCCATTCACAACTTTGCTATACCCCAGTTCATCAAACTTACCACACATTATAAGTTCAGTAACTTGCCACAATCATATGAGTTTAAGAACTTATCCTAGTCAGACCATAGGCGTCCATTCGCTAAGGGGTTCAAAACATACCATATGATTATGAGTCATGAACTTACCATAAGTATGAGTTTTAAGAACTCGCAACTTAACCTTATATTCTCTACCTATTCGTTATACACATGATAAAAGAATCACCTTCTCAACATGCATATAGCACATAGCGCGACACAAACATTTCAATGATTATCAGTGCCAGAAACTAAGTAGTTGTCAAACCAGACTCAGCCACTAATCAATATAGGAAGCTAACCATACAATTCCCCGCCCATACAAAGAATTGGTCAACCTAACCACTATATCGACCAGGAAGCTAAGTGATTCTAAAACCAAGTACAAATTCCCCGCCCATACAAGGAATCATACAACTCAGCAACTAACATGAGTCCTCAATTGAAATCCAATATAATTCTAGCTCCAAACTTACTCCATTCGAATTTTATTTAACCCGTATTTATAATTCATAACTCTTTCATGAGTTTTCATAGTACAATTTCATAGTACAACTGCCACACAGCATCTTGCTGTAAATTTTTCAATCATCAGATTGATTCTTTTCCCATATCATAACCTTATCAGATCACGGGGTGATCTCATCGTATATATTATGATTCATTTCTATGCCTTGATCGTTTTGTTTTACGATCTTCTATCCCTGCACTTTCAGTCTTTTAGACTCAATCTATTCACCATTACTGTTCAACTTTATTATCAGAGTTAGGAAACTCTGTGTCTTTACACTCGCCGAGATTCATCTTTGAATCTTACCGAACAACTAACTCTATATGAGTTAGATCTTATCATAATCACTGCGGTTATTGGTCTCAGGTATTCCTACCTAAGTTTCATAACCAATAGCTTTGATACCAACTGTAGTAGCCCCGAATCCGGGCCCTGAATCGCCGCGGATCCGGTATACTAATTCTTTCACTAATTGCGAAAGATATAAATATAAATTGTTTATACATTAAACTTTACACACTTATCCCCAAGGTCGAGTAACCTTAACTTAAATACAATTCATAATCTTTATAACACATTTATCAAACTATTTTTTTTTTAAAATAGCTGCACATGATATCCCAAGTTGAACTTGGCATTATCTTTTCTATTGATGATTCATTTATTTAAGAATCATATCTATTCTCAATTCAAAATAAACCTTATTTATCTATTCAATATTTCAAATTGTACATAGCTAAAAATTATATTTGATAAAACTATCAATCATAGTTCTATACCATTTCTAAATCAAGAAAAGGTATTCACTTTATGCATCGCTCAATCTTTATCATCCGTATAGCAAATAATATTGTCTAACATCATTAACCTGCAAAAAGTTTATGTTTGCAAGATTGAGCTCGACAGCCCAGCAAATTTAACAATCTATCATGTTTCACATAGCACACAATTCTATATGCACTACATTTCCTTTAATATGCATATCTGCATGCAACATATATTCTTTACTATGCATATCCTACATTCATCAATAATTCCTTACAAAACATTCATTCATGCATTATACATTTCTAATTTATCGAGTTACATCATACAACATGTAATCACATATAGATTGAGTTCCATAACCCAATTAACTTAGTCATATTTTGACTTTTAACAATTCATAGATCACGATATGTAATTTAACACATAACCACATTTCATCCACAAACATAATAGAACTGAAAAACTTGCCTGAACCGTTGATTACCACAACGCAATTTAATTTAATCTCTCACGAAAGACCTATCAGTTATAAAATTGATCTTTTAATCAGTATAACATACTTTATTCCATAATACTATCTAATACTTAATCAAATATTAGATAACAACTTAATACATCAATATTATTATCATCATTTGATAATTATTCAATCACTATATCATATCCCTTATGATTTAACACTCGCTTTTCATTTCATAAATTATTCATTAACATGTAATAAGGCAAACACTAATCCAGCACCCTGGATTCTATATCTAACAACCAAATTTATAATTCAGCAACTTGAATTCCAAATCCATCAATTTAAACCTCAATCCAGCAATCTAAACTGCAATCCAGTAAACTGGATTAAAAAAATTTCAATTCATCAAACTGCATTTTACTCCAGCAAACTGGAATCACAATTTATATAATCCAGCAAGCTGTATTCTATAACCGTATCACGAAAATACCAAATCAGTGAATTATCCTCCTATCCTTTGGTCAAACATATATACATGTATTTCATGCATAAAAATTATTTTTCCATAATTTTCCAACTTCCTTTGGTATTTTTCAAAAATTAATTTCTAGTGCGTAGCTTAAGAAATTAGATATCTCGTGCTTAACTCCAGTAATGCCCATCTTTTTTCATAACCTTATATATGTTAACGTGATACTCCGTTTTAAATTTCGTGGCAATCGGAGTTGTAGAACTCTGTTTATAGCAATTTCCGTCGGAAAATCACAAAAATTATAATGGTCATAACTTGGTCGTTTTAACTCGGAATTAGCTCATTTTTGGACACGAGCTACATAATATCATATATTTTCATTTCCAAAAATCCTGGAATTTTTCTCATTAAATAAATGTCCGAAACAGCCCCCGGAAAATTTTGGGCAGAAACTTTTTGTCGTTTGGCAGTTTTGGGATCCTTTACCAAAACTTAAATAAAACGAGATCTGTAACTCCGATTAACGATCCGTCAATTTTTTTGGGTTCGTATCTTTCCGAACTACAATTTTCATCTATCACAATCCATATTTGGAAATGTTAAGCTCCCGGAATTTAGCCCGGAAGTGGCTGTTACAAAATGTTATTTTAACAGTTTTTCTTATCTTTGTGTAGTTTGGGAAAAATCCCATAACTCTCTCCTCCGATGTCGGATTTAGTCCGTTTTGGAGTCTATGGAAAGATTATTGAGTGTACTACAACATATCACAAGTCCAGAATTTTTAGAGCACCCTAACAAGTCTGGAATTTTCTGTTTAGGGCAGCAGTCTACTAATTCATTTAAAACAAAAAAAAACTAATTTGGTTTTTTTTCTTGTTTGATTAAACTTTTAATACTCAAAATAGTTAAATCTAAGCATAACACACCATATAACAAGTAGATCTATAGTTCTCATGTTCAAGATCATATACTTCATGGATAGATCCACACATAAAACACTCTAAATCATGTAGATCTAGAGTTTTGAAGATCAAGAACATAACTCCATGTTTTGAGTTACAACCATCAAAAATTAACTAAACAAAAAGAGTTTATACATTTATTACCATGCTCTCCTTCTTCTTCTTCTCCATAGCTTGATCATGGAGCTTGGATGTCTCACCAAAAACTCTCCTTTCTCTCCACCATGGCTGCCGAATGGCAGCTCTCTCTCACTCACTCTCTCTCTCTCTCTTTCTTTCTTAGTTCTTGAAGAAAATAGAAAAGATGAAAGAGAAATGATATCTAAATTTTTTATTAAGTTTGGATTATCATCTTCCAAACCCACTCTCTTTTTCTCTTCTCAATATCCGGCCATATAGCCTTCATTCTCCCACTAATCCTCCACTCATTCACTCTCTTTTGTATCCCATTAAACCACCAAGCTTTACTTGAAATAAATGCTAATGTGTTGGACAAAAAAAATGACACATAGGGGGAGTTGTTAGTAGTTGGTCACCAACTAAAGGGAACCATTAATACAACATTCATCTCCCCTTATTATTGCTTCTCATGGCCGGCCACTTGGCCTTATTTCTCACCAAGTTTGGCTTTTTGATTTAATGCTTATTTGATTTAACAAATGTCCAAAAATTCCTCTCCCACTTGGCTAAAAGTTGGGTTATTCCTTTACTGTATTGCTTGGCCTCTAACCAATATCATTCGCCAACACTTGGGCTATAAAATATACATAATCCACTACATTCAATTCTTATCCAACCCAATTCATTTAATTAGGGTTTTCACTTCTCCATTAAAACACCAATCCTTGCTCATAAACATTTATTTCCTTAACCCAATTATACTTGCTATAATTAGGTTATAAAATTAATCAACCGAGATGTATAAAATAAATCTCTTAGAATTAGAAAGTATTCTAAATACCACAATTTTCTTTTTCCATAACCCTTAAGTTATTAAATCCTTCATTCCTAATATATAATCAGGATTACACTAGTTTCTTTTGTTTGTTTATATAATAAACAAATATAAACCATCACATAATGTTCATATTCCTTACACACAACTTTTTAACCCTTAGGTTTTAATACTTCGCCTTAGGATTCCCAAATTAGGGTTTAAATTCTCGATACTGAAATTAGGCTTTCTGAACATATTGTTAGAGTTTTCTAACTTAATCATCATATTCATATCATGAATTTAGGGTTTCTGATTCCCAGAACAGAAACTAGGGTTTCAGAACCGATGCTATGGTTTCTCATCCATTGTTAGGGTTTTCTAACAATTCGTTAGATTTTTCTAACTTAATAAACGTATGATTAACATAACTTTAGGGTTTGCTAAAGTTATAACTTATCTGATCAATCGTTGATCTCAAATCATTATGGTTCACATATGTAACCAAATATACCGACTACTATTCACTTCGATACTTATCCTTGATAATTCTTCAAAAGAATTTTAAATCTACCATAATCTTATACCTCATTACTAGACTATCACTTACAGTCTATCACATAATTCAAGTCTTGTCCAAAAGTTTTGAAATTCTTGGAATTTCATTATATAACTGTCAATTCCATACACTTATTTCCTGTCTAGGTCCTAATATTGAACCTTAAATCAATCAATTATGATTTTCATAAATTGTCTAATTTCTCGGGTTGTCACAATAGCTAAAGGATTATATGTGGTCAATGTTGAGTTCTTAAACTCTTATATTTATGGTGAGTTCTTAAACTCGTATGTTTGTGATGAGTTCTTAAACTCATAATGTGTTATAAGTTGTGACAAATTAGGTATAGTTGTGTGTAAATGGATATCGAGGATAATGGAAATAGATAGGTTATTAAGCAAATGATCGTTAGTGAATGTGTAAGGAATATGTAGTATTAGTATTAGTTGAATATGTATGATTTTAGGTGGTATATATGATAGGTATGTTGGTGTAATGTAATATTTTGTATAAGTTATGGCAGCGATTCCCGACTTTTAAGTCACAAGGGGATAGTGGATGTTTAAAGCAGTGTGTGCTAAGGCATGTCAAGTGTTATGAATATGAGTCTATGTTGGTTTAATGAGATAAATTGGTATAAAGATAGTAGATATTTATTTGGTCACTGGTTATTACAGTAGACCGAGTTTTCAAAATCTAATATTTTGAGTACATGATTGATTGAATAGAAAGTTTTGCATTATATGTTTTGCGTTTACGATAAGGCTTAGAATGTAAGAATAATTTATGAAAATGCCGTCAAAACGAAAACGAAACCAAAGGATAGAAGGACCTATCAACAAAGCTGGAGGATAACCAGACCCGACATCGAAATTTTTGCAAATGCGGACGATCAAGCTATGCAAAACGAAATACCAGTCGCGGGAAATCAACTAGACAATCTATCGACAAACTGCAAAGACTTCAAGACAACCGGACCGTCAGGATGTAGAAGATCAACCGACCCTGTTAAAGCGTATGTGATAGCTAGGATAACGGTGGGGGCAAAAGACAACCTTTGTCACCTATATGATAAAAGAAGATAATTTTAATAAATAGGCCAGGAATGTGATTAAAAGAAAAGTTTGTGTGTGGAAAGTAAGGACAGAAGGGATATATATCTTTCCAAAATGTCCCAATCCAAGAATGTATAGTGAATGTGTTGTGCGCGAATCAATAAAGCATAAGGTAAAAGACTGTCCAAGAAAGAAAATGGAAACAATGAATGCGAATACGGAACAAGGCAGCAGGACATTGGCAACAACGGGATCAACTTCAACAAACAAACCAAAGAAATCAACCGCAAGCGTCTTCAGCATTACTATTCAAGATATCGTGGCAGCCGGGGATGCAACTCTAGGTATTAATCTAACCAATTTTTATTTTCTTATTATTTTCTTATATATAGTAAATTATTTTTATAAATTATTTTAAAGGAGGAATTTGAGTTCTCTTAGAAATCAAATTTCTGTTTAAAAGGATAGATAAACTTTTTGCCGAATAGTTAAAGATCGGATCGATCAACCATGATCGAGATCTACTTGGAATGATTGTGTATACTATGTACCAGGGTATGTATAGGTTTTAAAATGGTGATTCCGGGGACGGAATCTTTATAAGGGAGGGTGAATGTGACAACCCGATATTTTCTATATAAATAAATCATAAATTTTGCGTATAAATTTTTTTTTTTATTAAAATAAATATGAATGATATGTGTCAAGGTAATGTGCAATTATAATAAATAAAATTTATTTATTACATTAAGTATTGCAAATAAATTTATTTTAGAATTATTGATTATTATCAATTATATTTTATACTAATTAATTCCTTATTGGAAATGTTTTATTAATTATTTTTCAAGGAAAATATAATCTTATATTATTTAACTAATATAGGAAATGATTTTAGAATAATTATTTATTTTAAAGGTAAGAATGCGTGAAAGGTATTATGTATGTAATTATGTGATGAATATAAAATATATTTATTTCATGAATGATTATGAATAATTTAATTTTAGAATTATTGTTCATTATAAATTATATTCTAATAATAATTAGTTTTATAGTAAAAATGTTTTTAATGTGTATTTTCCATGAAAATATGATCATTATATTATATATGATATGATTATAGAATTTTTATAATAAATATTTTATTATATGAAATTATTTCAGAATAGTTAAGTAAATTATTTTTTCTTAATTATAAGGTTAATTATGATAGATAATTCAGATATGGAATCCAAACCCTAATTCCGGGTTTTGATTAAGGAATGAAAATAATAATATTATATTATTATTTACTTGTGTTATAGATAAGTATGGTTATGTGTGGAACAGTTTTAGTGTTGATGATAACCCTAATTTTGGTTATGGGATAAGGAATGATGATAATAATATAATACTAATTATATTTTGATTTTTCAGTGCTATGAATATGTACTGTATTTCTGTATTAATAATGGTTGGTCAATTACGGTGTATTATGATCAAACCTTAATAATAATGTTAAATCCTAATTTGATATCCAAATTAGAGTGCAAGATTGTTTTATAAGTGTGTTATATAATTTATGACATGTATTAAATGTATTAATTAGGTAAACCCTAATTAAAGTTCTAGAAACCTTAATAATTTTTAGAAAACCCTAAATTATTAAAAACCCTAATTTTAAGTGTTAAAACCCTAATTTGAAACTCAGCTGTGAGTTCAAGATTGTTGTTTAACTGTGTTATATGATATATGTTATGCATTATATAATTTTGTTATTAAACCCTATTTAATATTTAGAAACCCTATTTAATAAATAGAAACCCCAGTTTCAAATTGTTAAACCCTAATTGATTTGAAACTCTAATGTGAAAGTCATTCATGACTTTGAGAATTTGTTAAGTCGTTATGTGATCACGATAATGTGATTTATGATCGGTGTTATATGTATTAACCCTAATTAGGGAGAATCGTAATCATTTAAAATCCTTATTAATTTTTTTTGTATTATAAACCCTAATTTCAAAAGTTAAAAACCCTAATTTACTTATGGTAACCCTAATTATCGGAATTGTAAACAATAATTGCCTAATTGGCAAGGTTAATATGGGTAGGGGTACTAAACCCTAATGTTCTTGTATAATTTAATTATTAACCTAATCTAGTTAATTATTTTAATTTTTAAATTTTAGAAACTAAAATAATTTTATTTTCTTTATAAACCCTAGTTGCTAAATCCTAAATTTGGAAATCCTAGATTTTGTTTGCTTATAAAATTTAAATTGGCACAAACCCTAAACCCTAAGGGTTTGTCAAGATTACAAGATTGCCCTTAATTATATTTTGAAAATGACAAGAATACCCTTTTTAGCATTATTGAAGGAAACTTCCAAAATGGGCAACACTTTAGTTGGCCAACAACTCCAACAACTCCTAACCACTCCCTTAATACATAATTGACAACACAACAGC
This sequence comes from Panax japonicus, assembly GCA_020205505.1. NCBI lineage: Eukaryota > Viridiplantae > Streptophyta > Magnoliopsida > Apiales > Araliaceae > Panax > Panax japonicus. The sequence continues at coordinate 24,614,447 of CM035107.1, read as the reverse complement.
CACCTAGCAACCATACATGCATCTAGATTATATATATATATATATATATATATATATATATATATGTATTAGAGAGAGAGAGAGAAATCATTTCTTGACTCATTTTTACAACCAATACTCCATCAACTCTCTCCTTTCCAAAACCTACGAATTTTTGTAGTATATCAGTCCCTTAATGAAGCCCCACGATCAACAATAACAAATCAGAAGCACAAAATCAAAAATTGGATCAAAGAAATGTATAAAACCCTAATTCTAGAAATCCTTCGATTTGTTGTTAATTATTGCAATTGATTGTTTAAAGTTGTGTAATAAGGAGTGTATTAATGTTTTGGGTTGTTAAATTCATGACCCATAACATCAAAGTGCTCAAAATCAAAGTTTTTCCAACTTTTAAAAAATCGAACTCTGTTATTTTTAGGCAAATGTAAGGGCTTATAACTCTTTACTTGATCATGATTTGTGTTTTTTAAAAGTTGTTATATATAGTCTGTAATGTATTATTTAATATGAAGAACGAATCAGGTCCATATCTATTGTGGATCAAAAGTTATTTAAGGTCAAAGTGAGTTGACCGGCATTGACCAGACAAATTCTGGGCAACCCAGAATTTTCTAAGTGTTGATTTTTCTGGCACCGTTTGACCATACTTTAGATTCTTTATTTCTTGTTTTTATGATGATTTTAAGTGTTATAGTTGTATTCCTACATGTTTTCTACACACTAGAGTTGATAGATCACATAAACGTTACATGATCATCAAGTTATAGAGGTCCAAAGTAGGCATCACGAACTGTTCTTCGTGAAGAACAGTCTTGTCAGACTTTTTGATGGCTAATAACTCTTAGATCTGATGATGTTAAGCCATGATGTTTGTTGTTAAATGTAGTATTACATGAGCACTACAAGACCCAATTTATAGATTGTCCAAATTCATTCAGATGGGAGAGTTATACTCGGTCAAATGTGCGTACTCGCTAACTGCCTTATAAAATCTGGGTTGGTGAAGAACACCTATAGCGACGCTTTTGTCACTATAGGGGCCTTTAGCGACGGTTTATTATTATTATTTTCGGGAATTGATTAAAAATAAGAAAAAAAATAGTTTTTAATTATTAAAAATATAAAATAAATTCTAAAAAAATTATTTTAAAGTCCGAAAAATAGTTTTTAATTATTTTGAGTATATTTTAACAATATTTAATATTTTTGGAATATAAAAGGTATTTATTTATTTAATTATAATATTAAATAAATTATTTAAAAACGGTTTTAATTCATGAAAAATCATGAAAAATTATATTATTATGTTAGAAAATATTTTAAGTCATTTTTGATGAATTTTAATATTTTGTGATGAAATTTCATTAATTAATTAATATTAATGATGTTTAAGTTATTTAATAAATATATTAAATAAATTATGGAAAATAAAATTTATGATTTTAAAAATCATTTAAAGTATTAAAAAAATATTTTAAGTTATAAAATATGACTTTTGATATTTTGTCATGAAAAATATTATTAATTTCATATTAATGATATTAATCTATTATTAGTGATATTTAATTTATTTAATAATTATATTAAATAAATTAGTTTAAAAATGATTTTATTATTTTAAAAATCATTTTAAATGAAAATAAAGTGTTTAGAGATATTTTAAGTTATAAAATATAACTTTTAATATTTAAGGGATATTTTCATTAATAATTTAATATTAATGATATTTACTTAATGATTAATGATATTAAATTTATTTAATAATTATATTAAATAAATAGTTTAAAAATGGTTTTATTTATTTAAAAATCATTTAAAAAGGATATAAATGAATTAAAAATATTTTAAGTTATAATTAATAACTTTTAATATTTAGATAATAGTTCATTAATATTTAAATATTAATGGTAATTATTTAATATTGATTTTAAATGTTTTAAAAATTATTTAAGGGTAATATAAATACGTTAAGAATATTTTGAGTTATGATACATAACTTTAATATTTTGGCAATGGTTTGATTAATATTTTTATATTAATTAAATGTTAATGATAATATAGTTGTTTGACATTTAAATCATTTAATAATGATTCCGATATTTCAAAAATTATGGTAAATGGTAATAATTATTTTATAATTATTATTAGGTCATGAAAAATGATATGACTGTTATTTAATTAGTCTAAATGGATATTGAACAATTGTTTAGAGTCTTAGACTCGATATTTACCCGATAAAGCTGTCGGTAGACAGACAAGTTTCAGAAATTGATGTGGACTTAGAAATTTAGTTAGTTAACTATTTTATTTACGATTCAATTGTGTATAAAGTTGTGTGACAATGCAATTAGGAATGAGTTAACTGTTTATTTGTGATGCAATGACTGTGAAACATGTATGACAATGTGATTAGGTTATGTGCTGACTGCAATAAGCAGTACTATGTGTTATGACATGTGATTCTAATCGATAGAATGATCTTATTAATGATAGGTTTCGGTATAACAGATAGATCTAAGTTGCGTAATTGTAAGCAGCGCATCAGGCAAGTATCCTACCTTTGTATTTTCTTTATGCATTGGACAAGTGTAAGAATGTTTCAAAGTTATATTATTATTGTACAGATTGTTAAGCCTATATTATATATGCTCATTAATTATCAACATGTTAGTATATGATAATTCAGTTATATATTTTATTCGTTAATTTCTATAAATGATTATACAAGTGTCCCAACTTGAATAATCATTGTCTTTAATCGCATGTTGATACACCTTTGATATACATATATGTTCAATTATATAAGATATTTGTTATGAAAACTCGACAGATATGAACATCCCGATAATGGGAAAATTTTTATGCGCTACGGCGGACAAAGGATGAACGATAATATCGTTCTAGCAATGTAGTATTGATCCCATGGACTGTACACCCTCAGGCCCGTAAGCAATGGCCAGTTTACAAATGAATTTCTGTTTAAACCCTTTTGAAAATGAAAAACAATGTTCATAATGTGTCACAGAAACCCCATGTATAGTCAATACATAGTTTTAAAAATTTGAAAGAGGGTTGTTATGTTATTGTTATTGGTACAGATTACTTCACAACTATTGACCGGTTGTAGAAGAATATTATAAAGAAAACATTTAAATTCTTTCAACTTATATATATATAAATACTTGCTGGGCACTTAAATGCTCATCCTTGCTTAATTTAAATGTTTTCAGCGAAGTGTGAAGGACCGGAAAGCTCATGCCAGAACTAGTGAAAAGGAAAGCAAATAGGACATGTTATTGGTATATCTTGTAATAGTTAAATTGTATTAAGTTAATGATATGTATTATATATCATGTAAAGAATGTAGTAAAGGTTGCGTACTTGGGATTAGACTCTGATAAATGTAAGTTAAGTTTAAAATTTATATTATTGTTATTATTATTAGTAATATTTCCGCTCATAGAAATGGTATCGTGAAGTACCGAGTTCAGGTTTCAAGTATCCGGGTTCGGGGACTTTACAATTCATCCGTTTCTACACAGAGATTTATTTTGAAATTCCGAGAAAAAATAGATTACGTAAAATGTTGAGACGTGATGGAATATTTAATAATATTTCAGTTATGGCCAAAGAAGAAATATCCAAAAATATTTGGATTCCGAGAATCGCAGTTTTTAAAATTGTCGGACGAAAATCGAAAGACGAAACTACAAAACTTAAGGGCTAAGCAAACTTGAGGGCTAAGTTAACTTAGTCCTTAAGTCTTGAATAGGAAGTTGGTGTGAATAGTGATTTTAGGGGCGAAATGACTATTTTGCCCCTAACCTTGAAAATCTATAAATAGAAAGCTAAACTTTCATTTTGTAGGATTTTGAAACTTCTATAACTTGAGAGAGAGAGAGAGAGAGGGAAATCGATTGGAAGTGGAAGAAGAAGAGTACGAGCTTGAAGGCTCGGATCCAAAGTGATCGTGAAATAGAAAAGCTCGCAAATCGCCGGCTTTGTATAACGAAAGAGAAATAAAGAAGAACGGTAATCTGAACCCTAGTTTCTTCTAATATTTTCTTTAAGTTTAATATATTTAAAACATAACTTAAGGAAAATAAGGAGTAAAAGATGTTGGTAATGATTTCATATGGTTGAAATCATGAGAAAATAAGAAATAAGAAATAAAAAATTTAGTTTATAAATTTCTTAAGCAAGTATAAGATTTGTAAGGATTTTGAGCGATCCGAATGAATTTTATGAATGAGTAGGTCGAATAAGTAAGGAATGGTGTTATATAACATCAAATTCCAAGAAAAAGTGAAATCGTAATCCAAAATATCGATTGAAAATGAAGAACGAACGAAGAACGCGAAGAACACGAAGAACGTTGTTGATGGACAAATTTAAAACCATCGTAGTATAGATGTTGTTGATGGAAAAGTTTAAAATCATCGCGTATAAGTTATATACTTATTGCTTGGTTAGGAACGTTAGAAATGTTCATGAAGAACGGATTAAAATTAAGCTATAACGAAGTTATGGCGAAATTTTTTGTAAAAGAAGAATGAAAATTTGAAAGTTAGTAAATGAACCAGAAAGTGCAGGGTTTCATAAAAATGTAAGATAACGTATAAAACGTGAGTCGTGGACTCATGAACGAATGAATTTTGAGTTCGAATGACCGAATTATGGACGAACGAACGAAGAACGTTAAAAGCTTAAAAATGAAGGAAGAGCAAGGATTAAGCCAATTGAATGGTATGTTAACAGATTCAGAATGAAGTTTTGTCCAAGGCATATTAAAGTAAGTAAGATAAGGAAGAGAATGGCTTTGGAACGACCTCGTTCCGAGTTATAACGAAGAAGTTATGAGATCTTAAAGTACGCATCTCAAACTTGACTTAACACTTAGAAAAAATTTCTAGGGTTTTGGCTCGGCGCCGTAGCGCCGAGAAGTGGCGCCGTAGTTCGAGCTAGGCCAAAATCGTCTGGAGAGTGGCGCCGCAATGCGAGAGATAACAAAGGACTTGGCACCGCAGCGCCAGTCCGGGAAAAGAGGGGAGAGAAGTAGGTCGCGCCGCAGCGCCGGTGCAGAGCAATGCCCAGAAATGAGATTTTTAGTTATCAGATAATGGGGGATGTGTAAGAAAGAAGATAAAGAACATAATATTTAACTAATGTATTACTTAATCAAGTGTTTTAAAACTTTAATAAAGGTTGAACGAAAAGATTAAAAGAGAATAAAAGACAAAGAATGTAGATGCGAGTTACAGAACCGATGTCCGGGGACCGTAGTCACGATAAACGAACGTGAGAGATTGCTATGGTTGTTATTCCTTAGACCTTGGTTGACGATGTTAATGTATAACATTTGGATGTTATGACATGGCATTGAGAGATGAATGTAAAGCATTTAGACGCTGTGAACGTAATGTTGTTGCGATGAACGATCTGTCTTAGCATACAACGAACCGTATGCTTTGACATTAAGAAAGAATAATGAACATTGGGTTCATGGGATGGATAACGATCGAAAACAATTAAAACCTTGAGTAAAGGTTGAATTAGAGATTAAGAGACGAGAAACTTGAATGTTGAATATGTAAACGATTCTCGTGAATCGTATTCACGTCGGACAAACGTTCTAAGTATACCCTGGTTGTATGACTTAGACGTTGGCAAAGGTAATAAGTAAGATACGAATGGTATCAAGAGAGCCATAGCGAACGGTAATAAGATTACTGAAAGACGAATATAAGTCGGATGAGAATGTTAGAATGAAGTAAGTGTTGAACACTTTAACCAACGTAAAGGTTGAGTGTGAGCGAGTGTTAAACGAGCAGAACTTACACTCCGTGTATGGTTTAACAGTAATATAATGAAGACTAATTTTTAGCCGTGAACGTGAAGAAACTAAGTTAAGGATAATAACGTATAACGTTAAGAAGCCGAGTTATTAAGTATAACTTGGACAACGTTCCGAGTTGAATGAACCGGACGTTGTAAGGTATGAATATATTAATATAAAATGTTTAACGCTATGCTCTCATAGTATTGACATTGAATGATCGTTCCGAATATACAAAAGATTGTATGACTTACACGATAAAGAATGCATCCTGAGGTATGGCATTTAGTTGCCAGAAAGCCATAAGAAATAAGAAGTTGACTTAACGAACGTTATAGTTAAATGGTTCGTATAAGTTAAGAGAAAGTTAGGTTGTGGTACAATCTTAACCTTTGATGGTTGGCATATAGGAGCTGGGCTAAACAATTCTTTCAGAGAGCGAAGGTATATACGAAACTGGCAACTGATCTAACTCACTGTGATGGCAGTGTAGATGAGACGGGAACTTGTTTGTTGGTTGTTTGTGGGAAACCACTCAGAGTACCATATGGACTACTAGCAGAGAAGCGATGTGTGCTAAGACCTAGAGAAGTATATGAACGTGTTGAGTAAGACATCTCCGTATGTCATGAAATCGTAAACCGATAAAGAAAGTTGGTAGCGTAAACTTAGTTGTAAGAACGTGAACCTGAAGAAGTAAAGTTAAGTAAACCAAAGCATAAGTCAAGTATATGACTAATTGGTGTATGTGTTGTTTCCTTATGTGTTATAGGGATTGGAATGAGCAGTTCAACGTAAGCTGTTGCTGTGCGTAAGGCAAGTTTCCTAACTTCATTCATATTTTTAAATGAATGCTAGTTTCTAAAACTTCTCAGATGTTGAACTTGAGAAGTTCTGTCTATGTGCGAATGTGTGATATTTGTACAAGGTGGTAGAACGTATGAGACCTTGTGCCACAATGTGAACACTTCAGTGTTTCTATGAGATGAATTGTTCTATGTTTGAATTGTTCAATAAAAGAATGTTCTGTTTATACATGAACCGTTATTGTAAAGTCTGTGCTATTGATTCTAGTCAGACAGAATGTGCGTGAAAGAGAGTAGAGAATTAAAGTATTTTTAAGTGCATATAACTAATGTTTTATGATGATAGGAATCAAGACTATTCCTATTATTCAAGCTGCTTCGTAACCTTTGTTTAGTTATAGAAGTCCAAAAAGAATGTTTAAATTCTTGAAGTTGTTTGTTCAACTTTTATGATTTGCTGGGCAATTGAATGCTCACACTTTCTTTAAATGAAAAACATTTTCAGCGAACTACGTTAGAAGAACTTAAGGACCCCGTATAGATCAAGCTAACGGTATCCAAATGAAGTGCCATTCAGAATGTGAATGAGCGAGAAGATCAAGTGAAGACTTATAATGTAGAATGATAGAATTAAACTATAGACTAGTTTAATGAACGATTATGTATCCTTGGTGGCGGATAAAAGTCACTCGTGAAAGATGTAAAGAATAATGTAATTATCATTATTGGTAATGAGAAAAGCTATAAGGTTTTTAGAACCTAGGATTTGAGAGTGTATATTGTTATATTTCAGTATATAATGATGTATGCAGAATGAATGATGTAATCGTGATGTACGGAATCCGGGTGTGAAGATAGACCGGATTTCGGGGCGTTACAGGTTGATATCAGAGCTGATAAGTTATAAACCTTAGGTATGAGTACCTAAGACTATAATCGTAAAGAGAAGGATAAGAAGATCACCACGTGATCATAGTAAATCGTAGTAACAGATGAGCTGTTAAATAATGAATGATTTATAGCTAATGCTATGAATGAATGGTACTACAAAGTAGTACGGGAAGAAGAACTCAAATTGAGTTGTAAAGTATAGTATACGAATTAAAGAAAATTCATATTAAGTAAAGAGGAAGTTAGAAGTTGTAATAACCAAGAATCTTAAGTCACGCAGTAATTAAATATATTAATTAAATATTAATGATATTGAAAAATTTGTGACATAAAGTGAATGATTATGTTATTATTTATGTGGAAGATGTTTATGGTTAAATAAATATATGTGTATGATTAATATAAGAGTATTAATCGAAAAGGTTGTATAACCTAATTATACATTGCGTATGGTAAGTGAATAACCCAAGAGTTGGCATTGAAGAATAATAGTATTTAATATTATACACATAAGAGATTGATTTGATTATCTCAATTTGTTATTCAATTTAAACCTAATTAAAGTAAGTTTAATTAGGTAATAAAAAAATGGAATGTACACAAATAATTATTTAAATTTCAAAATGAGTGGAATGAAAATCCTAATTAAATGATTAGGATATAATAAAATTTATCTATTGGATCCTGCTATTTATTTTACATAGCCCAAGCAATTTAATTGGAGATCCCAAACAATAAAACAATTGGCCCAAGTTATGACCCAATTTGTATGGATCTTCTAGATGGTTATTAAACAAATAAAACAACAAATAAAATTGGCCAAGATAGTAGAGAGGTCCGGCCATGCAAGGAGCAAAATAGCACATGGTTCATTTCATTTATCTAACATTTTAGTTAGTCAAAAGTTGGTTACCAAACCACTTAATTTTAGCCCACTAGCTTTTTTAGGGTAATAAATATTTTCATCCATGGAAGCAAGTTATTGGATGATGAATTGATATATACAAGTTATATCTATATATATTAATTGCCTATATATACCCCCACAATTTTTATAAGGAAACTTTTCAATTCATCTAGCAAAGAAAAAAAAAGAAGAAGAGAGAAAGAAATAAAGAGAATAACATGGGAAGCTTGAAGGAAAGAAGGAAGAAATTTTCTTGATGCCACCTAAAATTATCACATACTTTGGCAAAACAAGAAGAGTAGCTTTAAGATCAAGGTAAAAAAAATATTGAATCTCAAGTTTTAATTTCTTGTATTTTGTTGATTTTATAAAAATAAAGAATCTATGTTCATGAGATTTCAAAACTCTTGATTTATTTTTTTTGTGTAACATGTTTGGATCTTACACTTTTTGATGTTTTAAAGTTGATCCAAGAGGAAAGAAAATAAACTAGGTTCAAATATGTAAGAAAAACCCTAATCTTGCATGTTTAGTGTATTTTATGTTAGATACATGGAGTTAATGCTTTAAATGGCTAGAAGCATGATAGAATGATGGATATAGAGTTTAATGTATTTAACTTGAGTATTGATATGTGTCTGTGTTGAAAATTTTAGTAAAACGCATGAAAATGAGTTTTACCGGAAAACTTCACCTTGAAGATTTTTATTTTGAAACCTACTAATAGTTTTTGTGATTTTCTTTCTTGTTATGCTAGATATGTAAGTTAAGGACAAAATCACTTTTGTAGCATGCAAAAATGTTTTAAAATGAGCAAGATATGATTTTTTTTTTCTAAAAACACCTCACTGATGAAGGACTATGCAGAACAGTCCGGTTTTTGGCCATTTTAGGTAACTGAAACATGTCCAAATTTGATGTTTGATAAATGAAAATTGTAGTTCAGGAAGATACGAATCCAACGAGACCGACTGGACCTAAATCGGAGTTGTAGATTTCATGTTATGAATGTTTTAGTAAAGGACCCCAAATCTGGAAAAATTAGAGAAAATATATTTTTAACTGCCGGTTCAGTTTTCCGGCGAACCGGACCAACCTTCCGGCGACCGGTTCACCAAGTTTCCGGCCGGTTCTGGTGGTAGGTCCGGGACCAACGTTTTTCTAAAATTGTGAAGAATATTAAAATATTTAATTCCAAATTTTTCTGGACAATTATGTAATTACTAAGTAAATAATGGTTTAAACCCATTTAAATCATTTAAAACTTACTAGTTAATAATTATTAGTACCACTAAATGATTATTAAGCTAATTACATATAATTTATGTGTAATTAATTACTTAATTATTAATTAAGTGATAATTAAGTAGAGTTAGTGGTAATAAACTAACTATTGATTATTTAAGTCAAATTAAATAATAAATAGAGTTAAACTATCAACTAATTATTATTTAATTAATATTAAATAATGATTAAGTAAAATTATGTTACCATAATATAATTACTTAATTACATTAATATAAAATTTATAAATTATTATTTATTATTTAATTATTAATAAATAATAAATAAGAATCAGTGTTAATTAATTATTCTTAGATTAACAAGAAGGATTAATTAAAGATTTTTGAAGTGAATTAAAAATAAATAATTAAGTAATTATTATTTACTAATAATAAATAAGGACAAATGTTAATTAATTATTCATTTATTAATAGTAATGAATAATTAAAGATTAATGAAGTAAATAAATTAATTAATTATTATTTAGTTATTATTAAATAATAATTAAAGACAGATAATATTAACAATTTAATTATTTATTAAGTAAATATTAAGTAGATGTAATTAGCTATTATTTATTATTAAATAATAACTAAAGATAACTAATTAATTACTATTTAACTAATATTAAATAGTAAGTTAAATGAAGATAGAGTTAATAAATGAAGAGAATTTAAGTAATTCATTAATTAAATAATTATTATAAATTTTTTAAAGAACTAATAATTATTTATTACTTAAGAAAAATATTGTAAATCATTAACCTAAGATTTATTAAATATCTTATGAGCTAATGATAGTATATTATATGACGTGTACCTTGTGATTAAATTATTTGCTAGATAATAGCACAAGTAAGCGTATAGACATACAATTATACGCAGTACTAATTAATAGATCACCATTGTTAATGCTCGGTCGTTCAAAGAGTTTTAATTAAAGCTAGTTAGTTGTAGCTCATCGATCAGGCAAGTTCTCTAACTCAAACTTGAGTTATTATTTTCAAAGCATGTTAGTGAATAATTATTGTTGGTTATTCACATCTATAATGATTATTGATACTCGCACTTGGTGCAATTAAATTCATGTTCTATTATTATTGAACTATGAATTTGTTAAAGTTCTTTTATTCATGAACTGTTTAAGGTATGGATCTATTCTCATTGTATCAGCTAGATCAAGTATGTTTAAATTTGTTAAATCAAATATGTTGTTAAAAGCTGTTCTTCAACAATTGACTTGGTAAGGACTCCAAACTGAGAAAAAGAACAATTTGATTTAAGCATTATTGAAAAACAATTATTGCTCGTACATTAAGTGTTTATGCATAATACACCGGGTATGAAAGGCTGATCCCCTTGATTACCAAACTTATTAAAAGGACCAGTTTAAGTACTGACAACCTTAGCATTTGTTCATGGTCATTATGACCACTCAACATATGTTATTCAATTATTCGAATATTCAGTTATCAAGACTTAATTCATGTTCTTTCACAATTAACTTTCATTGTTGAACATGGAAAGATAAATTTCTTGTAAATCATGATATATCTTCCTTGTATTTAAACTCGCTAAGCAAATTAGTTGCTTACCCTTGCTATATCATGACAATTATTTCAGCTAAGTCAGAGAGTTCAAGTAAGAAGGACAAAGGCAAGGGAAAGATCCATGAATAAACAGTGTAAATGTTTAAGTACCATGATCTAATATGTTTAATGATGATGTAAACCTTTTATGTTACTTTATATAACTTAAGTAAGGTATGTATAAGTTAAGGTTAATAGACCTTGGGATATTGTATAAGAATTGATTATAATGAACAATGTATGTTTATTATTTCGTAATAGTTTATAGAATGCTTATGATGATGATGAATCGTGAGTACCAAACTCGAGGTTTGAAAACCAGGATTTGGGGGCGTCACAGGTTGGTACTCGTATAAATTATATATGCTAGAGATGGATTATGGAGCTTCATCTAGTATAGATTGTACTTAATAAAATATCTTTTCATTCTATCAATGAATATATTTTATTGTAGTACTGATGCTATTTATTGTTTGTGGCGTCACAGGATGTCTGAGGAGAAGCAAGATAGCCATACTGTGGAGCAGGAGTAGGGGATTCCTATTGAGGAGCACATCGAGAGTGAGGACCATGATGAGGTTTTGATGATGATGGATTTGGTTGAGGAGAATGTAGCCTTGGGAAACAAAATTTCCCAACTGGAGGAAGAAAATGCGACACATCAGTTTATGGAGACGCAGTATAAAGAATTAGCATACCAGGCTCATCACGATCTGGAAGTGATGAAAGTCAGATTAGAGCAGGAGAAGAATAAATTTGCAATATTGACTATCGAGCATCAGGCACTGCACTTGAGGCTAGACTTGGAGATAGCTGACATGATCCGATTTGAGGATGCCTGGGTTAAAGCAGCGAGAAGAGTGGATCAATTGGAGGAGGAAGCGAAGGCCAGACGAGTTAGGGTGAAGTCTTTGGGACGAGCATTAGATGCAGCATATGCTAGTCCCCAAGTAGGAGAAAGGAGATCATTTGAGACCGGCGAGTCAAGTCGATCGATCAGACATCGACTTATGGGTGGATTTTTTTCACCAGAGCAGGATCATGAAGACGTAGCCTCTCTTGAGGAGCAATGATAGTTTTATAGTTTTTATTGTATATAGATGCAGTATAACCCCTTTTGTTTATTAGGGTTTTATACTTGATGTAAACCTCAGACTGTTTGAGGTAGTATGTAGATTTGATCTATCCCCATATTTGGTGTGTAGGGGAATATGTCTTTTGTTAGATCCCATCTTTTGATGTTTAAAATGGGATAGTTAGCAATTTTAAAAAAATATGCCAAGTATGTAAGTGTATGACGTTAAAAATTTGGTGAATGAATATAGATGCAGTATTATAATTACTTGTTTGATCAAATAGAAAAGTATTATGAATTAAAATGACAGGCTATCTGTCGGGGGATTTGATAAATCAGTATATTGAATATGATAAGTCTGTAAGCTGAAGGTGTTATTCAGCAAGCTAAATGTGTTAACTCAGCAAGCTGAATTATTTCAGTAGGTTGAATTCATTAATACAACATAATGATTATATAATTGTTAGTTTAAAAGATATATCTTATAATGAAAACTTGACATAATAAATTAAGGTTTTGTTTAATCAGAGAATGCCGCCAAGACGACAAAATCGTAACCAGAGGGAGGAACGTTTTGTGAACAATGAAAGGAACCAAGAGGACCCAATGCAGAACTTCGCTGATATGATAGCTTAAGCTATGTTAACCCGTACACCTGCAGCAAGGGGGCAAGGGAGTAATAGATTGGCAAATTTTAAAGATTTTAAAGCTGTAAGACCACCAGAATTCAGCGGAACTACGGACCCCATAGCAGCTCAGACATGGGTGAAGGAGATAGAAAAGGCCTTTATCATTGCTAGGGTAGCTGAAGAGCAAAAGACGGCTTTTGCTACCTACTTGATGAAAGGTGCAGCTAATTATTGGTGGGAGACGAACCAAGCTAGAGCTGGAACGGAGGTAGTAACCTGGACCAGGTTTAAGGAGTTGTTTTTAGAAAGTTATTTCTCAGAAGCCATGCAAGCCAGAATGGAAGTACAGTTTCTTGAATTAAAGCAAGAAAACATGTCAGTTGCCGAATATGCAGCAAAATTCAATGAACTAGCTCGATTCGCACCTCATCAGGTGGATACAGAACTACAAAAGGCGCGTAGGTTTGAAAATGGGCTGAAGCCATGGATTCACAGCAAAGTTGCAGTGTTGCAAATTGCTACATTCTCAGCACTATTAGAAAAGCCCTCATTGCAGAAGGTAGTAGTGAGGCAATTTCTAGATTCAACCGAGAGAAGAATAAGAAGAAGATCGAAGGTGGAAATCAGGGTGCCAGCAGTGGAGGCAGTAACAACAAGAAACGCAAGTGGAACAATGGTGGCAATGAATCAGGAACGCAACAAGGAAATACTCAACAGAAGAAGCCAGCGTGTTCAAAGTGTGGAAAGAATCACTTTGGAGAGTGTATGAAGGGAAAGAATGTATGTTATAATTGTGGTCAAGAAGGACATATTTCACCAAATTGTCCTAAGCCGAAGAAGGGTGGTTGTTTTTCTTGTGGAGGAACGGGGCATCGATTCAAGGATTGTCCATTGAAGAAAAATACAGATGGAGGAAGTGAAAACAAGAGAAGTTCAACAAAGTTAACTATTGGAGGGCCAACACATCAGAGCAAACCGACAGCCCGAACATTCAACATGACTGTGCAAGACGTAGTTGCTTCAAAGGAGGTGGTGTCAGGTATTATTCCAATCAATAATATAAATGCATACGTATTATTTGATTCGGGAGCTACCTGTTCATTTGTGTCTGATGAATTTGCTAAAAGATTAAACTTACCATGTGAAAAGTTAAAGAATCCAATGAATATAGAAGTTGCAAACAAAGAAGTGATCCCTGTAGAGTTTGTTCATAACAACTGTAGAGTAGAAATAAGGGGACATAAGTTAAGCGTGAATTTGATTCCGATACGCTTAGGAGAATTTGATGTTATCTTAGGAATGGATTGGTTATTTAACTGTGACAACCCGAGAATTTAGACAATTTATGAAAATCTTAAATGATTGATTTAAGGTTAAATATTAGAACTAGACAGAAAATAAGTGTATGCGTTTGATGTTATTGGGATTGAATTTTGAGGATTTCAAAATTCGGTGAAGGATATAGGTGAATTATTCAAGATTAAGGATTTATGTGACTATGTGCTGTGAATATGGTTAATGATGTGTTCAGAATGTGGTTAAGGGTCATGGGTTGACCAGATAAATTATATCTGTGACAAACCCTAAGTATATTTTAAGAACGACAACGTTCAGTTAGAAAACCCTAACGTCTAACAAGAAACCCTAGAAATCGGTTCTGGAAACCCTAGTTTCAGTTCCGGGTGTACGAAATCCTAATTCAGATATTGAAAGCCCTAGATTGGGAATACAATGTATGTACAAGGTTAAACGTCATTAATATTGAATTAATTAGGGAAAACCCTAATGAATTATCTAAAATCTTAGTTGATTACTTGAAAACCCTAATATCAGATCTGAAAACCCTAATTTCAGATTCTGATAAAATGAAAGCCCTATTCTGGGAATGGAAAGGATAATTATAATGTTTATGTGGTATTAATTAAGTATTAATTAGGGTAAAGGTTAATTAATTAACAAACCCTAATTTCAAATTTTGGAACCCTAATTGTTCCGTCAAAAACCCTAATGTTCAATTGGATTTAATTGCTAAAATTAGCAATGTTAATTAGGAAACCCTAATCCTAATTATTTCAATTTATGAGTAA
Source organism: Panax japonicus (assembly GCA_020205505.1). NCBI lineage: Eukaryota > Viridiplantae > Streptophyta > Magnoliopsida > Apiales > Araliaceae > Panax > Panax japonicus. The sequence goes on along the minus strand of CM035107.1, from coordinate 24,599,341 downwards.
TTAGAAAACTCTAATCTAATTACGTGATTTAATTTCTAAATTAGAAAATTAAATTTTCTATTAGAAACCCTAATTATTGGGTTATAAACCCTAATCTGTGATTTTGACCCTAATTACTTTTTAGCGATTGTAATTAGGAAATGCTAATTCTAATTAGCAAGAATGAATGTATAATTAAGAAATTTTTATATAATTAGAAAATTCTAATTATAAATTAGAAATATTAATTTTCTATTTTTATAACCGAAATTCGGAAATGTTAGAAATTAAATTTGGCAAAGTTAAGGGTTAAAACCTAAACCCTAAAATTCTCCAAACCCTAAACCCTAAGGGTTTCATCAAATGCAAAATCTAGAAATAAATAGAAATGACAAAAATGCCCCTTTTGTGCATTTTTATTAGTAGCTTGTAAATCTTGGCAATATCTTGGGTGGTTGAACAACCCTAACCCTAACCTAGCCTAGAATTTGACTTATTATCCAGCAACTCAGCCTAATTCAGCAGATTCATCCATTTGCAACATGATATTAATAGATTTAGAGAGAGAAAAAAAGACACTTGACATTTCATTTTTCTCCAAGCCTTGTCTCTCTCTATATTTTCGGGAGTTAGAGTGAGAAAGTGTAAGAAACAAAACCATGATCAAACTTTAGCAATCCAATAACATGAATCAAAAGTCAGAAATCAAGATCAAAGTTCAAAAGAGGTATAAACCCTAAATTTCGAAATTTATGATTTTGATGTTTAATGTTGTTGTTTGTTGGTTAAATATGTGTTATAAGGTGTCAATTAGAGATCTGGGTTGTTGGATCATGGATCCATAACACCTAGATGCTCGGATCTAATGTTTATAAAAATCTGGAAAAAGTTGGAAAATGTTGTCTGACAGTCACATGTCAGGGTTTCTAGATCTATGTTTGTTAATTGTTTGTTGTGTTTTAAGTTTTAAACTTGTAGAATGTTGTATGGGCTGTGATATGGAACTTGAATCAAGCCCAGATCACGTATAGATTGAAAGATATGATCGGTCAAAGTACATTGACCAAGCACAAAATCTGTTTCTGGGTAACCCAAAATTTCCAGATTTCTTCTGACAAGATGTTCAATGCCTTCGATCTTGCTTCTGGTAATGTATTTGGTCCGGTTGTTGTTTAACAGTTAAAGTATGACATGAATACTACATTCTAAAGACTTTAGTTTACACAGATCAGTAACATAATTGTAGAAATTTGTGGTCAAACAGGCGTTGACCATCACGCCGGATGAAGATTCTGGGCAACCCAGAAATCTTCAAAGGCAGTTTTTAGCATGCACTTTGACCAGCTTGAATCTTGTGAGTTAATTGTTGTTATGATGATCGGTTGTTACAACCTTGTACACTGACATCTCTGCTACAGATTTGAACCTTAATATCACATATAAAAAGCTCAGAACGAAAACTATAATGACCTAAACCTAGCACCCTTATCTGTTTTTCATTTTCTGGAAAACCCAAAAAATGAAGAACATCGTTGTCAGTAACTTTGGAGACTTAGATCTCTCGGATATGATATTGTTTGGCCATGAAACAAGTTGGTGATTGTAGTATTACGTTAGTACTATAACGTTAACACGAATTCTAGCCCAGAAATCAATGAGAACATAGAAATAAAATCGGTCAAACAAGGACCCTCGAACACTGACAAGAACACTCAAGAACACCTATGGCGACAGACAAGTGTCGCTAAAGGCCTATAGTGACAGTTTATTTATTATTTTCCAGAAAATGATTAAAAATTAGAAAAAAATGGTTTTTAATTATTAAAAATACAAAATAAATTATGAAAAATTATTTTAAAGTCTGAAAAATAGTTTTTAACTATTTTGAGTATATTTCGAAAATATTTAATATTTTTTGGAATATAAATGGTATTTATTTATTTAATTATGATATTAAATAAATTATTTAAAAATGGTTTTAATTCATGAAAAATAATATTATGGTATAAGAAAATATTTTAAGTTATTTTTGATGACTTTTAATATTTTGGGATGAATTTCATTAATTAATCAATATTAATGATAATTAGTTTATTTAATAGATATTAAATAAATTAAGGAAAAATAGAATTAATGATTTAGAAATCATATAAAAATGATTTAAGTGTTATAAAAATATTTTAAGTTATAAAATATAACTTTTGATATTTTGACATGAAAATATTAATATTTTAATATTAATATCAATTATCGGATAATGAATTTAAGTGTTTAAAAATCATATAATTATGATTTTAAAGTATTAAAAATACTTTGTGATATTATAATTATATTATAATATTATATTTTATATTAAATAAATATTAATGATTAAGGTATTAAGTGGTATTTAATTTATTTAAATACGGTTTTAGTGATTGAAAAATGTTGATAAATGGTAATAATTATCCGAAAATTATTACGAGCCTAGGAAAAATGTTTTGTCTGCTTAGAAAGTTATCTGTGATATTGTTAAGTATTAAGTCAGAGTTTAATTGAACTTAAACTCGATTTTTGTCCGACTAGACCGTCGGGATGATAGAATTGTGTCGGTTTCAAGTCAGACTGAAATAGTTTGACCTGATACTAAGTCTTATGTGTTGTAAAGACTGATAAGGTTATGTGGTAATGTGTTTAGGTTATTCTGTGTGTATAAATATAACAGTATTATACTGTGATGATATTATTCTAATATTGGAGATCTATATTATTAATATTAGGTCTTCGGATAAAGCGTTATTAATTGTGTTGCGGTAATCAACGATTCAGGTAAGTTTTCTTTTACTAAACTCTAATAAGGGTAGTTTCTTCAAGCTTATGGTTAATTGTTGCTGATTTCCATGAAAAATTTGTACTCTGTACATCTTGCATGTATAAGTCAGGTATGAAAGGTTGATCACCTTCATTACCAGTTGGTTCAGAAATGTTTGTTCATGTATAATACTTGTTCAGTCAAAAATGTGTTCGTGCTAGTTCTCAATTATATTGATGAATTATAGCAAGCCCGTTATTCATACTCTTCAATCATGATATATCGTTATATTATTGTATATAAAATTGATGGGCAACTTTCATGCTCACCCTTGCTATATCATGATAAAACATTGCAGATAAGGCGAATGCGTTCGGATACAGGAAAAGGTTAAAGTCAAGTTCAGCTTGGGATATAAAGTGCGACTAGTATGTAATAGTATAGTTTAATAAATGTGTTATATGTTAGAAAATTTATGAATTGTGTATAAGTTAAGGTTACTCGACCTTGGGGGATAGTGTGTAATGTATTGTATAAATAATTTATGTTTATATCTTCCGCAATTAGTGAAAGAATTAGTGTACCGGATCCGCGGCGATTCGGGGCCCGGATTCGGGGATGCTACATTAACCATGAGGCAGTTATTGATTGCCAGGACAAGAGCATACGACTTAAGACACCAGAGAAGTCTAAAGTTGTATTTTATGGTAGCAAATCGTCAAGGCAATCAAGTTGTCTGACGATGATGCAGGCCAGAAGAATGTTACAAAAAGGATGTGAAGGTTATTTGGCTCATATAGTGGATACATGGATTATGAGTTCTGACATAGGGCAGATACCTATAGTTATTGAGTTTGGGGATGTCTTTCCAGAAGAACTTCCGGGACTTCCTCCAGACAGAGAAATAGAGTTTGTGATTGATTTTGTACCAGGGACAGCGCCGACATCGAAAGCACCGTATAGAATGGCTCCGGTAGAAATGAAAGAGTTGATGATCCAGCTACAAGAGTTGTTGGATAAGAAATACATCCAACCTAGTGTATCTCCATGGGGAGCACCGGTGTTATTTGTAAAGAAGAAGGATGGTTCGTTGAGGTTGTGTATGGATTATAGAGAGTTAAATAAGGTGATAATCAAGAATAAATATCCGTTACCAAGAATAGACGATCTGTTTGATCAACTTAAGGGAGCGAGATGTTTTTCAAAAATTAACTTAAGGACTGGTTACCACCAGTTAAAAGTTAGGACAGAGGATGTTCTAAAGACAGCATTTAGAACTCGTTACGGTCATTATGAGTTCCTAGTGATGTCGTTTGGACTGACAAATGTGCCAGCTGCTTTTATGGACTTGATGAATAGAGTATTTAAACCGTATTTAGATAAATTTGTGGTGGTGTTCATTGATGACATTTTGGTGTATTCAAAGACTGAAGAGGAGCACGCTGAACATCTGCGAATTGTATTGGAAACCTTAAGAAAAGAGAAGTTATATGTAAAATTTTCAAAGTGTGAGTTCTAGTTGAAGAGAGATCAATTTTTAGGATATGTCATCGACAGTGAGGGAATTTCTGTTGATCCAGCAAAAGTAGAAGCAGTGAAAAATTGGGGACAACCGAAGACACCGACAGAGATGAGAAGTTTCTTGGGATTGGCAGGATATTACCGAAGGTTTATTCAAGATTTCTCGAAGATAGCGACGCCATTAACTAATTTAACGACGAAGACTGTTAAGTATGTGTGCACAGAGAAATATGAACAGAGTTTTCAGGAATTGAAGAAAAGATTAAGTGAAGCACCTGTGTTATCTTTACCAGATAGTACAGGCAGTTTTACAGTGTATAGCGATGCGTCACACAAAGGACTGGGTTGTGTGTTAATGCAGAATGGAAAAGTCATTGCGTACGCATCACGACAGTTAAAGGACTATGAAAAGGGATACCCTACCCATGACCTTGAATTGGCTGTGGTAGTTTTTGCCCTTAAGATTTGGAGACATTATCTATATGGAGAAAAGTGTGAGATATACACAGACCACAAAAGTTTGAAGTATATCTTTACACAAAAGGAATTAAACATGAGACAAAGAAGATGGTTAGAATTAATAAAGGACTATGAGTGTGATATTCTATATCATGCTGGGAAGTCCAATGTAGTAGCAGATGCTTTAAGTAGGAAAAGCATAGAAAAGTTATTTGTATTGACAGACCAGGAAGAATTAGTACGAGAAATGGAGAAAATGGAGTTGGAGGTGAAAAATCTGACGGATTCAGATAAAGTGATAGAAATGGAAGCAATTCCGACTTTATTAGACAAGATAAGAGAATCACAAGGGAATGATGAAGAATGTGGTAACATAAAGAAGAGATTGGCTGAAGGCGAAGAGTTGAAGTATAAGATCGATGACACTGGATTGCTGAGATTTGAAGGAAGAATTTGGGTACCTGGAGTACCAGAGTTAAGAGAAGATATTCTTCAAGAAGCGCACAATACGAAATTCTCAATACACCCAGGAAGCACGAAGATGTATCAAGATTTGCGTCAACATTATTGGTGGCCAAACATGAAGAGAGAGGTTGCTGAATGCGTCAGCCGCTGTTTAACTTGTCAAAGAGTCAAGGCAGAGCATCAAGGACCTAGCGGGTTATTGCAGCCATTGGAAATTCCAGAATGGAAATGGGAGCACGTCACGATGGATTTTGTGGTAGGACTTCCAGCAACACAAAAGGGTTATGACGCTATATGGGTGATTGTCGACCGTCTTACAAAGTCAGCACACTTTTTTCCGATCAAGATCAGGTATACTTTGGATCAGTTGGCCAAATTATATATCAAGGAGATAATTTCAAGACATGGAGTGCCAGTATCAATCGTGTCTGATAGAGATCCGCGCTTCACGTCAAATTTTTGGAGGAGTCTTCAAGAAAGAATGGGGACACAATTAAGGTTGAGTACTGCGTATCATCCACAGACAGATGGGCAAAGCGAGAAAATGATTCAAACATTAGAAGACATGCTCAGAGCCTGTGTGATGAATTTCAAGGGAAGCTGGGAAGATCATCTTCCATTGGTGGAGTTTGCGTATAACAATAGTTATCATGCAAGCATTGGTATGCCACCGTATGAAGCCCTGTATGGGAGAAAGTGCAGAACGCCCTTATGTTGGAACGAAGTAGGTGAAAGAAGACTGTTGGGGCCAGAATTGGTACAACAGAATGTAGAGATCATCAAAGTGATAAGAACTTGACTGGTAGCAGCTCAGGATTGACAAAAGAAGTATGCAGATATTCATCGCAAGAAAAGGGACTTTGAAGTAGGAAGCTATGTGTTTTTAAAAGTGTCTCCCTGGAAAGAGAAGATTAGATTTGGGAAGAAAGGTAAACTGAGTCCAAGATTTATTGGACCATTTGAAATATTTAAAAAGATAGGTGAAGTGGCATACGAGGTAGCTCTACCTCCTGAACTGGAACATATTCACAATGTGTTTCATGTGTCAGTGTTGCGGCCATATAAGCCTGACTACAAGCATGTGATATCACACGAGCCAATTCAAGTTGAGAAGGACTTGTCATATGAGGAAATTCCTGTAGAAATATTAGATAAGAAAGAGCAAAAATTAAGGAATAAGGTTATTCGTTCTGTTAAAGTTCTTTGGAGGAACCACAATGTTGAAGAAGCTACGTGGGAACTCGAAGAAAAAATGAGGATGAATTATCCAAATCTTTTTGAGTAACCTTATGTGAAATTCCGAGGACGGAATTCTTATAAGGAGGGGAGAATGTAATAACCAAGAATCTTAAGACACGCAGTAATTAAATATATTAATTAAATATTAATGATATTGAAAACTTTGTGACATAAAGTGAATGATTATGTTATTATTTATGTGAAAGATGTTTATGGTTAAATAAATATATATGTGTGTATGATTAATATAAGAGTATTGATCGAAAAAGTTGTATAACCTAATTATACATTTGGTATGGTAAGTGAATAACCCAAGAGTTGGCATTGAAGAATAATAGTATTTAATATTATACTCACATAAGAGATTGATTTGATTATCTCAATTTGTTATTCAATTTAAACCTAATTAAAGTAAGTTTAATTAGGTTATAAAAAAATGGAATGTGCACAAATAATTATTTAAATTTCAAAATGAGTGGAATGAAAATCCTAATTAAATGATTAGGATATAATAAAATTTATCTATTGGATCATGCTATTTATTTTACATAGCCCAAACAATTTAATTGGAGAGCCCACACAATAAAACAATTGGCCCAAGTTATGACCCAATTTGTATGGATCTTCTAGATGGTTATTAAACAAATAAAACAACAAATAAAATTGGCCAAGATAGTAGAGAGGTCCGGCCATGCAAGGAGCAAAATAGCACATGGTTCATTTCATTTATCTAACATTTTAGTTAGTCAAAAGTTGGTTACCAAACCACCTAATTTTAGCCCACTAGCCTTTTTAGGGTAATAAATATTTTCATCCATGGAAGCAAGTTATTGGATGATGAATTGATATATACAAGTTATATCTATATGTATTAATTGCCTATATATACCCCCACAATTTTTATAAGGAAACTTTTCAATTCATCTAGGAAAAAAAAAAGAAGAAGAGAGAAAGAAATAGAGAGAATAACGTGGGAAGCTTGAAGGAAAGAAGGAAGAAATTTTCTTGATGCCACCTAAAATTATCACATACTTTGGCAAAACAAGAAGAGTAGCTTTAAGATCAAGGTAAAAAAATATAGAATCTCAAGTTTTAATTTCTTGTATTTTGTTGATTTTATAAAAATAAAGAATCTATGTTCATGAGATTTCAAAACTCTTGATTTATTTTTTTTGTGTAACATGTTTGGATCTTACACTTTTTGATGTTTAAAAGTTGATCCAAGAGGAAAGAAAATAAACTAAGTTCAAATATGTAAGAAAAACCCTAATCTTGCATGTTTAGTGTATTTTATGTTAGATACATGGAGTTAATGCTTTAAATGGCTAGAAGCATGATAGAATGATGGATATAGAGTTTAATGTATTTAATTTGAGTATTGAAATGTGTTTGTGTTGAAAAGTTTAGTAAAACGCATGAAAATGAGTTTTACCGAAAAACTTCACCTTGAAGATTTTTATTCTGAAACCTACTAATAGTTTTTGTGATTTTCTTTCTTGTTATGCTAGATATGTAAGTTAAGGACTAAATCACTTTTGTAGCATGCAAAAATGTTTTAAAATGAGAAAGATATGATTTTTTTTCTAAAAACACCTCACTGATGAAGGACTGTGCAGAACAGTCCGGTTTCTGGCCATTTTTGGTAACTGAAACATGTCCAAATTTGATGTTTGATAAATGAAAATTGTAGTTCAGGAAGATACGAATCCAACGAGACAGACTGGACCTAAATCGGAGTTGTAGATTTCATTTTATGAATGTTTTAGTAAAGGACCCCAAATCTGGAAAAATTAGAGAAAATATATTTTTAACTGCCGGTTCAGTTTTCCGGCGAACCGGACCAACTTTCCGGCGACCGGTTCACCAAGTTTCCAGCCGGTTCTGGTGGTGGGTCCGGGACCAAATTTTTCTAAAATTGTGAAGAATATTAAAATATTTAATTCCAAATTTTTCTGGACAATTATGTAATTATTAAGTAATTAATGGTTTAAACCCATTTAAATCATTTAAAACTTACTAGTTAATAATTATTAGTACCATTAAATGATTATTAAGCTAATTACATATAATTTATGTGTAATTAATTACTTAATTATTAATTAAGTGATAATTAAGTAGAGTTAGTGGTAATAAACTAACTATTGATTATTTAAGTCAAATTAAATAATAAATAGAGTTAAACTATCAATTAATTATTATTTAATTAATATTAAATAATGATTAAGTAAAATTATGTTACCATAATATAATTACTTAATTACATTAATATAAAATTTATAAATTATTATTTATTATTTAATTAATAATAAATAATAAATAAGAATCAGTGTTAATTAATTATTCTTAGATTAACAAGAAGGATTAATTAAAGATTTTTGAAGTGAATTAAAAATAAATAATTAAGTAATTATTATTTACTAATAATAAATAAGGACAAATGTTAATTAATTATTCATTTATTAATAGTAATAAATAATTAAAGATTAATGAAGTAAATAAATTAATTAATTATTATTTAGTTATTATTAAATAATAATTAAAGACAGATAATATTAACAATTTAATTATTTATTAAGTAAATATTAAGTAGATGTAATTAGCTATTATTTATTATTAAATAATAACTAAAGATAACTAATTAATTACTATTTAACTAATATTAAATAGTAAATTAAATGAAGATAGAGTTAATAAATGAAGAGAATTTAAGTAACTCATTAATTAAATAATTATTATAAATTGTTTAAAGAACTAATAAGTATTTATTACTTAAGAAAAATATTGTAAATCATTAACCTAAGATTTATTAAATATCTTATGAGCTAATGATAGTATATTATATGACGTGTACCTCGTGATTAAATTATTTGCTAGATAATAGCACAAGTAAGCGTATAGACATACAATTATACGCAGTACTAATTAATAGATCACCATTGTTAATGCTAGGTCGTTCAAAGAGTTTTAATTAAAGCTAACTAGCTGTAGCTCATCGATCAGGCAAGTTCTCTAACTCAAACTTGAGTTATTATTTTCAAAGTATGTTAGTGAATAATTATTGTTGGTTATTCACATCTATAATGATTATTGATACTCGCACTTGGTGCAATTAAATTCACGTTCTATTATTATTGAACTATGAATTTGTTAAAGTTCTTTTATTCATGAACTGTTTAAGGTATGGATCTATGCTTATTGTATCAGCTAGATCAAGTATGTTTAAATTTGTTAAATCAAATATGTTGTTAAAAGCTGTTCTTCACCAATTGACTTGGTAAGGACTCCAAACTGAGAAAAAGAACAATTTGATTTAAGCATTATTGAAAAACAATTATTGCTCGTACATTAAGAGTTTATGCATAATACACCGGGTATGAAAGGCTGATCCCCTTGATTACCAAACTTATTAAAAGGACCAGTTTAAGTACTGACAACCTTAGCATTTGTTCATGGTCATTATGACCACTCAGCATTTGTTATTCAATTATTCGAATATTCAGTTATCAAGACTTAATTCATGTTCTTTCACAATTAACTTTCATTGTTGAACATGGAAAGATAAATTTCTTGTAAATCATGATATATCTTCCTTGTATTTAAACTCGCTAAGCAAATTAGTTGCTTACCTTTGCTATATCATGACAATTATTTTAGCTAAACTAGAGAGTTCAAGTAAGAAGGACAAAGGCAAGGGAAAGATTCATGAATAAACAGTGTAAATGTTTAAATACCATGATATAATATGTTTAATGATGATGTAAACCTTTTGTGTTACTTTATGTAACTTAAGTAAGGTATGTATAAGTTAAGGTTAATAGACCTTGGGATATTGTATAAGACTTGATTATAATGAACAATGTATGTTTATTATTTCGCAATAGTTTATAGAATGCTTATGATGATGATGAATCGTGAGTACCAAACTCGAGGTTTGAAAACCCGGATTTGGGGGCGTCACAGAAGTTCTAAGATTTTGATTGAGGACTCATGTGATAGTTGAGTAGTACGAACCTTCAAATGGGAGGGGGTTTGTGATTACTTAGTTATTACAGTGATAATCATTGGAATAGTATGTCGTGCTATCAATATGTATATGAAGAGAATGTGAATCTTTTCTCATGTATATACTTGATAGGCAGAGAATGATAAGATAGGTACGGGTTCTTGAAACTCATACTTTTGAAAAGTTTGTGACTCATAGTTATATGCTATGTTTCTGAGCCCTAAACATATGGATAGTCCTTGATTTGTTCTTGGATTACATATTGCAAAGATAAGTTCTTAAACACATATGGTTCTGGAAAGTTCCTAAACACATAAAGTGTGGTAAGTTGATGATCTATACTAAGGTATAGGAGTGTTTAGACTAAAAGTAAGTATTTTCAGCAGACTTAGCATTGAAGGTGCTAGAGAAGAGTAAGTATTGTCGCAAGTAAGACAATAAAGGAAGATGGAGAATAGGATATTCCAAGTCATCTAGCTATGCTAGATTTCGAAATTTCTTGAAATCGTGCTAATGTGTGCAATTTGAAAATGAAAGAATTGGTTCAGCTTTTGGAACCAATGGATTTTAAAAGAACTATTCTTGGTATGACTACGCTAATTGTTTCAGCTAGACAGAAATTGATTTAAAATATCAAAATGAATTTTATATCATCAGTGCATTTGATGCAAGGATGGTAAAAGGATGGAGTTATTAATGTAATTAAACCTGGTGTTGGATTTGATCTTAGGATCAACAACCTGCTATGGTATGATGTATAATGACGAAGTCATAAATTGACAAAGTCCTCAACGTACAGTGAAGAGTGCGATATCATGACGTCATAAAACGTTTTGAGGCATTGCGAAAGAATTTAAAGAAGTAGTCGATGTCAATTGATTTGACTAGACGAATGTTTCAAGAAATATCCACAATTTTTGGTATTAAGTCTGAGGTGAACATACTTCGAAATGAAGTTATACGATAGGTTGATCACCTACGTATGGAAAGAGGTGGTTTACTTTCTTTGTGATTGTAAACTTACCGTGGAAAGAAGGGTTTACGGCGAAATGCTGTTTAACCTAGCAAGAGTTCATGGTCAATTTGACCCCTCAGCAAAAGTATGAAATGTTTTAAAGGAATCTTTATACTCCTCGTTATTCCTTTCACTTTATGATTCTTGATAAGTTATGAATGGTAGGGAATGTATGAAAGATAAGAACTTCTTTGAAGAGAAGTTGAGAAGAAGGGTAAGCTAAAATTTCGAGGACGAAATTCTTTGAAGAATGGGAGAATGTGATGACCCGGTAAGGGTTTGTTTTAGGAAATTCCGAGTACGGAATTATTATAAGGAGGGAATAATGTGACAACCCGGAAATCCGGATTGTCTAGAAATTAAGATTTAAAGAATTAGTTATTAATAAAATGAATTTTTATTAATACTATTTTGTGCTATGTGTTTATTAATCGTTCTATAACCTAGGATGATTATAATTCCGGAGTTTTCTTGCTACGAGCTAGATTTAACGAGTAAGAATTTTCAAGATGAAAATAAAAGTTTTCTGGGAACAAAATATTTTTGGGGAAAAAGACGAAATAGGCACTATTCATCCATTTCTGCTCTGAGATTTATTTTGAAATTCCAAGAAAAAATAGATTACGTAAATGTTGAGACGTGATGGAATATTTAATAATATTTCAGTTATGGCCAAAGATGAAATATCCAAAAATATTTGGATTCCGAGAATCACAGTTTTTAAAACTGTCGGAAGAAAACCAAAAGACGAAACTACGAAACTTAAGGGCTAAGCAAACTTGAGGGCTAATTTAACTTAGTAATTAAGTCTTGAATAGTAAGGAGGTGTGAATAGTGATTTTATGGGCGAAATGACTATTTTACCCCTAACCTTGAAAATCTATAAATAGAAAGCTAAACTTTCATTTTCTAGGATTTTGAAAATTCTATAACTTGAGAGAGAGAGAGAGAGGGAGCGAGATTGGAAGAGGAAGAAGAAGAGTATGAGCATGAAGGCTCGGATCCAAAGTGATCGTGAAATAGAAAAGCTCATAAATCGCCGGCTTTGTATAACGAAAGAGAAATAAAGAAGAACGGTAATCCGAACCCTAGTTTCTTCTAATATTTTCTTTAAGTTTAATATGTTTAAAAAATAACTTAATCAGAATAAGGAGTAAAAGTAGTTAGTAATGATTTCATATGGTTGAAATCATGAGAAAATAAGAAATAAGAAATTTAGTTTATAAATTTCTTAAACAAGTATAAGATTTGTAAGGATTTTGAGCGATCCGAATGAATTTTATGAATGAGCAGGTCGAATAAGTAAGGAATGGTGTAATATAACATCAAATTCCAAGAAAAAGAAAAATCGTAATCCAAAATTTCGATTAAAAATGAAGAACAAATGAAGAACGTGAAGAACACGCGAAGAACGCGAAGAACACGAAGAACGTTGTTGATGGACAAATTTAAAACCATCGTAGTATAGATGTTGTTGATGGAAAAGTTTAAAACCACCGCGTATAAGTTAGATTTTTTTTCTTGGTTAGGAAAGTTAGAAACATTCCTGAAGAACGGATTAAAATTAAGCTATAACGAAGTTATGGCAAAAAAATTTGTAAAAGAAGGACGAAAATTTGAAAGTTAATAAATGAACCCGAAAGTGTAGGGTTTCATAAAAATCTAAGATAAAATATAAAACATGAGTCGTGGACTCAAGAACGAACGAATTCCAAGTTCGGATGACCGAATTGCGGACGAACAAACGAAGAACGTTAAAAGCGTAAAAATGAACGAAGAGCAAAGATTAAGCCAATTGAATGGTATGTTAACATATTCAGAATGAAGTTCTGTCTTAGGCATATTAAAGTATGTAAGATAAGAAAGATAATGGCTTTGGAACGACCTCGTTCCAAGTTATAACGAAGAAAATATGAGATCGTAAAGCATGCGTCTCAAACTTAACTTAACACTTAGAAAAAATTTCTAGGGTTTTGGCTCGGCGCTGCAGCGCTGAGAAGTGGCGCAGCAGTGCGAGTACGGCCATAATCATCTGGAGAGTGGCGCCACAGCGCGAAAGATAACAAAGGACTTGGCGCCATAGCGCCAGTCCGGGAAGAGAGGAGAGAGAAGTAGGTCGCGCCGCAGCGTGAGAGGAAAGGAAGGGCACGGCGCCGCAGCGCCGGTGCAGAGCAATGCCCAGAAATGAGATTTTTAGTTCTCAGATAATGGGGGATGTGCAAGAAAGAAGATAAAGAATATAATGTTCAACTAATATAACACTTAATCAAGTGTTTTAAACCTTTAATAAAGGTTGAACGAAAAGATTAAACTAGAATAAAAGACAAAGAATGTAGATGCGAGTTACGGAACTGATGTCCGGGGATCGTATTCACGATAAAGGAACGTGAGGGATTGCTATGGTTGTGATTCCTTAGACGTTGGTTGACGATGTTAATGTATAACATTTTGATGTTATGACATGGCATTGACAGATGAATGTAAAGCGTTTAGACGCTGTGAACGCAATGTTGTGATGATGAACGATCAGTCTTAGCATACAGCGAACCGTATGGCTTTGACATTAAGAAAGAATAATGAACATGGGGTTTATGGGATGGATAACGATTGAAAGCAATTAAATCCTTGAGTAAAGGTTGAATGAGAGATTAAGAGACGAGCAACGTGAACGTTGAATACGTAAACGATTCTCGTGAATCATATTCACGTCGGACGAAGGTTCTAAGTATACCCTGGTTGTATGACTTAGACGTTGACAAAGGTAATAAGTAAGATACGATGGTATCAAGATAGCCATAGAGAACGGTAATAAGATTACTGATAGCCGAATATAAGTCGGATGAGAATGTTAGAATGAAGTAAGCATTGAACACTTTAACCAGCGTAAGGGTTGAGTGTAAGCGAGTGTTAAATGGGCAGAACCTACACTCTGTGTATGGTTTAACAGTAATATAATGAAGACTAAGTTTTAGCCGTGAACGGTGAAGAAACTAAGTTAAGGATAATAACGTATAATGTTAAGAAGTCGAGTTAATAAGTATAACTTGGACAACGTTCCGAGTTGAATGAACCGGACGTTGTAAGGTATGAATATGTTAATATAAAATGTTTAATGTTATGCTCTCATAGTATTAACATTAAATGATCGTTCCGAGTATACAAAAGATTGTATGACTTACACGATAAAGAATGAATCCTGAGGTATGGCATTTAGTTGCCATAAAGCCATAAGAAATAAGAAGTTGACTTAACGAACATTATAGTTAAATGGTTCGTATAAGTTAAGAGAAAGTTAGGTTGTGGTACAATCGTAACTTTTGATGGTTAACATATGGGAGCTGGGCTAAACAATTCCTTCAGAGAGCGAAGGTATATACGTAACTTACAACAGATCTAACTCACTGTGATGGCAGTGTAGATGAGACGGGAACTTGTTTGCTGGTTGTTTGTGGGAAACCACTAAGAGTTCCATATGGACTACTAGCAGAGAAGCGATGTGTGCTGAATCCTAGAGAAGTATAAGAAGAAGATAAGAATGTAAATCATCAAAGATGATGAACGTGTTGAGTAAGACATCTCCGTATGTCATGAAACCGTAAATCGATAAAGAAAGTTGGTCGCGTAAATTTTGTTGTAAGATCATGAACCTTAAGAAGTAAAGTTAAGTAAACCAATGCATAAGTCAAGTATATGACTAATTCGTGTATGTGTTGTTTCCTTATGTGTTATAGGGATTGGAATGAGCAGTTCAACGTAAGTTGTTGCTGTGCGTAAGGCAAGTTTCCTAACTTCATTCATATTTTTAAATGAATACTAGTTTCTAAAACTTTTCAGATGTTGAACTTGAGAAGTTCTGTCTATGTGTGAATGTGTGATATTTGTACAAGGTGGTAGAACGTATGAGGCCTTGTGCCACAATGTGAACACTTCAGTGTTTCTATGAGATGAATTGTTCTATGTTTGAACTGTTCAATAAAAGAATGTTCTGTTTATACATGAACCGTTATTGTTAAGTCTGTGCTATTGATTCTAGCCAGACAGAATATGCATGAAAGAGAGTAGAGAATGAAAGTATTTATAAGTAAATGTAACTAATGTTTTCAGATGATAGGAATCAAGACTATTCCTATTATTCAAGATGTTTCGTAACCTTTGTTTGATTATTAAAGTCTGAAAAGAATGTTTAAATTCTTGAAGTTGTTTATTCAACTTTTATGATTTGCTGGGCAATTGAATGCTCACAATTGCTTTAAATGAAAAAAAAAAATCAGCAAACGATGTTAGAAGAACTTACGGATCCCGTATAGATCAAGCTAACGGTATCTAGATGAAGTGCCATTCAGAATGTGAATGAGGGAGAAGATCAAGTGAAGACTTGTAATGTAGAATGATAGAATTAAACTATAGACTAGTTTAATGAACGATTATGTATCCTTGGTGGCGGATAAAAGTCAATCGTGAAAGATATAAAGAATAATGTAATTATCATTATTGGTAATGAGAAAAGCTATAAGGTTTTTAGAACTTGGGATTTGAGAGTGTATATTGTTATATTTCAGTATATAATGATGTATGCAGAATGAATGATGTACTCGTGACGTACGGAATTCGGGTGTGAAGATTGACCGGTTTCGGGGCATTACAGTAACTCCTCCGGAAATACATCCACGAAATTTTGTACCATCGATATCTGTTCTAATGTTGCCCCCACTCTTTGGGTGTCCACAACATGGCACAGGTAACCCGTACACCCCTTCTTCATCATCCTCCTAGCTTGTGTCATAGTTAGACAACAAGAGTATCTCGGTGATTTATTACCGTAAAACACCACCTCAGGTTTCTTAGAAAGCCTTAGGTGGACTCTTTCTATGATAATCTATTATTTCTTTATGGTTAATTAACCAATCCATACCTAGAATTACATCGAATTCTCTTAACATTATCGATAAAAGATCTACCAATAATCGGTTACCCCTAATATCTATGAAACAATTCCTAGGAATGTGTTCAATGGGAATTATCTCTTCGTTTACTACCTTAACGTCTAAAGGTATTTCTAGCTTTTCAGGATTTAATCCTAGTTTCTTAGCAAATCCACATGCTATAAAAGAGCAAGTAGCACCCAAGTCAAATAACACATAAGCATTTATTTCGTTGACTGGAATGATACATGCTACTACATCTGCTGATGCAACCGCATCTTGGACAGTAATATTAAATGTTTGGGCTGAGGGTCTATCCAATGATGGTGTTGGTCCAGTAATGGCTAAATTGTTACTACCAGAACCCTTACTACCCTCCGCCCCTTCTTCGGGCAATTTCTTGCCATGTGGTCCATCGACCCATAAACAAAATAGCAACGACTTTTCTTAGGATTCAGACAGTTAGGTGATATGTGACCCTCCTGCCCACAATTATAACAACCTGCTTTCCATTTCAGACAGACTCCTCGATGAGGCATGCCGCATGTCTTGCGTGCCTCCATCCTACATTTAGGATCTCCTTATCTCACCGCAGTTTTCCCGGAGTTAAAACTCTTTCTTTTAGGCATACTACCGCTACCACTGGAAACCTCTGCCTTAGTTCCTCCCTCTCCCTTACATTTATTCTTTCTTTCCTTATGGTATTGAGTCAACGCCTCACTACCACCCTCTGCTATTATCGCCTTTTCCAGAATGGTCCCATAGAAAGCACTTTGGAAAACTGAAATCCTACTATAGAGTCAGGCTTTTAGGCCCTGCTCAAACCTACGAGCCTTCCTCTCTTCCGTGTCCACTTGGTGTGGAGCAAACCTTGCCAATCCATTGAATTAGGCCGCATATTGTGGAACCGTCGTGCCCCCCTACTTAAGTTCTAAGAACTTAATTTCCACCCTTCCTTTCATGCTAGTAGGGAAGTAGTTCTCGAAGAATACCTTCTTTAATTGTTCCCATATAACAACATCAGCTCTAGCCCCACCCTGGTGAGCCTCCCACCAGTAGTTGGCTTCTCCCTTCATCATATAGATCACAAAAGAAGTCTTTTGTGCCTCAGCTATGTTTGTAATAATAAACGCCTTTTCTATTTCCTTGACCCATGTCTGGGCCTCCATTGGGTCCATCTTTCCCTTGAACTCAGGCGGACCTACACTTTTAAATTTCTTAAAGGTAGTCGTTCGGGCTACCCTAGGTCCTACGGGTGCTCTACCCCCAGCTTGGTTAAATGCAGCCATTAATAAATTAACGAACTCTTGCATAGGGTTATTTAGACCCCTTGATTATCGTTATGAGATTCCACCTCTTGATTACGTTGTCTTCTTCTTGGCGGCATTTCTGATTCAATAAATAAAGTCCCGTTATTACTTATTTGCTTACTTAGTTATTAGTCGCTGAACAACTAAACAATAACTCATACACAACATAGCACATTAAATAAAAACTTCATTATATTAATATGCTTCTTCATAGTCAAAACTATTTACAATTTATTTTCCATAGCCAAAAGTTATTATATTTATATCTTGCGATTGACTTTCACAAAAATTGGGATTTATAAAAAGACTACCCTTTAATTATACAAAAGAAGGTTTTACGTCACTACCCAAAATATTTACCATTCTAACTTCTAATACTGTCTAACAACATTCTAATGCTTCTCGTATACTAGAATTGACACGATATCTCGACTTATAGTATGACGAGTCTGTCCCGACTCAATAGAATAAGCTATTTTCAACTTGAAATCCTCGTGCGCACTGTCATTTATATATGACATTTGTGCTATCTTCTAGTCTTTCTCAACCAGTTTCTTACGAAGTTCTGCGACCTCATTCTTATAGTCTCTGGCCTTATCTGTCATGGGCAACTTCTCATCATGCTCTATTTCATAGTCTATTTCTGCAGACTCCTTGGCCCCATAAAGATCACTGATCTCCTCCTTCCGGTTCTGCACCATATTGTGCAGTTGCACATTACGGTCAAGCACCGAGAGATACATGGCCCTCATCGTATCTGTGGGTGTTGACTCTAAAGCAGGCATCACCATATTAATCGATGTTACTTCCATATCATCATCCACATCTATCATCATATTAAGATTGTTAGGTTTGTAACATTCATGAACGCAATCAAATTGCACAAAATTAGCGGAAACGTGTAAAAATCAGAGTTTTAAAAAATTTACAAACCATAAACCCGGATCACCCTTTATGCACAATTATTAATTAAACGAAAAAATAAAGAATAAAATCATACCCTTGAAGATTGAGCTTCCTCAGGTACAAGTTCACCTCCAAATCCTTTCACGTTCAACTTGAATCTACCGGGTTTGGTTCCTTCCTTTGATCAACGTTAGCCACCCAAGTGTTTGGCCTCTAGAGCTGATCCACCAAGGAAGAAGAAGAATTCAAGAAGATGGGTATTTGGCTCAAACCCTATTTTTCTATCTCTATAGAAAAGGCGTACTCTCCAACAATTGGAATTAACGTATGTTATAAAAGTCAACAACTCTATCACCCATAATAAGACTCCTCTTATTTATAGATGTGGGCAACCCATCCTAACAATTAAAGAATTGGGTTTTATTTTAATTAATTAAACTCTTTTAATTAATTAGGCTCCTAATCTTATTAGGAATTTGAGAGTACTTTTATTAATTAATTCCCAAACTCCTTTAGGAATTAAATAATAATAATAGTAATAATAATAATAAGACTCCTCTTATTAATTTATATTTAATATTTCCAAAATATTAAATAATAAATATTAAGCTATTTAATTTATTCTATCACCATAGTTTAAATTAAATATACTTAACTTATTATTACGATTATGCCATTAACTTCTTAAATAATTATTCTTCCTTTTATGATGTGACCCTTTAGGTTCTCCATATTAAACCGGTTGTGAATAAATCAATTAGAACAATTCTAATCTTATTTAAATAAATAAATTAAACTAATAATTTATTTAAATAAATAATATTTATTCTACAATAGGGATAAGCCTCCCTAGCGATCAACGACTTTCCAGATAATATAGATTTCAACATTAATCATAAAAGAACCTTTGAGTAAATAGTTACCGTACAATTCAATCCTTCCACCATACAATGTCCCAATTAAATATAAGACATGGAATTACTGTCAAGTCTTATTTTATTTAATTATATGTATTTCGACTCTTAAATGTACAACTCCAAATAATGCAAATTAGAAACTCCTTTCTAATTTCATTCTGCCTTGGCCAAGGACTACTGAGTTGTCATTTATCGAATCACATAGGACATTTCTCTTCTTTTACTAGAAGTGGTAGATTCTTTATTGATCATACATTATCTCCATGTACAACTTATTATACCCAAGCATACCCTTTGATATACCCTAAGGGTCTTAAGGAATAAGTCAAAGTATAATTCATCATACAAAAGATACTATGATGATCTCAAGTCCAAGGATCACTTGTACTACTATCACTACAGGAATTCCTATTGACATGCAAGTAAAACTCCATTAGGTATTCCTTAGAGAGTCACGTTCAGTGAACTTATTCTCTAATAAGCACCTACATACTTGCTTTAGTGTCTCCACACAAATGATCATGAGATCAATCATCCTCATCCAATGAGCAAGCAACGTATGTACCAATTTATCCGGATTCACTAATCCCCAATTTAGTAATCCAACGATTGGGAACTATTTTAGTTTTAAGCTTTCTAAGAATTTAGATCTCATTAGAATGATCATCATCATTATTCTAAAAGCATTGCTTAAAACTATGGGTTTATCACATATTATAAAACAGCATCATGTAGATAATTAAAAGCCTTTAATAAATTAATACTTTTTATTAATAAATGAATAAGATTGTTTACAAAGTATATGCATTATCATCAAACATGATTGGCTTGTGTGCATACTACTTTCAAAGATATGATGTTAATCCCATTATCTCCTCAGAATAGTCTTCCTCTAAAAAAATACTCCTCGAGCTCTTATTCTTCTAGAATTACTAAAGCTATTTCCGCTACAGGCATAGGTACTGGCTCTATTCTGTTCACGGACTCCTCGCTCACCACGTGTATATATCTATACATCAAGCTATCGATCGATATCTACAATAACACATAAAAAGTTGATTAGTACATAATACACAATATTATAAGCACAAATCACATTTAATTCATTTAGGGTGACTTTCCATCTTTTAAATCTTTCAGTACTGAGTTTCCTCATTACCTTATTAACTCATTTGACTCGAGTTAACTTTCTTCGGACCTTTCCATTCCTAACGAGGTTATTAGCCTAAGGTTCTTTCCCCCCTTAAGTTTTATAACCTAATGCTTTGATACCAACCTGTGACACCCCCACATCTGGGTATCTCCCAATCCGACAGATGGTGCTACATGATACTACAATTCATACAGTCATTCCATTGAGATAACAACAAAATGAGTGTACTTACTATATTCTTATTATAACAGTAATAAATCCTTTCCCAAGTTCATAAACCAAATATATTCTTTGTTATTCATGAGTATATTATATACAAATACACTAGTCTCTTACAGGATAATTACTATCCATCTTAGCCTTGCCTTTATCTCTCTTAGAACTCTCAGTTCGTTCAACTTTAGCTGCAATCATATAATTCAAGCAAGAAGTGAGCTTAACTAGCTCAGCAAGTCTAGCCAAGGATCATATAAATATCACATCGAGAATTATATGATTATCTTCCATAACTGAACAAATAGCTATGAATCACCATGAAGCATTGACTAGTACTTTTCATTTCATAACAATGATTCCAAAGTATATATAATAGCTTAGGAATTTTAAACCGGTCAAAAGACCATGAACATACTCTTTTCGTTTTCATACTTGAAAAGGACATCCGGCACTAAGGCCATCCATTCGGCATTACTTACGAGCACTTCTATGTGATCAGCCTATTGTACTCTATGTTGATCAACACTCTACCGTTAAACGTATTTACGTTTAAGTTTTGACAACCTCGCGTGCCCA
This sequence comes from Panax japonicus, assembly GCA_020205505.1. Taxonomy (NCBI): domain Eukaryota; kingdom Viridiplantae; phylum Streptophyta; class Magnoliopsida; order Apiales; family Araliaceae; genus Panax; species Panax japonicus. The sequence continues at coordinate 24,577,869 of CM035107.1, read as the reverse complement.
TCGAATAATCGATGAAAATACTTTTATTTGTTCATAGACAAACTTACCTTTATATCAGCACCAAATACTTGGCATAGGATAGCGTTAACAGTTCTATATTGAAAGACTTGTAAACAAATCATTCCATTCTTCAAGACTAGTCTAGGCGAGTTAAATCAGGCATAAACTCTTTCTTTAAAATCATTCATGCATTTCAGAACATGAATCATAAAAAACTTGGCTAACACGGAGGTTAGACAAATGTTAAAAAAACTTGCCTTCAAGCGTCTTCGAATATAATATTCAATCAATTCTCAATCTTTACAGGATCTACATGATATATTCAAATAGAACACTGTAATTAGTTTACGAACAACTAACTTTATTGTTCTAACCAATTTCTTTCTCTTCTATGTATTACTTGAATTTATTCCATTTAATCATGTTAATTTGACTTACCATGCTTCATTACGGATCGTTAACGTTCTTACATTATTAACCGACATTCGATCATCATTGGTGAAGTATCAACATTGAACATCCTTCGCGGTTTACTTATTACACTCTTGCGTTCTTTGTTTAATTCCTATTAAACCATATCAAATCTTCTAACGTTATCACTTTATAAGTGATTTAAAGTCAGTCTTATTATGTACATTAAGTACATTCATGTCTCACCTTCGGTCTACATTCAAATGGAATACAAACATAACTTGCTCAACTATTCTACACTATCGGCGCTGCGGCGCCAGACTCTAGTATAACTTCGGCGCTGCGGTGCCAATTAACAAGGGACAAGGCCGGATCTGGTGCTGCGGCGCGGCCCTTTATGATGGGTTTGGCGCTGCGGCGCCACCCCTGTGCATCAGTTAGTCTTGACAGTTGGTTTTTCCTAACGAAATTCCTAGCTTCATAACTTATTCGTTTTACATCCGAATTGACTCATTCAAAAGCCCACAACCCACAAATTACATACTCTAGGAGTACATATAAGAATTTTATATTTTTGAATCCATTAACTCGGAATTCATATGTTGGTTCATGTTGAGCGTTCGTTTATCGTTTTCAAGCGTTCAATACTTGTTTTTTTCGTTATAAGTTAGAATTCGACGATTCTTGCGTCCACGACTCTTGAATACCTTATCTCACGTGTTGACATTCAAAACTGAAGTTCCAAGTCACATGGCAACTTTTGACCCTTATTATTATTATTATTATTATTATTATTATTATTATTATTATTATTATAACATACGTTTGGATAAACCTATTAAGTTAAACACAATTAAAATTCCAAATAATTATAATTGTTATTATTAGTGTTATTATTATTATTATTATTATTATTATTATTATGCCCCCAAAATAGGTATACATCACCCAACCCATTCTGAGTCGCCAAATACATGGTACAAAAAATAACTACAACTTTATTATTACAATTATCGTGCAAAATACAACACAACATATGTTGTGAGTTTTGATACAAATATATATCAACTGTGACTCTCATCCCAACATTTGATAGCACGTCACAATATCACCTTACATAAAGGTACAGTTAATAACTGTTTTAGAAATTAAAATATTCAAAAAATACTCAAGGAAACCTTCATACATAGGAGGCCATGCATTTAAGTTATAGTAGATAACATAATACTGGAAAATTATCCTTGGTTGACCCAATAGACCCCAAAGAAAAATGAGAATATTGCTATCATATTCTTTTCAATGGCGAGTCTTCTCTTGACATATAATTGTCTCCATTGTCTCTAATTGAAAATTATATTTCATCCAAACTCCAAGATTATATTGGTAGCGCTCGTAGATATACTCAGCAAGTGGATGTGCACAACCCTGTCTTATGAAAACACGAAGTCGCATGTAATTAGACATCTTGTATGATTGTGGAAAAACACACTTCCAACATTGGGTTCGCCTCACCCTATTTGATTCACCAAATATAAGTACTAAATGATGTATAAAATACAACACACTATTCTAAAGTTCTCAATAAAATTATCTCCATACTGTTTAGAGAGAACCTCCACAGCTAGAGACCACCATTTTATTCCCCTATTACCCCCCCTCCCGCTAGACCCAGCTACACTCTTATTACCTAAAAGGAATTGTGAAGCAAAAAGGTGAGAAAAACTAGCCCAGTAAAGAATATTATGACTAAAGATAATTAAATTATCAATAGCCTTCGTCAGTAATGAATCAGAGATTTAGAACATATGGTAGATGATAAAACTATTCAACCATAGTTGCAGCGGAACGAGCAATCTATTAGAAGAGTCAAATAGACCATAAAGTCTATTATCTTCTCCATGTTAAAAGTCCACCAATAATATTTTATCCCTGTAACATGAATCAACAGTTCTGGTCCACAATCATATGAATAACTCATAATCATAATTGTGGTTCTAAATTCCTCTTCTCATCCAGGACGAAGATAATTTTCATCACTTGTCTTTACCTGAAACATCAAAGATCATGGTTATACCAAATCACAGTTCATGTTCATAATCATACTAATAAATTCATTTTTGCACTACGGGCCAACGATATTCGTCGACAGTTCATCTTTGCACTATTGACCAAAGATATTCAACGACACGTCATCTTTGCACTACATACCAAATATATTCAATAACAGATCATCTTTGCACTACAGGCCAAAAATATTAATATCTCAAAGAAATATATAATCATTTCAGAACAATAATTATAACCATGTTGATCAATTAACATTTGCTCTTAAGCTAAAGATATTCAATTATAAATTTAATGGTCATGATCATCGCAATCAACAATTCATCTTTGCACGACTGGCCAAAGGGAACCCATAGTCATGATCATACCAATAATCTACCCATCTTTACACTCAAGTCAAAGAGAAATTTCATCATCATGATTATAAAAATGTTATATATAATAATAAAAATAATATGATCAACAACTGCATTTAATTTCAAGATTAAGATTCATAAATCAACGATAATTTGGTCAGAAAAAGAAACCATGTTTGTCGTGAATAGTACCCCATAAATAGTAACTCGTGAATAGTAACTCATGAATAGTACTCCGTATTCGTAAATAGTTCCGTATACGTAAATAATGTCATATACGTAAATAATGACATATACATGAATAGTGTCGTATATGTGAATAGTGTCATATACGTGAATAGTAACCACGACACGAAAAGGTAGAAGTTTCACAATAAAATTCATATCAATATTTTGGCATAATGATATTAAAGAAAATAATATCTTTTATGAAAAAAATAGCATCCCTTACTATCCCTTACCTCAAAAGAATAGTACTTCTGGCTGAAATTTCGGATGAAAGGCCAAAGGAAACTTGCACTAAATAGCAACTCTCAAAGTATCTAAATACTCACAAAATAAGCTCGATAATAGAGAGAGAAAATTTGTTTCTAGTGTGATTTTCAATTCTAACTAAGCAACCTATTTATAAGAAAAATACTAGAACGCCATTGTAGAATAAAATTTAATAAATTAATATTTTATTAAAAAATTCTACACCCACCAACTTTTCCCAAATAATCAGCCACCAGAAGTGGGGCCCACCAATTCATCACTTTTCCAAAAAATACAAAAGTGGGGCCCACCCATGTTTTTAATAAAAACATTTATTTTTGTAACTTTAATAATTCATAATAAATAGCCCTTTATCAGAAAAATACTAATTTTATGTTTATTCTATACAAAATTAAATTCTCTACAACTTTGTAAGTTTAAGTTTTTTTAAATTCTAAACGAAAAATGACTGAAATTCATATACGGACGATTTTCAACACCTCTAAAAATTCATAACAAATCATACGTTAATTTTTAACAGTTCAAAATTTGTGGACATATATTCAACTTATATATGTATAACATATCCAAAAATTACAACGATTCAACTGTCGGATTAAAATTATAACCCACGCAATAGAGCTTTAAGAACACTGATTTGATTTTCGGACTATAAGTCCCCCGTACCAGTTTCACTCAAACAGTTACCACGAAAAATCCACACAATATTTGGGTGATTCAAATTTCTACGTTTATCATACTTCCAGGGCTTTCTTTTGATATATGGCTCATCTCCTAACTCATTATACACAAAGAGTTATGAATTTTACAAAATCAAGTAATAAACTAATTTTTCTGCAAATCTCATATATTGTTCTTCTTTTGATTTCTAGATTTCTCTTATTTGATTCATGCCCCGTGAATTTAGTGTGAAAATATCACCATTATTATATTATTATATAACGACATTATACATTTATAATGTAAGATAAAATATCAATTTTCAATAATTAACACTTTTCTAAGAATTCCTCTATTCTGACAAAATACTGATAAAACACCTCAGCATTAATTCATTCATTTATATCCACACAAAATTAATATTTCCCTATCCATTATTTATATCCACATAAAATAAATATTTCCTTATTATATAAATCAATAATTAATTATTCACAAATAATATTACAGAATCACAATTATGACAACCATGTCGTTCCCAGGAAAGAGAGGGCTTTCCGATAAGGATTTCTCCTTATTAGCGTGCAATTAGGTGACCAAACCCCTTTCCTAAATAGAACTTCCTTAGATATTGCCAATAATGCTATCTAACAATATTATTCAAATAATAAGAATTATTGATCTGATAATGGAGATATTGTGCAGTGACAATTATTGAAACAACAATAAGATAAAATATGAACGTATTAATTATTGAATCAATAAAATAAAATATTGAACAGTAATTACTGTAACAATTATTGAGTAGTGCCTTCTTACGTAAGAATCAATAATTCAAAAATATTGAACAATATTGTGTGCTACTGTGCAACAACGCGTATTACTTTACTTTACCCACATGATATTCCAACAGTTTTAACGGTAACAGCTACGCCGTTATTTATAAAAAAAAACTCATACTGGTCGTTTTCTTTATCCGACAGTTATTCTGTTGTGGGGACTACAAATAGTTGCGTCGTCGTACGAATATTCCCCGATAGTAAGAATATTCCACGACCAAACGAATATTTCCCAACAATAATGAGTATTTTATAACCACTTGCTTATTTAAAATATTTACATATATCACCCTTAACTTTAACCTTTTATCAATTTAACTATTTACTGAATAGTAATTATAAGAAAATTTGAATACTTTTATTTCATAAAATTCGGGGTCTTACAATCTCCTCTCCTTATGAAATTTTGTCCCCGATATTTAAATACCTGGTATTTCGAAGAGTTGAGAATACCTTGCTTTCATTTCATATTATATCTTCCCGGTCATCATGATTTCTTCATTGATCATCACCTGTATTTCAGATATCATTCTAGAATACAGCTTCAAAATAAAGGTTAATTTACATACAATAATTTGTCAACTTAAGTAAGAAAATTTAGGTTAGGTAGGACACACATTAGCGAAGGATATAACTCGTCTCTCCCCTCCTAGTTCTATTCTTTGATATCTGTTTGAGACCATATCCCTAAGCTCTAATACCAACTGTGATGCCCCCAAAATAAGTATACATCACCCAACTCATTCTGAGTCGCCAAATACATTGTACAGAAAATAACTACAACTTTATTATTTCAATTGTCGTACAAAATATAACAACACATATGTTGTGAGTTTTGATACAAATATATACCAATTGTGACTCTCATCCCAACATTTGATAGCACGTCACAATATCACCTTACATAAAGGTACAGTTAATAACTGTTTTAGAAATTAAAATATTCAAAAAATACTCAAGGAAACCTTCATACATAGGAGGCCATGCATTTAAGTTATAGTAGATAACATAATACTGGAAAATTATCCTTGGTTGACCCAATAGACCCCAAAGAAAAATGAGAATATTGCTATCATATTCTTTTCAATGGCGAGTCTTCTCTTGACATATAATTGTCTCCATTGTCTCTAATTGAAAATTATATTTCATCCAAACTCCAAGATTATATTGGTAGCGCTCGTAGATATACTCAGCAAGTGGATGTGCACAACCCTGTCTTATGAAAACACGAAGTCGCATGTAATTAGACATCTTGTATGATTGTGGAAAAACACACTTCTAACATTGAGTTCGCCTCACTCTATTTGATTCACCAAATATAAGTACTAAATGATGTATAAAATACAACACACTATTCTAAAGTTCTCAATAAAATTATCTCCATACTGTTTAGAGAGAACCTCCACAGCTAGAGACCACCATTTTATTCCCCTATTACCCCCCCTCCCGCTAGACCCAGCTACACTCTTATTACCTAAAAGGAATTGTGAAGCAAAAAGGTGAGAAAAACTAGCCTAGTAAAGAATATTATGACTAAAGATAATTAAATTATCAATAGCCTTCGTCAGTAATGAATCAGAGATTTAGAACATATGGTAGATGATAAAACTATTCAACCATAGTTGCAGCGGAACGAGCAATCTATTAGAAGAGTCAAATAGACCATAAAGTCTATTATCTTCTCCATGTTAAAAGTCCACCAATAATATTTTATCCCTGTAACATGAATCAACAGTTCTGGTCCACAATCATATGAATAACTCATAATCATAATTGTGGTTCTAAATTCCTCTTCTCATCCAGGACGAAGATAATTTTCATCACTTGTCTTTACCTGAAACATCAAAGATCATGGTTATACCAAATCATAGTTCATGTTCATAATCATACTAATAAATTCATCTTTGCACTACGGGCCAACGATATTCGTCGACAGTTCATCTTTGCACTATTGACCAAAGATATTCAACGACATGTCATCTTTGCACTACATACCAAATATATTCAATAACAGCTCATCTTTGCACTACAGGCCAAAAATATTAATATCTCAAAGAAATATATAATCATTTCAGAACAATAATTATAACCATGTTGATCAATTAACATTTGCTCTTAAGCTAAAGATATTCAATTATAAATTTAATGGTCATGATCATCGCAATCAACAATTCATCTTTGCACGACTGGCCAAAGGGAACCCATAGTCATGATCATACCAATAATCTACCCATCTTTACACTCAAGTCAAAGAGAAATTTCATCATCATGATTATAAAAATGTTATATATAATAATAAAAATAATATGATCAACAACTGCATTTAATTTCAAGAGTAAGATTCATTAATCAACGATAATTTGGTCAGAAAAAGAAACCATGTTTGTCGTGAATAGTACCCCATAAATAGTAACTCGTGAATAGTAACTCATGAATAGTACTCCGTATTCGTAAATAGTTCCGTATACGTAAATAATGTCATATACGTAAATAGTGACATATACATGAATAGTGTCGTATACGTGAATAGTGTCGTATACGTGAATAGTAACCACGACACGAAAAGGTAGAAGTTTCACAATAAAATTCATATCAATATTTTGGCATAATGATATTAAAGAAAATAATATCTTTTACGAAAAAAATAGCATCCCTTACTATCCCTTACCTCAAAAGAATAGTACTTCTGGCTGAAATTTCGGATGAAAGGCCAAAATAAACTTGCACTGAATAGCAACTCTCAAAGTATCTAAATACTCACAAAATAAGCTCGATAATAGAGAGAGAAAATTTGTTTCTAGTGTGATTTTCAATTCTAACTAAGCAACCTATTTATAAGAAAAATACTAGAACGCCATTGTAGAATAAAATTTAATAAAATAATATTTTATTAAAAAATTCTACACCCACCAACTTTTCCCAAATAATCAGCCACCAGAAGTGGGGCCCACCAATTCATCACTTTTCCAAAAAATACAAAAGTGGGGCCCACCCATGTTTTTAATAAAAACATTTATTTTTGTAACTTTAATAATTCATAATAAATAGCCCTTTATCAGAAAAATACTAATTTTATGTTTATTCTATACAAAATTAAATTCTCTACAACTTTGTAAGTTTAAGTTTTTTTAAATTCTAAACGAAAAATGACTGAAATTCATATACGGACGATTTTCAACACCTCTAAAAATTCATAACAAATCATACGTTAATTTTTAACAGTTCAAAATTTGTGGACATATATTCAACTTATATATGTATAACATATCCAAAAATTACAACGATTCAACTGTCGGATTAAAATTATAACCCACGCAATAGAGCTTTAAGAACACTGATTTGATTTTCGGACTATAAGTCCCCCGTACCAGTTTCACTCAAACAGTTACCACGAAAAATCCACACAATATTTGGGTGATTCAAATTTCTACGTTTATCATACTTCCAGGGCTTTCTTTTGATATATGGCTCATCTCCTAACTCATTATACACAAAGAGTTATGAATTTTACAAAATCAAGTAATAAACTAATTTTTCTGCAAATCTCATATATTGTTCTTCTTTTGATTTCTAGATTTCTCTTATTTGATTCATGCCCCGTGAATTTAGTGTGAAAATATCACCATTATTATATTATTATATAACGACATTATACATTTATAATGTAAGATAAAATATCAATTTTCAATAATTAACACTTTTCTAAGAATTCCTCTATTCTGACAAAATACTGATAAAACACCTCAGCATTAATTCATTCATTTATATCCACACAAAATTAATATTTCCCTATCCATTATTTATATCCACATAAAATAAATATTTCCTTATCATATAAATCAATAATTAATTATTTACAAATAATATTACAGAATCACAATTATGACAACCATGTCGTTCCCAGGAAAGAGAGGGCTTTCCGATAAGGATTTCTCCTTATTGGCGTGCAATTAGGTGACCAAACCCCTTTCCTAAACAGAACTTCCTTAGATATTGCCAATAATGCTATCTAACAATATTATTCAAATAATAAGAATTATTGATCTGATAATGGAGATATTGTGCAGTGACAATTATTGAAACAACAATAAGATAAAATATAAACGTATTAATTATTAAATCAATAAAATAAAATATTGAACAGTAATTACTGTAACAATTATTGAGTAGTGCCTTCTTACGTAAGAATCAATAATTCAAAAATATTGAACAATATTGTGTGCTACTGTGCAACAACGCGTATTACTTTACTTTACCCACATGATATTCCAACAGTTTTAACGGTAACAGCTACGCCGTTATTTATAAAAAAAACTCATACTGGTCGTTTTCTTTATCCGACAGTTATTCTGTTGTGGAGACTACAAATGGTTGCGTCGTCGTACGAATATTCCCCGATAGTAAGAATATTCCACGACCAAACGAATATTTCCCAACAATAATGAGTATTTTATAACCACTTGCTTATTTAAAATATTTACATATATCACCCTTAACTTTAACCTTTTATCAATTTAACTATTTACTGAATAGTAATTATAAGAAAATTTGAATACTTTTATTTCATAAAATTCGGGGTCTTACAATCTCCTCTCCTTATGAAATTTTGTCCCCGAAATTTAAATACCTGGTATTTCGAAGAGTTGAGAATACCTTGCTTTCATTTCATATTATATCTTCCCGGTCATCATGATTTCTTCATTGATCATCACCTGTATTTCAGATATTATTCTAGAATACAGCTTCAAAATAAAGGTTAATTTACATACAATAATTTGTCAACTTAAGTAAGAAAATTTAGGTTAGGTAGGACACACATTAGCGAAGGATATTACTCGTCTCTCCCCTCCTAGTTCTATTCCTTGATCTTTGTTTGAGACCATATCCCTAAGCTCTAATACCAACTGTGATGCCCCCAAAATAAGTATACATCACCCAACTCATTCTGAGTCGCCAAATACATTGTACAGAAAATAACTACAACTTTATTATTACAATTGTCGTACAAAATATAACAACACATATGTTGTGAGTTTTGATACAAATATATACCAATTGTGACTCTCATCCCAACATTTGATAGCACGTCATAATAGCACCTTACATAAAGGTACAGTCAATAACTGTTTTAAAAATTAAAATCTTTGGAAAATGCTCAAGAAAACCTTCGTACATGGGAGGCCATGCATTTAAGTTATAATAGATATCATAATACTGGAGAATTATCCTTGGTTGACCAAATAGACCCCAAAGAAAAATGAGAATATTGCTATCATATTCTTTCCAATGGTGAGTCTTCTCTTGACATATAATTATCTTCATTGTCTCTAATTTAGAATTATATTTCATCCAAACTCCAAGATTATATACGTAGCGCTCATAGATATACTCAGTAAGTGGATGTGCACAACCTTGTCTTATGATAACATGAAGTCACATGTCATTAGACATCTTGTATGATAGTGGCAAAACACCCTTCCAACGTTGGGTTCGCCTCACCCTATTTGATTCACCAAATATAACTACTAAATGATGTATAAAATATAACACACTATTGTAAAGTTTTCAATAAAATTATTTCTATACTGTTTAAGGAGAACCTCCACAGCTAGAGACCACTGTTCTATTCCTCTGTTACCCCCCACCCCCACCCCTCCGCTCGACCCATCTACAATCTTATTACCTGAAAGGAATTGTGAAGCAAAAGGGTGAGCACAACTAGCCCAATAAAGAATATCATGACTAAAGATAATTAAATTATCAATAGCCTTTTATCAGTAACGAATCAGATATTTTGAACATATGGTAGATGATAAAACTTTTCAACCATAGTTGCAGCGGAACAGGCAATCCATTAGAAGAGTCAAATAGATCATAAAGTTTATTATCTTCTCCATGTTAAAAGTCCACCAATAATGTTTTATCTGTGACGAACGAGATTTTTATAATTTAATTCTTAATATTTATTGAATTAAATAAATAATTTCGATGATTTAATTATTAGATTAAATAATTAATTGATGCAATTGTGATAGATTAATTTAATGATATGTCTTATATTTATTAATTTAATGTATTTATTATTCAAGTATGTATTTATGTGAGCTTATTGAATTTAAAGAAATATTTAATAAGCCTAATGTTATTTTAATTAATGTAATAATTAATTAGAGATTAATAATTTGATATTATTACATAATGAGAAAATTAATTATATGATTATGTGAATTTATGATAAATTAATATATTTTATTTAATTTAAATTAAATAAATTAATTGATTTATTGTATAATTGGGTGTTACACGATTTAAACTATAGTATAAGAGAATCATTAAATTAAATAGTTATGAAATCTATTCGTGCTAGCTAAACGAGGCCCTAAGGGGAGTTGATAGCAGTTACCCATGATTGGGTTAACTGACCATAATGCGCGTCAGTTTGCTTAGTTATTATATGTATTCTTTTGTCTTCTTATTATTTTCTAAGTCTGGAAAAGCAGAGAAAGAGAGAGTTTGAGAATTTGTCAGAGAGAAATTGTGAGATTTAGAGTAATTGTGAGTGTGTAATCAACGAGTATTTGTGAACGGATCATCTTTAATCATCTCTTCTAATATATACTCTGGGTAATTTCTCAAACCCAATTTCTATTTTACGTATTTAAGATTTCATGAAAATTGCTTTCAAAGCTTTTGTAAAGTCTCTGTAATTGGGAAAGGGTATGATTATGAGTTTATGTATGTGTTAAATGTTACCATATCGTATATATATATATATATATATATATATATATATATATATATATATATATATATATATATATATATATATTATGTAAACCATATCTTCAGTATCATAAAACATGTCGTATATGTTGCTCAAAACTTACAGAGTATGGGTTATGGCCATATAGCCTTATACGTGATTTTAATATGTCAAATATAAATGGTTTTGTAAAATTTCCACTCTTATTTGATTATGCATGTTGATACGAAGAGACCTAAATTTAAAAGAACGGATTCGGTGTCATAACGAATCCGTAGTGTTAATTTTTATAAATTATTTTCAAGAACAATGAAATTTATATATTTTAATTCTGTAATTATGTGTTTTAATGGGTTAAAATCATTCTATAGATGTTAAGTAATGTTTATATACAAATTCTAACATGTGGGTATGATTAAATTCGTGTAGTAATAATTTTATTGGAGTTCTTTGGCCATGTTCTGTAATTTTCGCGAATTGTAGAACTGAAACTGGAGTCTCGCCCCGCGGTGCCGACTTTAGGCCTTGTGACTCGCGTCGCAGCGCCACCGCGCCGCAGTGCCAAACACCGCGCCGCAGCGCCAAAGACTACGCCGTAGCGCCAAGAACAAGTACAACAGTGGCGCCGCAGTGCCACTCTCCAGAATGTTCAGAAATGACTTACTTTTAAATGTTCAAGTCTAGCAATGTAATAGCAACTTAATTTAATAAACATGGAAATATGTTAGAAGTATAATGTGATGTTAAAATAGTTACTTAACATGTAAATAACATAATTGCATATGGATTGAATTATTGAATACATAATTTACTTGTTATTTGTGAAGTGTAAATTATGTGACAATGAATGTGATAAATTGACTAAGTATAGTCATAACCAAAGTTAGACAAAAAGAATAAAGTTGTTGTGATTAGTTACGTTATAACTGACTGGTATTGTGAACGTAAATCATATGTAGGATTTAAATCAAGGAATGAGTTTAATTAACGTGTAATTATGCACGAGGCAAGTTTCCTAACACTACTTGTTATCATTATTCAAGTTTATAAATCAAGTTCATTTGTTATGTTAAAGATTAATTATCTTTTCAAAGTATGATTCTGTTATACAATAATTGTTCTATTGTATACCTATTGAGATTGTTATTCATTTTAAATATCATTCATTATTGAACCTTGTTAGACTAGTGAATCCTTATTGATTCAACTAGTCCATAGTTGATGAACGTTTTAAATTCAGAACCCTTAATGATTTATCCAAACCAAACTTCCTTTGGTGCGGACTCTAATATCAAACTGAGATGAACAACCCTGCAAAGGGATTTACTTATGCGTTAGCGTTAAGATATTGTGCACAGTATGGTACTAAGGGCTGATCCCCCTAAGTACGAGTAGAAAGGTCCATTGTCTTATGACTGTTAAAGGTTTCAAGTACAACCCTTGATAACCTAGGACATAGTTCAAGGTTTTATGACCCTCAGAAATCTTTTGATTCATGTTATTCATTCTTGATTCAAAAGTTGAGCTTTTATTTCATAAATCTTTGATTCCCTCGCATGTTATTATACATTGTTATTTCATTATTTTATTTGTGGGCAATCATGCTCACTCTTGCGTAATAATAACATTGCAGTTAAGAATGGAAGAACTGACGAGCCTTCTACTAATATAGGCAAGGGCAAGGTTAACAAATGTTGAAGACTTGTAGCTTTATATGATGATGTATTTCTGTTTAAACTTAAGTGAATGATGTTGTTAAGACTTATTAATTATTTATATTTCCGTACAGACGTTTAAGGTTAGTTTAACTTGGGATTATATTTATTATTCGAATATTATAACCCCATAAGGGGAGGATTTTATTTCTATCTATTGCATGGTTTGCATTTATTATGGGTAGATAGATAGATGATATTTGTACAGTGAACACCAAATCCCGTGGAATTGAAGTACCCGTATTTGAAGGTGTCACAAGTTTGTATCAGAGCTGTAGGTTATGAACCTTAGGTGGGGGAACAACCTTAGGTAGTAGCCTTATAGGAAGAACATAGTAATGGAAAACTCTTATCGAGTTCTAAGGAATGAATTTTTGTAAGTCATTGAAGATAATAAAAGACTTTATGTGCTTACGTGTTAAATTATGTGCTCATTAGTACGACTTAGTAACTAAAACTCAAAATTTTGTTGTCAGGATGTCGGATGTTGGAGGAACTAGTCGAGCAGGGGAGGAGGAACCCCGAGTACCTACAATACCTACAAAGGAGGAGCCCCGAGACATTCATGTCATTAGGGAACAATTGTTACAGAGGGAGTCATCTACGTTGATCACCGTTGTTGGTCAGGAGCATGAACCTGAAACTGATCCTGAGGAGTAATTTGAAGAGGAAGAGGAAGAAGAGGAGTTTCCACAGCACTCCATTGATGCTGAGATGTACGACACATTATACGACCGTAACATAGAGTTATGAGATGAGGTGCAGGATCTGAATGAGCGGGCTTTTATTCAGCAGATTACTCTAGAGCAAAAGGAGAGGGAGATTTCGACTCTTCACTCACGACTGGGAAATGTAGAATTGGATTTGGTCCATGAGAAGGGTCAAACCGAAGATAAGATTGCAGAGATAGAAAAGTTGAAGAAGGAACTGAAGGAAAGCTCTGAAAGGCTGATTATAGCAGAGGAAGGCTGGGTAAGAGAGTCACGTCGTGCTGATCTTGCGGAAGAGGATGGTCGTGTAAAGAAGGCGAAGCTTGGGGAGACGTACTCTACACTTAATAATTTTCATCACATGTCTTTACCTAAAACATCAAAGATCATGGTTATACCAAATCACAGTTCATGTTTATAATCATAATAATTAATTCATCTTTGCACTACGGGCCAAAGATAGTCGTCAACAATTCATCTTTTCACTATTGGCCAAAGATATTCAACAACAAGTCATCTTTGCACTACAGGCCAAAGATATTCAATAACAGATCATCTTTGCACTACAGGTAAAAGATATTCAACAACAGATCATCTTTGCACTACAAGCCAAAGATATTAATATCTCAAAGAAATATATAATCATTTCAGAACAATAATTATAACCATGTTGATCAATTCACCTTTGCACTTAAGCTAAAGATGTTCAATTATAAATTTAATGGTTATGATCATCTCAGTCAACAATTCATCTTTGCACTACTGGCCAAAGGGAACCCATAGTCAGGATCATACCAATAATTTACCCATCTTTACACTCAAGTCAAAGAGAAATTTCATCACCAGAATTATAAAAATGTTATATATTATAATAAAAATAATATGATCAACAACTGCATTTAATTTCAAGAGTAAGATTCATAAATCAACGATAATTTGATCAGAAAAATAAACAAAGTTTGTCCTGAATAGCCATATTTGCACATAGTACCGTATACGTAAATAATGTCATATACGAAAATAGTGCCATGTACATGAATAGTGACGTATACGTGAATAATGTCGTATACATGAATAGTAACCTCGACACGAAAAGGTAGAAATTTCACAATAAAATTTATATCAATATTTCGTCATAATGATATTGAAGAAAATAATATCATTTACGAAGAAAATAACATCCCTTACTATCCCGTACCTCAAAAGAATAGTACTTCTGGCTGGAATTTCGGATTTTATGCCGAAAGAAACATGCACTGAATAGCAACTCTCAAAGTATCTAAATAATCACAAAATATGTAAGACCCAGAATTTTATGAAATAAAAGTCTTCAATTTTTCTATTCAGTAAATTATTAAATTGTTAAAAGTTTAAAGTTAAGGGTGAGATATGAATTTTTTTTTTCAAAATACGCAAGTGGTTATAAAGTTTTCATTATTGTCGGGGAATATTCGTTTGGTCGTGGAATATTCTTTCTGTCGGCGAATATTCGTACGACGGCGCAGCTATTTGTGGGCCGCATAACAGATCACTGTCGGAAGAAAAAAATGAAAAAATTGAATAACGACGTAGTTGTTACCGTTAACATTGTTGGAATACCCGGTGGTTAAAATACAGTAATACGCGTTGTTGCACAGTAGCACACGGTATTGCACAGTATTGTAGAATTATTGATCCTTAAGTAAGAAGGCACTACTCAATATTTGTCACAGTAGTTACTGTTCAATATTTTATTTTATTGATTCAATAATTGCTGCGTTGATATTTTATATTATTGTTGTTCAATAATTGTCACTGCACAGTATCTCCATTATCAGATCAATAATTCATATTATTTGAATAATATTATTAGATAGCATTATTGACAATGTCTAGAAAGTTCTGTCGAGGAGAGGTTTGTTTCCTAATTGCGCGTCAGTAAGGAGAAATCCTTATCGGAAAACCCCTCTTTCCTAGGAACGACTTGGTTGTCATAATTGTGATTCTGTAATATTATTTATGAATAATTAATTATTGATTTATATGATAAAGAAATATTTATTTGATGTGGATATAAATGATGGGTTTATTTATGTGGTTATAAATGAAGGAATTAATGTTGGGGTGTTTTATCAGTATTTTGTCGGATTGGAGGTATTAAAAGTTCAAATTAGTGTTCTTACAACTTTATTGTGTGAGTTATAATTTTTAATCCGACCGTTGGATCGTTGTGATTTTTGGATATGTTATACATATATAAGTTGAGTATATATCCACAATTTTTGAACCGTTAAAAATGAACGTATAATTTGTTATGAATTTTAAGAGGTTACTGATTCGAAAATTAGGTTTATAAATAATTTTGGTGGAAAATTCTAGAATTGAGTGGGCCCCACTTGTGGTTGGTGAAAAAATGTGCTGAATTTTATTTCAAATGTGGTGAGTGGAAATAGTAACAGGTAAAACCATCAGGTAGCAGGTCAAGTCTGCTTCGACGTGCTAACATTTTCCTATAAATAGAGGGTTAAGTTAGAATTGAAAATCACACCAGAAATAAGTTTTCTCTCTTTCTCACTCTAGATTATTGAGTGTATTTTGTGAGTATTTAGATACTTTGTGAGTTTGTGTTCATCGGTGCAAGTTTCCTTCAGCGTCATATCTCATATCCAGTCAAAAGTGCTGGTCTTTTGAGGTACCGGATAGTAAGGGATATTAA
This sequence comes from Panax japonicus, assembly GCA_020205505.1. Taxonomy (NCBI): domain Eukaryota; kingdom Viridiplantae; phylum Streptophyta; class Magnoliopsida; order Apiales; family Araliaceae; genus Panax; species Panax japonicus. The sequence continues at coordinate 24,561,161 of CM035107.1, read as the reverse complement.
GGGATGCTATATTCTTCACAATGATGTTATTCTTTTAATATCATTATGCTGAAATATTGGTATGAATTTTATTGTGGAATTTTTACCTTTTTGAGTCAGGATTACTATTCACGTATACGGCACTATTCACGTATACGGCACTATTCATGTATATGGCACTATTTATGTATATGACATTATTTACGTATACAGTACTATGTACGAATACGGAGTATTATTAACGAGTTACTATTCACGAGTTACTATTCACGAGTTACTATTCACGGGTACTATTCACGACAAAAATTGGTTTCTTTTTATGACCAAATTATCGTTGATTTATGACTGTTGCTCTTGAAAATAAATGCAGTTGTTGATCATGTTGTTTTCATTATCATATATAACATTTTTATAACCCTGATGTTGAATTTCTCTTTCACTTGAGTGTAAAGATGGGAAAATTATTGGTATGATCGTGACTAAGGAATATCTTTGGCCTGTAGTGCAAAGATGAATTTTTAACTTGTATAATTATAACCATTGAATTTATAATTGAATATCTTTAGCTTAAATGTAAAGATGAATTGATTAACATGGTTATAATTATTGTTTATATAAATTCTGAAATGATTATATATTTCTTTGAGATATGAATATATTTGGCATGTAGTGCAAATATGAACTGTTGAGGATTATCTTTGGCATGTAGTGCAAAGATGAATTGTTGATGAATATATTTGACCCGTAGTGCATAGATGACATGTTGTTGAATATCTTTGGCCAGTAATGCAAAGATGAACTATTAAAAAATATCTTTGGCCTGTAATGCAAAGATTAATTTATTAGTATGATTATGAACAGGAACTGTGATTTGGTATAACCATGATCTTTGATGTTTCAGGTAAAGACAGGTGATGAAAATTATCTTCGTCCTGGATGCGAAGAGGAATTTAGAATTACAATTATGATTATGAGTTATTCATATAATTGTGGAAAGGAACTGTTGATTGATGTTATAGGGATAAAACATTATTTGTTGACTTTTAACATGGAAAAGATAATAGACTTTATATTCTATTTGACTCTTCTAATGGATTGCTCGTTCCACTGCAACTATGGTTGAAAAGTTTTATCATCTACCATATGTTCTAAATCTCTGATTTATTACTGATTAAGGCTATTTATAATTTAATTGTCTTTAGTCATGATATTTTTTACTGGGCTAGTTGTGCTCACCCTTTTGCTTCACAATTCCCTTTCAAGTAATAAGAGTGTAGCTGGGTCGATCGAGGGCAACGGGGAAATAAAACGGTGGTCTCTAGCTGTGGAGGTTCTCCCTAAGCAGTATAGAAAGGTGTTGTATATATTATTTATTATTTATATTTGGTGAATCAAATAGGGTGAGGCGAACCAAACATTGGAAGGGTCTTTTGGCACTATCATACAAGATGTCTAATGATATACAACCTCGTGTCATCATAAGACAGGGTTGTGCTCATCCACTTGCTGAGTATATCTACGAGCACTACCTATATAATCTTGGTGTTTGTTTGAAGTATAATTCTCAATTAGAGACAGTGGAGATAATGATATGTCAAGAGAAGACTTACCATTAGGAAGAATATGATAGTAGTCTTCTTGTTTTTCATTGGCGTCTATTGGGTCAACCAAGGATAATTCTGTGGCCATATGATATCTATCATAACCTAGAAGCATGGCTTACCATGTACAAAGGTTTCCTTGAGCACTTTCCAAAGATTCTAATTTCTAAAAGAGTTTTTGACTATACCTTTATGTAAGGTATCACTGTGAGGCGTTGTCCACGGTTGGGACATGTGTCACATTTGGTATATATTTGTATCCAAACTCACAGCATATGTGTTGTTGTATTTTGCACGACAATTGTTATAATAAAGTTGTAGTTATTTTCTGTACCATGTAATTGGCGACTCAGAATAGGTTAGATGGAATGGACCTATTTTGGGGGCGTCACATTTGGTATCAGAGCTTAGGGATATGATCTCTGGCGGAGATCGGGGAATAGAACTAGGAGGGGAGAGATGAGTAAATCCTACGCTAGTGTATCCTACCTAAGCTTAATTGTTGGTCAGTCATAATATCATAATATTATGTGATATGTTAATTTGTTCAATTAACCCTTGTTTTGAAGCTGTATTCTAGAATGATATCTTAAATACAGGAGATGAGCAACGGAGAAATCATGATGACAGGGAATATAGAATCTGAAATAAAAGCAATGTATTCTCAACTCTTTGAAATACCAGGTACGTAAATTTTGGGGACGAAATTTCATAAAGATGGGAGATTGTATGAACCCGAATTTTATGAAATAAAAGTACTCAATTTTTCTATTCAGTAAATGATTAAATTGTTAAAAGTTTAAAGTTAAGGGTGAGATATAATTTTTTTTTTTCAAAATATGCAAGTGGTTATAAAGTATTCATTATTGTCGGGGAATATTCGTTTGGTCGTGGAATATTCTTTCTGTCGGGGAATATTCGTACGACGGCGCAACTATTTGTCGGTCCCATAACGGATAACTGTCGGAAGAAGAAAACGATAAAATTGAATAACGGCGTAGTTGTTACCGTTAACAATGTTGGAATACTCGGTGGTTAAAATACAGTAATACGCGTGGTTGCACAGTAGCACACGGTGTTGCATAGTATTGTTGAATTATCGATCCTTATGTAAGAAGGCACTACTCAATAATTGGCACAGTAGTTACTGTTCAATATTTTATTTTATTTATTCAATAATTGCTGCGTTGATATTTTATATTATTGTTGTTCAATAATTGTCACTGCACAGTATCTCCATTATCAGATCAATAATTCATATTATTTGAATAATATTATTAGATAGCATTATTGACAATGTCAAGAAAGTTCTTTCAAGGAGAGGTTTGGTCACCTAATTGCGCGCCAGTAAGGAGAAATCCTTATCAGAAAGCCCCCTCTTTCCTAGGAACGACCTGTTTGTCATATTTGTGATTCTGTAATATTATTTATAAATAATTAATTATTGATTTATATGATAAGGAAATATTTATTTGATGTGGATATAAATGATGGGTTTATTTATGTGGTTATAAATGAAAGAATTAATGTTGAGGTATTTTATCAGTATTTTATCGGACTGGAGCTATTAAAAGATCAAATCAGTGTTCTTACAGCTTTATTGTGCGAGTTATTATTTTTAATCTGACTGTTAGATCGTTGTGATTTTTGGATATGTTATACATATATAAGTTGAGTATATATCCACAAATTTTGAACCATTAAAAATGAACGTATAATTTGTTATGAATTTTAAGAAGTGACTGATTCGAAAATTAGGTTTATAAATGATTTTGGTGAAAAATTCTAGAATTGATTGGGCCTCACTTGTAGTTGGTGAAGAAATATGCTGAATTTTATTTCAAATATGGTGGGTGACAATAGTAGCAGGTAAAGCCATCAGGTAGCTGGTCAAGTCTGCTTCGGCGTGCTAACATTTTCCTATAAATAGAGGGTTAAGTTAGAATTGAAAATCACACCAGAAACAAGTTTTATCTCTTTCTCTCTCTAGATTATTGAGTGTATTTTGTAAGTATTTAGATACTTTGTGAGTTTCTGTTCATCAGTGCAAGTTTCCTTCAGCGTCTTATCCGATATCCAACCAAAAGTGCTGCTCTTTTGAGGTAAGGGATAGTAAGGGATATTAAGGGATGATATATTCTTCATAATGATGTTATTCTTTCAATCTCATTATACTGAAATATTGGTATGGATTTTATTGTGGAATTTTTACCTTTTTGAGTCGAGATTACTATTCATGTATACGGCACAATTCATGTATATGGCACTATTTATGTATATGACATTATTTACGTATACGGTACTGTGTACGAATACAGAGTACTATTCACGAGTTACTATTCATGAGTTACTATTCATGAGTTACTATTCACGAGTTACTATTCATGAGTTACTATTCACGAGTTACTATTCATGAGTTACTATTCACGGGTACTATTCACGACAAAAATTGGTTTCTTTTTTTGACCAATTATCGTTGATTTATGATTGTTGCTCTTGAAAATAATTGCAGTTGTTGATCATGTTGTTTTTATTATCATATATAACATTTTTATATCCCTGATGTTGAATTTCTCTTTCACTTGAGTGTAAAGATGGGTAAATTATTGGTATGATCGTGACTGAGGAATATCTTTGGCCTGTAGTGCAAATATGAATTGATAACTGGTATGATCATGACAATTGAATTTATAATTGAATATCTTTAGCTTAAGTGTAAAGATGAATTGATTAACATGGTTATAATTATTGTTTATATAAATTCTGAAATGATTATATATTTCTTTGAGATATGAATATATTTGGCCCGTAGTGCAAATATGAACTGTTGAGTAATATCTTTGGCCTGTAGTGCAAAGATGAATTGTTGATAAATATCTTTGACCCGTAGTGCAAAGATGACATATTGTTGAATATCTTTGGCCAGTAATGCAAAGATGAACTGTTGACAAATATCTTTGGCCCATAATTTAAAGATAAATTTATTAGTATGATTATGAACAGGAACTGTGATTTGGTATAACAATGATATTTGATGTTTCAGGTACAGAAAGGTGATGAAAATTATCATCGTCTTGGACGCGAAGAGGTATTTAGAAATACAATTATGATTATGAGTTATTCATATAATTGTGCAAAGGAACTGTTGATTGATGTTACAGGGATAAAAAATTGTTGGTGGACTTTTAACATAGAGAAGATAATAGACTTTATAGTCTATTTGACTCTTCTAATGGATTGCTCGTTCCGCTGCAACTATGGTTGAAAAGTTTTATCATCTACAATATGTTCTAAATATCTGATTTATTACTGATGAAGGCTATTGATAATTTAATTATCTTTAGTCATGATATTCTTTACTGGGCTAGTTGTGCTCACTCTTTTGCTTCACAATTCCTTTTCAGGTAATAAGAGTGTAGCTGGGTTGAGCGAGGGTAACGGGGAAATAGAACGGTGGTCTCTAACTGTGGAGATTCTCCCTAAGTACTATAGAAAGGTGTTGTATACATTATTTAGTAGTTTTATTTGGTGAATCAAATAGGGTGAGGCGAACCCAACGTCAGAAGTGTGTTTTGCCACTATCATACAAGATGTCTAATGACATACAACATCGTGTCATTATAAGATAGGGTTGTGCTCATCCACTTGTTGAGTATATCTACGAGCACTACCTATATAATCTTGGTATTTGTTTGAAGTATAATTCTCAATTAGAGATAGTGGAGATAATCATATGTCAAGAGAAGATTTACCATTGGGAAGAATATGATAGTAATCTTCTCATTTTTCTTTGGGGTCTGTTGGGTCAACCAAGGATAATTCTGTGGCCATATGATATCTATCATAACCTAGAAGCATGGCCTCCCATGTACGAAGGTTTCCTTGAGCACTTTCCAAAGACTCTAATTTCTAAAACATTTTTTGACTATACCTTTATGTAAGGTATCACTATGAAGCGTTGTCCGTGGTTGGGACACGTGTCACAGTTGGTATATATTTGTATCCAAAATCACATCATATGTGTTGTGGTATTTTGCACAACAATTATTGTAATAAAGTTGTAGTTGTTTTCTGTACCATATAATTGACGACTCAGAATAGGTTGGATGGAATGGACCTATTTTGGGAACGTCACAAAATACGCTCGATAATATAGAGAGAGAGAAAAAAAAAACGTGTTTATGGTATGATTTTCAATTCTAACTAAGCAACCTATTTTATAGGAAAATGCTAGAACGTCATTGTAGACCAAAATTTAATAAATTAATATTTTATTAAAAAAAATTACACCCACCATCTTTGGCCAAATAATCAGCCACCATAAGTGGGGCCCACCAATTCAGTACTTTTCCAAAAAATACAAAAGTGGGGCCCACCCATGTTTTTAATAAAAACATTTATTTTCGCAACTTCAATAATTTATAATAAATTGCCCTTTTATCAGAAAAATACAAATTTTAAGTTCATGTTATATGAAATTAAATTCTCTAGAACTTCATAAGTTTAATTTTTTCCAAATTCCAAACGAAAAATGACCGAAATCCATATACGGACGATTTTCAACGCCTCATAAAATTCATAAAAAATCATACGTTAATTTTTAACGGTTCAAAATTTGTAGACATATACTCATCTTATATATGTATAACATATCCAAAAATCACAATGATTCAACGGTCGAATTAAAATTATAACACATGCAATAGAGCTTTAAGAACATTGATTTGATATTCGGACTATAAGTCCCTCGTACCAGTTTCACTCAAACAGTCACCACAAAAAATCCACAAAGAATATTTGGGTGATTCAAATTTCTGCGTTTAGCTTACTTCCAGGGTTTTCTTTTGATATATGGCTCATCTTCTAACTCATTATACACAAAGAGTTATGAATTTTACAAAATCAAGTAATAAACTAATTTTTTTGAAAATGCCATATTTTATTTTTCTTTTGATTTCTAGATTTCTCTCACTTAATTAATGCACCATGAATTTAGTGTGAAAATATCACCATTATTATATAACCACATTATACATTTATAATGTAAGATAAAATATCAATTTTTAACAATTGACACTTTTCTAAGAATTCCTCCATTCCGACAAAATAATGATAAAACACTTAGTATTAATTCATTCATTTATATCCACACAAAATAAATATTTCTCTATCCATCATTTATATCCACATAAAATAAATATTTCCTTATCATATAAATCAATAATTAATTATTCACAAAAAATATTACAGAATCACAATTATGACAACCAGGTCGTTCTCAGGAAAGAGGGGGCTTTCCGATAAAGATTTCTCTTTATTGGCGCGCAATTAGGTGACCAAACCCCTTTCCTAGATAGAATTTCCTTAGACATTGCCAATAATGCTATCAAATAATATTATTCAAATAATATGGATTATTGATATGATAATGGAGACACTATGCAGTGACAATTATTGAAACAACAATAATATAAAATATCAACGTAGCAATTATTGAATCAATAAAATAAAATATTGAATAGTAATTAGTGTAACAATTATTGAGTAGTGCCTTCTTACGTAACAATCAATAATTCAAAAATATTGTGCAATACCGTGTGCTACTGTGCAACAGCGCGTATTACTTTACTTTACCCACCGGGTATTCTAACAGTTTTAACGGTAACAACTACGCCGTTACTTATAAAAAAAACTCATACATGTCATTTTCTTCATCCAACAGTTATTCTGTTATGGGACCCACAAATGGCTGCGCCGTCGTACGAATATTTCCCGACAGCAAGAATATTCCACGACCAAACGAATATTCCCGAACAACAATGAGCATTTTATAACCACTTGCTTATTTAAAAAATTTACATATATCACCCATAAATTTAACCTTTTATCAATTTAACCATTTACTGAAGGGAATTGTTAAACCCACAACATATTTTGTTATTTTCACAATAAAAGTGTCGATGTAGATGTATAGCGACGGTGAAAACCGCTGCTATATGATCTATAACCATACTTTTGTTGTGGAAATAATATTTTTTATTGTGTATTTAACAATTCCCTTTATTGAATAATAATTATAAGAAAAATTGAATACTTTTATTTCATAAAATTCGGGTTCTTACAATTATTATTATTATTATTATCACGCAATTAGTTATGTATATTTATGTATGTACGTAACAAATCTAAGGAAAGGGGATCTGTTTTAATTTGGGGGAAATAATTTGTTCAGTTATAAATACTAATCCTTTCAAAATAATAGCAACTAGGCCCATGTGCTCGGGTGGTCATTGGATCAATAATCCAAACTAGAGGTCTTGGGTTCGAAAATGTGCATCAACATTTTTTCGGAGATAAAGTTCAATATTCGCCACGTCAACCCGTCCACTATGATATGTACGTATGTGTATACAGTGAAATGTTTCACTCCGTCCGTCTCAAAATAAATGCCCAATTTTATTTTTTTTAAAGTTATAATTTTTGAAATTAAAATTGAGGACATATATATATATATATATATATATATATATATATATATATATATTGTGACGCCTCCAAAATAGGTATACATCCCCTATTCTGAGTCGCCAGATACATGGTACAAAATACAAATACAAACTTAAATATACAATATTAACTGTGAGTTTTAATACAAATATTATTTTCTAGACAGTATTCAAACTCAAAATAAGTCCTCAATACATTTATTATCACACTATTTCACAGAATAATGAGGACTACTAAAGCAACCATCTGGACCGTCAATCCATTCTCATTATTATCACACTATTCTCATTTCTTGAAGTGAACATTGAAAGAATGGGTGAGCTCAACTAGCCCAGTAAGAAATATTATGACTAAGATAATGCAAAATAATTTATCGTTAGCCTTCAACAGTATTAAACTGATAAAATATAACAAACATCATGTTTAACTACAGTGGAACAAGCAATCCATTAGAAGAGTCAAGTAGAGAATAAAATCTACTGTCTTCTATGATTTAAAATGTTTTTCATCACTTTTATTGCTGAGACTCAGCTTAATAAATAATCAACATCATTAAATCATCCATTCACTACATGCCAATGGTATTCTTTAGTATCACGACCACGAATCATCCATGCACTACGAGCCAAAGATAATTGTGTTTTCATCAACGGTTCTGATCATGCCATAAAACAATTCATCTTTGCACCCTTGGCCAAAGAGAATCCATAGCCATAATCATACCAAAAATTGTCCATCAATGTATTACGGGCCAATGAGGACTTTTTCCACATCATTTGTAACATTACGGTCATAATCATACCAAGTCCATCTATGCGCTACAGACAACAGATGAATTTCAACTTAATATAAGAATGAGGATGATGACAATTCAATAAAACAAGTTCAAGAATAAATTTTAAAGATTTATAAGTTAATTTATCCTGAACTTAATAACGTCCAAATTGTCAACATGATACTGTTTTGTGGAGTAAAATTCAGGAATGCTTAGAAGAATATTTCTATGAAAAGATACTGGATGAAGCGCAAATATCAAGGATATTCAACTAATTTCATGGAGTATAAAAGCTAAAACTTTAACCAACTGAGTATAATAGAATATATGAAACTGCAAATGGATTTTCGCCCGCCATGCGGTGATCCACGTAGACAGATCATTTCAACAGAATAATAAAGAATAGAATAACAGAAGACTTCACCAAGCATGTGATAGACCGCACATGAAGGTTATTCTAACATAATAATAAATAACAGAACCAGGTCATGCGTAATGCACAGACAAGATATTCCAACAAAATAATAAAGAATGAAACCAGGTCATGCGAAATTCGTACAGACAAGATATTCCAATAGAATAATAAATAATGGAACCAGGTCATGCATAATCTGCACAGACATGATGTTCCAACAGAATAATACAGAATGGAATAACAACAGAATTCACCAGGCATGCGATAGACAGCACATATAGGTTATTCCAACAGAATAATAAAGAATGGAATAACAGAAGAATTTTTACCATGTATGTGGTACTTCGTATAGACAGGTTATTCCAACATAATAATAAAGAATGGAATAACAACCATTACGAGTATTGAAAGAAAATAACTCTATTCATGAATACAAAGGAATAATACCCCTTACTAGTACAACACATAATATCCCTTACTAGTACAACAAATAATATCCCTTACCTTAGAAAAACGGAATACTGGAGTAGTGAAGTAGCATAATACTTTTCTTCTTTCTTTCTATAGTTTCTCTCTCTAGAGTTTCACTGACTTCGTAAGAAATAATGAAGGAATGAGCTTCTTTTTATAGGAGAATGGACTGAATAGTAACTAATTCATGAACGGTCCAGATTGATTTACTTTTAAACGGACGGTCCATATTAATTCACTATTAAAACTTAAAGCAACGGTCCATACTGATTTACTATTAAAAGTTTAAACCAGCGATCCATATTGATTCACTATTATAACTTTCTACCAGCGGTCTATATTGATTTACTATTATTACTTCAACCAATGGTCTTAAAATTATCACATCTTCTCATGGAATAATATTGTACCCAAAAATGATTTGGACCGAAAAGAATATATTTTCCGGGTGAATAGTACCCCGTGAATAATAATTCGAGAATAGTATCCCGTGAATAGTACCTCGACACAAAAAGTGTCCCAAATACCCGAGTGAATAGTAACTCGTGAATAGTACTCTGACACAAAGAGTGCCCCGAATACCCGATTGGTCAATATAACCTCCAGACATCAATTATTATCGAAATAAATATGGATTTCTACTAACACTAATAATTCCCACACAATGGAACTATCAATTTCATCTTTAATCAATACACACTTATTCATCATTAATATTATAATTCACAATATTTAACAACCAGGACGTTCCCATGAAAGAGGGGGCTTTCCGATAAGGATTTCTCCTTATTGGCGCGCAATTAGGTGACCAAACCTCTCCTTGACAGAACTTCTAGACATTGTCAATATTGCAAATAATAATATGAATAACTTTGCCGTCTCAATTATTGATTTAATAATATAACATATTATACAAATGATACTGTGACAATAATTGAATCAATAATATGAGAGATATAATGCAGCAATTACTATAGCAATAATTGAGTATAACCGAGTGACTTCTTACGTAAGCATCAATAATCAATACTGTGAGCTACTATGCAACCACACGTATTACTGTACTTTTATACCGGGTAGTTCAACTATTTTAACGGTAACACATTCGCCATTATTTTTATAAAAAAGATAATTATGTCGTTTTCTTACTACGACAATACTTCCGTTATGGGGTCCACCAATGATTGTGCCGCCGTACGGATATTTCCCGACAAAAATAATATTCTCCGACCAAACGAATATTTTATAACAACTTGCATACTTTGCAAAATTTTTATATATCACCCTTAACTTTAATCCTTTTATCAATTTAACCATTTACTAAATAACATAATAATTTATAAGAAAATTAAATACTTTTATTTCATAAAATTCAGGGTCTCACAATCTCCCCTCTTTATGAAATTTTTCCCTCAAAATTGACGTACGTACCTGGTATGCCGAAGAGGTGAGGATACCTTGACTTCATTTCATATTCTAACTCTTGAGGTATAACCTTTGAGTGTTGAATACGATCCTTCTTATCCAATATTTTAACACGTAGCTCCTCATATGTTAAATCTTCTACTATCTCGTCTAGTTCTAATTTAATAACGTGGTTCGGGTCATCCACATATTTACGTAACATCGATACGTGAAAAAAAAATGTTATGAACACGCGACATACTTGGTGGTAAAACGAGTTTATAGGCCACAGTTCCTACTCGATCAAGGATTTCAAATGGGCCAATAAAATTGAGGGTTGAGATTTCTTCTCTTCATCGATTCTTGCTTCTAGAATAACACCCTCTTGAACCTTCTTCTTCACATTCATCAGCTCTGAGTATGTAGCTTGAGCAGCTTTAACTTTATTAATTAAAGTCTATTCTAATCATATATTCGTTATCTTCACGTGGATCCCTAGAGTTTTTAACTCTATCTCCATCATTTCTAAGTTATACGAAATGGGTTTTTGTGTTAACAACATCGCACTCGTAAACGCATATGATCTTCTATTTAAAGTGTCAGCTACCACGTTCACTCTTCCATAATGATATTGAATGGTACGATCATAATCTTCAACAGCTCGAGCCAACATCTTTGGCACATTATACGATCGTTTTAGGTAAAGAAATATTTGAGGATTTTAGAAATGGGTTTTGTACTGGGATTAATACAAAATTCGATTCCACGTTCTAGGGGTAGGCTAAGAAGTCTTCAAGAATACGTCAGGAAATTTATTAACAATAGAAATATCATTCAAAACCGTGACTCTCATCCAAGGCTTGGATAACACATGTAATGAAGGTTTCTCCTAACATAGTTTCAACCGATAAGTCAAAGTCTAACTTCTCTAGAGTCAAATTTAAACGTTGGGCGCAAGCAAGAGAGATAAAAGAATAGGTAGAACAGGTATCGAATAAGGTATAGATTTCACAAAAGCTTATGATTAACTTACCTGTGCTAACTTCATTTGGGTCACTAGCTTTTTGAGAAGTCACAAAAAATGCTCTTCCTGAAACCACCGACTTTGTTTTGTCCATATCTGCCTTTGGTGCCACCGTCCCAGCTGGACTTGACTTTGGTGCACGACAAAATCGGGCTAAGTGACCTTCTTTTCCACAATTATAACATGCTTTGGACTGCATCACGTAGTTTGGACTGATATGTCCCTCCCCTCTGCATTTGAAGCATACAATTGGTGGTCGTTCTCCTTCCTTGAAAATGGGTGTTGGTGTTGCTGTCTTTACATCGTTGTTGAACCTTCTCTTCTTAAAATTTCCACTCCTATTATCTTGGACATGATTACCACCGAAGTGGTTACCATTCTTGGCATGATAATTTCTCCCACGATGGTTATCATTGTTCCGATGGCCGTTTCCACTGGTAGTATTATTATCGTGTTGTTAGTCGTTGCCTTTTGGTTGTGTTGACTCATTATCGCGCTCCAATAACTGAGCCATATTCACAACATCTGAATACAAACAAATTTTATGAGAAATGAGGTATTGACGTATATCAGGTTTCAAACCTCTTAGAAACATTTGCGTCATTCGCTCCTCATTATCAACCAAATGGGAAGCAAACCGGAATAACTCCGCAAATTTAGCCTCGTATTACGACATGGTCATATTGTTTTGCTCCAACTTGATAAACTCTACCTCCTTCATGTGACGAATACTTTGGGGAAAGTACTTATCATTGAACAGCTCTTGGAACTTCTTCCAAGACATCTTGAGTGCGTCAGGCTTGGTATGTTTTATAGATTCCCATCAATAATCTGCATTTCACGCAACATAAAGGTGGCAAAAGGGAACCTTTTGCTCCTCGTAGAATCCCAAGACATCAAATATCTTGGTGATCTGCTTTAACCACATCTCCGCCTTAAGTGGTTCTGGCTTTCCCAAAAAATTTGTGGTCCCAGCTCCTTGAAATGTTTAGCGGTAACCGTCCGAGAGTTTCCTGTGTTTCCACCTACATTTTGGACAGGAGCCTCTCTCGCCTGATGTTGCATGAATTTCATAAAGCCTCTGAACATTCCATCGTTCATCATTTGGTCAGTGTTGTTATTTTTATGAGGATTATTGTCTTCATGTTGCACATTATCCAGGGTATTGATCGTTGGTGACTCAACGGTCTCATGTGCTTCATTGCTGATCTCAACATTTTCAGATGTCATTTTCAAACACTGTCACAAAATAAGAGTTAATTAACTTATCACATATTATCCTTATACTCTGACCGACCAATTAAATACCAAATAAACTTAGGTAGGTCATACTAGAGAAGAATTTCCCCGTCTATCCCCTCCTAGTTCTTGTCTCACATCTCAGCCAGAGATCATATCCCTAAGCTTTGATACCAACTGTGACGCCCCCAAAATAGGTATACATCACCTATTCTGAGTCTCCAGATACATGGTACAGAATAAAAATATAAACTTAAATATACAACATGAGCTGTGAGTTTTAATACAAATATTGTCTTCTAGAAAGTATCTAAACTCAAAATAAGTCCTCAATATATTTATTATCACATTATTTCACAGAATAGTGAGGACTACTAATGCAACTATCTGGACCAACAATCCATCCCCCAACTAGTCTCAGCTATATTCTCATTTCCTGATGAGCACATTTAAAGAAAGGGTGACCTCAACTAGCCCAGTAAGAAATATTATGACTAAGATAATATAGAATAATTTATTGTTAGCCTTCAATAGTGTTAAACTGATAAAATATAACAAACATCAAGTTTAACTACATCGGAACAAGTAATCCATTAGAAGAGTCAAATAGAGAATAAAATCTACTATCTTCTATGATTTAAAAGGTTTTTCATCACTTTTATCGCTGAGACTCGGCTGAATAAATAATCCACATCATTAAATCATCCCTGCACTACAGGCCAAAGATATTCTTTAGTATCACGACCACGAATCATCCATGCACTACGGGCCAAAGATAATCGTGTTTTCATCAACGATTCTGATCATGCCATAAAAAAATTCATCTTTGCACCCTTGGCCAAAGAGAATCAATAGCCATAATCATACCAAAAATGTAAGACCCCAACTTTTATGAATAAAAATGAATTTTCTATAAATATCATTTTTGAATATTATGGAATGAATTTGATATGATGTTATAGTTGTGGGTAATATTTATAAATTTTGCAAAGTACGCAAGTTGTTATATAATATTCGATTGGTCGGGGAATATTCGTTTTAGTAGGGAATATTCGTACAACGGCACAATCATTGGTGGACCCCACAATGGAATTATTGTCGGATTGAGAAAACGACAAAAATACTTTATCAAAATAACGATGGAAGTTTTACCGTTAACTGTTGAAACACCCGATGTTAAAAGTACAATAATATGCGTGGTTGCATAGTAGCACACGGTATTGATTATTGATGCTTATGTGAGAATTCACTCAGTTTTGTTCAATTATTGCTACTGTAATTGCTGCATAGTATCTCATGTTATTTGATTCAATTATTGTCAATATTTTATATATTATTAAATAAATAATTGAGATGACAAAGTTATTAATATTATTATTTATAATATTAATGATATCTAGAAGTTCTGTCAAGGAGAGGTTTGTTCACCTAATTGAGCGCCAATAAGAATAAATCTTATTAGAAAGCCCTCACTTTCCTGGGAACGACTTGGTCAATTAATATTGTAAATTATAATAATGATGATAAATTTTATTTTATTAGTATTATTAATGTAATAAAACAGAAAATCTTTTTATATAAAACAAAATACTTTTATAAAGTTATCTATTTTATTAGACTATAAATAGAATATATTATATTTTATTATGCATAGTGTTGCATAGTGCATGCATAGTGTTTTGCATAGTAAAATCATTTTATATAAAACAGAATACTTTTATAAAGTTATTTATTTTATTAGATTTTAAATAATATATATATATAATATATTATATTTTATTGCATAGTATCCTTTCAATTCTCCTATAAATAGGATACTTAGTTAGAATTGAAATCACACCAGAAATTCAGAGAATTCTTCTTCTATAATCTTGAGCGTATTTCTTTAGTGTTTTCAGAAGCTTTGAGCGTAGAAAAACAGTATAAGTTTTCTTCAGAAATATCCTCGCCCTAACAGTCGGAATACTCTTCTTTTACGGTAAGGGATAATATTTATTTCGTCTTCATGAAGAGAACTTCTGTTATTCCATTCTTTATCATTATATTGGAATAACCTGTCTATGCGAAGTACCGCATACATGGTGAAATTCTTCTGTTATTCCATTCTTTATTATTCTATTTGAACATCCTGTCTGTGCATTTACGCATGACCTGATTCCGTTCTTTATTATTCTGTTGGAACATCCTGTCTGTGCGGTTTACGCATGACCTGGTTCCGTTCTTTATTATTCTGTTAGAACATCCTGTCTGTACGAATTATGCATGACCTGGTTCCATTCTTTATTATTCTGTTGGAATAACCTGTCTGTGCGGTCTATCGCATGCATGGTGATTTCTTCTGTTATTCTATTATTTATTATTCTGTTGAAATAACCTGTCTATGTGGATTATCACATGCATGGTGAATGATCCTTTGTACTCATTCCTTATTAAAATTGTGAAAATGATCTGTCCAAGTGGATTACCGCATGGCGGACGAAAATCCATTTGCAGTTTCATATATTCTTTTATACTCAGTTGGTTAAATTTTTGACTTCTATACTCCATGAAATTAGTGGAATATCATTGATATTTGCGCTTCATCCAGTATCTTTTCATGGAAATATTCTTCTGAGCATTCTTGAATTTTACTCCACAAAGAAGTATCATGTTGACAATTTGGACGTTATTGGTTCCTAGATAAATTAATTCTTGAACTTGTTTTATTGAATTGTTATATCATTGTCATAATCCTTGTGTTTATATTATGCTGAAAGTCATCTGTGGCCTGTAGAGCATAAATGGACTTGGTATGATCATGACCAGGGATTAATCGGTATAATCATGACCGTAATGTTACAAATGATGTGGTTAAAGTCCTCATTAGCCCGTAGTGCATTGATGGACAGTTGTTGGCATGATCATAACCATTGATGAATACATGAATATCCTAGGCCCGTAGTGCATGAATAATTTATGGTCGTGATACTAATGAATATCCTCAGCCGTAGTGCAGGGGTGATGTGGAATATTTATTAAGTTGAGTCTCAGCGTTAAAGTAATGAAAAACCTTTTAAATCATAGAAAATAGTAGATTTTATTCTCTACTTGACTCTTCTAATGGATTGCTTGTTCCGCTGTAGTTAAACTTGATGTTTGTTATATTTTATCAGTTTAACACTGTGAAGACTAATGATAATTTATTTTGCATTATCTTAGTTATAATATTTCTTGCTGGGCTAGTTGAGCTCACCCTTTTGCTTTCATTGTTCTCTTCAGTAAATGAGAATATAGCGAGGACTAGTCGGGGAACGGAGTGACGGTTCAGATGATAGCATTAGTAGTCCTCTCTATTCTATGAAATGGTGTGAAAATAAATATATTGAGGACTTATTTTGAGTTTGAATATTGTTTAGAAGACAATGTTGTATTAAAACTCACAGCTTATATTTTGTCGTATTTTACACAACAGTTGTATAATTAAGTTTTTTTTTGTATTTTGTACCATGTATTTGACGACTCAGAATAGGTGATGTATACGTATTTTGGAGGCGTCACAAAAAATTGTCCATCGATGCATTATGGGTCAATGAGGACTTTTTCCACATCATTTGTAACATTACGGTCATGATTATACCGAATAATCGTTGGTCATAATCATACCAAGTCCATCTATGCACTACAGGCCACAGATGACTTTCAACATAATATAAGCAGGAGGATGATGACAATTCAATAAAACAAGTTCAAGAATAAATTTTAAAGATTTATAAGTTAATTTATCCTGAACTCAATAACGTCCAAATTGTCAACATGATACTATTTTGCGGAGTAAAATTCAAGAATGCTCAGAAGAATATTTCCATGAAAAGATATTGGATGAAGCGCAAATATGAAGGATATTCCACTAATTTCATGGAGTATAGAAGCCAAAACTTTAACCAACTTAATATAATAGAATATATGAAACTGCAAATAGATTTTCGCCCGCCATGCTGTAATCCACGTAGATAGATCATTTCAACAGAATAATAAATAATAGAATAACAAAAGACTTCACCAATCATGCGATAGACTGCACAGGTAGGTTATTCCAACAGAATAATAAATAACGGAACCAGGTCATACGTAATCCGCACAGACAGGATTTTCCAACAGATTAATAAAGAATTGAACCAGGTCATGCGTAATCCGCACAGACTAGATATTCCAACAGAATAATAAAGAATAGAACCAGGACATGCAAAATCCGCACAGACAGGATGTTTCAACAGAATAATAAAGAATGGAATAACAACAGAATTCACAAGGTATGCGATAGACCGCACAGACATGTTATTCCAATAAAATAATAAAGAATGGAATAACAGAAGAATTTCACCATGTATGTGGTACTTCGCTTAGACAGGTTATTCCAACATAATAATAAAGAATGAAATAACAACACTTACGAGTATTGAAAGAAAATAATTCTATTCATGAATACAAAGTAATAATACCCCTTACTAGTACAACAAATAATATCCCTTACTAGTACAACAAATAATATCCTTTACCTTAGAAAAACTGAATACTGGAGTAGTGAAGTAGCATAATACCTTTCTTCTTTCTTTCTATAGTTTCTCTCTCTAGAGTTTAGTGAGTTCGTAAGAAATATGAAGGAATGAGCTTCTATTTATAGGAGAATGGACTCGATAGTAACTAATTCATGAACGATCCAGATTGATTTACTTTTAAACGGACGGTCCATATTGATTTACTATTAAAACTTAAAGCAATGGTCCATACTGATTTACTACTAAAACTTTAAACCAACGATCCATATTGATTCACTATTATAACTTTCCACCAGCGGTCCATATTGATTTATTATTATAACTTCAACCAACGCTCTTAAAATTATCACATCTTCTCATGGAATAATATTGTACCCAAAAATGATTTGGACCAAAAAGAATATATTTTCTTGGTGAATAGTACCCCATGAATAGTACTTCGGGAATAATACCATGTGAATAATACCCCGACACAAAAAGTGTCCCAAATACCCGAGTGAACAATACTAGAGTGAATAGTAATCGGGTGAATAATAACCCGTGAATAGTAACCCGTGAATAGTACTCTAACACAAAAAGTGCCTCGAATACCTGATTGGTCAATATAACCTCCAGACATCAATTATTATCGAAATAAATATCGATTTCTACTAACACTAATAATTCCCACACAATGGAACTATCAATTTCATCTTTAATCAATACGAACTTATTCATCATTAATATTATAATTCACAATATTTAACAGCTAGGTCGTTCCTTATTGGCGCGCAATTTGGTGACCAAACCTCTAATTAACAGAACTTCTAGACATTGTCAATATTGCAAATAAAAATATGAATAAATTTGCAATCTCAATTATTGATTTAATAATATAACATATTATACAAATGATATTGCGACACTAATTGAATCAATAATATGAGAGATATGATGCAACAATTGCTGTAGCAATAATTGAGTTTAACTGAGTGACTTCTTGCGTAAGCATTAATAATAAATACCGCGTGCTACTATGCAGTCACGCGTATTACTGTACTTTTATTACCGGGTAGTTAAACAGTTTTAACGGTAACACATTCGCCGTTATTTTTATAAAAAGATAATTCTGTCATTTTCTTACTACGACAATACTTTCGTTGTGGGGTCCATCAATGATTGTGCCGTCGTACGAATATTCCCCGACAAAAAGAATATTCCCCGACCAAACGAATATTTTATAACAACTTGCATACTTTGCAAAATTTTAAAATATCACCCTTAAATTTAATCCTTTTATCAATTTAACTATTTTACTAAATAACATAATAATTATAAGAAAATTAAATAGTTTCATTTCATAAAATTCAGGGTCTTACATATTTTGTAATTTACAAAAATTAAAGTTTGTAGTTAATTGGATGTAGTTTATAATGATCATATTCACACACTTATAATTTTGAAAAAAAATATTATTAATTTCTAAAATATTTTATATGAATTTTTCTTGTAACTCGTTATTTTACATATTACTTTTTAACAATGGATGAGCAAGGAATCGAAAATCGCTCCCGAAATTGCATCAAAAGTCGACCAAATTGTACTGATTAAGTCGCGTCAATGGTTCCAGCATAGACCAATTAAGTTGCTCCAATGGTGTGTAAGTTCTTTTTTAAGCCCCCTTTTTCAAATTCTCCTTTTTTGACTTGTAATTTTTTTATAATTAAATATTAATTCCTCTTTATATCTTGAATTAGAGGGTGTTTGGCAATGACTTATAAGTTGGTCAAACTAAGTTATAAGTCATTTTTTATTATTTAGTATTTGACAATAACTTAACTTTTAACTTTTTTTGACTTATAAGTCATTATTAAATTTTTTCATGCTTCATGTGCTATTTTTTTATGTATTAGATAAATTTTACTCTATATATATATATATATACACACACACACACACACACACACACATACATATTCTTTTTAAAATTTCTTGTCAAACTAAATAAAATACTAAACAAATCTCAACATTAAACTAAATATATGTAAAGTAACTGTGAATATTTTTATATATAAATATTCATATAAATATTTATAAAAAATATTCATATCTAAATTTTATAAATTTTAGATGAAATATTTATAAATAAATATCTGTTTATAAATTTTAAAGATAAATTTATATGAATATTTGTTTATAAATATTTATATGAATATTTAGAGATAAATATATATATATATATATATATATATATATATATATATATATATATATATATATATATATTAGATTATTCATAGTTACTTTATATATATTTAGATTAATGTGGAGATTTAAGATGTGTATATATATAGATGGTAGTAGAATTTATCTAATACACAAAAAATATAACATAAGAAACAAAAATATTACAACTATGTTTCAAACCTAAGACCTATGGGTTATTGAGTCATTAAGCTACCACTGAGCCATTCTAATTTATTAGTTAACTAAACTACCGCCATAACTTGTAGCGGTAGACAATGTAGCACATGAGCAAATGAGGGGCGAATGAGTAATTTCTCATGTCGCTACAGCCTGTAGCGGCAGGGGAAAATCCAATTCAATCCGTGTCATCCTATATTGCGGTCAACGATATAGATTATAGTTGTTGAAATAGTACTAGTGACAACTGATTGCCAAACATGTTAGTTCCGGGCCTCCGACCCAAATAAACCCAACCTCATCAAACCTTATTATTATATCTATGCTTCCCAATGTTTTCTATTTCTAGATAGAAGTAAGATATATTTACAAGTACTCCCTCACTCTGAGAATGAAAGTGATGATTGATTTTATGCGAATTTAAAAACAAAGTCAAATGATAAAATTATTCATCTTTAAATGTTCATCTAATTTCATATTTTCTATACATGACTAGTGATATTATATAAATAATAAATATATTACATTTAATACTAAGGATATTACACACAAATTATTGTAAAAAATAGATTATTTAATATAAGTAAATATTTAACTTGAGATTACATAAAATAATAGGAAGCTTTATTCTTAGATGGAAGGAGTAACTTAAATCATGAACATATTTTTAAGTCCAAAAATAAAACTTAAAAAGAAGAATATTAATGGTATACCCCTAGCTATTCCTAGTTCTACTTTTAGCTTTTTTCCAAATATATTATTCCCCCCGTCCCATAGTTATAGGCTGATTTCTGTTGGCGCATAGTTTAAGAAAATAAATTTAAGTGACAATTTTTAACATAAATTTTCCACATATACCCCTTAATATGGAATTAATGAATAAGTTAATTACTCATTACTTATTACACTAAAACTCTCAACTTCATTGATTGATGTGTTAAAGTCCATAATCATAGAACTTTAACCAAAAAGAATACAACAACATTAAATGTTGTGATAAAAATAATGACATCTAACGTTGTTTCTTCAAAAAAAGAGTAATGGTTGAATACTTATTATAAGGGCATAAAAGTAAAATAATGAACCAACTAAATTTTATAAATAGTAAGTAGCCTATATATTGGGACATCTCAAAATAGAAAATCAGCCTATAACTATGGGACGAAGGGAGTATAAAATTAAATTATCATACTATCAGTTCTAAGAGAAAACATAAAAGATGAAGAAAATTTTATTATATTTTATGAACTAAAACAGAATAAAGTTATTTGAAAATTACTTATAAGTCATTCCTAATAAATTAGTTTTACCTATATTAATGTAATATCAATTTTATCCTTATTTTATTTAAATTTTTAAAAAAAATGAATTTGTATAAAAGAAGAATAAGATGCAACGTCACTTTAATTGGCGTTAGAATTTTTATTTTTATTTTTTTATAGCTGAAGTCTTATATACTCATTCATTTCTAATGCCGATTATAGAGAATAAACATAAAAAAATATTGATGTTTGTAAACAAGTAGAAGAGATCAATGAAATTAAAAAAAAAAGAGATTTCAACGTCAGTTAAAGTTAAAGCGATGTAACATCTTACTCTTTTTTTTTTACAAATTTGCTTTATAAAAAAATTTAAATAAAGTTACAATGCCGGTTAGTTTGGCATTGGATCACATTTTTATTTTTTTTAAATTTCTTTAAAAAATAAACTGTTTAAAAAAATAAGATAATTTTTTTTAAAATAAAATACTCCCTTCGTCCTAGGATAAAAGTCCTGGTGGACTATTTATGCATATTAAGAAGATGGATAAAATGACAAAATTGCCCATAATAATATGTCAATAAATATGGAGAGAGAATTATAATAAGAAAAGTATGAGATATTTAATGTTACGGGCATAATAGGAAAAAATGTGTAAATTTTGGTTATTAAATGAAAGTGGACATTTAACATGGGACTACCCAAAATAGTAATAAGAACTATTATCCTGGGACGGAGGGAGTATTTTTTAAAGTGGCGTTGGCTGCCTTTCTGATTTTTAGCCAAAAAAATAAAAAAAATTCAACGCCGTTTCAAATGGCGTTCAGTAGTTTTTTTCCCCAAATTAGATGTGAGAGCCTTTACTCCCAACGACAGTCGTTGAAGTTTTTATTTTATAAAACATATTCGTTTAAAAATAAAATCTTTTTAAAAAAATTTAAAGCTTTTTTTTAAAAATAAAGTTCTTTTTTATTTATAAAAAATGTTCTTAAAATAATTAATTTGGTTAAGAGAAGAGCTTATTCCTAGAAAATTTGAACAAAATGGATATAATTGAGAAAATTGAATATAATTTAGGGAATTCTGGAAAAATACTCTAGATCCAACATTTCCCCATTCTTTCTCCTAAGACTGAGCAAAAAATGGGTATAACCGAATTACCGAATCGAACCGAAATAATTTAACTGAATTTTTTTGATAATTCGGTTATTTGTAACATTTCGATTTTATCCGAAATTAATTGCAGGTTTCGGTTAGTTTATACGTGTTTTATTTTTGGGTTATTCGGTTTAACCCACTCTGAAGTCGTAACTCTTAGAACAATGTATTAGTAGAACATCGTAGTTGTTATGCGAATAATAAATGTATTAGATCGCAGAACAATGTTCCGGATTATGGAGGAAGAAGGTAGTAAGGTTAAGTAGTATCTTAGTAGAACATCGTAGTTGTTATGCGAATAATAAATGTTAAATAAATTGTAAATCCCAAGTTTTATGTAACATATAGGATATGACGATGATGTTGTCCTGAAACTTTTGTAGTTCAGGAAAGTAATATAAATAGCAGTGATGCTATTGTTTTATATTTTCAAAGAGGTTATGAATATATAAAAGTTGTTATTTTACTCAATGTGTTACGTGATTATGTGGTTATTTCTTTTGTGGAGGAAAGTTAAGTAGAAATCACTTAAACGAGTTGAATAATAACCTAATGAGTGTTTTTTAAAAAAACAAAAAATGCTTCCCAGACGTCAACCACCACGATAGAGAACCACCAAAGGAACCAACAATAACGACAATGTTGATCCTAAGCCAGTTCAATAATTAGTAACGTTACTAACAGGAGCGTTGCAGAATCAACCACAGAACCAAAGAACAACGTTTTAGGAATTCAAGGTGGTTGGACCACCTGAATTTCGAGGGTCCGTGAATCTAGTCGAGGCACAAACTTGGATTATGGAGATAGAAAATGTATTCGATGTTGCTAGGATAGGGGATGATCAGAAGACGGCTTTCGCAACATTCATGTTGAAAGCAGAGGCTAGTTATTGGTGGCAGGCCAATAAAACTCGAGAAGGACCAGTGATGATGACCTGGGATAGGTTTAATGAGATATTCTTCGAGACCTATTTTCCCGAGAGTTTGAAGGGTCAGCTGGAAGTGCAATTTCTAGAACTAAAGTAGGGAACGATGACGGTATCTAAGTATGCCGCTAAATTTAACTAGTTGACGAGGTTCGCGCCTTATCAAGTCAGCACAGACGAACGCAAGGCGAAGAGATTTGAATAGGGACTAAAAGCCTGGTTGTACAGTAGGTGTAAGACCCCAACTTTTATGAATAAAGAATAATTTTCTCAAAATATATTTTTGAATATTATGGTGTGGATTTGATATAATGTTATAGTTATGGGTAATATTTACAAATTTTGCAAAGTAAGCAAGTGGTTATATAATATTCGATAGGTCGGGGAATGTTCAGTTTAATAGGGAATATTCGTACGACGGCACAATCATTGGTGGACCCCACAATGGAAGTATTGTCGTAGTTAGAAAATGACAAAATTATCTTTTCATAAAAATAACGGCGAAAGTGTTACCGTTAAAACTGTTGAACTACCTGGTAGTAAAAGTACAGTAATACGCGTGATTGCATAGTAGCACACGATATTGATTATTGATGTTCACATGAAAAGTCACTCAGTTATACTCAATTATTTCTACAGTAATTGTTGCATCATATCTCTCATATTATTGATTCAATTATTGTCACAGTATCATCTGCATAATATTTATTATTATTAAATCAATAATTGAGACGACAAAATTATTCATATTATTATTTTCAATATTGACAATGTCTAGAAGTTCTGTCAAGGAGAGGTTTGGTCACCTAATTGCGCGCCAATAAGGAGAAATCCTTATCGAAAAGCCCCCTTTTTCCTAAGAACGACCTGTTTGTTAAATATTGTGAGTTATAATATTAATGATGAATAAGTTTTATTGATTAAAGATGAAATTGATAGTTCCATTGTGTTGGGATTATTAGTGTTAGTGGAAATTGACATTTATTTCTATAATAATTGATGTCTGGAGGTTATATTGACCAATCGGATAATTAATAGGATAAATGAGCAATTAATTTCTATTATTTCATATTCTTATAACTATTTGTTCACATGTTTGTACTATTGATTCTCATTCATGTACTATTAGGGGAGGTGGTGCAAGATTGATAATACTTGCATGACAAAATTAAAAATGGAGGTATAGTTGAAGGTATTATACTATAATTAGTTTTTTCACATGATTATACTATTGAGTCACATGAATGAACTATTAATTCACATTATTTAATATTAGGGGAGGTGGTGCAAGTTTGATAATACTTGCAGGACTAAATTAAAAATGAAGAAAAAGAGGAAGGTATTATACTGTAATATTTCGAGCCCCAAAACGTGTAATTATTGAAACTATATTTTTCTATAAATAGAAGCTCATTAGTCCTTCATTTCTCACCAATTCACAAAAGCTATAAAGTAATTATTATAGAGAGAAATTATAGAGAGAAAGAATAAGAGAAGTCTGCTACATCACTATTCCAATATCTAGTTTTTTTTAAGGTAAGGGGTATTATTCTTTCGTATTCATGAAGAGAGTTATTTTCTTTCAATACTCGTAAGGGTTGTTATTCCTTTCTTTATTATTCTGCTGGAATAACATGTCTGTGCGGGCTATCGCATGCCTGGTGAATTCTGTTGTTATTCCATTCTTTATTATTTTGTTGGAACATCCTGTCTGTGCGGATTACGCATGACTTGGTTCCATTCTTTATTATTCTGTTGGAACATCTTGTCTGTGCGGATTATGTATGACCTGGTTCCATTCTTTTATTATTCTGTTGGAATATCCTGTCTATATGAATTACGCATGACCTGGTTCCATTCTTTATTATTTTGTTGGAATAACCCGTCTGTGCGGATTACGCACGGCTGGTGAATTCTCCTGTTATTCCATTCTTTATTATTCTGTTGGAATAATCTGTCTACGTGGATTACCGCATGGCGACAAAAATCCATTTGCGTTTTCATATATTCTATTATACTTAGTTGATTAAAGTTTTGGCTTCTATACTCCATGAAATTAGTGGAATATCCTTGATATTTGCTCTTCATCCAGTATCTTTTTATGGAAATATTTTTCTGATCATTCTTGAATTTTACTCCACAAAGCAGTATCATGTTGACAATTTGGACGTTATTTATTTCTGGATAAATTAAATTATAAATCTTTACAAATTTATCCTTGAAATTGTTTTTATTGAATTCTTATATCATTTTCACCATCCTCATGTTTATAATATGTTGAAAGTTTTATTGTGGCCTGTAGTGCATAGATGGACTTGGTATGATTATGACTAGGAATTATTTGGTATAATCATGACCGTAATGTTACAAATGATGTGGTAAAAGTCCTAATTTGGCCGTAGTGCATTGATGGACAGTTGTTGGTATGATCATGACCATTGATGAAAACACGAATATCCTTGGCCCATAGTGCATGGATAATTTATGGTTGTGATACTAATGAATATCATTGGCCGTAGTGCAGGGGTGATGTGGTTTATTTATTAAGCTGAGTCTCAGCGATAAAAGTGATGAAAAACCTTTTACATCATAGAAGATAGTAGATTTTATTCTCTACTTGACTCTTCTAATGGATTGCTTATTCCGTTGTAGTTAAACTTGATGTTTATTAAATTTTATCAGTTTAACACTATTGAAGGCTAATGATAATTTATTCTGCATTATCTTAGTCATAATATTTCTTACTGGGCTAGTTGAGCTCACCTTTTCTTTCACTTTTCTCTTTAGGAAATGAGAACGTAGCCGTGACTAGTAAAAGAATGGAGTGACGGTCCAGATGATAGCATTAGTAGTCCTCACTATTCTGTTAAATAGTGTGACAATAGATGTAATGAGGACTCCATTGAGTGTGGATATTGTCTAGATGACAATATTCTTATTAAAACTCTTAGATTATGTTTTGTTGTTTTTTACACGACTGTTGTATAATTAAGTTGTATTTGAATTTTGTACCATGTATTTGGCGACTCAAGATGGGTGATGTATACCTAATTTGGGGGCGTCACAGTTTGTATCAAAGCTTAGGGATATGATCCCTGGCTGAGATGTGAGACAAGAACTAGGAGGGGAGAGACGGGGAATTCCTTCGCTAGTATGACTTACCTAAGTTTATTTGGTATTTATTTGGTTGGTCAGAGTATAGGGATAATATGTGACATGTCAATTAACCCTTGTTTTGTGGCAGTATTTGAAAATGACATCCGAGAATGTTGAGAATAGCAATGGAGCATAGGAGACCGTTGAGTCTACATAGATCAATAATCAGGATAATGTGCATCAAGAAGACTACAATCCTTATGCAAACAACAACACTGACCAAATAATGAACGATGGAATGTTCAGAGGCTTTATGAAATTCATGCAACATCAGGCGAGAGCGGCTCCTGTCCAAAATGCAAATGGAAACACTGGAAACTCTCGGACGGTCACTGCTAAACAGTTCAAGGAGCTGGGACCACCGGAGTTTATTGGAGAGCCAAAACAACTTAAAGCGGAGACGTGGATAAAGAAAATCAACAAGATATTTGATGTCTTGGGATGCTCTGAGGAGCAAAAGGTTCCCTTTGCCACCTTTATGTTGCGAGGAGAGGCAGATTACTAGTGGGGATCGGTAAAGCATAGTCAACCTGCTGCACTGAAGATGTCTTGGGAGAAGTTTCAAGAACTATTCAACAACAAGTACTTTCCTGAAAGTATTCGTCACATTAAAGAGGTAGAGTTCATCAAGTTGGAGCAGAACAATATGACCCTGTCGCAGTACGAAGCTAAGTTTGCCTAGTTATCCCAGTTTGCGTCTCACTTGGTTGACAATGAGGAGAGAATGACGCAGATGTTACTAAGAGTTTTGAAACCCGAGATACGTCAATATCTAATTTCTCATAAACTGTGTTTGTATTCAGATGTTGTAAATAGGGCTCGGTTATTGGAGCGCGATAACGAGCCAACTCAACCAAGAGAAAGCAACCGGTAAAATGATAATACCAGTGGTAGCAGTCTTCGAAGCGGTGACAACAAACGTGGAGGGAATCAACATGCCAGAAATGGTAACCACTTCGATGGTAATCATGGCCAAGACAATAAGAATGGACATTTCAAGAAGAGGAGATTCAACAATGATGGAAAGACGTTAGCATCAGCACCCATGGTTAAGGAAGGAGAACGACCACCTATCATATGCTTCAAATGCGGAGGAGAGGGACATATCAATCCAAACTATGCGCATCAGTCTAAAACGTGTTATAATTGTGGAAGAGAAGGTCACCTAGCTAGATTTTGTCTTACAGGGAAGCCAAGTTCAGTTGGAACGGTGACACCAAATGCCATCCTAGATAAGTCAAAACCAGAAGTTCAAGGGAGAGCGTTTATTGTGACCTCCCAGAAAGCAAGGACCCCGAACGAGGTCATCACGGGTAAGCTAATCATCAAATCTACCAAAGTATATACCTTTTTTGATACCGGTTCTACCCATTCTTTTATTTCTCCTACTTGCTCTCAACTTTTAAATTTGACTCTAGAGAAATTAGACTTTGACTTATCTGTTGAAACTCCATTGGGAGAAACCTTAATTACATCCACTATTTATAAGTCTTGTTTGATTCAAATCGATAACCGCACGTTACCTGTCGATCTTATTTCTTTAAAAATGCTTGAATTTGATGTGGTACAAGGGATTGATTGGTTAATTACTCATCATGCTAAAATTGATTATTTTCGTAAGGTTGTTAGCTTTCATATTTCTAATCAACCTATTATGCGAATTCAAGCGACCGAACCATTAAAATCAATCACGGTCATCTAAAGTCATAAAGCTATTCGTTTATTGAAAAACGGATGACAAGCTTTCTTAGCTCATGTCACAGATTTAAACAAAAAATACTTCAGATTTGAATGATATTTCTATTGTGAATAAATTTCCTGACATATTCCCTGAAGAACTTCCTGGCCTACCCCCAGAGCGTGAAACTGAATTTTTTATCGACCTTGAACCCGGTACAAAACCCATTTCCAAAGCCCCATATCGAATGGATCCTATTGAACTTTAGGAGTTAAAGACTTAATTGTAGGAATTGTTAGACATCGGTTTCATTCGTCCTAGTACGTCTCCTTGGGGTGCTCATGTTCTATTCGTGAAGAAGAAAGATGGAAGTGTGTGAGTTTATATTGATTATCGGGAGTTGAATCATGTCACCATCAAAAATAAATACCTGTTCCCTCGCATTAATGACCTGTTTGACCAGTTGCAAGGCGCCAAATTCTTTTCAAAGATTGATCTTTGTCCCGGATATCATCAGTTGAAGATTAAAACTGATGACATTCCAAAGACTGCTTTAAGAACTCGGTACAAGTATTATGAACTCTTAGTCATGTCTTTTGGATTGACAAATGCTCCTACTGCCTTCATGGATATGATGAACCGAGTATTCAAGGAATATTTTGATCACTTTGTGATCGTCTTTATTGATGAAATCCTCATATTCTCCCAAACCCGTGTAGACCATGAACAACACTTGAGGCTGATACTCCAAAAGCTTTGTGAAAACAAGCTATACGCCAAGTTAAAGAAATGTGAGTTCTAGCTTGAGAAAGTTGCATTCCTTGGGCACGTGATATCAAATCATGGGATATTTGTTGACCCGACAAAGATTGAAGAAATTCAAAGCTGGGAGCAACCTAAATTAGCGACCGAAGTACGTAGCTTTCTCAGCTTAGCTGGTTATTATCAGAGATTCGTAGAAGGGTTTTCTCGAATCGCTACTCCATTAACTCAGCTGACTCGAAAAAGATACAAAATTCTGTTGGAGAGAGGAATGTGAAAAGAGTTTTCAAGAACTCAAGAGGAGACTCATTTTAGCACTTGTTTTAAAAATACCATCTGGCTCGGAGGGACTTGTCATCTACAGTGATGCTTCAGGAAAAGGGTTAGGATGTGTTCTTATGCAACATGGGAAAGTCATAGCCTATGCCTCATGACAACTCAAAGAATATGAGAGGAATTATCCTACTCATGATCTAGAGTTGGCAACAGTCATTTTTGCGCTTAAGATTTAGAGGCATTACTAGTATGGAGAGAAGGTGGAGATCTATACGGATCATAAAAGCCTCAAATATTTCTTCACTCAAAAGGAACTCAATATACGGCAACGACGATGGCTTGAGTTGTTGAAAGATTATGATCATATCATTCAATACCATCCTGGAAAAGCGAACGTAGTAGCTGATGCATTGAGTAGAATGTCATATACGGGTATGAGTGCATTATTGTCAATGCAAAGGCCCATTTTATACGACTTACAAAGGATGGAGATAGAGTTAAAGACTCTAGGGACCCATGTGATGATGGCGAATATACGAGTAGAACCGACTTTAATCGATAAAGTTAAAAATGCTCAAGCTACATACCTGGAGCTGATGCGTATAAAGAAGAAAGTGCAAGAAGGTGCTATGCCGGAAGCAAGAATCGATGAAGAAAGAATACTTTGAGTTAACTCCAGACTTTGTGTTCCTAACAACCCTGATTTAAAGTATAAAATCATGATGGAGGCGCACAACACATCGTTTGCAATCCATCATGGGAGTACCAAAATGTATCGTGATCTTCGACATACATTTTGGGGGAGAAATATGAAGAGAGAGATAGCAGAGTTTATCTCAAGGTGTTTAACTTGTCAACGAGTCAAGGTACCAAAAAGGTCCATTGCAACCACTTGAAATTCCAGAATGGAAGTGGGTGCACATTACCATGGATTTCGTTGCTGGTCTTCCTAAGGTTTCTCAAGGCATAGATGCAATTTGGGTCATTGTTGATAGATTGACCAAGTCGTCTCATTTCCTACCTATACGAGAAACTTATACACTTGAACGTCTTGCTCGTATGTACATAAACGAGATTGTAAGACTGCATGGTATGCCGCTATCCATAGTTTCTGATCGAGACCCAAGATTAACTTCAAGATTTTGGGTTAGTTTGCAAAAAGCTATGGGCAAGGATTTATGATTTAGCTCGGCATATCATCCTCAGACGGATGGACAGTTGGAGAGGACTATTCAAACTCTTGAAGATTTATTAAGACTTCGTGTCCTTGACTTCAAAGGAAGTTGGGACAAGTTCTTACCATTGGTGGAGTTTTCCTACAACAACAGTTATCAAGCAAGTATTGGCATGCCTCCATTTGAGGCGTTGTATGGAAGAAAGTGTCGTTCTTCAGTATGCTGGGATGAGGTGGGTGAAGCAACGTTGTTGGGACTGGAGTTGGTATGTATGACTATGGAAAAGATTCAAACGATCCGACAACGTATAAAAACCTCACAAGATCAACAAAAGAGTTATGTCTATCTTAATCGAAAGGACGTGGAATTCGATATTGGAGATCATGTGTTGTTACGTGTTGCTCCATGGAAGGGAGTTATGAGATTTGGAAAGAGAGGAAAGCTCAACCCTTGATTCATTGGCCCATTTTTAATCCTCGATCGAGTAGGAACTGTGGCCTATAGACTCGCCTTACCGCCAAGTATGTCTCGTGTTCATAACATTTTTCACATATCTATGTTACGTAAATATATGAAAGACCCAAACCACATTATTGAATTAGAACCAGACGAGATAGAGGAAATTTAACGTATGAAGAGTTATGTGAAACCCAAGATTTTATGAATAAAGAATTAATTTTCTCGAAATAATTTTTTAATATTATGATGTGAATTTGAGATAATATTATAGTTGTGGGTAGTATTTATAAATTTTTCAAAGTATGCAAGTTGTTATATTATATTCGATTGGTCAGGGAATATTCTTTGTGTCGAAAAATATTCGTACGACGGTACAATTATTGGTGGACCCCACAACGGAATTATTGTCGGATTGAGAAAAAGACAAAAATATTTTATCGAAAATAACGGCGGAAGTTTTACCGTTGATACTGTTGAACTACTGGGTAGTAAAAGTACAGTAATACGCATTGTTGCATAGTAGCACACGGTATTGATTATTGATATTTATGTGAGAAGTCGTTCAGTTTTGTGATAACCCAGGATTTCGAATAATCCAAAATTTGCGAATAATTTTTTTTTAAATTAATATTAATATTAATTATCAATTTTGTGACAAGTATCTGTGATACGAGTCTCGAGAAAGTTAATTTGTGTATTGACTAATAAATTTAGAGTAGAGTTGTGCTTAACAACTTTAGAAACCCTAACCCTAATTTTCGGATAGGGATTCGATTGAAAATACAATTAAAATAATTGTATTGTTGATTATGTGTTTGTGCGGTTTAGAAGTGTTGACCAATGGTTGACTGGATAATGTTTAATATTATTAAACCCTAATAAGGGATTAGAAACCCTAATCTCAAATTTAGAAAATAAATTATACAATTAAAACCCTAATTGTACGCCGAGAAACCCTAATTTAAAGTCTGGAATTTTGTAACCCTAATTAGGCAACCCTAATTTTTATTAGCATGCCTAAAGTGTTTGATAAACTTAAATATGATTAGAAAACACTAATTATATTTTTGTAAGTTAAATTTCTATTTTAGAAACCCTAATTTTATTTTAGAAATTTTATTTTTTCTAATTAAACCCTAAATTTGAAAATTTTGGGAGCTAGAATTTTTAAAACCTAAAGGATTTAAATTCTAAACCCTAATCCAAAATCTAAACCCTAAGGGTTTGTGTATTGGACAAGAATGTCATTAGAATTAATTTATAAATGACCAAAATGCCCTTTAGTGTAAATTAGTGAGCTAGCTTGCATTTCTTGCCAAATCATGAGTTGGTGAACAACTTTGTTGACTTAAAGACACAAGAATCTCAGCAAATCATCTTGACTCAGCCGAAATCTTAGCAACATACATGAATCAAAGCATTATATAAGTATTTAAGAGAGAGAAAATACATAAAACTTGTCATTTTTCTATTTTGCTCTCACCAACTCCCTCTCTCTCTAGAAGCTCCGAAATTACTTAGTAAATCAGTCTCAAATACCTTTCCTTGATCAATCAGAAACATATTAGAGAATCAAGATCAAAATTTGGGCAATAAAGGTATAAACCTAATTTAATTTTTGATCTTGTATGCTTTGAATTTTTTTTTGTGTTTTTGTGTTTAGATCTTTGCTAAAGGATGTTTTATGTTGATCTATGATGATCAATCATATATCCATAGCATCAAAGTGCCATAAATAGGTGTTTTTCAAAATCTGTCCAAGAACAAAATCTGTGGTCTGACAAGCAAATGTCAGAGGCCACAGATTCTAGTTCCGTTGTTGTTTTTGATGTTTAATCATTGTTACATGTAGCCTTGTATGTGATCTTTAATCTGCAAAAGAAATCAGAGTCATTGCATGTCTGGATTTGAAGATATAATCGGTCAAAACCCGTTGACCGGGCTTGACCGAGTAAAAATCTGGGTTACCCAGAAAGTGAAAAATTGAACCTGACAAGATCTTTGAAGGTCCATATCTGTCAGGTTGTTTGTTGTTTGTTGATGTTGTTGTATACATGTTGTAGCCTGTAATATCGAGTCCAAGTAACTGCCTTTATATTCCATATACATCAAATGTATTGGATTTTATGGATGGTCAAACTAGACCACCCGAACTGATTTTATGTTTCTGGGAAACCCAGAATCAGTATGAACACGGTTTTTGTCAGGGTTTGACCGGATTGTATCTTGTATATCTGTTGTTTTTAAACTGATGTGTTGCTTTGTGAGTGTTCTATGACATACAGTCTATAATGGTAAACCTTTAACTCACATAAAACACGACCAGAACATGGATTAAAATGAAGTTGAAAGTGGCTGGTCGAATTTTCTGGGTTTCTGGAAAACCCAGAAACCGTCTGACAGCAACTTGGGAGGCTTTGATCTCCTTGTTGTGATGTTGTTTAACCAAAGTATCGATTAGGGATTGTAGTGTTACATTAGTACTACAATACCAAAGTTTTAGATAGCCCAGAACATGAGCAGATTGAAAGTTAAAGCCGGTCAAGCATGACCCCTAGATCTGCCGGCTGTCAGTGTTCTTGAGCTCAAGAACACCTACAGCGACGCTTTGTGTCGCTAAAGGCCTATAGCGACGGTTTTAATTAATTTAATTTTCAGAATTTCCGGAAATTATTAAAAAAATGGAAATAAATTCTAAAAATTACCAAAAATGGTTTTAAAAATTATTTTAAATTATGAAAAATAATTTTTGACCAATTGGAATATTTTTCTTTAATATTTATAATTATTTAAATATTAAAGGTATTTAATTTATTTAATTAGTGTATTAAAAAAATTAGAGAAAAATGATTTAATATTATGAAAAATCATTTTAAATAAGAAAAATGTATTTAAAAATATTTTGAGTTATAAAATGTAACTTTTAATATTTTTGGAGAATTTTCATTAATAATTTAATATTAAATATATTAGATTTATTTGATTATTAAATTAAATAAATAAGATAAAAATAATTTTAATAATTTAAAAATCATTTTAATTGAGAATAAAGTGTTAGAAAATATTTTAAATTATAAAATATAATTTTCAATATTTTTGGAGAATTTT
The DNA here is from genome assembly GCA_020205505.1 of Panax japonicus. NCBI lineage: Eukaryota > Viridiplantae > Streptophyta > Magnoliopsida > Apiales > Araliaceae > Panax > Panax japonicus. Next base: position 24,526,851 of record CM035107.1, on the reverse strand, counting down.
CATTAATAAATTACTATTAATGATGTTTGATTTATTTGATTATTATATTAAATAAATGAATTAAAAATGATTTTATTGATTTAAAAATCATTTAAAAATGAGAAAAAATGGTTTAAAAATATTTTAAGTTATAATTAATGACTTTTAATATTTGGACAATAATTTCATTAATATTTATATATTAATGGTGATGATTTAAAAATAATTTTAATTACTTTAAAAATCATTTAAGTAGAATATTGATGATTTAAAAATATTTTAAGTTATTGATGATAACTTTAATATTTTGGAATGAATGTTATTGTTAAATATTAATAATGATAAGATTATTTGATAATTAAATCATTTAAAATGATTTAAGTGTTTGAAAAATTATTATAAATTATAATAATTATTTGATAATTATTAAAAGCTTCCGAAAAATATTATTAATGATAATTGACTTATCTAAATTAATATTGAAGCTTAGAGACCAAATGTACTTGACAGATAACTGTGTTAATAGTCGGATAGGGTGACCAGAACACCAAGAATGGATCGAAGTCCAACCAGATTAAATTAGTTTGACTTGTTAAGTGTTTATATAGGTTATAAACACTGTTGTGGCTATGTGGTAATGTGTTTAGGATAAGTTTGACTGTGAATTATAGTGTTGTGTGTTATGTGGATTATTGTGCTAATTGTTAGACCGATATTATTGGTTATAGGTCTTTCGAAAGCAGATAAGTATTTTGTGTAGCTGTAATCAGCGGAAGAGGCAAGTTCCCTAACTCAACCTTGAGTTATTTCATTCAATTATTATTGGTGGATAATTATTGTTGATTAAGCCACATCCAGGGATTTATTGTTGAAATTGAATTTTCGAATTAGAAAATATATATTCGTAGAATTACTATTATTGGATATTCATATCTGTAGAAGTTAGAATTGACAGTACAGATAATTCCTGCTTATTGTCGAATTATGTTGAGAAATGTCTTAGCCAATTATTCTGGTTAGACAAACATTTGTAAAAACTTGTTAGGTTTGAGAAGAGAAGCAAATAGAATTTGAAATCACAGTATTTCGTTGTAAAATCAAAATCTTGATTCTAAGACTGAGAAGAACAATCTTTTATATAAAGGGAACATTTTGTTGGTCGTGAATTCGACCTTTGCGCACGTTTTGAGTATTATGCATAATATAGGGTATAATAAGCTGATCCCTTGTTATACTTGCAGAGGGGTATGATTTAATCTTTATGGTTATCTGATACACCTGAGTATTTATCAAAGTAAATCTTTGATATCTACCCGAGAAAATAAGTTCAAAGATCTTGTGTGATCGCTCAGTATAAATCTGGAAAAACATTCCACTTTAATATTTCGTAGAATTGAATATTCATTAGAATATCGCAGAAACTTTGAAAGCGTTATACTTTTTCATTATTGAATTATTGTGTTGTATAGAATACGAGAAAACTTGTTATTGAATAACGATTTGTTCAGCTATTTCAAAGTTCCCCTAACTTTGATTTCATTCTATCAAAATAGATAGTCTGTTGTTTTGAATCCTTATACATTTATTGTATGTATTAACTTGCGGGGCAAATTAGTTGCTCACCCTTGCTAAATAAAACTTTTCAGCTAGGGGTGAAGTTGAAGGAGGAGCTGCAAAGGACAAAGGCAAAGGCGTTGTAATAAACTAGTTATAATTAGCTATGTCAAACAGTATTATTTATATTGTTGTATTGTAAACCCTTTTTGTATAACTAAAGGGTATGTTTGTAAAGTTAAGGTTAGAAAACCTGGATGATGTATTAAGAAACTCTGATAAAAACTTATGTAAGATACTATCTATATATATTATGGGTAGTTAAATGTTATTTATATTATGGATCGTGAACACCAAACTCGGGAGTCAGGTAACCCGGATTTGGGGGTGTCACAGGTTGGTATCAGAGCTGTAGTGACCAAGGTGTCATCAGCTGGTAGTGGAGCTGTAGGTTATAAACCTTAAGTGGGGTGGGGGAAAACCCTAGGATTATGACCATAGCGAGATAGAAAATACTCATTTAGAGTACTAAGCGAGGGATCGTTGACATGTATCGATAGTGAGATAAGTAAATACATAGTGAGAGAAATTTGTACTGGTGAAGTATTAATCAAGTTGTTTAAAACTGATTGTAGGATGTCGGGAAAAGATGAAACCAGTACGGAGAAGCCAGCGGCTGTCGCACCAATGCCAGTAGCCGAGGTGCCAGCACAAAGCGAATCAGTTGAAGAAGTGGGGAAAGATGAACCAATGATTAATCTTGGGAGTGATCATGACGATTATCCTGAGATGTATCTAAGTGGTGATGAGGAGGCGGAGTCTGAAGAAGCTAGGGTGGAACTAAAGAATAAGATCAAGGTTGGTGAACAAGATCAGCTATCTGTGGAAGTCCAGGAACTCCGAAGCAAGGTATTTCTTTTGGAGGAGTTGTGGAAGACGGAGCGGGCGTTACGTGAAATGACAGAAGAACGGAACGAGCTGAAAGCGCAGGTGGAGAAGATGAAGGCTGAAGGTGGTGGATCATCTGAAGGAACCAGCAAAAAGGACAAGAAGAAAAGAAAGAGAAACAAAGACAGCGACAACTCTGGAAATTCGAACCCGAAGAAAAAGAAAGCTTGTAACAAGTGTGGTAAAACTCACGTGGGGGAATGCATGATGTGGAAGAACGTGTGCTTCAACTGTAAGCAGGAAGGAAATATCTCTTTGCATTGTCCAAAACCGAATATGAGGAAGTGTTTTTCATGTGGGCAAACGGGTCATGGATTCAACAAGTGTCCCAACAAGAAGAAGATTGGAGAAGGAAGTGGTCGGTAGACAACTTAGATATATGTAATCGTATCTTTTGGTAGAATTTTCTGATATTAAGATATGTAATATCAAGAACGATGTTTGAACATATGTAAATATATGTTTGTATGAATAAAATCTTTATTTTCTATATGAATATAAGATTAAAATGAAATTGTGTGTTCTTAAAACTCATACTTATGGTATGTTCATGACTCATAATTATATGAAATGTTCTGAACCCCTCAGCGAATGGACGCCAAAGGTCTGATTAGGATAAGTTCATACACTCATATAGTTGTGGCAAGTTACTGAACTCCTAAGTGTGGTAAGTTTGATGAACTGGTAATACTAATGTGAAATTGGAGAATGCCAACTTTTTGTGTAAAGTTGGGGAATTGTAACTTTTGTAAAGTTGTGTGTGTTAACCCTAGTATTATTTTAAAGGGATAGTTATATGTGTTAAGTACTATAGGTACTATGTGCTATTTGAATAAATATGCAATTACTTGACAATTATGTGTTGAATTCTTATTGTGTTAAGAATTTGTGTAGAATAAGAGTATTAATATAAGATTTTTATTTAAATCAGATCATGCCGCCAAGACGACAGAATCAAAACCAAAGAGAAGAACAATCAGTGAATAACGAAGAAGGTCAAGTGGACCCGATGCAGAATTTTGTGGATATGCTGGCCCAAGCTATGGAAAATAGGGCACCAGCCAGGGGAAGACCAAGGAATCAGCCAGCCGACAGATTGGCTAACTTTAAGGATTTTAAAGCGGTAGGACCGCCTGAATTCAAGGGGACTACGGATCCGATTGAAGCCCAAACTTGGGTGAAAGAGATGGAGAAAGCGTTCGTGATTGCACGTGTGGCAGAAGAGCAAAAGACAACTTTTGCGACATACTTAATGAAGGGAGAAGCCAATTATTGGTGGGAGACGAATCAAGCGAGAGCGGATACAGCGGTAGTAGCATGGACCAGATTTAAGGAGTTGTTCTTTGAGAACTACTTCTCACCGAGTATGCAAGCTCGGATGGAAGTTAAGTTCTTGGAACTTAAGCAGGAAAACATGTCTGTTTCTGAATACGCGGCTAAATTCAACGAATTGGCACGATTTGCACCTCATCAGGTGGACACAGAAGCAAGAAAAGCAAGAAGATTTGAGAACAGATTGAAGCCGGGAATTTACAACAAAGTAGCTGTGCTGCAGATCAACACGTTTGCGGCTCTACTGGAGAAAGCATTAATTGCAGAAGGAGGAAGCGAGGCTACATCTCGTTTTCATCAAGAGAAGAAGAAGAATACCAATGAAGGTGGAAGTAGTGGTGGTAGTAACCCGAATAAGAGAAAGTGGAGTGAGAATACCCAATCGGGTAGCAAAGCTGAAGGGAATAAGAAAGGAGGAGGGCCTTGTGCAAATTGTGGAAAGAATCATGCGGGAGTTTGTTTGAAGAAGAAGGGGGTTTGTTACAACTGCGGACAAGAGGGGCATATGTCACCAAATTGTCCAAGCCCGAAAAAGATTCAAGGTTGTTATGCGTGTGGATCGATTGATCATCTGGTGCGGAATTGTCCGAAGAAGAATGCAGAAAAAGAAAGTGCCAACAAGGGACCTGGTGGTGGAACCTTGGCGATTCAAGGACCTGCACAGCCAGGAAGATCAACAGCCCGTACATTTAACATGACGGCGCTAGACGCAGTGGCTACTAAGGATGTAGTAGCAGGTAATGATTTCGTTTAGAAATTTAATTACGAGACTATTATGATTTAAATAATTCTGTGAATTGTTATCTTTTATAGATTTAAGTCACAGGTTAAAATTTGAAACACAAAGTAATATTGTGTTGATCAAAATAAATTGATGATACAACTTTAAAAGATTGTAGAGAATAAGAAAGCAGTGATTCCGAGGACAGAATCCTTTTAAGGAGGGGTGAATGTGATAACCCAGGATTTCGAATAATCCAAAATTTACGAATAATTTTTTTTTTTAATTAATATTAATATTAATTATCAATTTTGTGACAAGTATTTGTGATACGAGTCTAGAGAAAGTCAATTTGTGTATTGACTAATAAATTTAGAGTAGAGTTGTGCTTAACAACTTTAGAAACCCTAACCCTAATTTTCGGATGGGGATTCGATAGAAAATATAATTAAAATAATTGTATTGTTGATTATGTGTTTGTGCGGTTTAGAAGTGTTGACCAATGGTTGACTGGATAAGGTTTAATATTATTAAACCCTAATAAGGGATTAGAAACCCTAATCTCAAATTTAGAAAATAAATTGTACAATTAAAACCCTAATTATACGCCGAGAAACCCTAATTTAAAGTCTGGGATTTTGTAACCCTAATTAGGCAACCCTAATTTTTATTAGCATGCCTAAAGTGTTTGATAAACTTAAATATGATTAGAAAACACTAATTATATTTTTGTAAGTTAAATTTCTATTTTAGAAACCCTAATTTTATTTTAGAAAATTTATTTTTTCTAATTAAACCCTAAATTTGAAAATTTTGGGAGCTAGAATTTTTAAAACCTAAAGGGTTTAAATTCTAAACCCTAATCTAAACCCTAAACCCTAAGGGTTTGTGTATTGGACAAGAATGCCATTAGAATTAATTTATAAATGACCAAAATGCCCTTTAGTGTAAATTAGTGAGCTAGCTTGCATATCTTGCCAAATCATGAGTTGGTGAACAACTTTGTTGACTTAGAGACACAAGAATCTCAGCAAATCATCTTGACTCAGCCGAAATCTTAGCAACATACATGAATCAAAGCATTATATAAGTATTCAAGAGAGAGAAAATACATAAAACTTGTCATTTTTCTATTTTGCTCTCACCAACTCCCTCTCTCTCTAGAAGCTCCGAAATTACTTAGTAAAACAGTCTCAAATACCTTTCCTTGATCAATCAGAAACATATTAGAGAATCAAGATCAAAATTTGGGCAATAAAGGTATAAACCTAATTTAATTTTTGATCTTGTATGCTTAGAATTTTTTTTTTGTGTTTTTGTGTTTAGATCTTTGCTAAAGGATGTTTTATGTTGATCTATGATGATCAAACATATATCCATAGCATCAAAGTGCCTTAAATAGGTGTTTTTCAAAATCTGTCCAAGAACAAAATCTGTGGTCTGACAAGTAAATGTCAGAGGCCACAGATTCTAGTTCCGTTGTTGTTTTTGATTTTTAATCATTGTTACATGTAGCCTTGTATGTGATCTTTAATCTGCAAAAGAAATCAGAGTCATTGCATGTCTGGATTTGAAGATATAATCGGTCAAAACCCGTTGACCAGACTTGACCGAGTAAAAATCTGGGTTACCCAGAAAGTGAAAAACTGAAACTGACAAGATCTTTGAAGGTCTATATCTGTCAGGTTGTTTGTTGTTTGTTGATGTTGTTGTATACATGTTGTAGCCTGTAATATCGAGTCCAAGTAACTGCCTTTATATTCCATATACATCAAATGTATTGGATTTTATGGATGGTCAAACTAGACCACCCGAACTGATTTTATATTTCTGGGAAACCCAGAATCAGTATGAACACGGTTTTTGTCAGGGTTTGACCGGATTGTATCTTGTAGATCTGTTGTTGTTAAACTGATGTGTTGCTTTGTGAGTGTTCTATGACATACGGTCTATAATGGTAAACCTTTAACTCACATAAAACACGACCAGAACATGGATTAAAATGAAGTTGAAAGTGGCTGGTCGAATTTTCTGGGTTTCTGTAAAACCCAGAAACCGTCTGACAGCAACTTGGGAGGCTTTGATCTCCTTGTTGTGATGTTGTTTAACCAAAGTATCGATTATGGATTGTAGTGTTACATTAGTACTACAATACCAAAGTTTTAGATAGCCCAGAACATGAGCAGATTGGAAGTTAAAGCCGGTCAAACATGACCCCTAGATCTGCCGGCTGTCAGTGTTCTTGAGCTCAAGAACACCTACAGCGACGCTTTGTGTTGCTAAAGGCCTATAGCGACGGTTTTAATTAATTTAATTTTCAGAATTTCCGGAAATTATTAAAAAATAGAAATAAATTCTAAAAATTACCAAAAATGGTTTTAAAAATTATTTTAAATTATGAAAATTTTTTTTTGACCAATTGGAATATTTTTCTTTAATATTTATAATTATTTAAATATTAAAGGTATTTAATTTATTTAATTAGTGTATTAAAAAAAATAGAGAAAAATGATTTAATATTATGAAAAATCATTTTAAATAAGAAAAATGTATTTAAAAATATTTTGAGTTTTAAAATGTAACTTTTAATATTTTTGGAGAATTTTCATTAATAATTTAATATTAAAGATATTAGATTTATTTGATTATTAAATTAAATAAATAAGATAAAAATAATTTTAATGATTTAAAAATCATTTTAATTGAGAATAAAGTGTTAAAAAATATTTTAAATTATAAAATATAATTTTCAATTTTTTTGGAGAATTTTCATTAATAAATTACTATTAATGATGTTTGATTTATTTGATTATTATATTAAATAAATGAATTAAAAATGATTTTATTGATTTAAAAATCATTTAAAAATGAGAAAAAATGGTTTAAAAATATTTTAAGTTATAATTAATGACTTTTAATATTTGGATAATAATTTTATTAATATTTATATATTAATGGTGATGATTTAAAAATGATTTTAATTACTTTAAAAATCATTTAAGTAGAATATTGATGATTTAAAAATATTTTAAGTTATTGATGATAACTTTAATATTTTGGAATGAAAGTTATTATTAAATATTAATAATGATAATATTATTTGATAATTAAATCATTTAAAAATAATTTAAGTGTTTGAAAAATTATTATAAATTATAATAATTGTTTGATAATTATTAAAAGCTTCCGAAAAATATTATTAATGATAATTGACTTATCTAAATTAATATTGAAGCTTAGAGACCAAATGTACTTGACAGATAACTGTGTTAATAGTCGGATAGGGTGACCAGAACACTGAGAATGGATCGAAGTCCAACCAGATTAAATTAGTTTGACTTGTTAAGTGTTTATATAGGTTATAAACACTGTTGTGGCTATGTGGTAATGTGTTTAGGAGAAGTTTGACTGTGAATTACAGTGTTGTGTGTTATGTGGATTATTATGCTAATTGTTAGACCGATATTATTGGTTATAGGTCTTTCGAAAGCAGATAAGTATTTTGTGTAGCTGTAATCAGCGGAAGAGGCAAGTTCCCTAACTCAACCTTGAGTTATTTCATTCAATTATTATTGGTGGATAATTATTGTTGATTAAGCCACGTCCAGGGATTTATTGTTGAAATTAAATTTTCGAATTAGAAAATATATATTCGTAGAATTACTATTGTTGGATATTCATATCTGTAGAAGTTAGAATTGACAGTACAGATAATTCCTGCTTATTGTCGAATTATGTTGAGAAATGTCTTAGCCAATTATTCTGGTTAGACAAACATTTGTAAAAACTTGTTAGGTTTGAGAAGAGAAGCAAATAGAATTTGAAATCACAGTATTTCGTTGTAAAATCAAAATCTTGATTCTAAGACTTAGAAGAACAACCTTTTATATAAAGGGAACATTTTGTTGGTAATGAATTCGACCTTTGCGCGCGTTTTGAGTATTATGCATAATATAGGGTATAATAAGCTGATCCCTTGTTATACTTGTAGAGGGGTATGATTTAATCTTTATGGTTATCTGATACACCTGAGTATTTATCAAAGTAAATCTTTGATATCTACCCGAGAAAATAAGTTCAAAGATCTTGTGTGATCGCTCAGTATAAATCTGCAAAAACATTCCACTTTAATATTTCGTAGAATTGATTATTCATTAGAATATCGCAGAAACTTTGAAAACGTTATACTTTTTCATTATTGAATTATTGTGTTGTATAGAATACGAGAAAACTTGTTATTGAATAACGATTTGTTCAGCTATTTCAAAGTTCCCCGAACTTTGATTTCATTCTATCAAAATAGATAGTCTGTTGTTTTGAATCCTTATACATTTATTGTATGTATTAACTTGCGGGGCAAATTAGTTGCTCACCCTTGCTAAATAAAACTTTTCAGCTAGGGGTGAAGTTGAAGGAGGTGCTGCAAAGGACAAAGGCAAAGGCGTTGTAATAAACTAGTTATAATTAGCTATGTTAAACAGTATTATTTATATTGTTGTATTGTAAACCCTTTTTGTATAACTAAAGGGTATGTTTGTAAAGTTAAGGTTAGAAAACCTGGGTGATGTATTAAGAAACTCTGATAAAAACTTATGTAAGATACTATCTATATATATTATGGGTAGTTAAATGTTATTTATATTGTGGATCGTGAACACCAAACTCGGGAGTCAGGTAACCCGAATTTGGGGGTGTCACAAGTTTGATTCAATTATTGTCGATTAATAATATGAATTATTATAGCGATGATGACATTTTGTTTTATTCGTATTATTAACATAATAAAACATAAACATCTTTTTATATAAAACCGAATACTTTATTAAAGTTATTCTATAAATAGAATATATTATATTTTATTATGCATAGTGTTGCATAGTGTTTGAATAGTAAAAATCTTTTTATATAAATAGAATATATTATATTTTATTTAAAAGATTTTTCTTTAAATATGGACCTTCAGATTAAAGTAAATCAATCTGGACCGTTCATGGATTAGTTACTATGCATTCCATTTTCCTATAAATAGAAGCTCATTCCTTCATTATTTTCTTACGAATTCACTAAACTCTAGAGAGAGAAACTATAGAGAGATAGAAGAAATGCTTTTTGCTACTTAACTTTTCTTTTTCTATATCCAGTTTCTGTTACGGTAAGGGGTGTTATTCTTTCTTATTCATGAAGAGAACTGTTGTTATTCCATTTCTTATTATTCTGTTGGAATAACCTGTATACGCGGTCTACCCTATATTTGGTGACATTCTTCTATTATTCTGTTGGAACATCCTGTCTGTGTGTTTTACACCGGACCTTGTTCCGTCTTTATTATTATTCCGTTGGAACATCCTGTCTGTATATTTTACACCGGACCTGGTTCCGTCTTTATTACTATTCCGTTGGAACATCCTGTCAGTGTGTTTACACCGGACCTGGTTCCGTCTTTATTATTATGTTGGAACATCTTGTCGGTGCAAATTTTTCCTGACCTGGTTCCGTTATTATTATTCTGTTGGAATAACCTGTCTATGTGAAGTACCGCATGCATGGTGATTTCTGTTGTTATTCCATTTTTTATTATACTCAGTTGGTTAAAGTTTTGACTTCTATACTCCATGAAATTAGTAGAATATCTTTGATATTTGCGCTTCATCCAGTATCTTTTCATGGAAATATTCTTCTGATCATTCTTGAATTTTACTCTACAAAACAGTATCATGTGGACAATTTGGACATTAGTAGTTCTTGGACAAATTAATTCTTGAACTTGTTTTATTGAATTCTTATATCATTGTCATCATCCTCAAGTTTATATTATTTTGAAAGTCATCTGTGGCCTGTAGTGCATAGATGGACTTGGTATGATTATGACCAGAAATTATTCGGTGTAATCATGACCGTAATGTTACAAATGATGTAGTAAAAGTCCTCATTGGCCCGTATTGCATTGATGGGCAGTTGTTGGCATGATCATGACCATTGATGAATACACAAATATCCTTGGCCTGTAGTGCATGGAATTTGTGGTCGTGACCCTAATGAATATACTTGGCCGTAGTGCAGGGATGATGTGGATTATTTATTAAGCTGAGTCTCAGCGATAAAAGTGATGAAAAACTTTTTAATTCATAAAAGATAGTAGATTCTATTCTCTACTTGACCCTTTTAATGGATTTCTTGATCCGCTGCTGTTAAACTTGATGTTGTTATATTTTATCTGTTTAATACTATTGAAGGCTAACGATAATTTATTCTGCATTATCTTAGTCATAATATTTCTTACTGGGCTAGTTGAGCTCACCCTTTCTTTCACCGTTTTCTTCCAGAAATGAGAACATAGCAGGGACTAGTCGGGGAACGGAGTGACGGTCCGAAGGATAGCATTAGTAGTCCTCACTATTCTGTGAAATAGTGTATTAATAATTGTAATGAGGACTCTTTTTGAGTTTGTATAGTCTCTAGTAGACAATAATTGTATTCAAACTCATAGTTATGTTTTGTCGTATTGTACACGACAGTTGTATTAGTAAGTTGTATTTGAATTATGTGCCATGTATCTGACGACCCAAGATGGGTGATGTATACCTAATTTTAAGGGCATCACAGTTGGTATCAAAGCTTAGGGATATGATCCCTGACTAAGATGTGAGACTAGAACTAGGAAAGGAGAGACGGGGAATTCCTTCGCTAATATGACCTACTTAAATTTATTTTGTATTTAATTGGTCGGTCAAAGTATAGGGAAAATATGTGATATGTTAATTAACCCTTGTTTTGTGGCAGTGTTTGAAAATGGCATCAGAGAATGTTGAGATTATCAATGGAGCACAGGAGACCGTTGAGTCTCCACAGATCAATAATCAGGATAATGTGCAACTAGAGGACAATACTCCTCTTGAAAATAATAACACCGATGAAATGGTGAATGATGGGATGGTCAGAGGCTTTATGCAATTCGTGCAAAAATAGGCTAAGGCAGCTCCTGTCCAAAATGCAGGTAGAAATAGTGATAACTCTTGGACAGTCACCGCTAAGCAGTTTAAGGAGCAATTCATGCAACAACGGAAGAAGGCGGCTCCTGTTCATAATGCAGGAGGAAACAATGGCAACTCATGGTTGGTCACCGCTAAGCAATTCAAGGAGCTAGGACCACCAGAGTTTTTGGGAAAGCCAGAACCACTTAAGGAGGAGACGTGGTTAAAGTAGATCACCAAGATATTTGATGTCTTGGGATGCTCCGAGGAGCAAAAGGTTCCCTTTGCCACCTTTATGTTGCGTGAAGCGGCAGATTACTGGTGGGAATCTGTAAAACGTACTCAACCTGCCGTACTGAAGATGTCTTGGGAGAAGTTCCAAGAGCTGTTCAACGACAAATACTTTCCCGAAAGTATTCGTCACATGAAGGAGGTGGAGTTTATCAAATTGGAGCAAAACAATATGACCGTGTCGCAATACGAGGCAAAATTTACGGAGTTATCTCGGTTTGCGTCCCTCTTGGTGGATAATGAAGAGAGAATGGCGCGATTATTTTTAAGAGGTTTGAAGCCGGAGATACGTCAACATCTTATTTCTCATAAACTGTGTTTGTATTCAGATGTTGTAAATAAGGCTCAGTTGGTGGAGCGCGTTAACGAGTCAACCAAACCAAAAGAGAGCAGCCGGCAAAATGATAATATCGGTGATAACAGTCATCAAAGCGGTGATAATAAGCATGGAGGGAATCAACATGTCAGAAATGGTAACCACTTCGGTAATAATCATGGCCAAAATAATAAGAATGGACATTTCAAGAAGAGAAGGTTCAACAATGACGTAAAGACGTCGGTACCAGCACCTGTTTTAAAGGAAGAAGAACGACCACCGATCGTATGTTTCAAATGCGGACAGGACGGACACATCCGTCCAAACTGTACGCAGCAGTCCAAAGCATGTTTTAATTATGGAAGAGAAGGTAACCTAGCTCAATTTTGTCATATGATGAAGTCAATTCCAGCAGGGATAATGATGCCAAAGGATGTCCCAGACAAGCCAAAGCCGGTAGTTTAAGAGAGAGCATTTTTTTTTCTCTCGTGACGAGGAACCTGAATAAAATTATCACGGGTAAGTTAATCATAAGCTCTTACGAAGTCTATACCGTGTTAGATACCGGTTCTACTCACTATTTTATTTCACCTAGTTGTGTTCAATGTTTGTACTTAACTTTAGAGAAGTTAAACTTTGATTTATCTATTAAAACTCCATTGGGAGAAACCTTCGTTACCTCCAGTGTTTATAAATCTTATTTGATTCAAATCGACACTTTCACGTTACGTGTTGATCTTGTCTCTTTGAAAATACTTGCCTTTGATGCGATTTTAGGAACCGATTGATTAACTACTCATCATATTTTTTGTAAAGTTGTTAGCTTTCATATTCTTAACCAACCTATTATGCGAATTCAAGCAACCAAACCACTAACTTCAATCATTGTCATATCAAGCCATAAGTAAAGAGCCTCGATCCTTTTGTTGATGACTTCATTGTATGGAATGCACCGAAGCCAGACTTTCTGTAGGCGACGTCGTGAATGACGATAACAAGTTGATATGTATCATTGTGAGGTTCTATATAGGTTAAGGGATAGAAGTCACAGTTGGTATCAATGTGACGTACTATCCAAGTCTTGGATGTGAATAACAGTTTTGAATGATATTTTTATCATTAATAAATCTCTTGACGTATTCCTGAAGACTTCTTAGCCTACCCCAGAGCGTGAAATTGAATTTTGTATTGACACCAGTACAAAACCCATTTCTTAAACCCTCAAAATAATTTTTTCAACTAAAACGAAAGTAACATGCACCAAAGACGTTGACTCGAGCTGTTGAAGATTACGATCGTACTATTCAATATCATCGTGGAAGAGCGAACGTGGTAGCTGACGTGTTGAGTAGAAGATCGTATGCGTTTACAAGTGTGATGTTGTTAACATAAAGACTCATTTCGTATAACTTGCAAATGATGAAGATAGAGTTAAAGACTCTAGGGACCCACGTGAAGATAACGAATATACGAGTAAAATTGACTTTAATCGATAAAGTTAAAGACGCTCAAGCTACATACCCGAATCTGATGAATGTGAAGAAGAAGGTTCAAGAGGGTGTTATTTTAGAAGCAAGAGTTGCTGAAGAGAGGAAATCTCAACCCTCGATTTAATTAGCCCATTTGAAATCCTCGATTGAGTAGGAATTGTGGCTTATAGACTCGTTTTACCGCCAAATATATTGCGTGTTCATAAAGTTTTTTTTTCGTATCGATGTTACGTAAATATGCGGACGGCCCGAACCACATTATTAATTTAGAACCCGACGAGATAGCGGATGATTTAACGTTTGAAGAGATACATGTTACAATCTTGGATAAGAAGAATCGTATTCAACACTCAAAGGTTATATCTCAAGAGTTAGAATTTGAAGTGAAGTCAAGGTATCCTCACCTGTTCGGCATAACAGGTACGCACGTATATTTCGAGGGCGAAATTCCATAAGGAGGGGAGATTGTGAAACCCCAGATTTTATGAATAAAGAATTAATTTTCTCGAAATAATTTTTTAATATTATGGTGTGAATTTGAGATAATATTATAGTTGTGGGTAGTATTTATAAATTTTACAAAGTATGCAAGTTGTTATATTATATTCGATTGGTCAGGGAATATTCTTTGTGTCAGAAAATATTCGTACGACGGTACAATTATTGGTTGACCCCACAACGGAATTATTGTCGGATTGAGAAAACGACAAAAATATTTTATTAAAAATAACGGCGGAAGTTTTACCGTTGATACTGTTAAACTACTGGGTAGTAAAAGTACAGTAATACGCGTTGTTGCATTGTAGCACACGATATTGATTATTGATATTTATGTGAGAAGTCGCTCAGTTTGATTCAATTATTGTCGATTAATAATATGAATTATTATAGCGATGATGACGTTTTCTTTTATTCGTATTATTAACGTAATAAAACAGAAATATCTTTTTATATAAAAATGAATAATTTATTAAAGTTATTCTATAAATAGAATATATTATATTTTATTATGCATAGTGTTGCATAGTGTTTTGTATAGTGTTGCATAGTGTTTGCATAGTAAAAATCTTTTTATATAAATAGAATATATTATATTTTATTTAAAATATTTTTCTTTAAATATGGACCGCGGATTAAAGTAAATCAATCTGGACCGTTCATGGATTAGTTACTATGCATTCAATTTTCCTATAAATAGAAGCTCATTCCTTCATTATTTTCTTACGAATTCACTGAACTCTAGAGAGAGAAACTATAGAGAGATAGAAGAAAAGCTTTTTGCTACTTAACTTTTCTTTTCCTATATCCAGTTTCTGTTACAGTAAGGGGTGTTATTCTTTCTTATTCATGAAGAGAACTGTTGTTATTCCATTTCTTATTATTCTGTTGGAATAACCTGTATACGCGGTCTACCCTATATTTGGTGACATTCTTCTATTATTCTGTTGGAACATCATGTCTGTGTGTTTTACACCGGACCTTGTTCCGTCTTTATTATTATTCCGTTGGAACATCCTGTCTGTATATTTTACACCGGACCTGGTTCCGTCTTTATTACTGTTCCGTTGGAACATCCTGTCTGTGTGTTTACACCGGACCTGGTTCCGTCTTTATTATTATGTTGGAACATCTTGTCGGTGCAAATTTTGCCTGACCTGGTTCCGTTATTATTATTCTGTTGGAATAACCTGTCTATGCAAAGTACCGCATGCATGGTGATTTCTATTGTTATTCCATTCTTTATTATACTCAGTTGGTTAAAGTTTTAACTTCTATACTCCATGAAATTAGTAGAATATCCTTGATATTTGCACTTCATCCAGTATCTTTTCATGGAAATATTCTTCTGATCATTCTTGAATTTTACTCTACAAAGCAGTATCATGTGGACAATTTGGACATTAGTAGTTCTTGGACAAATTAATTCTTGAACTTGTTTTATTAAATTCTTATATCATTGTCATCATCCTCATGTTTATATTATGTTGAAAGTCATCTGTGGCCTGTAGTGTATAGATGGACTTGGTATGATTATGACCAGGAATTATTCGGTGTAATCATGACCGTAATGTTACAAATGATGTAGTAAAAGTCCTCATTGGCCCGTAGTGCATTGATGGGTAGTTGCTGGCATGATCATGACCATTGATGAATAGACAAATATCCTTGGCCCGTAGTGCATGGAATTTGTGGTCGTGACCCTAATGAATATCCTTGGTCGTAGTGCAAGGATGATGTGGATTATTTATTAAGCTGAGTCTCAGCGATAAAAGTGATGAAAAACTTTTTAAATCATAAAGATAGTAGATTCTATTCTCTACTTGACCATTTTAATGGATTGCTTGATCCGCTGCTGTTAAACTTGATGTTGTTATATTTTATCAGTTTAATACTGTTGAAGGCTAACGATAATTTATTCTGCATTATCTTAGTCGTAATATTTCTTACTGGGCTAGTTGAGCTCACCCTTTCTTTCACTGTTCTCTTCAGAAAATGAGAACATAGCAGGGACTAGTCGGGGAACAGAGTGACGGTCTAGAGGATAGCATTAGTAGTCCTCACTATTCTGTGAAATAGTGTATTAATAATTGTAATGAGGACTCTTTTTGAGTTTGTATAATCTCTAGTAGACAATAATTGTATTCAAACTCACAGTTATGTTTTGTAGTATTGTACACGACATTTGTATTAATAAGTTGTATTTGAATTATGTACCATGTATCTGACGACCCAAGATGGGTGATGTATACCTAATTTTTGGGGCGTCACAAGTTACCTGTTAAAATCTTGGATAAGAAGGATCATATTTTACACTCTAAAGTTATACCTCAAGTCAAAGTTTTGTGGATAAACCACGATGTTGAGGAAATGACCTATGAGTTAGAATATGAATTGAAATCAAGTTATCCTCACCTCTTAGATATAACAGATACGTACCCTAATTTCGAGGACGAAATTTCATAAGAAGAGGAGGTTGTAAGACCCCAACTTTTATGAATAAATAATAATTTTCTCGAAATATATTTTTGAATATTATGGTGTGGATTTGATATAATGTTATAATTGTGGTTAATATTTACAAATTTTGTAAAGTAAGCAAGTGGTTATATAATATTCGATTGTCGGGGAATATTCAATTTAACAGGGAATATTCATACGACGGCACAATCATTGGCGGACCCCACAACGGAAGTATTATTGTAGTTAAAAAACGACAGAATTATCTTTTTATAAAAATAACGGCGAAAGTGTTACCGTTAAAACTGTTGAACTACCCAGTAATAAAAGTACAGTAATACATGTGTTTGCGTAGTAACACACGGTATTGATTATTGATGCTTAAGTGAAAAGTCACTCAGTTATACTCAATTATTGCTACAGTAATTGCTGCATCATTTCTCTCATATTATTGATTCAATTATTGTCACAGTATCATCTGCATAATATTTATTATTATTAAATCAATAATTGAGACGACAAAGTTATTCATATTATTATTTGCAATATTGACAATGTCTAGAAGTTCTGTCAAGGAGAGGTTTGGTCACCTAATTGCGCGCCAATAAGGAGAAATCCTTATCAGAAAGCCCCCTCTTTCCTGGGAAGGACCTGGTTGTTAAATATTGTGAGTTATAATATTAATGATGAATAAGTTCTGTTGATTAAAGATGAAATTGATAGTTCTATTATGTTGGGATTATTAGTGTTAGTGGAAATCGACATTTATTTCGATAATAATTGATGTCTGGAGGTTATATTGACCAATCGGGTAATTAATCGGATAAATGAGCAATTAATTGCTATTATTTCACATGCTTATAACTATTTGTTCACATGTGTGTACTATTGATTCACATTCATGTACTATTAGGGGAGGTGGTGCAGGATTGATAATACTTGCATGACTAAATTAAAAATGGAGGTAGAGTTGAAGGTACTATACTGTAATTAGTTTTTTTCACATGATTATACTATTGAGTCATATGAATGAACTATTAATTTACATTATTTAATATTAGGGGAGGTGGTGCAAGTTTGATAATACTTGCAAGACTAAATTAAAAATGAAGAAAAAGAGGAAGGTATTATACTGTAATATTTTGAGCCCCAAAATGTGCAATTATCGAAACTATATTTTCCTATAAATAGAAGTTCATTCTTCCTTCATTTCCCACCAATTCACAAAAGCTATAGAGCAATTATTATAGAGAAATTATTGAGAGAGAGAAGAAGAGAAGTCTGCTACCTCACTATTCTAATATCCAGTTTTTCTAAGGTAAGGGGTATTATTCTTTCGTATTCGTGAAGAGAGTTATTTTCTTTCAATACTCGTAAGGGTTGTTAGTCCTTTCTTTATTATTCTGTTGGAATAACCTGTCTGTGCGGTGTATCGCATGCCTGGTGAATTCTATTGTTATTCCATTCTTTATTATTGATAAGTGGGTTTTATATCTACTTATTGGATAGCAATTCACGCGAACTGTGCCCATCTCAAGTACATTTTAATGTGTTTATAGTTGCATTTCATGTTAGTTTGCATTGCATGTACTGAGAACTCTTTTGGTGTAAAAGTGTAGGAAATGGCCTAATTTGGTAGTATTAGATGGCATGAGGCTATGGATGCATGGTGTGAGGATCAAGTGGAGCAAGGAGACTAAGCATGGAAGACAAAGAAGAATGAACAGCGTGACAGAAGCAGTAGCAGCAGCAAAGCCAGAGTGCAGACTGTAGAAGTCGAGCTGTCGCGCGACAGATTAGGCTTGAGGACGCGCGCCCGCGTGAGCACCTAGCTGGACAAGATTCTGTAGACGCGCGCCCGCGCGAGGATTACGAAGGAAGGGCGCGCGGCCGCGCGCGATGACTAATGTTGTTGAGCTGTTTTATTTTAATTTGTAATTTTCAGGATTTGGATCGATTTAAAAACAATTCTACCTGGTGTCAGACGTATCATTCATTAGTTTTACGTGTTTTTCATATTCGTAACTAGGGTTTACACTTGTAGAGTATTCCAAAGTGAAACCAATCGTAGATTTTGTATTTTCTACTCCTCCTTTAGATTTCAGTAATTGTGGATGCTTTACATGAGTTTTGCTGGATATTATTAAGGATTTTGCACGTCACATTGGGTTTGTAATCAGCAATTGGGTTTAATCGATTCTTTCTTCTCTTTTTCTCAACTGTTTGCTTATTATCCATTTTTTTCCTTGATCCCATAATGGCTTTTGGTTCAGTCGTGAACTAAACTCCGTTATGGGATTCTAACGGATTTTAATATGTAATTTAATTGATTGCTTGAGTGCTGGACTGTTTTGCATGTCATAAGGAATTTCTATCATGGTTGTTTTGCACGCATGAATGCTTGATCACCATTCATTTTTAGTACTAGTAAGGAGTTGAAAAATAACATATGAGTATGGACTGTAATCATGATAGCATGCGTATATAGGGTTGTTTTGCATAGCTTTGTATTTCGTGAACTAGATAGACATATACTGTTTCACTATATGAGTTAAAATAAGGGCTTGTGCTTAAATTTGATATGGTTGCAATTTCACATAGACATATAGTGATTTTGGTTATATTGATGATTACACAGTGTTTATCGCATGTGGATACTGTGTAAGTAGGCCATAGTACATTGAAAAATGGCTATGTCTATATTAGTGCTCTTGTCTACTTTTCTGTGATATGTAGACAATCTTGCATGATGGTGACAATTAGATGAAGTAGTAAATGAAGTTAGGATCCCATTGTTTCCAGATTTGATTTATTACATTATTATTATTCTTGTTATTTGCAATTAGAGTAATTCACAATTATAATTATTAGTTTAAGCATATAAAATATAGTGATTTAATTGATGCATTGTGGTTTAAATTAGACAACTTTCCCTGTGGATCGATACTCGACTTACTCTGTATTAATTGTTGACGCATGTATACTTGCATGTGTTAGAGCTCTTTTGTGAGAACTAGAAAAGAGGCAACAAGTTTTTGGCGTCATTGCCGGGGAAAGGCGTTTAAATTTTTATTATTATCATTAGTTTTAAGCTATATTGTATGACTTAGACAAATCTAATCTAATCTTATCTCATTTCCATTTTTGTTTTTGTCTTTGTTTTAGGAACTTGTATAAATTTTTATGTGCACGCGGTTATCCAACCCCGACTTAACACTTGCTCAGGACAACAAAAACGGGAGAGGTTGGAAAGTGGGTGTTCGTAGAAATTTACAAGCACAGTTAGAAGGTACTACATCTAATATGGCAGCCGAGGGACAAAAAGAAGAGCAAAGAGTGGAGCATAGGGCACTGAGAGAATATTCTATGCCCAATATTAATGGATTATAGTCTAGCATAGTCAGACCAGCGATAGCAGCCAGCACATTTGAGATAAAAACGAGCACTATTTAGATCGTACAAAATTCGGTACAATTTTGGGGTGCCGCTACAGATGATCCGAATGAACACCTGTTGAGTTTCATTGAGATATGTGACACGTTCAGATATAACGGGGTGACGGAGGATGCTATCAGACTTAGGCTGTTTCCATTCTAATTAAGGGATAAAGTGAGAAGTTGGTTTCATTCTTTGCTAGCAGGATCTATAACTACATGGGAGGACTTAGCACAGAAGTTCTTAGCCAAGTTTTTTCCAATGGCTAAGACTGCGAAAATGAGGACAACAATCTCTCAGTTTGAGCAACAGCATGGTGAATCCATATATGAGGCATGGGAGACATACAAAGAGATGTTATGGAAGTGTCCGCACAATGGAATGCCAGATTGGATGGTGATCAACACATTATATAATGGATTGGGATGGCAGTCTAGACCGATTGTAGATGTAGCTGCAGGAGGGGCATTATGAGCAAAAAACTATGAGGAAGCCTATAACCTTATCGAGACAATGTCATCAAACGATTTTCAAAATCCTACATCTCGGATGCCACATCCCAAAGTTACAGGTTTGTTGGAGGTGGATGCTATTACGCAGTTGTCGTCACAGATGGCAGATGTGACAAAGAAACTAGATTCATAGGCCGAGAGTAAAGTGAAAATAGTTGCCTTCGTATGTGAGATATGTGCAGGGTCACACTCCACGGATCAATGTGCTATCAGCTCAGAATCGGTACAGTGTGTGAGAAATTACAGAAAAGACCATGGTCATTTTTCAGAACACATACAACCCCAACAACTGTAATCATCCAAACTTCAGTTGGTCAAATAACTAAGGGAATCAGCAAAATCAGTTTCAGACAAATCAACAGTTTCAGTCACAGCCAGCGCAGCCATAGTTTACTCCTAGACCACCTTTTCCAACGGGATTTTCTCAACAACAACAACATAACACTCCAGTTGCACCTCAGCAAGAAAAGAAATCAGAAATGGAGGAGATAATGATGAAATACATGGCGAATACAGAGGTTATAAACAAAAGCCAAACAATGGCTATTAAGAATCTGGAAACTCAGATGGGGCAAATGGCGAACGTGCTTATTAACAAGCCCCAGGGTTCATTGATGAGTAATACAGAGACAAATCCACGAAGAGATGGGAAGGAGCAGTGCCAATCGATCACATTGAGGTTTGGGAAAAATATTGCAGACACTGCAAGTCGCTCGCCCGCGTCCAATTGTATTAAGGAGGCCGCACGAGGCAAAGCAGGAAAATGTTGAGAAAGGAAATCTGGAAAATTCTGAAGTTCAGCATGAAGAGAAAGATAAAGTAGGTTCAGTGGAGAAGCCTAGGAGTTCAGTACCAATAGTTCACCCTTCGGTTTAGTATCCGCAGAGATTGAATAAGCAGAGGGAGGATAAATAGTTCAGCAAGTTCTTGGAGGTGTTTAGGAAACTACAGATTAACATACCATTCGCCGAGGCATTATAACAAATGCCAAGCTATGCAAACTTTATGAAGGGTATATTGTCAAGGAAGATGAGAGTAGATGAGTTTGAGACAGTGGCCTTGACAGAATATTGCAGTGCAGTGCTTCAGCAGAAGTTACCTCCGAAGCTAAAGGATCCGGGTAGTTTCACAATATCGCGCACAATCGGGAAGATGAATTTTGAAAAATGTTTGTGTGATCTTGGGGCAAGCATAAATCTGATGCCCTTATCATTGTTCAATCAGTTGGGATTACCGGCTCCAAGGCCGACAAACATTTCGTTACAGTTAGCTGATAGATCTATCACATATCCACAGGGAATTGTTGAAGATGTATTAGTGAAAGTTGACAAATTTATCTTTCCGGATGACTTCATCATTTTGGATTACGAGGAAGATAAAAATATACCAATCATACTGGGGAGACCATTCTGACCCACAGGAAAGACTTTGATAGACGTGCAGAAGGGGGAACTCACTATGTGTGTTCATGATCAAGAGGTCACCTTCAATGTCTTCAATGCCATGAAGTGTTCAGCAGATGAAGAGGAATGTTTTTGAGTTGATTTGGTGGATCGGTTCTTAAATGATAAAGTAGAGAGTCTGGTGGAGTATGAACCTTTAAGAGGTGTAATTGCTAAAAATTAAGAGTTGGAGGAATTCAGACTACAGGCGTATGAGAATTCGAAGCTGTACGAAGAGAAGGTGAAACAATGGCATGACCGAGAAACCCTCGATAGGACATTTGAACCGGGACAAAGGGTTTTACTTTATAAATCTAAATTTAAAATTTTTTTCTCAGGAAACTGAAATCAAGATGGTCTGGACCATTTATAGTGAAGACTGTCTGTCCGCATGGGGTAATTGAAGTATTTGATATGTGTCCGGACAAGCCTTTCAAGGTGAATGGACTGCGACTGAAGCATTACTGGGGTAGTGAGGTGGACAAACAGAAAGTCAATTCAAATTTATCTTCAACATAAGATTCCGAGACAGTCAAACTAATTGACTATAACTTAGCGCTCGATGGGAGGCAACCCATTATTTTTATCTTTTATCTCTATTTATTCAGTTCAAGTTATCTTGTCAGCTCATTTTCATCCTTATTTAGGATGATATAATTATTTTGCATAATTAGCATAGTAGCTGAAATTGAATATGAGCATGTTTGTGGACTTCATTGAAATGAGGGTAATACAATAGACACACATGTTTATCTAGTAAATTATATTTTGATAGTGTCTATTTGTGTATGCAGGTGAAACAAAATGCAGTACTGCCTTACAACATGAAAACCAGCAGTGAAAAAATCAATCTCGCGCGGCCGTGCATGAATATACTATACAACTCGCGCGCCCGCGCATTCCAAATTTGTGTGCTAACCATGTACCTCACACGCCCACGCCATGCTACAACGCGCCCGTGCTGCACTTGTATCAGAGTTAAACTCAACTCGCGCGCCCGCGCCCAAATTACATGGACTGACCGCACGGCCGCGTGCGACATCATACATGGAAAATTTTTAAGTTTAAAAATGAGTTGGAAATCATTTGGGCTCTCATTTGAAAACATAACAGATGCGAATTCATCGTGCTCTCTCCAAAACACGTGTCTCTTCCTCTCTATCAGTTACACAATTGAAGCAATCAATCTCTCCACCACATAATCATCCACGATTTCTTCCACGTTCCATATCAACTCAACCTCTACACTGCAGTAAAAATCTAGGGTTCTTGAGTGGGTGGTGCAGAAGCTAGTTTGCGTTATTCTCCTCAAAGGTTTCTTATTCATTACCAAGCAAATTATCTTCATTATCTATATCAATTGCAAATGGGTCCAAAAAGAGCACGATCTTCTTCATCATCATCGTCGTCCTCTAGCAGTCAAGGGGAGGATATGGTTGATCACACCAAGTTTTTGGATTTGGAAGCCCAGCAGGAGTATTACCGAATTGTGACCAAAACCTTTGTAAAAGAAAAATGGTTCAAACCTGAAGGGCAAAATGGTCAGTTATGTGACATAATTCACGAAAGAGGATGGCTTGGATTGACTGCCACTCCAATGCCTATCCCAATGGGAATTGTCAAAGAATTCTATGCGAATATGAAGGTAACCATGAGTGGGTTATCAGTGTTGCGCGGCGTACAAGTGGATTTCAAATCTCCTGCAATCAGGGTAGTTTTCAGGTTAACTGGCACACCACCGACTAGGTCTGCGAATTGGGTAGCAGGTGAACATATGGAAACGGACTTGGAATTGGTTATTGATGAATTGTGCGTGCCTAGCACGAAGTGGATTTATAAAGCTGGCACGAATCAGTCTCACATATTTCCCACCGTAGCTTTGAATCGATATGCTAAGGCGTGGAATTTGATCATATGTGCCAAACTAGTTCCTTCATCTCATCAGCACGAGATCACATCGAAAGGGGCAATCCTTCTATGCGGGCATTATCATCGGAAAATATATCGATGTGGGTCATCTTATCCATCAAAATATGTTGCGTTATCTGCGGGGAAGCACTACAGGGAGCATTCCACACGCGTCAATTGTAGCTATGTGTGTGTTAATCAGGGCTGCCATTGGGACAATGAGCAAATGCATAACCCAAGCCAGGATATCACCCACGCCACCATTGCAAAATTTGAGGATTGGGCAAGAGGCGTACCACACCCGCGCTGATTAGGTTTTATTATCCAGCCCACTTTCCCAAAGACACCGCAGCAGCCATCTCAGACAGATGAGGCAGGACCGTCAACCCAAGTTCCCTTTACTACTGGGGATCGACAGCTCTGAAGGTTGGAGTGAAAAGTCAATGCCATGTACGACAATTTTTCAGCGTTTGCAACGGGGTTGACGAGGTTTTTAGCGGAGGCACTACAAGGGACAATGCTTGGGTGGCCTCAGTTCGGGATAGCTGTGCCATATCCACCACCAGATTCACCACCCGTAGAGGGTGGTTCAGCTGAGCATTAGGGGAGTTTTCTTTAACCCTTTACCTTCATTCACTGGGACATTGAATATTATATGTTTTGGGGTATTGGGGTAGTATTATAATAGCATATAGTTTTTGCATTGATTAGTTTAATTTTTTGCAACATATAGTTTATTTTTGCATATAGTTGCATGTTTATTTGCATGTTCATGTTTAGTTTGCATGTCTCACAAAGCCTAGCCTTATGGAAATTTTGTATAGCCGATGATGATAGTGAATTTTGAAGATTTTTGAGTATTTTGGGATAACATGAGCTGAGATATAATGTTTTACACAATACAATTCATAATGTTATTTAAATGCTTTTGGTTTGCACGGACGTGTTCATAATCACTTGTAGGTATAAGAATTATGTGTTGCATTGCTGGATAGAAAATGTAGTTTTAAAAAGGGAAATATGTGGAAAGTTAACTTAGACCGTTGAAACTGTTGATTGTCAAACTTTGAGAAAACATGGGTATGCTATGTATAAAAAAACAAATAGCAATAACGTGGCTAGTCTTATTTCGGGGCCCTAGCTACTTAAGTAAGTACGTCCGTAGGGGTGTCTTAACACCTAGCGCCCTAAGGTCTTTTATGATCTGGGAGTCATTGGTTGAAATCTCGCTAAGGGTAGTAGTGTTTGCCTAATGGAATGGGCCATTGCACAGTCATATGAAAAAAAGAAAAAGAAAAAGAAAAATAGCAATAAACACCACGTGAAAGAGCGAAAATCGTCCCCATGAGTAGTAATTAAGCAGTTAAGCCCATTATTGATCCTTAGTTTGTTTTAATATGTTGGAACAGTCTTTGTTGCATAAGTATACATGAGTCTTGATTTAGACTTTAGTTTTCTGTTTTGAGCAATTTAGCATGTGTATTCTTTGCTTAAATCAAGTTTTGGTGAGCACAACACACACACACACGCCATATTTATAGCATTTATGAATTATATGAGTGTATGACATTATGCCTACAGTTTGGTATGAATCTGTATTCTTGAATCTATAAAAATTCACTGAGGCATAGTCTTAGGATCAAGTGGAGCAAGGAGACTAAGCATGAATGACAAAAAAGAATGAGCAACATGACATAAGCAGTAGCAGCAACAAAGCCAGAGTGCACACTGCAGAAATCGCGCAACCGCGCGATAGATTAGGCTTGAGGACGCGCGCCCGCGTGATTACCCTACTAGACCAGATTCTGCAGACGCGCCCCCACGCGAGGATTACGAAGGAAGGGCGCACGACCGCACGCGATGACTTATGTTGCTGAGCTATTTTATTTTAATTTGTAATTTTAAGGGTTTGGATCGATTAAAACAATTCTGACTGGTGTCAGACGTATCATTCATTAGTTTTACGTGTTTTTCATATTCGTAAGTAGGGTTTACACTTGGAGAGTATTCCAAAGTGAAACTAATCGTAGATTTTGTATTTTCTACTCCTCCTTTAGATTTCAGTAATTGTGGATGCTTTATATGTGTTTTGCTGGATATTATTAAGGATTTTGCACGTCACGTTTGGTTTGTAATCAGCAATTGGGTTTTATCGATTCTTTCTTTTCTCTTTCTTAATTGTTTGCTTATTATCCACGTTTTGCCTTGATCCCATAATGGCTTTTGGTTCAGTCATGAACTAAACTCTGTTATGGGATTCTAACGGATTTTAATATGTAGTTTAATTGATTGCTTGAGTGTTGGACTGTTTTACATGTCATAAGGAATTTCTATCATGGTTGTTTTGCACGCATGAATGCTTGATCACCATTCATTTTTAGTACTTGTATGGAGTTGAAAAATAACATATGAGTATGGACTGTAATCATGATAGCATGCATATATAGGGTTGTTTTGCATAGCTTTGTATTTTGTGAACCAGATAGACGTATAATGTTTCACCGTATGAGTTAAAATAAGGGTTTGTGCTTAAATTCGATATGGTTGCAGATTCACATAGACATGTAGTGATTTTGGTTATATTGATGATTACACCGTATCTATCGCATATGGATACTGTGTAAGTAGGCCATAGTACATTGAAAAATGGCTATGTATATATTAGTGCTCTTGGCTACTTTTCTGTGATATGTAAACAATCTTGCATGATGGTGACAATTAGATGAAGTAGTAAATAAAGTTAGGATCCCAAAATTTTCAGATTTGATTTATTACATTATTATTATTCTTGTTATTTGCAATTAGAGTAATTCACAATTATAATAATTAGTTTAAGCATATAAAATATAGTGATTTAATTGATGCATAGTGGTTTAAATTAGACAACTTTCCCTATGGATCGATACTCGATTTACTCTGTATTACTTGTTGACGCATGTATACTTGCATGTGTTAGAGCTCTTTTGTGAGAACTAAAAAAGAGGCAACAATTATGTTGTTGGAACATCTGTCTGTGCGGATTACGCATGACCTGGTTCCATTCTTTATTATTCTGTTGGAACATCCTGTCTATGCGGATTACGCATGACCTGGTTCCATTCTTTACTATTCTGCTGGAATATCATGTCAGTACGGATTACACATGACTTGGTTCCATTCTTTATTATTCTGTTGGAATAACCTGTCTGTGCGGATTACGCACTCCTGGTGAATTCTTCTGTTATTCCATTCTTTATTATTCTGTTGGAATAATCTATTTACGTGGATTACCGCATAGCGGAAAAAATCCATTTGCGGTTTCATATATTCTATTATACTCAGCTGATTAAAGTTTTGACTTCTATACTCCATAAAATTAGTGGAATATCCTTAATATTTGCACTTCATCCAGTATCTTTTCATGAAAATATTTTTCTGAGCATTCTTGAATTTTACTCCACAAATCAGTATCATGTTGATAATTTGGACATTATTGATTTATGGATAAATTAAATTATAAATCTTTACAAATTTATCATTGAACTTGTTTTATTGAATTCTTATATCATTGTCATCATCCTCATGTTTATAATATGTTGAAAATTATCTGTGGCCTTTAGTGTATAGATGGACTTGGTATGATTATGACCAGGGATTATTCGGTATAATCATGACTGTAATGTTACAAATGTTGTGGTAAAAGTCCTCATTGGCCGTAGTGCATGGATGGACAGTTGTTGGCATGATCATGACCATTGATGAATACACGAATATCCTTGGCCCGTAGTGCATGGATAATTTGTGGTCTTGATACTAATGAATATCCTTGGACGTAATGCAGTGGTGATGTGGTTTTTTTATTAAGCTGAGTCTCAGCGATAAAAGTGATGAAAAACCTTTTAAATCATAGAAGATAGTATATTTTATTCTCTACTTGACTCTTCTAATGGATTGTTTGTTCCGCTGCAGTTAAACTTGATGTTTATTATATTTTATCAGTTTAACACTGTTGAAGGCTAATGATAATTTATTATGCATTATCTTAGTCATAATATTTCTTATTGGACTAGTTGAGCTCACCCTTTCTTTCACTGTTCTCTTCAGGAAATGAGAACGTATCCGGGACTAGTCAGGGAACGGAGTGACGGTCCAGATGATAACATTAGTAGTCATCACTATTCTTGTAACAACCTGATATGTTCTATATAAATAAATCAGAAATTTTGTGTATAATTTTGTTTAAGGAGGAGGATTTGTACAAAATAATGTGTATTTGTATTTATGTGGTAAATAAAAATATATTTATTACATGAATATTTATAAATAATTTTATTTTAAAATTATTGATTATTATAAATTAAATTAATAATTACTTTTATAGCATAAATGTTTTTATTATTTATTTTCCATGAAAATATAATTATATTATTTAAATAATAAATGAAATGATTTTTAGAATTATTATAATAGTTATTTATTTTATTATATGAATTTAGGTTAGATTAATTATGTTAATCATTTTGTTTAACTTGATTAATAATGTTATATATGAAGAATAAATCAGATATGGAATCCAAACCCTAATTTTGGATTTTGATCAAGGAATGAAAATAATAATATAATATAAATTATATTTTGATTTTTAGTGCTATAATTATGTACTGTATGTGTGCATGGAAAATGGTTGGTAAATTCTAGTGTAGCATATTAAACCCCTATTTTATTAATTTGTTAACCCTAATTCAAAAAGTCAATTTTGGCTTTAAGAATTGTGTAAGTTATTTGGTAATCGTGTTAATGTAAATAATTATAGGTATTATACTTAATTAGGTAAAACCCTAATTATGGGAAACTCTAATTGTAAATTAGAAACCCTAATTTCCAATTTAAAACCCTAATGTGCTAAATTGGTAACACTAATTGTTAATTGCAAGCTAAATGCTAATTAGTGGACATTAAAATCATAATGTTGATGTATAATGTAATTAGAAAATTAAACACGATTAAGAAACCCTAATTTTCAAAAAAAATTAGTAACTAATATTATTTTTATTTTTGGTGCAAACCCTAATTAGTAATTTTAAAAACCTAATTACTATTTACAAACCGTAATTGTTTAATGATCAATGTTAATTATAATTAGTAAATTTTAAAAACAAATGTTCAAGTAATCGAATTAGAAAACTAATTATATTTAGTAAACTCTAATTTATATTTTTGGAAACTAAATTGTTATTTAATTTTAAATCCTAATTTTGGAAATCCTAGAATTTTGCTTTAAGAACCTAAAATGGTTCAAACCCTAAACCCTAACCCAAACCCTAAGGATTTGACTAGTTACCAAAATGCCATTAAAAATAAAAGCAAAAAGACCAAATTGCCCATCTTGCATAATTGAAGCTAACACATGTAGGTTTTGACCTTAGGTGAGTTGGTGACCAAATCCAACCACCCCATATGACACCTAACAACACAAATGAACAGCAATCTCAGCCATATACATTATATACATGTTATATATATAGCATTAGAGAGAGAAAAGTGCATTATTTGTCTCATTTTCTCTCATACACCCAACCAAGTCTCTACATCTTCAAACCCACGAAATATTATAGCATATAAGTCCCATATTAAAGCCCCATGAACAACCACATCAAACTCAGAAGCTTAGAATCAAAATTGATCATAAAGGTATAAAACCCTAAGTTACAATCTGCTCATCAATCTGTTGTTAGATGTTGAAATTTTTGTGTTAAACATGTTAAATATAGTGTATAAAGATGATCTAGGTTGCTAGATGTTAGATCCATAACATCTAGAGGCTCGGATTTGAAGATTTGCCAAATTTGGAAAAAAAGTTCAACTGAGGTCTGACAGTGAATGTCAGAGGCGGCATATCCATCTCGGTTTATGTTTTTGGTGGTTTTATGTTTTAGATATGTAGTATGTTATGTGATCTTTGATCTAGATCCATAATCAAGCTTAGATCCGGTCTAGATTGAAAAATATTAGTGGTCAAACCACGTTGACCAGCATAGATTTGTTACCTATGTTGTTGTTATGTAGTTTTTATGTAATGTATCTCTTCATGTACATATTGGCTACACATTGAAATCTTTATATCACTAAATAATTACCAGAATCACAAGTTATGGAAGGCCAAAGTAAGGTAGTCGAACTGTTCTTCATTTCTAGGTAACCCAGAAATGAAGAACAAATCCGACAGTATACTGGAAGGCTTCTAGCTTGCATTTTGTGCTTGTTATGGACTTACTTGTTGTCGGATCTTGTTGTGTTAAATGAGGACTACAACATCTAGTCTTTATCGTGCCCAGAAACATCACATATTATAATGTATTGCTGGTCAAACATGGTCCCTCGTACACTGCTATGAATGTTCTTGAGGACTCAAGAACACCTAAGGCGACGCTTTCTGTCGCTAAAGGCTATAGCGACAAATATTTTAATTTTATTTAATTTATTTTCGAAAAATCATTTAAAAATAGAAATTAATTATAAAAAATTCCAAAAATAATTTTAAAAATTATTTGAAGTTATAAAAATTAACTTTTAATAATTTGACATATTTTTCATAAATATTAATATTTATTTGGATATTATTGATATTTTATTTATTTAATAAATGCATTAAATAAATTAATTAAAAATGATTTTAATATATTAAAAATCATTTTGAATGATAAAAAGGTATTTAATAATATTTTAAGTTATAAAATGGAACTTTTAATATTTTAAGACAAATTTAATTAATTATCTAATATTAATGATATTAGATTTATTTAACAATTATATTAAATAAATTAATTAAAAATAATTTTAATATTATAAAAATTATTTTAAATGAAAATAAATAGTTTAAAAATATTTGAAGTTATAAAATATAACTTTTAATATTTAAAGGTAAATTCCATTAATTAATTACTATTAATGATATTAGAATTATTTGATAATTATATAAAATGAATTATTTTAAAAATATTTTTAATATTATAAAAATCATTTAAAATGAAAATAAAGTGTTTAAAGATATTTTAAGTTATAAATTTTAACTTTTGATATTTAAAGGAAAATTTCATTAATAATTTAATATTAAATGATATTATATTTATTTAATAATTATATTAAATAAATAGTTTAAAAATGGTTTTATTTATTTAAAAATCATTTAAATGAATTAAAAATATTTTAAGTTATAATTAATGACTTTTAATATTTTGATAAATAATACATTAATACTTTAATATTAATGATAATTATTTAAAAATAATTTTAATTCTTTTAAAAATCATTTAAGTGTAATATTAATAATTTAAAAGTATTTTGAGTTATTATAAATAACTTTATCATTTTGGCAATGGTTTCATTAATAGTTTAATATTAATTAAATATTAATGATAATAGAATTGTTTAATATTTAAATCATTTAATAATAATTTCGGTGTTTGAAAATTTATGATTAATTATAATAAATATTTAAAAAATTATTATAAGTCATTTAAAAATAATATGACTGATACTTATAGATATTGAACTACAGGATAGAGTCTTAGACTCGATAATTACCCGATAAAGTCGTCGGTACACCGATATGTTTCAGAAATTGATATGGACTTAGATAATTTGATTAGATATGTGTTTATTTGTGATTTAATGGTTGTGGACCATATATGACAATGTGATTATGTTATGTGCTGACTGCAATAAGCAGTGTTATGTGTTATAGTATGTTATTCTAATCGATCAAATGATCTTATTACTGATAGGTGTTATATAAAGATAGAACTAAGTTAGGAACTATAGGCAGCGCATCAGGCATTATCTTACCTTTATACAATGGACATGAGTAAGAAGTTTCAGAATTATATTATTATTGTACTAAATTATTAACCTTATTGTCGTATATATTATATCTGATCATTGTTTATCAACATGATAATATATTATATAACTTATATATATATATATATATATATATATATATATTCTGTTCGTTAATTTCAAAATATGGTTATACAAGGGTCCCCACTTGGATAGTCATTGTAGTTAAACACGCGTTGATATATATATATATATATATATATATATATATATATATATATATATATATATATATATATATATATATATATATATATATATATATATATGTCCAAGTTAATTGACCAGCTAGACAATCAAATTATTTTGGTTCGGATTCCAGACTAAGTATGAACATCCCGATCATGGGAAAACTTTTATGCGCCCAAGGCAGACAGAGTGAATGATCCTATCGTTCTTGTAATGTAGTATTGATCAATACAGGGCCCATGGGAAGTACAACATAATGCTCGTAAGTTATGACGGTTTGCAGATGAAGTTCTGCTAAACCTTAGCGAAAACTAAAAATAATGTTCAAAATATGTCAACTAATACCTATATATATAGTCAATACGTAGTTTTAAAAAATTGAGATATAATTATATGTTGTTATTATCGGTTCAGTTTACTTCATAAATATAAATTCGTTGTAGAAGTGATGTACAAAAAAACATTTATTTCTTTTAGCTAATTATATTCATAATTGTTATTACTTGCTGGGTACCCAAATGCTCATCCTTGCTTAAATTTAAACGTTTTCAGCTAGGCATGATCAACCCGAAGGTTCAGACAAGAACAAGTGAAAAGGTAAGCAAACAGAACATGTTTAATGGTGTCTTTTGTAATAGTTAGACTATATATAGACAATGATATGTATTATATATCATGTAAAGAATTATAGTAAAGGTTGTGTAATTGGGATTAGACTCTGATAAATATAAATTAAGTTGGATTTTTATATTATTATTATTATTATTAGTATTATTCTGCTCATAGAAATGGTATCGTAAAGCACCGAGTTTTCAAGTACTCGAGTTTGGGGGCTTTACAAGTTGGTGTCAGAGCTTTAGGGTTGAAAACCTTAGGTGGGCTAGACCTTAGGCTATAACCTTGGAATAGAGGGAAACGTTAAAAATACAAATAACTCATATAGAGTTTAAAAAGGGAGATGAATTGAATAAGTTCATTGTCAAATCAAATAAAAGATAACTTATATAAAACTATTAATTGTTGTGTCTATATATTAAGTGATAATCAAGATAGTTTTATGTGTAGATGTCAGATAGAAAAGGATTAAGATACCCTCAAATCATAAAGAAGAAGTCAACCTCCATAACTGAACCAATATCAAAGCCAATAGCTGAAATAGAGGCTCACATTGAAAGCTACCTCAATAAGGTGGTTGTTTTGAAAAGTATAGTACCGAACCCTGAAACGATAGTATGACTGATAGGTAAAGTATAGTTAAAGAATATGTGGTCAATGTCGAGTTCTTCAACTCATATGTTTGTTTTGTGTTCTTAAACTCATAATGTATGGTAAGTTGGACGAACTAGGTGTAGTTAGGTGTGAATGAATTATTGAGGATAATGGTAATAGACAAATTTCTAAGCAATTGATCCTTAGTGGAGGCGTAAGAAATAAGTGGTACTAGTATTATTTGAATAGGTATGATTCTATGTTAAATATATGATAGGTATGTTTGTATAAGGTAATATTTTTCAAATTTTGTATAAGTTGTGGTAGCGATTCCAGACTTTTGAGTCACAAAGGGATATCGGATGATTAAAGCAATATGTGCCATGGTATGTCAAGTGCTATGAATATGAGTCCATGTTGAATTAATGAAATAAGTTGGTATAAAGATAGTAATTATTTATCTGAACATTGGCTAATACGGTAAACCAAAGTTTTCAAAGTCTAATATTTTGAGTACATGACTATTTGAATAGAAAATTGCGCGTATACGATAAGGTTTAGAATGTAAGTTAATAAGAATAATTTACGATAATGCCGCCAAGACGAAAATGAAATACACGGACAGAAGAACGTGTCAACAAAGCTGGAAGACAACCAGACCCGATACAGAATTTTGCGAATATGGACGATCAAGCTATGCAGAATGGAATACCAGCCGCTGGAAGATCAACCAGGTAATCGATCGACGAACGTCAAAGACTTCAAGGCAATCAGACCGCCAGGATTTAGAGGATCAACTGACCCGGTGGAAGCATTTGTGATAGCTAAGATAACGAAGGGGCAAAATATAGTTTTGTCACCTATACGATAAAACGAAAGGAGATAAAGAGAAAATCTATGTGTTTTAAGTGTGAATTAATGGAGTATAAGGTGGAAGACTGTCCAAGAAGGTGAAGGGAGGCAAGGAATGCGTAAACAAGGAAAAGGCAGCAGGACATTGGCGACGACGGGACCAAGATCAACAATCAAACCAACGAAATCAGCCTCAAACGTCTTCAACATGACCGTTCAAGAAACTATAGCAGCCGGGGATGCAACTCCAGGTATTATTCTAATCAATTTTATTTTCTTCTATATTATTTTCTTATATATAGTAAATTATTTTATAAATTATTTTGAATGAGAAAATTGAGTTCTATTAGAAATCAATTTTCCGTATAAGCAGATAGATAAGCTTTATGCTGAATAGTTAAAGATCAGTTCGATCAATTTTGATCGAGATCTACTCGTAATGATTGTGTATGCTTTGTACCCTGGTATGTATAGGTTTTAAAACAGTGATTCAGGGGATGGAATCTTTATAAGGGAGGGTGAATGTAACAACCCAATATTTTCTATATAAATAAATCAGAAATTTTACGTATAAATATTTTTTATTTTAACGAGGAGGATTTGTACAAGATAATGTGTATATGTATTTATGTGGTAAATAAAAATATATTTATTACATGAATATTTACAAATAATTTTATTTTAGAATTATTAATTATTATAAATTATATTAATAATTACTTTTATAGCAGCAATGTTTTTATTATTTATTTTCCATAAAAATATAATTATATTATTTAGATAATATATGAAATGATTTTTAGAATTATTATAATAATTATTTATTTTATTATACGAATTTAGGTTAGATTAATTATGTTAATCATTTTGTTTAACTTGATTAATAATGTTATATATGAAGAATAAATCAGATATGGAATCCAAACCCTAATTTTGGATTTTGATCAAGGAATGAGAATAATAATATAATATAAATTATATTATGATTTTTCAGTGCTATAATTATGTATTGTGTAAGACCCCGAATTTTATGAAATAAAAGTATTCAATTTTTTTCTTATAATTAATATTCAGTAAATGGTTAAATTGATAAAAGTTTAAAGTTAAGGGTTATATATGAAATTAATTTTAAAATAAGCAAGTGGTTATAAATACTCATTGTTGTCGTGGAATATTCTTCCTGTCGAGGAATATTCATACGACGGCGTAGCCTTTTGTGGGTCCCATAACGAAAAGCGATTGGATGAAGAAAATGACAAGTATGAGTTTTTTTATAAATAACGGCGTAATTGTTACCGTTAACACTATTGGAATACCCGGTGGTTAAAATATAGTAATACACTTTGTTGCACGGTAGCACACGGTGTTGCACTAATTATTGATTTTTTTGTAAGAAGGCACTACTCAATAATTTTTACAGTAATTATTGTTCAGTATTTTATTTTATTGATTCAATAAGTGCTACGTTGATATTTTAGATTACTGTTGTTTCAATAATTGTCACTACACAGTATTTTTTATTATCGGAGCAATAATTCATATTATCTGAATAATATTATTAGATAACATTATTGAAAATGTCTAGAAAGTTCTATCTAAGGAGAGGTTTGGTCACCTAATTGCGTGCCAGTAAAGAAAAATTCTTATTGAAAAGCCCCCTCTTTCTTGGGAACTGCATGGTTGTAAATATTGTGATTCTGTAATATTATTTGTGAATAATTAATTATTAATTTATATGATGAGGAAAATATTCATTTTATGTGGTTATAGATGGAGAAATTTTTTAAAGTGACAATTGTTGAAAAATGATATTTTTTTCTTTTTTGATAAAATAATTTATTATTATATTTTAATAATATAATAATGGTGATAATTTTACAATGAATGTGGTATATATGAGTATATGAGGAGGAAGAGTATTTTTGTTGCAAAAGTTGTTTAAAACATGTTAAATGTAAGACCCCAACTTATTATAAATAAAAATCGAATTTCCTCAATTTATTATTGTGAATAATAAGACGATAATTTGATATAATACTTTGGTTATGGGTGAAATGTGCAAATTTTGCAAAATAAGTAAGTGGTTATAAAATATTCATTGTGTCGGTCAATATTCGTTTGGTCGTGGAATATTCTTTCTGTCAGGGGAATATTCGTACGACGGTGCAACTATTTGTTGGCCCCATAACAGATAACTGTCGAATGAAGAAAACGACAAAGTTTGGGTTGTTATAAATAACGGCGTAGTTGTTACTATTAAGACTGTTGGAATACCCGGTGGTTAAAATACAGTAATACGCGTGGATGCACAGTAGCACACGATATTGCATAGTATTGTGAATTATTGATTCTTACGTAAGAAGGCACTACTCAATAATTGTCACAATAGTTACTGTTCAATATTTTATTTTATTGATTCAATAATTGCTGCGTTGATATTTTATATTATTGTTGTTCAATAATTGTCACTGCACAATATCTCCATTATCAGATCAATAATTCATATTATTTGAATAATATTATTAGATAGCATTATTGGCAATGTCTAGAAAGTTCTGTCAAGGAGAGGTTTAGTCACCTAATTGCGCGCCAGTAAGGAGAAATCCTTATCGAAAAGCCCCCTCTTTCCTGGGAACAACATGGTTGTCATAAATGTGATTCTAAAATATTATTTGTGAATAATTAATTATTGATTCATATGATAAAAAAATATTTATTTTATGTGGATATAAATGATGGATTTATTTATGTGGTTATTAATGAAGGAATTAATGCTCAGATGTTTTATCAGTATTTTGTCGGATTGGAGGTATTAAAAATCAAACCAGTGTTTTTGAGATATATTGCGGGAGTTATAATTTTTTATCCGACCGTTGGATCGTTGTAATTTTTGGATATGTTATACATATATAAGTTGAGTATATGTCCACAAATTTTGAACCGTTAAAAAGGAGCGTATGATTTGTTAGGAATTTTAAGAGGTAGCTGATTCGGAAATCAGGTTATAAGTGATTTTGGTGGAAAATTCTAGAATTTAGTGGGCCCCACTTGTGGTTAGTGAAGAAATGTGCTGAATTTTATTTCAAATGTGGTGGGTGGCAATAGTAGCAGGTAAAGCCATCAGGTTGCAGGTCATGTCTGCTTCGGCGTGCTAACATTTTCCTATAAATAGAGGGCTAAGTTAGAATTGAAAATAACATAAGAAACATAAGCTTTCTCTCTATATATTATCGAGCGTATTCTTGTGAGTATTTTGATACTTTGAGTGTTGCTATACGGTGCAAGTTCCTTTAGCACTATATCCAGTATTCTAGTCAGAAGTACTGTCTTTTTGAGGTAAGGGATGTTATTTTTTTCGTAAGTAATATTATTTCTTCAAAATCATTATACCGAAATATTGGTTGGAACTTTTTATCAAATTTGGAACTTTTCATGTTGGGGTTACTATTCATGAGTTACTATTCAAGAGTACTATTCACGAAGAATGATGATTTTTCTTGTAGAATTTCTATCTTTTGGTGTTGGAGTTACTATTCACGTATACGACATTATTCACGTATACGGCACTATTCACGAATACGGTACTATTCACAGAAAAATGAAATTTTCTTCTTTTTATCCAAGGTGTCTATTATTGTTACTATCTTTGATTGTATCCATGTTTTGATCTTTATTTTGAATTCTGCTTCAAAATTGGTTATTATGAAGTATTTTTGAACTTGGATAAACTGTAATACGAATCCCTAATATTTGATTTTTTATTTCACTGGATTCGTTTTCCTTAAGATATTTTTCATCATCCTCAGTCCTAAATGATGATATTACTGAATATCTTTGGCCTGTAGTGCAAAGATGAATGATTAACTGATGAATATCTTTGGTCTGTAGTGCAAAGATGAATGATTACCTGATGAATATCTTTGGCCCGTAGTGCAAAGATGAACAGGTGTTGAGATGAACATTACCAACTGGTGATACAAATGAATATCTTTGGGCATGTAGTGCAAAGATTAATATTTGATTCAAGATGTATATTAATTGATGTTACAAGGATAAAATATTGATGATGAACTTTTAAATCTTAGAAGATAGTAGAATTATTTCATTACTTGACTCTTGTAATGGATTACTTATTCCGCTGCAGTTGTTGATCTAAAACTTGTTGTCTATTATATTTTATTAGATTTTTCCCTATTGAAGACTAATGATAATTTGTTGTATATTATCTTAGTCATAATATTTTTTACTGGGCTAGTTGAGCTCAACCTTTCTTTCACTGTTCTCTTCAGGAAATGAGAATATAGCTGGGACTAGTCGGGGAATGGATTGACGGTCCAGATGGTTGCATTAGTAGTCCTCACTATTCTGTGAAATAGCGTATCAATAATTGTAATGAGGACCCCTTTTGAGTTTTTATACTGTCTACTAAACAATAGTTGTATTCAAACTCATAGTATATATGTTGTCATATTTTGCACGACGATTGTATTACTGAAGTTGTATTTGTTTTTGTACCATGTATTTGGCGACTCAGAATGGGTTGGATGGAATGGACGTATTTTGGGGTCATCACATTAAACATGTCTATGGGCCCATTTCTTGACTGAAATTTTATTATAGCCTGTAAAATCGCCCGTATATAGATTTAGGTCAATTTCTGTTTGGAAATTGGAAAAACTTTCTTCTTCAAAGTTGTAGAGAATTGAATTTCCTATAAAACGTTGCGAGATTCGAATTTTTCTGATAAAAGGGCTATTTATTATAAATTATTGAAGTTCTGAAATTCCAGAATAATTGATTTTTGGAAGTTTTAATTGTTTTATTCAAGAAAATTTTTTTTTAATGATTAGTGGGTTGTTAAACATGTTGAAACCTGAATTCAAAGAGTCGTAGGAAATTTGTTATATAAATATAATATTTTATTAAATTTTCTACTTTGGTGTTTTAAGCATTTTCCTATAAATAGGATGCTTAGGTTAGAATTGAAAATCACACCAGAAACTGAAGTTTTCTCTCTATTTCTCTTTCTATATTATCGAGTGTATTATTGTGAGTATTTTGATATCTTGAGTGTTGTTATACGGTGCAAGTTCGTTCAGCGTTATTCCAGTCAGAAGTACTGTTCTTTTTAGGTAGGGGATAGTAAGGGAGATTATTTTCTTCATAAATGATATTATTTCTTCAATATCATTATGCCGAAATATTGGTTTGAACTTTTTATCAAATTTGGAACTTTTTCATGTCAGGGTTACTATTTATGAGTTACTATTCATGAGTTGCTATTCACGAGTTATTATTCACGACGGGTAACTATTCATGAGTTACTATTCATGAGTTACTATTCACGAGTTACTATTCACGGGTACTATTTAATACAAAATTGGTTTCTTTTTCTAACCAAATTATAGTTGATTTATGAATATTACTCTGGAGATTAAAACTATGTATTGATTCTATTGATTTTATTATCATATATAACATTTTTATAACCCTGATGTTGAAATTCTCTTTCACTGAAGTGTAAAGATGGGTAGATTATTGGTATGATCATGACTAGGGTTTTCTTTGGCCAGTAGTGAAAAGTTGAATTGTGACTGGTATGATCATGACCATTGAATTTATAATTGAATATCTTTAGCTTAAGTGGAAAGGTGAATTGATCAACATGGTTATAATTATTGTTTATATAAATTCTGAAATTATTATATATTTCTTTGAGATATTAATATCTTTGGCCTGTAGTGCAAAGATGACATGTTGTTGAATATCTTTGGCCTATAATACAAAGATGACCTGTTGTTGAATATCTTTGGTCTGTAGTGTAAAGATGATCTGTTGTTGAATATCTTTGGCCCGTAATGCAAAGATGACCTGTTGTTGAATATCTTTGGCATATAGTGCAAAGATGAACTATAGATGAATATCTTTGGCCCGTAGTGCAAAGATGAATTTATTAGTATGATTATGAACAGGAACTGTGATTTGGTATAACCATGATCTTTGATGTTTCAGGTAAAGACAGGTGATAAAAATTATCTTCGTCCTGAATGAGAAAAGAAATTTAGAACTACAATTATGATTATGAGTTATTCACATGATTATGGACATGAACTGTTGATTGATGTTACATGGTTAAAACATTGTTGGTGGACTTTTAACACGGAGAAGATAATAGACTTTATGGTCTATTTGACTCTTCTAATGGATTGCTCA
Organism: Panax japonicus; assembly: GCA_020205505.1. Lineage (NCBI taxonomy): Eukaryota > Viridiplantae > Streptophyta > Magnoliopsida > Apiales > Araliaceae > Panax > Panax japonicus. The sequence goes on along the minus strand of CM035107.1, from coordinate 24,486,653 downwards.
TTCCGTTGCAACTATGGTTAAAAATTTTATCATCTAACATATGTTCTAAATCTCTGATTTATTACTGATTAAGTCTATTGATAATGTAATTATCTTTAGTCATGATATTCTTTACTGGGCTAGTTGTGCTCATATCTTTTGCTTCATAATTCCTTTCAGGTAATAGGAGTGTAGCTGGGTCGAGCGGGGGTAACAGGGGAATAGAATGGTGGTCATCATTTAGTAGTTATATTTGTTGAATCAAATAGGGTGAAGCGAACCCAACGTTGGAAGGGTGTTTTGCCACTATCATACAAGATGTCTAATGACACACAACCTCGTATCATCATAAGACAGGGATGTGCTCATCTACTTGCTGAGTATATATACGAGCACTACCTATATATTCTTGGAGTTTGGTTGAAATATAATTCTCAATTAGAGACGGTGGAGATAATGATATGTCAAGAGAAGACACACCATTGGGAAGAATATGATAGTAATCTTCTCGTTTTTCTTTGGGGTCTATTGGGTCAACCAAGGATAATTCTGTGGCCATATGATATCTATCATAACCTAGACGCATGGCCTCCCATGTACGAAGGTTTCCTTGAGCACTTCCTAAAGATTCTAATTTGTAAAACAGTTCTAGATTGTACCTTTATGTAAGGTATCACTGTGAGGTGCTGTCCATAGTTGGTGTCCAGAGTCACAGTTGGTATATTTTAGTATCAAAACTCACAATATATGTGTTGTTGTATTTTGCACGACAATTGTTGTAATAAAGTTGTAGTTATTTTTTGTACTATGTATTTGGCGACTCATAATGGGTTGGATGGAATGGACCTATTTTGGGGTTGTCACAGTTGGTATCAGAGCTTAGGGATATGATCTCTGGCGGAGATCGGGATTAGAACTAGTAGGGGAGAGATGAGTAAATCATTCGCTAGTGTGTCCTACCTAAGCTTATTTGTTTGTCAGACATAATATCGGGATATTATGTGATATATTAATTTGTTAAATTAACCTTTATTTTTGAAGCTGTATTCTAGAATGATATCTAAAATACAGGAGATGAGCAATGGAGAAATCATAATGACAGGAAAGATGGAATCTGAAATAAAAGCAAGGTATTCTCAACTCTTTGAAATACCAGGTACGTAAATTTTGAGGACGAAATTTCATAAGGATGGGAGATTGTAAGACCCCAAATTTTATGAAATAAAAGTATTCAATTTTTTTCTTATAATTACTATTCAGTAAATGGTTAAATTGATAAAAGTTTAAAGTTAAGGGTGATATATGAATTTTTTTTAAATAAGCAAGTGGTTATAACATACTCATTGTTGTCGGGGAATATTCGTTTGGCCGTGGAATATTCTTCCTATCGGGGAATATTCATACGACGACGTAGCCTTTTGTGGGCCCCATAATGGCGTAGTTGTTACCGTTAACACTGTTGGAATACCCGGTGGTTAAAATACAGTAATACGCGTTGTTGCACAGTAGCACACAGTATTACACCAATTATTGATTTTTTCGTAAGAAGGCACTACTCAATAATTGTTACAGTTATTACTGTTCAGTATTTTATTTTATTGATTCAATAAGTGCTACATTGATATTTTATATTACTGTTGTTTCAATAATTATCACTACACAATATTTTTCATTATCGGAGCAATAATTCATATTCATATTATCTGAATAATATTATTAGATAACATTATTGGCAATGTCTAGAAAGTTCTGTCTAAGTAGAGGTTTAGTCACCTAATTGCGCGCCAGTAAGGATAAATTCTTATTGGAAAGCCTCCTCTTTCCTAGGAACAGCCTGATTATCAATATTGTGATTCTGTAATATTATTTGTGAATAATTAATTATTGATTTATAAGATGAGAAAAATATTCATTTTATGTGGATATAGATGGAGAAAAATTTTTAAAGTGACAATTGTTGAAAAATGATATTTTATCTTTTTTGATAAAATAATTTATTATTATATTTTAATAATACAATAATGGTGATAGTTTTACAATGAATGTGGTATATATGAGTATATGAGGAGGAAGAGTATTTTTGTTTCAAAAGTTGTTTAAAACATGTTAAACATGTCTGTGGGCCCATTTCTTTACTGAAATTTGATTATAGTCTTTAAAATGCCCGTATGTGGATTTCGGTCAATTTCTGTTTGGAATTTGGAAAAACTCTCTTCTGTAAAGTTGTAGAGAATTGAATTTCCTATAAAATGACGCAATATTCGAATTTTCTGATTAAAGGGCTATTTATTATGAATTATTGAAGTTCCGTAGTTCCGAAATAATTGATTTTGGAAGTTTTAATTATTTTTAGTTAGAAAAACATTTTTGTTATTTGTAGGCATGTGTTAAGAGTTGGAAATCAGCTGGTATGAGTGCGTAGAAAATTTTAATATATATATATATATATATATATATATATATATATATATATATATATATATTATTAAATTTTCTACTTTAGTGTTCTAAGCATTTTCTTATAAATAGGGTGCTTAGGTTAGAATTGAAAATCACACCAGAAACTGCAGATTTCTCTCTCTTTCTCTCTCTATATATTGAGCATATTCTTGTGAGTATTTTAATACTTTGAGTGTTGCTATACGGTGTAAGTTCAAGTCATAGCTTATATCCGATGTTTCAACTAGAAGTACTCTTTACAAGGTAAGAGATGTTATTTTCTTCTCAAATGATATTATTTCTTCAATATCATTATGCCGAAATATTGGTTGGAACTTTTTATCAAATTTGGAACTGTTTCATGTCAGGGTTACTATTCATGAGTAGTAATTCACGAGTTACTATTCACGAGTTACTATTCACGAGTACTATTCACAAAACATGATGATGTTTTTTTGTGAAATTTCTATCTTTTGATGTCGGAGTTACTATTCACGTATATGGCACTATTCATGTATACGGCACTATTTACGAATACGACACTATTCACAAAAAAATTAAATTTTTGTTTTTCGTCCAAGATATCTATTATGGATACTAGTTTTGATTGTATCCATGTTTTAATCATTCTTGAATCTTACTCCACTACTGGTTATTTATGATGTATTTTTGAACTTGGATTGTTTAAAGTACGAATCCTTAATATTTGTTCTTTTGTTTCACTGGATTCGTTTTCTTTAAAATATCTTTCATCATCCTCAGTCCTAAATGATGATATAATTGAATATCTTTGGCCTGTAGTGCAAAGATGAATGATTTCTGATGAATATCTTTGGCCCGTAGTGCAAAGATGAACAGGTGTTTAGATGAACATGACCAACTGATGAATATCTTTGGCCTGTAGTGCAAAGATGAATATTTGATTCCAGATATATATTTATTGATGTTACAGGGATAAAAGATAGACGATGAAATTTTAAATTCATATATAGAAGATAGTAGTTTGCATTCTCTACTTAACTCTTCTAATGAATTATTATTTCCGCTGCGAATATTGATTTAAAACTTGTTGTCTAATGTATTCTATTAGATTTTTCCCTGTTGAAGACTAACGATAATTTGTTTTATATTATCTTAGTCATAATGTTCTTTACTGGGCTAGTTGAGCTCACCCTTTTTCCTGTTGTTCCATTTTTCTTCTTAGGAGACGAGAATGTAATGAGTACTTGTCGGGGTGTGGAATGATGGTTCTAGAAGTCGTTTTAGTAGTCCTCACCATTTATGTAAAATAATGTATCATTAATTGTACCGAGGACTTATTTTAGTGTGGATATTGTCTAGATGAAAATATTTGTATTTAAACTCACAGTTTTTATGTTGTATTAATAAATTTTTAGTTGTTTATGTACCATGTATTTTGACGAATCAGAATGGGTGTTGTATACCTATTTTTGGGACGTCACAGTTGGTATCAGAGCTTAGGGATATGGTCTCTGGCGGAGATCGGGGAATAGTACTAGGAGGGGAGAGACGAGTAATCCTTCGCTACTGTGTCATACCTAAGCTTATTTGTTGGTCAGGTGAAGTATATGGTTAATATGTGATATGTTAATTTGTTTAATTAACCCTTGTTTTATGGCAGTATTTAAGAATGGCAACTGAGAATATTAACGGTGGAGTTAATGAGACCGTGGAAACACCTTTAATCACCACCCAGGGGAACGTGCAACAGGAAGACAATATTCCTCCTGTAAATAACACCATTGAGAAGACGATGAACGATGGGATGTTTAGGAACTTTTTACAGTTCATGCAAAACCAGACGAGGGAGACTCGTGCACAGAATACGGGTGGAAATGATAGCAACGCGCGTCTTGTCACAGCTAAGCAATTCAAAGAGTTGGGACCACCAGAATTTAAGGGAAAGCCGGATACGATCATGATGGAAACGTGGGTCAAGCAAATTACCAAGATATTCGATGTCTTGGGATGCACGGAGGAATGAAGGTTCTATTCGCCACCTTTATGTTCCGCGGTGAGGCCGATTACTGGTGGGAGTCTGTGAAACGTACCCAGCCAGCCGCACTCAGCATGTCTTGGGAAACATTTCAGAAACTTTTCAACGAAAAATACTTTCCTGAAATTATTTGCCATATGAAGGAGGTAGAGTTTATTAGACTATAACAAAAAAACATGACGGTGTCCTAATACGAGGCGAAGTTCGCAGAGTTATCCAGGTTTGCACCTCATTTGGTAGAGAATGAGGAACGAATGACGATGATGTTTTTGAGAGGTTTAAAACCCGAGATTCGGCAATATCTTATCTCTCAAAAATTTGCTTTATATTCAGATGTTATCAACAGGGCTCAATTATTAGAGCAAGAGAGTGAGTACGTTCAACCAAGGGACTGCAACCATTGTCATACCGGTGGCAGTAATCATCAGAGCAATGAAAACCAGCGGGGAGGAAAATATTCAGACAAAAGAGGTAACCACTCTGGTGGTAATCGTGACCATGAAAATAGAAGAAGCGAGTCGGGGGGAGATTTTAAAAAGAGGAGATTCAACAATGACACTGTGAAGACGTCAGCACCAGTAACAACTGGTTTTAAGGGAGGAGAATGACCACCGGTCATATTATAAGTGCGGAAAAGAAGGACATATCAGCCCAAACTGCCCACAACAGTTTAAGGTATGTTATAACTATGGAAAGGAAGGACATATCGCTCGAGATTTCACTATAGCGAAACCAAGTCCAACGGGGATGGTGACTCAAAAGGCTATCCCAAAAAAGTCAAAGTCAACGATTCCTGAAAGTGCGTTTGTCGTGACTGGTCCACATGCGAGGAACCCAAACGAGGTGATCATGGGTAAGCTAATCATAAATTCATGTGAAGCTTATACATTACTAGATACCGGTGCTACCTATTCATTTATCTCTCCTGCTTGTGCTCATCGTTTAAACTTGACTCCGGAGAAATTAGACTTTGACCTATCTGTGGAAACTCCGTTAGGAGAAACTTTCATCACATCCAATGTTTATAAATCTTGTTTGATCCAAGTTGGCATCATCACATTACCTGTTGACCTTATCTCTTTAAAGATACTTTCTTTTGATGTGATTTTAGGGATTGATTGGTTAACTACTCATCATGACAAAATTGATTGTTTTCGTAAGGTTGTTAGTTTTCATATTCTTAATCAACCTGTTGTGCGAATTCAAGCAACTAAACCATTAAAATCAATCACTGTCATATCAAGTCATAAAGCTATTCGTTTATTGAAAAACGGATGTCAAGTTTTCTTAGCCCATGTTATGGATTTGAATAAAGATACGTCAGATTCGAATAATATACCTGTTGTTATTGACTTTTCTGACGTATTTCCTAAAGAACTTCCCGGTCTACACTCAAAACGTGACGTTGAATTCTTTATTGACCTTGAACCTATTACAAAGCCCATTTCTAAAATCCCATATCGAATGGCTCCTATTGAACTTCAGGAGTTAAAGCTCCAACTACAGGAGTTGTTGGACATCAGTTTCATTCGTCCTAGTACATCTCCTTGGGGTGCTCCTATTTTATTTGTAAAGAAGAAAGACGGGAGTATGCGACTTTGTATTGACTATCGTGAATTGAACCATGTCACTATCAAGAATAGTTATCCGCTACCTCGTATTGATGACCTGTTTGACCAATTGCAAGGAGCACAATTCTTTTCAAAGATCGATCTTCGTTCTGGATATCATCAGCTGAAGGTTAGAACTGAGAATATTCTAAAGACTGCTTTCAGAACTCGGTACGGGCCTTATGAATTCTTAGTTATATCTTTTGGATTGACTAATGCTCCTGCTGCTTTCATGGATATGATGAACCGAGTATTCAAGGAATATTTAGATCAGTTCGTTGTTGTCTTTATTAATGGCATCCTTATCTATTCCAAAAGCCATGAAGATTATGAGCGCCATTTGAAGCTGGTACTGCAAAGGCTTCGTTATAACAAGCTATATGCCAAGCTGAAGAAATACGAGTTCTAGATTGAGGAAGTAGCATTCCTTGGGCACATGGTGTCAAAACATGGAGTGTCTGTTGACCCGACAAAGATTGAAGCAATACAAAGTTGGGAGCAACCCAAGACGGTGACCGAAGTACGTAGCTTTTTGGGCTTAGCTGGTTATTATCGGAGATTTGTGGAAGGATTTTCTAGAATCGCTACTCCGTTAACTCAGCTGACTCGTAAAGATATAAAATTCGTATGTAGCGAGGAATGCGAGAAGAGTTTCCAAGATCTCAAGAGGAGACTCATTTTGGCACCTGTTTTGACAATACCATCTGGTTCGGATGGATTTGTTATCTATAGTGATTCTTCAGGCAAAGGGTTAGGATGTGTTCTCATGCAACGTGGGAAAGTCATAGCCTATGCCTCGCGACAACTTAAAGAATATGAGAGGAATTATCCTACTCATGATCTAAAGTTGGCAGCAGTCATTTTCGCGCTAAAGATCTGGAGGCACTATCTATATGGGGGGAAAGTGGAGATATATTCAGACCATAAAAGCCTCAAATATTTCTTCACTCAAAAAGAACTCAATATGCGACAACGATGTTGGCTCGAGCTGTTGAAAGATTACGACCAAACTATTCAATACCATCCTGGAAAAGAAAACATGGTAGCTGACTCGTTGAGTAGAACATCATATGCATGAACGGGTGCGATGATGTCAAATATACGCATAGAACCGACTTTAATCGAAAAAGTTAAAGTTGCTCAAGCAACAGACCCGGAGCTGATGCGTATGAAGAAGAAAGTGCAAGAAGGTGCTATTCTAGAAGCAAGAATCGATGAAGAAGGAATACTTCGAGTCCACTCCAAACTTTGTGTTCCTAACGATTCTGACTTGAAGCATAGAATCATGATGGAGACACACAACACACCGTTTGCAATCCATCCTGGGAGTACCAAAATGTATCATGATCTTCGACATACATTTTGGTGGAACAATATGAAGAGAGAGATCGCGAAGTTTATCTCGAGGTGTTTAACTTGTCAACGTGTAAAGACGGAGCATCAAGTGCCTAAGGGTCCATTGCAACAACTTGAGATTCTGAAATGGAAGTGGGAACACATTACCATGGATTTCGTAACGGGTCTTCCCAAGGTTTCTCAAAGCATAAATGCTATTTGGGTTATTGGTGACAAATTAACCAAGTCTGCTCATTTCTTGCCGATACGGGAGACTTATTCCCTTGAACGTCTTTCTCGTATATACGTAGATGAGATTGTGAGATTTCATGGCATGCCAGTATCCATATTTTTGGATCGTGACCCAAGATTAACTTCAAGATTTTGGGTTATCTTGCAAAAAGCTATGGGCACGGATTTATGATTTAGTTCGGCATACCATCCTCAAACGGATGGACAATCAGAGAGGACTATTCAAACTCTTGAAGATCTATTAAGACTCTGTGTCCTAGACTTCAAAGACAGCTGGGATAAGTATTTACCATTGGTGGAATTCCCCTACAACAATAGTTATCAGGCAAGTATAGGTGTGGCTCCATTCGAAGCATTGTATGGACGAAAGTGTCGCTCTCCAATATGTTAGGATGAGGTAGGTGAAGCAACATTGTTGGGACCCGAGTTGGTACGTATGACTACAAAAAAGATCCAAATGATTCGAAAACGTATACAAACGACACAGGATTGACAAAAGAGTTATGCGGATCTTCATCGAAAAGACGTGGAATTTAGTATTGGGGATCATGTATTGTTGCGTGTGGCTCTATGGAAGGGAGTTACAAGATTCGGGAAGAGAGGAAAGCTCAATCTACGATTTATCGGTCCATTTTAGATTCTTGATCGAGTAGGAAAGGTGGCCTATAGACTCGCGTTACCTCCAAGCATGTCTCCAGTTCATAACATTTTTCACGTATCCGTGCTTCGTAAATATGTGAAAGACCCGAACCACGTTATTGAGTTAGAACCGAAAGAGATAGCCAAAAATTTAACGTACGAGGAGGTACCTATCAAAATCTTGGATAGGAAAGAGCATGTCCTACGCACGAAGGTCATACCACAAGTTAAAGTTTTGTGGAGAAACCATGCTATTGAGGAAATGAACTGGGAGTTGGAAACGGAAATGAAAGCGAGGTATCCTCATCTTTTCGAAACACCAGGTACGTACGTCAATTTTGAGGACAAAATTTCATAAGGAGTGGAGGTTGTAAGACCCCAAATTATTAATAAATGAAATTTAGTTTCCTCTATTTATCATTTTGAAATAGTAAGGGTTGATTTGATTAATATGGTTAGTTATCGGTAAAATACGTAAATATTTTAAATAAGCAGGTGGTTATAAAATATTCATTGTTGTCAGGGAATATTCATTTGGTCGTTGAATATTCTTGCTGTCGGAGAATATTCGTACGACGGCGTAGTCTTTTGTGGGTCCCATAACGGAAAATGATTGGATGAAGAAAATGACAAGTATAAGTTATTTATAAATAACGGCGTAGTTGTTACCGTTAATACCGTTGGAATACCCGGTGGTTAAAACACAGTAATACGCGTTGTTACGCAGTAGCACACGGTATTGCACCAATTATTGATTCTTACGTAAGAAGGCACTACTCAATAATTGTTACAGTAGTTATTGTTCAAAATTTTATTTTATTGATTCAATAATTGCTGCGTTGATATTTTATACTACTGTTGTTTCAATAATTTTCACTACACAATATTTTCCATTATCGAAGCAATAATTCATATTATCTGAATAATATTATTAGAAAACATTATTGGCAATGTCTAGAAAGTTCTATCTAAGTATAGGTTTGGTCACTTAATTGTGCGCCAGTAAGGAGAAATTCTTATTGGAAAGCCTCCTCTTTCTTGGGAACGGCCTGGTTGCCAGTACTGTGATTCTGTAATATTATTTGTGAATAATTAATTATAGATTTATATGATGAGGAAAATATTCATTTTATGTGGATATAGATGGAGAATATTTTTAAAGTGACAATTATTGAAAATCGATATTTTATCTTTTCTGATAAAATAATATTTTATTATATTATTATAATATAATAATGATGATATTTTTATAATGAATGTGGGATATATGAGTATACGAGGAGGAAGAGTATTTTTGTTGCAAAAGTTGTTTAAAACATGTTAAACATGTCTGTGGCCCCATTTCTTGACTGAAATTGGATTATAGCCTGCAAAATCGCCCGTATGTGGATTTCGGTCAATTTCTGTTTGGAATGTGGAAAAACTTTCTTATGCAAAGTTGTAGAGAATTGAATTTCCTATAAAAAAAAGTGAGATTCGAATTTTTTGATTAAAGGGCTATTTATTATGAATTATTGAAGTTCCGTAGTTCCGAAATAATTGATTTTGGAAGTTTTAATTATTTTTAGTTAGAAAAATGTTTTTGTTATTTGTAGGTATGTGTTATGTAAGACCCCAAATAATTAATAAACAAAATTTAAATTCCTTTAATTATTATTTTGAATAGTAAGGGTTGATTTGATTAATGTGGATAGTTATGGGTAAAATACGCAAATATTTCAAAATAAGCAAGTGGTTATAAAATATTCATTGTTGTCGGGGAATATTCGTTTGGTCGTGGAATATTCGTACTGTCGGGAAATATTCGTACGACGGCGCAGCCATATGTGGGCCCCATAACGGAAAGCGATTGGAGGAAGAAAACGACAAATATAAGTTGTTTAAAAATAACGGCGTAGTTGTTACCGTTTACACTATTGGAATACCCGGTGGTTAAAATACAGTAATACGCGTTGTTGCACAGTAGCACACGGTATTGCACAGTATTTTGAATTATTAATCCTTACGTAAGAAGGCACTACTCAATAATTGCTACAGGAGTTACTGTTCATTACTTTATTGATTCAATAATTGCTGCGTTGATATTTATATTATTATTGTTTCAATAATTGTCATTGCACAGTATTTTCCATTATCAGATCAATAATTCATATTATTTGAATAATATTATCAGATAACATTATTGGCAATGTCTAGAAAGTTCTGTCAATGAGAGGTTTGGTCATCTAATTGCGCGCCAGTAAGTAGAAATCCTTATTGGAAAGCCCCCTCTATCCTGGGAATGGCCTAGTTGTCAGTACTGTGATTCTGTAATATTATTTTTAATAATTAATTATTGATTATTATGATAAAGAAAATATTTATTTTATGTGGATATAGATGGAGAAAATTTTTAATGTGACAATTGTTGAAAATTAATATTTTATCTTTTTCTAATAAAATAATTTATTTAAATATATTATTTTAATAATATATTAACGATGATATTTTTACAATGAATGCGGGATATATGAGTATATGAGGAGGTAGAGTATTTTTGTGGCATTAAATGTTTAACACATGTTTTGTGTGTCGGTGGACATAATTTTTGACCGAAAATTGAGTATAGACTGTATAATCGCCCGTTTGTAGATTTCGGTCAATTTCTATTTGGAATTTGGAAAAACTTTCTTCTGCAAAGTTGTAGAGAATTGAAATTCCTATAAAAAGGCGCGAGATTCGAATTTTCTAATAAAAGGGCTATTTATTATGAATTATTGAAGTTCCGGAGTTCCGAAATAATTGATTTTTGGAAGTTTTAATTATTATTTTCAACAAAAACGTTTTTCAAAGGTTGGTGGGCATCTTTAACATGTGTTTGATTGCTAAAATCAGATTCCTTGGTGGTTGGCTTGAATGTTTTGTAAATATTAATATTATATTAATTTAGTCTCCTTTGGCGTTCTAACATTTTCCTATAAATAGAGGGCTAAGTTAGAATTGAAAATCACACCAGAAACAAAGTTTTCTCTCTTTCTCTCTCTATATTATTGAGCGTATTCTTGTGAGTATACTTTGAGTGTTGCTATACGGTGCGAGTTTCTGTCAGCACTATACCGAAATTCAGTAAGAAGTACGGCTATTTTGAGGTAAGGGATGTTATTTTCTTCAATATCATTATGCCGAAATATTGGTGAATGTTTTTATCAAATTTGGAACTTTTTTTTTCGGAGTTACTATTCACGTATACGGTACTATTCACGTATACGACACTATTCACGAATACGGCACTATTCACAAAAAAATTATTTTTTTTCTTTTCGTCCAAAATATCTATTGTGGATACTAGCTTTGATTGTATCCATGTTTTGATCATTCTTGAATTTTACACCACTATGATTATTTTTGAGGTATTTTTGGACATGGATAAAACAAAGTACGAATCCTTAATCCTTAATCCTTGTCATTTTGTTTCACTGGATTCGTTTCTTTAGAAATATTTTTTATCATCTTCAGTCTTAAAGGATGTTATTATTAAATATCTTTGGCCTGTAGTGCAAAGATGAATGATTTCTGATGAATATCTTTGGCCCGTAGTGCAAAGATGAACAGGTGTTTAGATGAACATGACCAACAGATGAATATCCTTGGCCTGTAGTGCAAGGATGAATATATGATTCAAGATGTGCATTGATTGATGTTACAGGGATAAAAATATTGTTGATGGACTGTTAAATTCATAGACATTAGTAGATTTCATCCTCTACGTAACTCTTCTATGAATTAATATTTTCCGCTACGAATATTGATTTAAAACTTGTTGTCTATTGTATTCTATTAGATTTTTTTCCCTGTTGAAGGCTAACGATAATTTGTTGTATATTATCTTAGTCATAATATTCTTTACTGAGCTAGTTGAGCTCACCCTTTTCCTTTTTATTCCATTTTTCTTCCCAGGAGACGAGAATATAGCGAGTACGAGTCAGGGTATGAATTGATGGTCCTTGAGAGAGTTGTTTAGTAGTCCTCACCATTTTTTGTAAAATAATATATCAATAATTGTATTGAGGACATAGTTGGGTATGTATATTGTCTATATGACAATGTTTGTATTCAAACTCACAGTTTATGGGTTGTAAAAGTTGTAGTTGTTTCTGTACCATGTATTTGGCGACTCAAAATGTGTTGGATGGAATGGACCTATTTTGGGGGCGTCACAGTTGGTATCAGAGCTTAGGGATATGATCTCTGGCGGAGATCGGGGAATAGAACTAGGAGGGGAGAGACGAGTAAATCCTTCGCTAGTGTGTCCTACCTAAGCTTATTTGTTAGTTGGTCAGTATATAGGGATATTATGTGATATATTGATTTCCTTAATTAACCCTTGTTTTATGACAGTATTTGAGAATGTCGACTGAGAATATTAACAATGGAAATGAGACCGTGGAGACGCCTGTACTCACCAACGAGGAGAACGTGCAACAGGCTGGCAATGTTCCTCCTGTGAACAACACCACTGATCAGACAATGAGCGACACAATGTTTAGAAGCTTTTTGCAGTTCATGCAAAATCAGACGAGGGAGACTCGTGTTCAAAATACAGGAGGAAATGATAACAATTCACGGGTTGTCACAACCAAAAAGTTCAAAGAGTTGGGACCACCAGAATTTAAGGGAAAGCCACATCCGATCATGGCGGAGACATGGGTCAAGCAAATTACCAAGATATTCGATGTCTTGGGATGCACGGAGGAACAGAAGGTTCCATTCGCCACCTTTATGTTCCATGGCGAGGCAGACTACTGGTGGGAGTCTGTGAAGCGTACCCATCCAGCCGCACTCAGCATGTCTTGGGAGACGTTTCAGAAACTATTTAATGACAAATACTTTCTTGAAATTGTTCGTCATATGAAGGAAGTGGAGTTCATCAGATTAGAACAAAATAACATGACGGTGTCTCAGTACGAGGAAAAGTTTGCAGAGTTATCCAGGTTTGCACCTCATTTGGTGGAGAATGAGGAACGTATGACGCAGATGTTTCTGAGAGGTTTGAAACCCGGCATACGACAATATCTCATCTCTCATAAATTTTCTCTCTATTCAGATGTTGTTAACAGGGCTCAATTGTTGGAGCGAGATAACGAGTACGGTCAACCGAGGTACCACAATCAGGATCATACCGGAGATAGCAGTCAACAAAATAACGATAACCAGTGGAGAAAGAAAAAGACGGACAAAAATGGTAACCACTTTGGTGGTAATCATGGCCATGAAAATAGAAGAAGCGAGTCAGGAGGAGATTTTAAAAAGAGGAGATTTAACAACGACCATGTGAAGACGACAGTGCCGGCAGCAACTGGTTCTAAGGGAGGAGAAAGACCACCGGTTATATGTTATAAGTGCGGGAAAGAGGGACATATCAGTCCAAACTGCCCACAACAGTTCAAGGTATGCTATAATTGTGGAAAGGAAGGACATATCGCTCGAGATTGTACGGTAGCGAAACCTAGTTCAGCGGGGACGGTGACTCAAAAGACTGTCCCAGAAAAGCCAAAGTCAATGGTTCCTGGAAGAGCGTTTGTTGTGACTGGTCAACATGCGAGGAACCCAAACGAGGTGATCACGGGTAAGCTATTTATAAATTCTTGCGAAGTTTATACCTTACTTGATACCGGTGCTACCCATTCATTTATCTCTCCTGCTTGCGCTCAACGTTTAAACTTGACTCCGGAGAAATTAGACTTTGACCTATCTGTGGAAACTCCGTTAGGAGAAACTTTTATCACATCCACTGTTTATAAATCTTGTTTGATTCAAGTTGGCACCATCACCTTACCTGTTGACCTGATCTCTTTAAAGATACTTGCTTTTGATGTGATTTTAGGGATTGATTGGTTAACTACTCATCATGCCAAAATTGATTGTTTTCGTAAGGTTGTTAGTTTTCATATTCCTAATCAACCTGTTGTTCGAATTCAGGCAACTAAACCATTAAAATCAATCACTGTCATATCTAATCATAAAGCCATTCGTTAATTGAAAAACGGATGTCAAGCTTTCTTAGCCCATGTTATGGATTTGAATAAAGACACGTCAAAATTGAATAATATTCCTGTTGTTATTGACTTTCCTGACGTATTTCCTAAAGAACTTCCCGGTCTACCCCCAGAACGTGAAGTTGAATTCTTTATTGATCTTGAACCTGGTACAAAGCCCATTTCTAATACCCCATATCGAATGGCTCCTATTGAACTTCAGGAGTTAAAAGTCCAACTACAGGAGTTATTGGACATCGGTTTCATTCGTCCTAGTACATCTTCTTGGGGTGCTCCTGTTTTATTCGTAAAGAAGAAAGACGGGAGTATACGACTTTGTATTGACTATCGGGAATTGAACAATGTCACCATCAAGAATAGGTATCCTCTACCTCGTATTGATGACTTGTTTGACCAGTTGCAAGGAGCACAATTCTTTTCAAAAATCGATCTTCGTTCTGGATATCATCAGCTGAAAATTAGAACTGAGGATATTCCAAAGACTGCCTTCAGAACTCGGTATGGGCACTATGAATTCTTAGTCATGTCTTTTGGATTGACTAATGCTCCTGCTGCTTTCATGGATATGATGAACCGAGTATTCAAGGATTATTTGGATCAATTCGTTGTTGTCTTTATTGATGACATCCTCATATATTCCAAAAGCCGTGAAGATCATGAGCACCATTTGAAGCTGGTACTCCAAAGGCTTCGTGAAAACAAGTTATATGCTAAGTTGAAGAAATGCGTGGTCTGGCTCGAGGAAGTATCATTCCTTGGGCACGTGGTGTCAAAAAATGGAGCATCTGTTGACCCGACGAAGATTGAAGCAATACAAAGTTGGGAGCAACTGAAGTCGGTCACTGAAGTACGTAGCTTTTTGGGCTTAGCTGGTTATTATCGGAGATTCGTGGAAGGGTTTTCTCGAATTACTACTCCATTAACTCAGCTAACTCAAAAGGATACAAAATTCGTATGGAGCGAGGAATGCGAGAAGAGTTTCCAAGAGCTTAAGAGGAGACTTATTTCGGCACCTGTTCTAACAATTCCATCTGGTTCGGATGGATTTGTTATCTACAGTGATGCTTCAGGCAAAGGGTTAGGATGTGTTCTCATGCAACGTGGGAAAGTCATAGCCTATGCCTCGCGACAACTTAAAGAGTATGAGAGGAATTATCCTACTCATGATCTAGAGTTGGCAGTAGTCGTTTTCGCACTAAAGATCTGGAGGCACTATCTATACGTGGAGAAAGTGGAGATATATTCAGATCATAAAAGCCTCAAATATTTCTTCACTCAAAAAGAACTCAACATGCAGCAACGACGTTGGCTCGAGTTGTTGAAAGATTACGACCACACTATTCAATACCATCCTGGAAAAGCGAACGTGGTAGCTGACGCACTGAGTAGAAGATCATATGCAGGAATGAGTGCAATGATGTCAAGTATACGCATAGAGCCAACTTTAATAGAAAAAGTTAAGGTTGCTCAAGCCACCGATCCGGAGCTGATGCATATGAAGACGAAAGTACAAGAAGGAGCCATTCCAGAAGCGAGAATTGATGAAGAAGGAATACTTCGAGTCCACTCCAGACTTTGTGTTCCTAACGACTCTGATTTGAAGTACAAGATCATGATGGAGGCACACAATACACAGTTTGCAATTCATCCTGGAAGTACCAAAATGTATCGTGATCTTCGACATACATTTTGGTGGAACAATATGAAGAGAGAGATTGCAAAGTTTATTTCAACGTGTTTAACTTGTCAACGTGTAAAGGCGGAGCATCAAGTGCAAAAGGGTCCATTGCAACCACTTGAGATTCCCAAATGGAAGTGGGAACACATTACTATGAATTTCGTTATGGGTCTTCCTACGGTTTCTCAAGGAATCAATGTTATTTGGGTTATTGTTGATAGATTAACCAAGTCTGCTCATTTCTTGCCGATACGGGAGACTTATTCCCTTGAACGTCTTGCTCAAATGTACGTAAATGAGATTGTAAGATTGCATGGCATGCCAGTATCCATAGTTTCGGATCGTGACCCAAGATTTACTTCAAGATTTTGGGTTAGCTTGCAAAAAGCTATGGGTACAGAGTTACGATTCAGTTCGGCATACCATCCTCAAACGGACGGACAATCAGAGAGGACTATTCAAACTCTTGAAGATTTATTAAGACTCTGTGTCCTAGACTTCAAGGGCAGTTGGGATAAATATTTACCATTGGTGGAATTCTCCTACAACAACAGTTATCAGGCAAGCATTAGTGTGGCCCCATTTGAAACATTGTATGGACGAAAGTGTCGCTCTCCAGTATGTTGGGACGAGGTGGGTGAAGCAACATTGATGGGACCCGAGTTAGTACGTATGACTACGGAGAAGATCCAAATGATTCGATAACGTATACAAACGACACAAGATCGACAAAAGAGTTATGCGGATCTTCATCGAAAGGACATAGAATTTAGTGCTGGGGATCATGTATTGTTGCGCGTTGCCCCATGGAAGGGAGTTACAAGATTCGGGAAGAGAGGAAAGCTTAATCCACGATTTATTGGTCCGTTTCAAATTCTTGATCGAGTAGGTAATGTAGCCTATAGACTCGCGTTACCTCAAAGTATGTCTCGTGTTCATAATGTTTTTCATATATCTGTGCTTCGTAAATATGTGAAAGACCCGAACCACGTCATTGAGTTAGAACCGGACGAGATAGCCGAAGATTTAACGTATGAGGAGGTACCTGTCAAGATCTTGGATAGGAAGGAGCATGTCCTACGCACGAAGGTAATACCACAAGTTAAAGTTTTGTGGAGGAATCATGCTATAGAGGAAATGACCTGGGAGTTGGAAACGGAAATGAAAGCGAGGTATCCTCACCTTTTCGAAACACCAGGTACGTATGTCAATTTCGAGGACGAAATTTCATAAGGAGGGGAGGTTGTAAGACCCCAAATAATTAATAAACGAAATTTAAATTCCTTTAATTATTATTTTGAATAGTAAGGGTTGATTTGATAAATGTGGATAGTTATGGGTAAAATACGCAAATGTTTCAAAATAAGCAAGTGGTTATAAAATATTCATTGTTGTCGGGGAATATTCGTTTGGTCGTGGAATATTCGTACTGTCGGGAAATATTCGTACGACGGCGCAGCCATGTGTGGGCCCCATAACGGAAAGCGATTGGAGGAAGAAAACGACAAATATAAGTTGTTTAAAAATAACGGCGTAGTTGTTACCGTTTACACTGTTGGAATACCCGGTGGTTAAAATACAGTAATACGCGTTGTTGCACAATAGCACACGGTATTGCACAGTATTTTGAATTATTAATCCTTACGTAAGAAGGCACTACTCAATAATTACTACAGGAGTTACTGTTCATTACTTTATTGATTCAATAATTGCTGCGTTGATATTTAAATTATTATTGTTTCTGTAATATCCTAGATTTTTCCATGTAGTTAAACTATTTCAATAAACAACCTTATGTGAAATTCTTATGTGACAATTATTTTTAGATGAATTATTTATTTTTACTTATATGTTATGTGATGAGATGTGTTTGAATGGTTGGTTCCGTATAATTCAACTATTTAAAATGGGTAAGAATGGAATTAATGCTATTAATTTCATGGGATGACTTTAAAACATGACTTTGAGTTTGGAGCGGAATTTAGTGACACGGACAGCGTATTTGAGTCCGGAACGTCGAAATTAGTCAAGATAGACTGTAACCACGAAATTGCGTCACGGTTGACTTTTTGGTCAAAGTCAATGGGTTGACTTTTTCGGGGGAAAAGTCAACTACGAATTTTGAAGTTGAGTTTGACGAAACGGGGAGTTCCATGACGTCCGGGACGTCGACTTTAGTAGGAATCGATATAAGTATCGACACGTTTGACTACAAGGGGCAAAATGGTCAAAATGACTTGTTAATTGATTAAATGATTATTATTTTAATTTTATACAAGACAACAGCTGGTGGATCACACGTGACAAGTATATTAGGACAAGGAGGGAGTGTATATACGTATAATATAGAGTGTGAGGAAAGAGGAGGTTATAATTATTTGGCAAAGGCTTTCCATGTTCTTAACTCCTTCCCTTATGACCATTAACTAGTGTATAATGATCCATGAATATATAACTGATGGTTGGAGAGGTGAAGGGGCTGAGCATATCAGTCCTAATAATATATATATATACACCCAACTCAAGCACTCATTCACTTTGCAACATTACAACTAAGAGAGTAAAAATAGAGAAGAAAGGATTAGAGTTTGAGAGTGGGTCAAGGTTGTCTACGAATTTGAGGAGCATAATCAAGCAAGCAAGAAGGGAGAGATCAGTAGCTATCTCCATCTATAAGAAGAAATTTGCAGCAAGAGGTAAGCCATGACCCATGTATATGTTTTTAGAAACTAGTAAGAAAATGTTTGAGTGGCCATTGGAACTACTTTGTGTTGATGCTATGATGCCATGCTACTGCTTATTGATGATGATGGTTTTTGATTTGGAAGTTTAAAACCCTAAGATCTATGTGATATATATGGATTCATGTATGTATTTACTCATTTTGATGTTGATTTGGGTGAATCAAAAGAAATAAAGAAAATTTATTTTCTAGATTTGAAACCAAATTTCTATTTACTTTGAAATTTTCCCATTTTAAATCTATAACTTCTTTTTGTGATCCGTCAAAGAGGGGTGTTAGATATATGTGTGTAGTAGTAAACCCAAATGGTAGGACTCAAAAATATTGAGTTTTCATGGTGTAGTAGCTGATTTGGTGAAAACAGTCCCGTTTTTATAACAAAAAAATGGGCAGATTCGGGACAGTCTAAGACGAGGGTAATTCGGTCCGGTTTTTTTGCTTTAAAAATTCTGGGCTTTTGATATGTTATATTACATTGAATAAGCTTTCCATAGACTCCGGAACGGACTAAATCCGACTTCGGAGGAGAGAGTTATGACATTTCAAAGTAGTAGTGTCCAAACTGTCTATCAAGTGCGGTTCTGTTCACTTGAACGGAATTTCTGGGCTGATGTGTTCGGAATTTGGAAACAAGTCAGTAGGGAAGAGTTGTAGTCCCGGAAGTTAGCTTCGCGTGGGCTCAAGAATCTCTTAAAAATGTTTTAAAACGAAAACGTTATGACTGTTTTAGCGAGAGAGGGTAAATCTGGCAAAAGGTTGAAAAACTGTGATGAACGTCCGCTTTTGGTGAAATGTTTGGGCTGCCTATCGAACCCGGAATGGGTGTTTAATATTTTTCAAAAATAGTCTCATATGATATAAAAAGCATATTAAAGTTTGAAAATGATCCGATAAGCGAGTAAAGCGTAAGAAGATTGCAAAGTGGCTAAGTCGTTAAGTGCTGCAGCAGAGTATGCCAAGCAGCCTGGCAGCGCTCAGCGTTCGCCGACGCCTGCTGCTGCTGGCGCTGCAGTGCTGTTACACGACATGAATTTTGAGACCTGTTTTGATTAGTTTCCGTGATCCATTTTTGCTGTGTGAAATTTTTCTAAAATACTATGTCATGGGGTCTATAATACGCCCGAAATTTCGCTGTTATATGACTCATGATTTGAAAATTAAAAATGAGCGAGCATGCATGTCAGAACTAAATTTTGAGCAAACGCCGGGCGTCGGCGCGTCGAGCGATTTTGACGTTCGCCGTTCCGAATCGCGTTCGGGCGTAATAATAAGTTATAATAAATCTAATAAAGTCCTACGGGACGAGATTTGGCTATATGTGATATTTTATGTCGAGAAACTTCCTTTCGGGCATAAATAAAGCAATAAAAATATGTAATAAATATAAATTACATATTTAAGTAAAATAAAAAAAATATAGTTGCCTATAAAATTATTTTGTGGTGCAACAAAGAATGTAAAACCTTTGAAATATTGTATTAATCATAAAAATGATATTTTGAGATTTTCGGTGCTCGAAATGAAGTTTTTGAGCTGATATTTATGTAACGTAATATATATATATATGAAACGAAAATGCGAATAATCGTAAAATGAAAAATAAAGCGAATGTGCTAGCGAGGTAAAATTTTTATATATGAGGCAACAGTCAGTGTTGACTCATGAATGGACAAAGTGATGTAAAAATTATTTATATTAAAGAAATTATATAGTAAATTAAATTTTACTATAAAAATTATGCATTAGCTGTTTAAACTCCGAATTTGCGAGTAGAGGTAAAAGATATTTCTGAAATAAAATTTAAATGGTTTAAGCTTCAAGATGTAAAATATCTGCATCTTAAAATGTGTGAGATCTTTACTATTTATGAAATAAGTAAAATATTATTACATGATTAATAATATTAGAAGGTGAGTAAAATATTATTACATGATTAATAATATTAGTAAAGGATCTAAATATTATTAAATGATTAATAATATTCGTAAATGATAAATATTCTATAAAAGAATATTAGACAAAAGTAAGATAATGGTTAAGTGATAGTAATATTATTAAGGGATAATAATATTACTAATGAGTTAAATAATTATTCAATGTTTAATTATGTGGCTAAATGTTAGCTAATTTATTATTTGAGTAATAGTGTTGTGGGATAAAATGTATTATGCTAATTGGAGGATCAATCTTATTATAGATAGGTCTTTCATAAGGGATTAAATTAAATTGCGTAGCAGTAGTCAGCAAATCAGGCAAGTTTTCTTAACTCAAACTCGAGTTATATTATAAAGCATGTTAGTGAATGATTATTGATGATTATTCACGTCTATACTGATTATTGATTCACACTAAGTGCATGTTGCATATGTTCATCAGGTATGAATGGCTGATCACCTTCATTACCATAAGGTTCAGTTAAATTGTTCATAATCATTGTTGACATCCAATATTATTGGTTCAGTCATTCAATCATTGAAACTTGATTCATGTTATTTCACAATTATTATATTGTTGAAAACTTGAAAGCTTATTCATTCTTTTCAATCATGATATATATCTTCATTGTATGTAAAACTTGCTGGGCAAATTTGTTGCTCACCCTTGCTATATCATGATAAAATTTTCAGATTAAGATGAAAGCTTGAATAAAGTCAGAAGCAAAGTCAAAGTGCAAGATTAATTTATGTTGCAGTTAAGTCTATAAATTTTCTATTGAAAATAACATTGTAAACCTTTTTAATATTGAAAGTATGTATTAAGTTAAGGTTGTAGACCTTGGGACTGATGTGTAAAGTTTAATGTATAAACAATGTATGTTTATATCTTCCGCAAATAGTGATAGAATTAGTATACCGGATCCACGGTGATTTGGAACCCGGATTCGGGGATGCTACAGTTTCAATAATTGTCATTGCACAGTATTTTCCATTATCAGATCAATAATTCATATTATTTGAATAATATTATCAGATAACATTATTGGCAATGTCTAGAAAGTTCTGTCAATGAGAGGTTTGGTCATCTAATTGCGCGCCAGTAAGGAGAAATCCTTATTGGAAAGCCCCCTCTATCCTGGGAACGGCCTGGTTGTCAGTACTGTGATTCTGTAATATTATTTTTAATAATTAATTATTGATTATTATGATAAAAAAAAATATTTATTTTATGTGGATATAGATGGAGAAAATTTTTAATGTGACAATTGTTGAAAATTAATATTTTATCTTTTTCTAATAAAATAATTCATTTAAATATATTATTTTAATAATATATTAACGATGATATTTTTACAATGAATGCGGGATATATGAGTATATGAGGAGGTAGAGTATTTTTGTGGCATTAAATGTTTAACACATGTTTTGTGTGTCGGTGGACATAATTTTTGACCGAAAATTGAGTATAGACTGTAAAATCGCCCGTTTGTAGATTTCGGTCAATTTCTATTTGGAATTTGGAAAAACTTTCTTCTACAAAGTTTTAGAGAATTGAAATTCCTATAAAAAGTCGCGAGATTCGAATTTTCTAATAAAAGGGCTATTTATTGTGAATTATTGAAGTTCCGGAGTTCCGAAATAATTGATTTTTGGAAGTTTTAATTATTATTTTCAACAAAAACGTTTTTCAAAGGTTGGTGGGCATCTTTAACATGTGTTTGATGGCTAAAATCAGATTCCTTGGTGGTTGGCTTGAATGTTTTGTAAATATTAATATTATATTAATTTAGTCTCCTTTGGCGTTCTAACATTTTCCTATAAATAGAAGGCTAAGTTAGAATTGAAAATCACACCAGAAACAAAGTTTTCTCTCTTTCTCTCTCTATATTATCGAGCGTATTCTTGTGAGTATACTTTGAGTGTTGCTATACAGTGCGAGTTTCTGTCAGCACTATACCAAAATTCAGTCAGAAGTACGGCTATTTTGAGGTAAGGGATGTTATTTTCTTCTTAAATGATATTATTTTCTTCAATATCATTATGCCGAAATATTGGTGAACGTTTTTATCAAATTTGGAACTTTTTGTGCCGGAGTTACTATTCACGTATACGGTACTATTCACGTATACGGCACTATTCACGAATACGGCACTATTCACAAAAAAATTATTTTTTTTCTTTTCGTCCAAAATATCTATTGTGGATACTAGCTTTGATTGTATCCATGTTTTGATCATTCTTGAATTTTACACCACTATGATTATTTTTGAGGTATTTTTGGACATGGATAAAATAAAGTACGGATCCTTAATCCTTAATCCTTGTCATTTTGTTTCACTGGATTCGTTTCTTTAGAAATATTTTTTATCATCTTCAGTCTTAAAGGATGTTATTATTGAATATCTTTGGCCTGTAGTGCAAAGATGAATGATTTCTGAAGAATATCTTTGGCCCGTAGTGCAAAGATGAACAGATGTTTAGATGAACATGACCAACAGATGAATATCTTTGGCCTGTAGTGCAAGGATGAATATATGATTCAAGATGTGCATTGATTGATGTTACAGGGATAAAAATACTGTTGATGGACTGTTAAATTCATAGACATTAGTAGATTTCATCCTCTACGTAACTCTTCTATGAATTAATATTTTCCGCTGCGAATATTGATTTAAAACTTGTTGTCTATTGTATTCTATTAGATTTTTTCCTTGTTGAAGGCTAACGATAATTTGTTGTATATTATCTTAGTCATAATATTCTTTACTGAGCTAGTTGAGCTCACCCTTTTCCTTTTTGTTCCATTTTTCTTCTCAGGAGACGAGAATATAGCGAGTACGAGTCGGGGTATGAATTGATGGTCCTTGAGAGAGTTGTTTAGTAGTCCTCACCATTTTTTGTAAAATAATATATCAATAATTGTATTGAGGACATAGTTGGGTATGTATATTGTCTAGATGACAATGTTTGTATTCAAACTCACAGTTTATGGGTTGTAAAAGTTGTAGTTGTTTCTGTACCATGTATTTGGCGACTCAAAATGGGTTGGATGGAATGGACCTATTTTGGGGGCGTCACATGTTAAGAGTTGGAAATCAGCTGGTACGAGTGCGTAGAAAATTTTAATATATATTAATATTTTATTAAATTTTCTACTTTGGTGTTCTAAGCATTTTCCTATAAATAGTGTGCTTAGGTTAGAATTGAAAATCACACCAGAAACCACAGATTTCTCTCTCTTTCTCTCTCTATATATTGAGCGTATTTTTGTGAGTATTTTAATACTTTGAGTATTGCTATACGGTGTAAGTTCAAGTCATAGTTTATCCGGTGTTTCAACTAAAAGTACTGTCTTTACAAGTTAAGGGATGTTATTTTCTTCTCAAATGATATTATTTCTTCAATATCATTATGCCGAAGTATTGGTTGGAACTTTTTCATGTCGGAGTTACTATTCATGTGTTACTATTCACGAATTACTATTCACGAATTACTATTCATGAGTTACTATTCACGAGTACTATTCACGAAGCATGATGATGTTTTTTGTGAAATTTCTATCCTTTGGTGTCGGAGTTACTATTCACGTATACGAAACTATTCACGTATATCGTACTATTCACGAATACGACACTATTCACAGAAAAATTAAATTTTCGTTTTTCGTCCAAGATATCTATTATGGATACTAGTTTTGATTGTATCCATATTTTGATCATTCTTGAATCTTACTCCACTACTGGTTATTTATGAAGTATTTTTGAACTTGGATTGTTTAAAGTACGAATCCTTAATATTTATTCTTTTGTTTCACTAGATTCGTTTTCTTTAAAATATCTTTCATCATCCTTAGTCCTAAATGATGATATAATTGAATATCTTTGGCCTGTAGTGCAAAGATGAATGATTTCTGATTTATATCTTTGGCCCATAATGCAAAGATGAAAATGTGTTTAGATGAACATGACCAACTGATGAATATCTTTGGCCTGTAGTGCAAAGATGAATATTTGATTCCAGATATATATTGATTGATGTTCCAGGGATAAAAGATAGACGATAAACTTTTAAATTAATATATAGAAGATAGTAGTTTGCATTCTCTATTTAACTCTTCTAATGAATTATTATTTCCGCTGCGAATATTAATTTAAAACTTGTTGTCTATTGTATCCTATTAGATTTTTCCCTGTTAAAGACTAACGATAATTTGTTTTATATTATCTTAGTCATAATGTTCTTTACTGGGCTAGTTGAGCTCACCCTTTTCTTTGTTGTTCCATTTTTCTTCTCAGGAGGCAAGAATGTAGCGAGTACTAGTCGGGGTGTGGAATGATGGTTCTAGAAGTCGTTTTAGTAGTCCTCACCATTTTTGTAAAATAATGTATCAATAATTGTACTGAGGACTTATTTGAGTGTGGATATTGTCTAGATGACAATATTTGTATTTAAACTCACAGTTTTTATGTTGTATTAATACAGTTGTAGTTGTTTCTGTACCATGTATTTTGACGACTCAGAATGGGTGTTGTATACCTATTTTGGGGGCGTCACAATTAGCATGTCTTAAGTGTATTTGTTCATAAGTGTATTTTTAGGGCATGCATTATAATTGAATTTCTTGGCAGTCCCCTATAATTCTATAGTGTAGACTTGACATGGTACTCAAGTACATGAACATGGTTTTGGTTGGTATATTTGCCCTGTGCCATTTATAATTGCCAGCTGAGTGGACTTTTTGATTTTACTGATCTCAAACTATTAGTAACCGTACGGATACTTTTTCCATGATAAATCCTGAGATTTATAATTCTATTTTGTATGTGCTGATTATCAAGTGAGAGTTTTTTTTTCCTAAAATGCGTTGGGATTGCCGAACATGATTAGTAGCGCAATATATGGAAGTTCTTCATTTTACCCCTAGCATATCACATTTGATCCTTGTATTATCTTCCATTAGTCTTTTAATATGTGTCGTTTTAAGATTGATGGAATACTTATCTTTGCTTAATATAATTTTGTGCAAATTATTATGTTTTTTTTTTCTTTTCTCATGCACCACACTCACACACCTAAGAATCAAACCACACTCATACACTTAAGAAATGTATCAAAAAAATCATTTCGTGTGTTAATGTTTTTGGCTTAATAATTAATAGTAGTCCTTTCTAAAGTTACATAAAGTATTTTGTGTAAATAAAACAAATATTATTTCATAATTTTTTTATAAAAAAACATTTTATAAGATAATTAAAAATGTATAACTGAAAATTAAGTGGGTAATATTCTAATTACAAATGTACGTACAATAAATGTCATCATCTGCAAAATAAAAATCAAGTAAATCATAATTGAACATTGCTCCCTTATAGTGATATATTTTGACTTCTTAAAGTTAATATTTAAAATCTTAAAACTCAAAATCAATAGTAGATCCTATTTACTATATTCGTTGAATTACTTTCAATCAAGGAGTTAATTTTGAAATATATTATTAAAATGATTAACTTAGTATATGTAATTTTTACCTTAAAATTTGAATAATTTAATAATGTGGTATGAATTTGCAATAATTAGAAATGTGTAAAGAAAACCTTTGGGTGTGCATTTAATATTACAGGGCATAACATCCACGACATACCACTACAGTCTACATACCAAATCAGAAGAAACCATCTACCCCTGCATCGAATACAAACCTAACAACTTCGTTACAAATATTTTGCCCCAATTTTTGCAGCAGCTTTTGTAATGGGGGCATAATGGCATGAGTTAACAATTATGTCAATGTGGCATATAGAATACCCAAACACGAAGAATAATGCAGTGGCATGGGGAAAAAGTTCCATCAATAGAATAACACCCAATCTATATCCAATTCAGAAATAAATGGAATTAGGGTTACCTGTGGCGGCAATGATGACAGTGGTCAGTGGCGGTGAACGGTGGCGATCAATTTCTCCCTCCCCCTTTTTGTCTCCCCCTTCTCCCTCTTCTCCCTATTCTGTTCTCCCTCGTTTTGTTCTCTCGTCTGCTGAAAGAACGAATGCCTGAGCTTGAATAAGTTTAAGACGATCAGCGACCGCCATCAGCGACTGCCTGCGGTCATTGATTTTTAATGACGTGGACGATTTAGCGACCGCTAGCAGTCGCTGATATATATTGGTCGCAAAAAACAAACGCGCCAACTTTTGGTACCAATTTTTGGGAGGGAAATTCATGTCAGCGACCAGTGATATTAAATAGCGACTAGATTAAATTACGGTCGCTGATGTTGGTCACTATTAGTATTATCAGCGACAGGACATGTGGTCGCTGATACTATTGGTCGCTGGTTGGCCTTTTTCTTGTAGTGATAAATTATATTTTGATTTTTCAGTGCTATAATTATGTACTGTATGTGTGTATGGAAAATGGTTGGTAAATACTAGTGTAGCATATTAAAACCCTATTTTATTAATTTGTTAACCCTAATTCAAAAAGTCAATTTCGGCTTTAAGAATTTGTAAGTTGTTTGGTAATCGTGTTAATGTAAATAATTATAGGTATTATACTTAATTAGGTAAAACCCTAATTATGGGAAACTCTAATTGTGAATTAGAAACCCTAATTTGCTAAATTAGTAACCCTAATTGTTAATTGCAAGCTAAATGCTAATTAGTGGACATTAAAATCTTAATGTTCATGTATAATGTAATTAGAAAATTAAACACGATTAAGAAACCCTATTTTTCAAAAAAAATTAGAAACTAATATTATTTTTATTTTTGGTGCAAACCCTAATTAATAATTTTAAAAACCTAATTACTAATTATAAACCCTAATTATTTAATGATCAAGGTTAATTATAATTAGTAAATTTTAAACACAAATGTTCAAGTAATCGAATTAGAAAACTAAATATATTTAGTAAACTATAATTTATATTTTTGGAAACTAAATTGTTATTTATTTTTAAATCCTAATTCTGGAAATCCTAGAATTTTGCTTTAAAAACTAAAATGGTTCAAATTCTAAACCCTAACCTAAACCCTAAACCCAAAGGGTTTGACAAGTTACCAAAATGCCATTAAAAATAAAAGCGAAAAGACCAAATTGCCCTTCTTGCATAATTGAAGCTAATATGTAGGTTTTGACCTTAGGTGAGTTGGTGATCAAATCCAACCACCCCATGTGACACCTAACAACACAAATCAGCAGCAATCTCAGCCATATACATTATATACATGTTATATATATATATATAGCATTAGAGAGAGAAAAATGCATTATTTGTCTCATTTTCTCTCATACACCCAACCAAGTCTCCACCTCTTCAAACCCAAAAAATATTGTATTATATCTGTCCCATATTAAAGCCCCACGAACAACCACATCAAACTCAGAAGCTTAGAATCAAAATTGATCATAAAGGTATAAAACCCTAAGATACAATCTGTCCATCAATTTGTTGTTAGATGTTGAAATTTTTGTGTTAAACATGTTAAATATAGTGTATAAAGATGATCTGGGTTGCTAGATGTTAGATCCATAACATCTAGAGGCTCGGATTTGAAAATTTGCCAAATCTGCAAAAAAAGTTCAATTGAGGTCTGACAGTGAATGTCAGAGGCAGAAGATCCTTCTCGGTTTATGTTTTTGGTGGTTTTATGTTTTAGATATGTAGTCTGTTATATGATCTTTGATCTAGATCAAGAATCAGGCTTAGATCTAGTCTAGATTGAATGTTATTAGTGGTCAAACCACGTTGACCGGCATAGATCTGTTACCTCTGTTGTTGTTATGTTGTTTTTATGTAATGTATCTCTTCATGTACATTTGGGCTACACACTGAAATCTTTATATCACTAAATAATTACCAGAATCACAAGTTATGGAAGGCCAAAGTAAGGCAGTCGAACTGTTTTTCATTTTTGGGTAACCCAGAAATGAAGATAGCTCTGACAGTATACTGGAAGGATTCTAACTTGCATTTTGTGATTGTTATGCACTTACTTGTTGGATCTTGTTGTGTTACATGAGGACTACAACATCTAGTCTTTATCGTGCCCAGAAACATCAGAGATTATAATGTATTGTTAGTCAAACATGGTCCCTCGTACACTGCTATGAATGTTCTTGAGGACTCAAGAACACCTAAGGCGACGTTTTCTGTCGCTAAAGGCTATAGCGACAGATATTTTAATTTTATTTAATTTATTTTCGAAAAATCATTTAAAAATAGAAATTAATTATTAAAAATTTCAAAAATAGTTTTAAAAATTATTTTAAGTTACAAAAATTAACTTTTAATAATTTAACATATTTTTCATAAATATTAATATTTATTTGGATATTATTGATATTTTATTTATTTAATAAATGCATTAAATAAATTAATTAAAAATGATTTTAATATATTAAAAATCATTTTAAATGATAAAAAGGTATTTAATAATATTTTAAGTTATAAAATAGAACTTTTAATGTTTTAAGACAAATTTAATTAATTATCTAATATTAATGATATTAGATTTATTTAAAAATTATATTAAATAAATTAATTAAAAATAATTTTCATATTATAAAAATCATTTTAAATGAAAATAAATAGTTTTAAAATATTTTAAGTTATAAAATATAACTTTTAATATTTAAAGGGTAATTCCATTAATTAATTACTATTAATGATATTAGAATTATTTAATAATTATATTAAATAAATTAGTTTTAAAATGATTTTAATATTATAAAAATCATTTAAAATGAAAATAAAGTGTTTAAAGATATTTTAAGTTATAAATTATAAATTTTGATATTTAAAGGAAAATTTCATTAATAATTTAATATTAAATGATATTAGATTTATTTAATAATTATATTAAATAAATAGTTTTAAAATGGTTTTATTTATTTAAAAATCATTTAAAAGGATATAAATGAAATAAAAATATTTTAAGTTATAATTAATGACTTTTAATATTTTGATAAATAATACATTAATACTTTAATATTAATGATAATTATTTAAAATGATTTTAATTCTTTTAAAAATCATTGAAGTGTAATATTAATACTTTAAAAGTATTTTGAGTTATTATAAATAACTTTAACATTTTGGCAATGGTTTCATTAATAGTTTAATATTAATTAAATATTAATAATAATAGAATTTTTTTAATATTTAAATCATTTAATAATAATTCTGGTGTTTGGAAATTCATGATTAATTATAATAAATGTTTAAAAAATTATTATAAGTCATTTAAAAATGATATGACTGATACGTATATATATTGAACTACAGGATAGAGTCTTAGACTCGATAATTACCCGATAAAGTTGCCGGTACACCGACATGTTTCAGAAATTGATCTGGACTTAGATAATTTGATTAGATATGTGTTTATTTGTGATTCAATTGTTGTGGAACATATGTGACAATGTGATTAGGTTATGTGTTGACTGCAATAAGCAGTGCTATGTGTTATAGTATGTTATTTTAATCGATCAAATGATCTTATTACTGTTAGGTATTATATAAAGATAGAACTAAGTTACGAACGGTAAGCAGCGCATCAGGCAAATATTTTACCTTTGCATTTCCTTTATGCAATGGACATGAGTAAGAAGTTTCAGAATTATATTATTATTGTACTAAATTATTAACCTTATTGTCGTATATATTATATCCGATCATTGTTTATCAACATGATATTATATTATATAACTCATATATATATATATATATATATATATATATATATATATGTCCAAGCTAATTGACCAACTAGACATAAATTTCAAAATATCGTTGAATATGATAAAACCTTTTTGTATCCAATCAAATTTCTTTGGTTCAGATTTCAGACTAAGTATGAACATCCCGATCACGGGAAAACTTTTATGCGCCCAAGGCAGACAAAGTGAATGATCATATCGTTCTTGTAATGTAGTATTGATCAATACAGGGCCCATGGGAAGTACAACCTAACGCCCATAAGTTATGACGATTTGCAGATGATGTTCTTCTAAACCTTAGCAAAAACTAAAAACAATGTTCATAATCTGTCGACTAATACCTATATATATAGTCAATACATAGTTTCAAAAATTTGAGATAGAATTGTTATGTTGTTATTATCGGTTCAATTTACTTCACAACTATAAATTCGTTGTAGAAGTGATGTACAAAGAAAACTTTTATTTCTTTCAGCTAATTATATTCATAATTATTGTTACTTGCTGGGCACCCAAATGCTCATCCTTGCTTAAATTTAAATGTTTTTAGCTAGGCATGATCAACTTGAAGGTTCAGACAATAACAAGTGAAAAGGAAAGCAAACAGAACATGTTTAATGGTGTCTTTTGTAATAGTTAGACAATATATAGACAATGATATGTATTATATATCATATAAAGAATTATAGTAAAGGTTGCATAATTGGGATTAGACTCTGATAAATATAAATTATGTTGGATTTTTATATTATTGTTAGTATTATTAGTATTATTCCGCTCATAGAAATGGTATCGTAAAGCACCAAGTTCGGGTTTCAAGTACCCGAGTTTAGGGGCTTTACAATTCTGTTGAATAATGTGACAATAAATGTAATGAAGACTCCATTGAGTGTGGATATTGTCTAGATGACAATATTCTTATTAAAACTATTAGAATATGTTTTGTCGTATTTTACACGACTGTTGTATAATTAAGTTGTATTTAAATTTTGTATCATGTATTTGGCGACTCAAGATGGTTGATGTATACCTATTTTGGGGGCATCACAGTAGGATTTCCCTATTTCAATTGAATACTTTCGCAGCAGTGATGGAGAAAGCAATATTCGCTGAAGGTGGAGGCGAGGCAGTGACAAAGTTCAATCAGAAACAGAAGAAGAATGAGGTGGAAATTAAGAATGGAGATTGTAGTGGTGGAAACAACAACAACTTGAAGAGGAAGTGGAATGGAAACATGGGTGCTGGAAACTAGCAGGGTAGTCAGTAAAACAAGAAGTTTGAAGCATGTGCTACATGCGGTAAGTTTCACAAAGATGCGTGCTTGATGGGGAAACGAGTATCCTTCAATTGTGGCCAGGAGGGTCACATCGCCCCAAATTGCACTCAACCTAAGAAGAATGTGTGCTTCACGTGCGGATCCAAGGATCACTTTGCTTGTGAATGCCCTAAAAGAAGGATGGAGTGACAACCAGAAGCAATGGAGGTAACAGTGGAGGTACAACATCAAACAAACCCACAGCTAGAACCTTCAACATGACTGTGCAAGATGATATGCAATCAAAAGATGTCATGTCAGGAATTATCCCAATCAATGATATTGATACTAATATATTATTTGATTCAGGTGCTACTTGCTCATTTATCTCTAATGAATTTGCTAAGAGGTTAGAATTGCCTAGAGAAGAACTAAATTTCCCTTTGAACATAGAAATTGTGAATAAAGAGATAATCCATGTTAGATTAGTATACAAGAACTGTAGAGTGAACATTAAGGAGAATATCTTGATGGTAGATTTGATTCCGATTAGACTTGGAGAGTTTGATGTTATTTTGGGAATGGATTGGTTTTTCAAATATGGAGCGGTAATTGATTGCCAAATAAAGTGTGTAAACCTTATGACCCCGTCAAAGGTAGTATTTTATGGTAGCAAGTCGCCAAGACCAATGAAATGTCTGACGATGATGCAAGCTATGAAATTGTTGAGTCAAGGTTGTGTGGGCTATTTAGCTTACATAGTCGATACTCAGAAGAAAAATGTGAAACTGGAAGAGATACCAGTGGTGAGGGAATTTGAGGATATGTTTCAAGAGGATTTGCCAGGACTTCAGCCTGACAAAGAGATTGAGTTCGTGATCGACTTAGTGCCGGGGACATCACCGATATCGAAGGCCCCGTAAAGAATGGCTCCAGTAGAAATGAAGGAACCGATGGTACAGTTGCAAGAATTGTTAGACAAGAAGTATATTCAATAAAGCGTATCACCGTGGGGAGCGCCAGTTTTATTCGTGAAGAAGAAGGATGGGTCAATGCATCTTTGCATTGATTATAGAGAATTAAACAAAGTCACTATTAAAAACAAATATCCATTACCAAGAATAGATGACTTGTTTGATCAGTTGAAGGGTGCTAAATACTTCTCAAAAATAGATTTAAGAAGTGGGTATCACCAGTTGAAAGTGAGGAAGGGGATTATACCTCGAATGGAATTCAAAACTCGGTATGGACATTACGAGTTTCTGGTAATGTCTTTTGGTTTAACCAATGCACCTGCTGCATTCATGGATTTGATTAATAGGGTGTTTAAACCATTCTTAGACAAGTTTGTAGTGGTATTCATTGACGACATTATGGTGTATTCCAAAACTCAAGAAGAACATGTGGAACACTTACGTTTGACATTGGAAACACTAAGAAAGGAAAAGTTGTACGCGAAATTCTCTAAATGAGAATTTTGGCTAGACCGTGTGCAATTTCTTGGGCACGTGATTGACAAAGATGGAATTGAAGTTGATCCATCAAAAGTGGAAGCTGTAATAAATTGGGAACAACCAAGAACACCGTCAGAAGTGAGGAGTTTCTTGAGACTGGCCGGTTATTACATACGATTTATTCAAGATTTTTCTAAGATAGCCACTCCATTAACAAATTTGACTTGGAAAATTGTGAAATTTGTTTGGACGGAGAAATGTGAAGAAAGTTTCTAGGATTTGAAGAAGAAATTAAGCATGGTACCTTTGTTGTCATTACCAGATAGTACAGGTAATTTGTGGTGTATAGTGATGCCTCACATAAAGGGTTGGGATGTGTTCTTATACAAAATGACAAAGTAATTGCGTATGCATCAAGAAAACTGGAGGATTATGAGAAAGGTTATCAGACTCATGATTTGGAATTAGTTGCAGTAGTATTTGCTCTCAAGATATGGAGACACTATCTCTATGGAGAGAAATATGAAATCTACACAGATCATAAAAGTCTGAAGTATATTTTCACACAGAAGGACCTGAATATGCGACAAAGGATATGGATGGAATTGATAAAGAATTACGATTGTGAGATCTTTTATCACCCGGGCAAAGCGAATGTGGTTGTAATTGCTTTTAGTAGGAAAGGTCGGGAGAAGTTGATGCTGCTAACTACTCAGGAGGAGCTTATTTCAGCAATGACAAAGCTAGAGTTGGAAATTAAATTTCCAAAGGAATCCGATGAATGACTATTCCAGATAGTTGCTAGTCAACTTTGGTGGACAAAGTGAAGAGTGCTCAGCTACAATATAAAGAATGTGAAACGATCAAAGAGAAAGTGGTTGACGATAGCGATGTAAAATACAAGATCGATACCAAAGGACTACTACGATTCGAGGGAAGAATCTGGGTTCCAGCAGTGCCAGAGCTTAAAGACAAAATCTTGACCGAAGCACACAACATAAGATATTCGATTCTTCCATGAAGTACAAAGATGTATCAAGATTTGCAGCAACATTTTTGGTTGCCGAATATGAAAAGAGACGTTGCAGAATGCGTTGCAAAATGCTTGACGTGTCAGAAGGTGAAAGCTGAACATCAATGACCAAGCGGGTTACTTCAACTGTTGGAAATACCGAAATAGAAATGAGAGCATATCACAATGGATTTTATGGTAGGACTTCCAACGACTCAGAAAGGATACGATGCGATATGGGTTATAGTGGACAAACTAACAAAATCTGCACACTTTTTGCAAATAAAGATTAGATTTAATCTTGATCAGCTAGCAAAACTGTACGTTAAAGAGATCGTGTCAAGACATGGAGTTCCAGTGTCAATTATGTCAGATAGAGATCCAAGGTTCACATCAAACTTTTGGAAGAGATTACAAGAATGTATTGGAACACAGTTGCGAATAAGTACAACATACCATTCGCAAACCAACGGGCAAAGTGAACAAGCAATCCAAACGTTGGAAGATATGCTGAGAGCATGCATCATGGATTTTAAAAGAAGATGGGAAGAACATTTATCGTTGGAAGAATTTGCCTACAACAACAGTTACCACGCGAGCATCGGCATGCCACCTTACGAGGCATTGT
Source organism: Panax japonicus (assembly GCA_020205505.1). NCBI lineage: Eukaryota > Viridiplantae > Streptophyta > Magnoliopsida > Apiales > Araliaceae > Panax > Panax japonicus. Next base: position 24,451,920 of record CM035107.1, on the reverse strand, counting down.
ACGGCAGAAAGTGCAGAACTCCACTGTCCTGGAATGAAGTCAGTGAACGCCAACTGTTAGGACCAGAACTGGTACAACAAACTGCTGAAGTTGTCAAACTCATCAGGACAAGATTGGTAGAAGCCCAAGACAGACAGAAAAAGTATGTCGATCAACACAGCCAGAATCGCGAATTTGAAGTAGGAAATTTTGTTTTCCTAAAAGTTTTTCCTTGGAAGGGGAAGATTCGTTTTGGAAAGAAATGAAAGCTCATCCCAAGATTTATTGGACCGTTTGAAATACTACGAAGAGTGGGGGAAGTGGCTTATGAGGTAGCTCTACCTCCAGAATTGGAAAACATTCATAATGTTTTTCACATTTCGGTGTTACGACCGTATAAAACTGATTACAAGCACGTGATCGAGTATGAACCATTACAATTCAATAAAGATTTGTCTTATGAAGAAGTTCCTATCCAGATAGTCGACAGGAAAGAACAAGTGCTCAAAAATAAAGTGATACCTTCTGTGAAGGTGATATGGAGAAACCACAATGTCGAAGAGGCAACGTGGGAACTCGAAGCTGAAATGATGAAAAGTTACCCTGAGTTATTTGTTTAATCTATGTCTTCGATTCTAGGGACAGAATCTTTGTAAGTAGGGAAGAATGTGACGATTTGATTGATTGAATTATGATTCTGAGGACAGAATCCTTTTAAGGAAGGAATGATGTAACATTCTAGAATTTTAAATATAATATTAAATATTTATTTATTTATATAAATATTTAATGGATGTGATTATCGTTGAATAAATATTTGTTTAATTGATTTAATTTTATTTGTTAAATAAATAATTGATGAATTAAGGAAATTATTATTATATTGATATTTCAATTTAAATGATTAATTATTTGTATTGTGTAATGTGATTAAAGGATTTATTTAATTAATTGTGATTTGATTTAATTAAAATAAATAGGAAAGCTTGATTAAATATAGTGTGACAAATAACTATATTATAAGGAGTTATTAAAATAAATTAAAGTAGTTTAATTTAGTTTTTAACAAACAAGGCTTAATATATTAATTCTTTAATATTTTAAAGAGTTTTGCCAAACAAGCCTTATGGCTTTTGAAATTTCTAGTTTATTTAAATTTTAAAAAATAAATAATAATAATAATAAATATGAAGTGTACGTTATTATGATAACTAATGATGTCTATTAAAGCCATATCAGTTTGTGTTTTTTTATATTATGCATACTAGCTATTAGAGTTTCAGTCTAGTTATGCTAGGCAGTAGAGAGAATTGGAAGTTGAGAGAAATTGAGAGAAAGCTTAGGATTTTCAAGCAATTCCAGTGGGTTAGCAAGAATTACACGCTAATTGAAGATATGTTCACAACCTTAGAGTTATATATGTTTGTATATATGTGTATATATATTTCATGACAAGAATTTTCTCATGTTCTATTATAAGCAATTGTTGAATTCTGGATTTATATCGTTGGTAATTGAAATTATATATGTTTATAATGCTAGAATTTATGTCAAATAAGATAATTGCATGCTAATTTCTCTTTATAGTAAAAGAAAATTTTGTCAGTATATGGAATTTTCATATGTTCATGAAAAGTATCAATTCTAGTGGCTAAATTGTATGTTAAAGTATAAATTGAAGCTTGTATATGTTAATTCATTGAGATACAAACATAACGTAATTTGAATGAGATGATTTTTCCAACTATTGAATTCACAGTAATGATTTTTAGGATGAATGTCAAGAAAGTTGAGTTTTTATGAAAAACATGAAATTTTGAGAAATTAAAATAGTTTTAGTTGGTGTTAAATTATTTTAATTGGTTGTAAATGTAAGCAATCGTGTTTAAGATAGTTGTATATTTACTTTACGTGTTGATATTACTGTCTATTGGGTGAAATTTGTGTTTGTTGGGCTAAAGTCGACCACTGTTCATGCCATGTCTCCGTTTGTCTGAACACCGGCGCAGCTGCGCCGGTGCTAAGGCAGAAATTGTCATAACATGGTCTGAAATTGTGTTAGCATGTTAAATGTGTAATGTTAAGGTTAACATAACATGGTGAGTTGTGATTAGTAAGTTCAAGGTTGCAAAAATTATTAGTAAAGCGAGAATGCGTTATGGAATAACTTAATTTATACAATGAACGTTGGTGAAGTGTTGTGATGATTAACACTTGGGAATTCTGAAATGTAAAGGGTAACATAAGACTTGTGTTAAAATAACAAGTTTAGCTAGTAATGCATTTTATATTGAAAAGTGAATATTAGTATGTCTAATAGATGTTATAGTTTTCATACTATGTATAGGTGAACGTGAGTTTTAATATTTTAGCTTACGCTCGAGGCAAGTTTTCTAACTTTACACTTTTGTTGATTTAATTCTATTATTACATTGTATAACTTCATGCTTTTGATCGAGCAAGCTTCCTATCTTAACTGTTATTGAATAATGAACGTAGTTTTGAACTCTCGTCTCTATTATTGAACTATTTTAATTCCTTGAATGAGTTAATACCTTGTTGGGCAAGTTTTTAGTTTCCAGCTTGCTATCGGTTAAATGTAACTTCGGGACTATCATTCTAATGTTATAAGACTCGAACCATAGCTTATTTTACTGTTCAAGCAAAGGTTAACCATTTTGTTCATTTATTGAATGCTTATGCTCTATAGTAATTTCAAGCATAGAATTAGTTCATTTATGATTCTCAAATGTTCTAAGTTATGTTGTTATTAAACAAATATTGTATTATCAAGCATTGTTGTTTCAACTAGTTCCCTAGTTGATGATCATTAAACTTTAATTACTCTTGAAAGCTTATCCAAACCAAAGTTTCTTTGGTGCGGACTTGTACTCTAAATACTGAGATGAACGACCCTATGTTTAGGGGTTTACACTTAGCGTTGAAATGGTTGTGCACAATACATTGTACGAAGGATTGATCCCCCTAAGTACGTGGAGTCCCTATAGTCATATGACTGTTAAAGTTAAACTTGAAAGATCACTTATAACTGTGGACATGGTTCATTGTCATTTGACCCTCAATAGTATATTTAAGAATGTTAATAGAACAAATCATTCACTTCTATTGAGCCTATGAATTGGTAAATGTTGAAATGTTAATAGAACCAATCATTCAGTTCTATTGAGCCTATTATTTGGCAAATGATGTAAAGATATTTATTCTTATTTCAAGTGAGCTTTGTTTGCTCACTCTTGCATATTTATACATTTATTGCAGCTATGGTTGAGAAGGTAGATAAACCTACAACTAGCAAAGGAAAGGGAAAAATGTACAAGTGATGAAGACTTGTAATTTTGTTTTATCGTTATGATGATAGACTTTTAATAATGATGTGATGTAATAATTTAATTTTCGCACTTGAATGATTTTATTAAAGGTTAGAGAACCTGGGAGATAATTTTTTTTATTAATGTAATCCTGTATGGGTAGGTTTTATTATTCAATTTATTATGATTGGGTAGTTAACTATGAATGTTTTGATTACGTGAACACCGAATCTTAAGGTAATGAAGTACCAGGATTTGGGTGTGTTATATTTTCCAACGGGATATGATAACTGCTCAACCCTGTTGCTTCTGTTGGGGGGATGGAGTTGTCAATGATGACCCTATTGAATCTCTTTGATGTATACTCTACCGGTAGTTTACAAAGCTCTTATCACAGGAATCTCCTGATATAACGCTGGGGTAATTGCCAGCGGTTTGAATTATAAATCAGTGTTGTCTGAGCCTGATTTTTCGAAAAGTTGCAGAGATGTCTTCAAAATCTTTAAAGTGGAGGATTCTCCATGATTGAGACCACATGATGTTTACATTGAGGTTATCACCAAAGTCCTTAATCCTTTTTATTGGCTTTCTACCGAAGATGCTCTTCTCCTTAGCAAGCAACTTTTGAGGATTGCGTTTGGATTGCTGGGATCTGAATAACAAATTCAATCATCGGTCCTCCTAGATGAGGATGCTTTTCTGTGGTTTGTATCATCAAGTTTCTCTGACAATTCGTTAGAGTTATTTCCAACAGTTTGTAATGTCAGGACTGTCTGACCCTCGTTTGAAGTAGTTTTCAATGGCTGGCATCATCGGATCACTTCTGATTCTTTGCTGGAGTTTTTGCCAACGTCTGGTAATATCAGGGTTGCCTTATCCTCGTTAAAATAGCTTTCAACAACTTAGGATGTCTGAAATCTCCGCTGGGGATGTATTTTGATGAGATGCATGCTTGATGAGTGTAATTACAACCCCAGGTTGATGTATCGGACCTTCGCGATGTGTTGACAAGGGTCGCTTTCAATAGCTTTGATCATCGGCTTTGTGAACCCTATATTTAGGCGAATACCAATGATTGATACGTAGACCCGCAGTTTGGTCTCTGAAATCAGGATTTCAGGCTTTTCGGCTTAATCAAGTAGGATATTTTTTTCCTGATTTGACTTTTCAGCTTCTGGGACCTCCTTTGCAACTCAAATTTGATCGAGCCAGAGGGGGTGGGTGTGACAACTCGAGAATTTGGATATTTATTAAAATCTTAAAATATTGAAGTAAGGTTAAATAATAAACCTAGACAAAAAATAAGTAAATAGATTTGATATTTTTGTGAAGAATTTTAAGGATTTCAAAATTCTGTGAAGGATTTTGGTGGGTTTAAAATCTTTTGGAGAATTATTCAAGGATTAAGTATATAAGTGTTTATGTTCTGCGAATATGGTTGTATATGTGTACAGTATGTGGATAAAGGTGAAAGGTTGACCAGTTAAATTATATCAGTGGCAAACCCTAATATTATATTCGAACGTTAATGTTTAGTTAGAAAACCCTAACGACAGATAAGAGACCCTAAAATCGGTTCTCGAAACCCTACTTTCAGCTCCGAGAATCCAAAACCCTAATTCAAAATTAGAAAACCCTAATTTGGGAATTCAAATGGTAAGTATAAGGCTCAAGTGTTATCAGGTATAACCTAATTATGGAAACCCTAATTATTAGAAACCCTAATTGCTAATTAAGAAAACGTTATGTTAATTAGGAAACATTAATCCTAATGTTCAAGTCTAAGTAATTAGGAAACCCTAATCTAATTAGGAAATTCTAATTATAATTTAGAAATATTAATTTTCTATTTTGAAAATTGAAATTTGGAAATCTTAGAAATTAAATTGCAAATATATAAGGGTTAAACCCTAAACCCTAAGGGTTAGGGCAAATGACTATATGCCATTAAAATTAAATGTCAAATGATCTTAATGACCTTCTTGTATTTCTTTATTATGTTGAGTGCAAATCTTTCCAAGATATTGGGTTTTTGACCAACTCTAGCTACCCCGTGTGACTTAAAAAACATCCAACATCTCAGCCAACTTTCTAGATTAGAAGCATTGTATCAATTTATACAGATTAAAGAGAGAGAAAAGGCTTACTTTATTTCTCTTAAGAACCTAGACCATTCTCTCTCTAAAATCCAAAATTTTAGAGTGAGAGAGAGAGAATCAAAGCCAATATCAGGTCTTAGCAAGCCTTGATCAGCAACCAAAGATCAGATTTAAAGATCAAGCATGAAAGAGGTATAAAACCCTAAACTTGCTAGATCATCAAGATTTGTGTTAATGTTGTTAGTTGTTGGTTAAATATGTGTTAGATGGTGTCACATAGTGATCTGGGTTGTTGGATCATGGATCCATATCACGTAGATGCACGAAATTAAGTTTTTAGAAAATGACTTTGAACCGTAAAATGTTGTTTGACAGCCGAATGAAAGAGTCCCTAGATCCTTCTCTATTTTTGCTTTTTGTTGTTTTATGTTATATATTTGTTCTGTGTCATGTGGACTATGATCTGAAACTGGAAACAAGGTCAGATCATGTGTAGATTGAAAGATATACGCAGTCAAAGTACGTTGAATTTTGGTCAATTTCGTTATTACTAAATCACGCGCAAGCATACGCGGTCCACAAGTAATATATGATAAGTTGAGTGTCGAACCCACGAGGACGAAGTCTTAAGAGATAATCAAATACTAAGGCAATGTCTTTACTAGCTTATCTAAACAAGTGAAATAATATGTTTGGTTAAGCTCTGTGATTAAAACTATAAGAATAAGAGAAGTAGTTGTACTAGGAAGTCAAGATAGGATTACAATTCTCCTAATGCGTCGCTTAATCTCCGAACTCTTCATAGTACAAACGAATCAAGGAATGGTCAACCGAAAACAGTAAATACGCATAAGCTTCTGTCGAAAGTCAAATGCTTATCCCTAGCTAGATAAATCACAATAAGTCTATTGGTGAAAATAACTAGGCTAAGGTCATTAAGCTAAGTCTCAAGGATACACAAGGTAAATAGAGATATGTCTAACCTATTAGCAGTTTATGCACACATTCCATAGGCAAGGTCATAACATGTGTTGTTATATTTAAAGGTTTGATAATAACATTCATTTTTCAATATCCATTAATATCAATACCAATAACTCTATCAAGAAATCAGTCCATAAACAAGAAATACAATAACCCATTCCAAAATGATTCATTATACAAAATAGGAGAAAAAGATAATTTAGCTAAACAAAAGGTTACATTACAATCCTAAAAATGGGATTAGTTCATTAGCATGGTACTAATACTTATTTTCAATACATTCCACAATCTCAGTAATACACAAATAAATAGGAGATTTGGAATAAGAAAACCCCTGATTTGAAGTGTTCTTCCTCCAAATCTTCTCTTCACTATCTAGCTCCTGAGCTTTGTCGGATGTAATAACTTTTTCTCCCTCGAGCAGCTTATTTCTCTTCTAAGAAATAAATACTGTAATGGAAAATCCTAGTCCAAACTATTTTCTATCTGATAATGAATGCTAGTGGTTGTGTATAATAAGTCCCTTTATCCCCCTTCTCTTTAGGTCATTAAAAGCCCACTTACTATCTGGACACCGGAGCTCGCACTGCGGCGCAAGCATTGAACTAGCAAGTGGCGATGCGATGCCACGTAAGCTTAAAAACACTGGAGGTCGTGCTGCAGTGCTACTCCATATAGAGCCTTTGGCACTGCGGTGTTAGGATGACATCAGCCCAAGATAGGAAGCGGCGCTGCGGCGCGAAGAACAGTATTACAGTTAGCGCTGCGGTGCGGGATATGGTGCTGGGGCACAGAAATGGTGCTGGCCAAGGCACTGGGGCGCAATAAGTAGGTGTGCAGTAGCGCCAACTAACAGTGAGTTTGCCTAACATTGGCGCTGCGGCGAGGGAAATGAGCTATCCTTGGCGTTGCGGCGCTAGTGTAGCAAAAATTTCCAATTATGCCCCTGGAAGCTGGAATAGAAAAGCAAAGCCCTGCATCATAGACATTAAACATAATAACAACAAATTATAAATAAAAGCTAACTAAATAACTGAAAATAGGCAAGAACTTAAATCACAAAGGATCTGATTCGCAAGTATGAATCCCACTCATCAGTGACCATGCACGAAAATTGTATTTCTGGGTAACCCAGAAACCCAGATTTTATCTGAAAATATATTTTGGGCCTCTGATCTTGCTGTGTTTTAGCAATTTGGTCAAGTTATTGTTTTCATCTTGCAGACTGGTATAAGTACTCCATATCCATGCTTCTAGATTGCATAGATCCATAACAGAATAAAAGATAATTGTGGTCAAACAAGGGTTGACCGACTATCCGGATGAAGATTCTGGAAAACCCAGAATCTTCAAGAACATGTTTTCTGTCAGAGTTTGACCGACCTTGATCTCTTAAATGTGTTGATGTTATGATGATCGGATGATATAGAGTTGTTCTTTGACATCTCTACTTCAAGTGTGAATCTTTAAATCACATAAATCAGACATGTAGTGAAAGTTATAAGGATCTAAATATAACACCATCGACTGTTCTTCATTTTCTGGAAAACCCAAAAATGAAGACCAAATTTGTCAGAATTTTTGGAGGCTTTGATCTCTCTAATATGTTGTGGTATGGATAGGAACTTGGTATATAGTTGTAGTATTACACTTATACTACAATCATAACACTTTACACAACCTAGAAACCTTAAGATCTATGATCTGTGAGTGGTCAAACCTAGCACCCTTGTAACTGCCTATGCATTTATGGGTTTCCCTCAAGAACTCCTATAGCGACAGTTTCGTCGCTATAGGGCCTTTTTAGCGACAGTTTAAGAAAAATTAATTATTTTATTAAATAAATTGGAGAAAAATAGTTTTTAATTATTAAAAATATAAAATAAATTACTAAAAATTGTTTTAAATTCTAAAAATGAGTTTTTAATAACTTTTAATATATTTCATAAATATTTAAAAATTTTAGAATATTAAAGGTATTTAATTTATTTCATTATAATATTAAATAAATTACTTAAAATGATTTTAATACTTGAAAAATCATGAAAAAAATATATTATGGTGTTAGAAAATATTTTTAGTTATTTTTAATGACTTTTAATATTATGTGATGAATTTCACTAATTAATTAATAATAATGGTAATTAATTTATTTATTTAATAAATATATTAAATAAATTATGGAAAAATAGAATTTATTATTAAAAAAATATATAAAAATGATTTAAGGATTATAAAAATATTTTTAAGTTATAAAATATAAATTTTGATATTTTATCAAAAAAATATTAATATTTTAATATTAATAGCGAATATTGGATAATGGATTTAAAGGTTTAATAATCATATAAATATGATTTTAAAGTATTAAAAAAATATTTTGTGATATTATAATATTATGTTAAGATTTTCATTAATATTTAATATTAAATAAATATTAATGATAAAATAATATTATGGTATTTATATTATATAAATACGATATTAATGATTAAAAATCATGATAAATGATAATAATTATTTAAAAATTATTATGAGACTAGGAAAATTATTTTGATTGATAATATAATTATCTAAGATAATTGTTAAGTGTTTAGGCAGAGTTTAATTGAACTTATACTCGATATTTATCCGACTAGACTGCTAGGATGTCAGAATTATACCAGATTCAATTCAAACTAAAATAGTTTGACTTGATACTAGGTCTTATGTACTGTATAGACTGGTAGGATTATGTGTTAATGTGTTTAGGTTATTTTAAATATTTTGATGATATTATGCTAACTTGTAGATTGATATTATTAATATTAGGTCTTCAGTCAAAGCTTATGAAATTGTGTGACGGTAATTAACCGATCATGCAAGTTTTTCTTAACTCGACCTCGAGTTATTTCATTTAAATATACGTGTGGTTAATCATTGCTTATTGTCATGGCTATGAATTGTTGAATCGTACTTGCATATTGCATGTATTCATCAGGTATGAAAGGTTGATCACATTCATTACCATTCGGTCCAGATAAAATTGATATGTTCATGTTCAATGTTCCTTCAGTTATGAAAATTTGTTCATGCTAATTCGCAATTATATTGTAGAACTATAGCCAGCTTTTGTTCAATTCTTTCAATCATGATATATCCTCAAATAAATTTAAACTTGTTGCAAACTCATTGCTCACCCTTGCTATATCATGATTAAACATTGCAGATTAAGCGAATACGTCAGATACAAGGCAAGACAAAGAAAGTTCCAGCTTTAGTTTATATGTGCATATAAAGTTTGTAACAGTATTGTATATTAATGACATTGTAAGTCAAATAAGTTATGAATTGTGTATAAGTTAAGGTTACTCGACCTTGGGGATTAGTGTGTAATGTTTAATATATAAATAATTTATGTTTATATCTTCTGCAATAATTATAGAATTAGTATACCAACTCCGTGGTGATTAGGACCCGGATCTGGCGTTAGTACAATTGGTATCAAAGATGTAGGTTATAAACCTTAGGTAGGGTTACCTGAGACTAATAACTGTAGTGATTAGGATAAGTACTAGCTCAAATAGAGTTAGTGAGTCGGTAAGATTCAAAGACGAATCTCGGCGAGTTATGAAGATACAGAGTTCTCTAACTCTGATAATAAAGGTGAACAGTAGTGATGAATAGATCGAGTCTAAAAGACTAAAAGTACAGTGATAGGAGATCGTAAAATAAAACGATCTTAGAATATAGAAATGAATCGTAATATATACGATGAGATCACCCCATGATCTGTTATGGATCAATCAAATGATTGAAAAGTTTAATGGCAAGAATGCTGTGTGTCAATTGTACTATGAATTGGTACAGATTCAGGAAAGGATTATGAATACGAGTTTAATGAAATTCGTATTAAGAAGGGAGTTAAGATTAGGTTTGTGTCGCGCTATTTTCTATAAAACTATTGAGAAGGTGACTCTTTTCTCATGTATATAACATATAGATAGGGTATAGGTAAAGAATATAAGATTGAGTATGAGTTTGATGAACTGGGTATAGTTTTGCGTGAATGGAGTATTAAGGATAATAGGAATAGATAGACTTTTTAAGCAAATGATTGTTAGTGGAGACATATGTTTTCCAAAACTCCTAGTTGTGCTAGACTTTGAAATTTTTTGACATCAAGCTAAATATGCGCTATGTGCCCTTTTGAAAATGAATTTTTATTCTCAACTTCTAGTGACCTTTATGTATGCATGGACTTCGGGCCAACTACACCTCGTTACCTGTTGGGATGATAAAACAGATTTGTAATGATTTTTGAACAGTTTAAAGTATAGTCTATGCTATTTGTTTCGGCTAGACGATAATGATTTAAAATATTAAAATATATTTTTATTTATCTCTTATGTACCATGTAACCTGGTGCAGAGATGACAAAAAGTTGATGGAGTTGTAAATACAGGAATACTTAGTGTTGAATTTGATCTAAAATTGTTGTTCCACTATTGTATGATGTGTTATGACAAAGTCACTCGATGACGGCATCCTCAAACGGACTGTTAATATAGTACGACATCATGACGTCATATTCAAACTAATTTTAAAATTTTAATTTGCCAACGGGGTTTGGTTATACCTAAATATTTTGATTGAATTGAATTATTGATATGAGTCTAAGCTATTAGATACGGCTAGACCAACGTTTATAAAATTCTAAGCGTTCTTTGAAAACTTTCTCGAACCAAATTATTTTGGTACGGAATTCTATGATAAGACTGAGGTAAAAATTTTGTGCTTATGGCAATGATGAGAAATAGATCAAACCAGCAGTACTTAATAAGTACAGGGCATACCGGGCTGATTACCTACTATGTCCGTAAGTTATGACGGTTTGCGGATGAATTTCAATATAACCTTTTCGAAAATGACAGACAATAGTCCTAATAACTCCTCAACACTATTTGAAATTTTTTTACTCTTGTGAGGAATGTATTGGGTAGCATGTGATGCTGTCTATGAAAGGTGCAAGGTAAATTTTGGGGACGAAATTTTTAGAAGAAGAGGTGAATGTGACAACTCAAGAATTTGGATATTTATTAAAAACCTTAACTTATTGAATTAAGGTTGAATAATAAACCTAGACAGAAAATAAGTAAATAGATTTGATATATCTGTGAAGAAATTTTAAGGATTTCAAAATTCTGTGAAGGATTTTGGTGGGTTTAAAATCTTTTGAAGAATTATTCACGATTAAGTATATAAGTGTTTCTGTTCTGCGAATATAGTTGTATATGTGTACAGTATGTGGATAAAGGTCAAGGGTTGACTAGATAAATTATATCAGTGTCAAACCCTAATATTATATTCGAACATTAACGTTTAGTTAGAAAACCCTAACGACAGATAAGAGACCCTCAAACCGGTTCTAGAAACCCTATGTCGATGTCGGGATTTTTATTTGTCCCTTTTCTGTTCTTGTTCTTTGGTGTTCTCATGTTAGGTGAGATTTGTTTAAAAAAACAAGTTGTGAAAAGGTCCGACATGTATATGTCGACGAATGGACTATATTAGTCGCCAATTGGTTTTTTATATGGTTGTACATACATAACCGAGAAAAGGTTTGCACATTGACCCAGTGATGTGACACTGCTAAACGGGTCTGTGAAACCGAGATTTATTAGGGTCCGAAGGCTTGGTTATGAGGAGGGAAGGTGTTAGACACCCCCCGACATCCGTGTTATCACGGTGACCGCCACTTTTAAGAAACTGTTAAATGAATGTGTGTGGGGGGGGTCAATGTGCTATTTATATGGAAGTAGTGTGAGGCCTCGTTCACACCTATATACACAGGGTTTGAATTTATATAAAATTTAGTTTTAAATAAGATATTGCAGTGATGTTTTGTAAAATAGGTTTTTCAAACCCTTGTGCTCAATAGTAATTGAGACCTTTTACACTTCCATGTTTTTATTAAGTGTTCGGCTTAATTGCTTTTAATTTTTGAGATGGGAAGCATCTTCGAGAAAATAATGTACAAAGCAGTGCCGAACTCGTCGTGAGCATAAAAACCATATGAGGAAATCCAAAAACTGTGAATAAATTTACAAGCTGCTTATAACTTAAAATGTCCATCACGGGAACCGAATCTAGATCCAGTAACCTGAATCTGTGATCACATGATTCCTAGGCTCACATAATGCCACAATTGATATAAAAGAGGTAAGAAGTTATATATATATATAAAAGTTGTAAATATATATATATATATATATATATATATATATATATATATATATATACAGACATGATCAGCCACCACGAAGCACCTCCATTGGAGATCAGATATATAAATATAAAAGCAGTAAATGCACCGGATGTAAAATCTAGGCTCATCGAACAAAGTTCAACAAAAGTTGATATATATAAGTATATATATATAAGTATATATATATATATATATATATACATATATATTAAAGCAATAAACACACCGGATGTAAAATTTAGGCTCATCGAATAGAGTTCGACACACAGTTCATATATATATATATATATGGACTAACATTATTGACTTATGCCTCGATTGAGCCTAGGCTTACTTCTGGAGCGTTTAATTTCTTTTGTGTGAATATATATATATATATATATATATATATATATATATATATATATATATATATAGAGAGAGAGAGAGAGAACTAGGATCCTGTCCGGACTCCCGGACATGCTTAAAATACGGACCCAAAATATTTTTTTTAAACAACTAAAAAACGTTTAATATTTTATGGAACTGAAATTTTTCCATAATACAGTGTTTTTGGCGTGGTTTGAATACATATACCAAAAAATGTATGTACAGTCTGTACAGACTGTACAAACACGTTTTGTTATATGTATCCACATCACACCCAAAACAATGTATTATGGAAAAATTCAAGTACCATAATTTTTTATTTATTTTTTTAGTTGTTTTAAAAAAACGCAAAAAAACAAAAAAGAGTTTCGGATTTTGGTCCAGTCCAGGAGTCCGGACCTGATCCGGCTTATATATATATATATATATATATATATATATATATATATATATATATATATATACAAACTGAAATGAAACCACGGACTGAAGTTTGGGCATACACACGCAACACGACTCTCAACGTGAAGAAAAATGTGTGCAAAGATGAAGAGAAAGGTTTTCAAGTGTGTAAGAAGGCTTACAGTGGACTGCCAAAGAAGACTTCTATAACTTTAAGTGGATGAACACTCGGCTCCCGTCGGTTCAAATAATAGCTATATGTGAGCTCACAAGTGTTTAAAATGAGGTACCTACGGCTAGACGCAGTTGTACATGCGGTTGCCCAGGGTGCCCTGAGCTCCGCGGGTCCTGTCGTCTCTAAGTACGTGCTGGCATTCACTGTGATATTCGATTGAACTTTCAGAATTGTAATCCGAGATTTTGACTAAGGTATGTAAGACCTATTCCAGACCGCCGTTGTCGAGAGTTACACAATGAAATTGGATTAGAGGTTGTACTAAGTCAGAAAGACGGGACCATGCCCTCCGGTCTTCAAGCTTCAAATTCTATCAGTTGGCTTGCGTAAGAGTCACTCGGGATTGGACCTCCTTGGTTCTTATAAGACATTGTTGTGTAAAAATGAATGTATGAGATGTTTAGACGGTGCAATGTGGGGTCAAGGTGGAAAGATGACGACTTTTCTCCTCACCGGGGTTATCTCCGGTTTGGGTTGATAAAGTAGACGTTGCTCAGGGTTATCTCTGAGATTTGATTGCTGCAAGTGTTGAATGTCCTCAGTGTCATCTCTGAGGTGTGCCTGTCTTCCCGGTGTTATCTATGGGTCTTGTACTAAGTGCCTCGATGTGAATGCCGAGGTTGAAACTGATTGCATGCATTGAAATAAGTATTTCCGGGGTTATCTCTGGAACTGCAACTCCATTCCTTGGGGTTATCTCCAAGGTTGGAACTGCTACTCCTAGTGTTATTTCTGGGACTGAAACTGAATATCTCGGGGCTATCTCTAAGATGAATCGACCTTCTCCGATGGAATTTCTGGTATTTGAACTGCATACCTCGGGGCTATCTCCGAGGTTGGAACTGATACTCCCGGTGTGTGTTTCGGGGTTGAAATTGAGCTTTCGATGGTATCCGAACTGGATATGAGCTGTCTTCCAAGGTTATCTTTGAAAGAGGAATTTTCCTTCCTGTAATGTCAGTAACAGGTGTGCAAACAATTTTGAGTGTCTACAGATGCCCCTCTTTCTCATATTCATGCAATGCAATGGCATGGATTGGATAAAGAATCCTAGACACTTGAAAGGCAACAAGATAAACATGATGCGATTGTATGATGCACGTGTGTTGTTGGATTGTCCTCCAACATGGTGGGAAGATTGTTGGCTCCCTGTTGCTTCTACAGGGGACGAAAACATATAAGCAGCCAGATGCCCCTCTTTTTCTCCCTCGAGCAGCTTCTTTCTCTTCTAAGAAATAAATACTGTAATGGAAAATCCTAGTCTAAACTATTTTTTGTCTGATAATGAATGATGGCAGCTGTGTCTGATAAGTCCCTTTATCCCCCTTCTCTTTAGGTCATTAAAAACACTCTTACTATCTGGACAGCGGAGCTCGCGCTGCGGCGTGAGCATTGAACTAGCAAGTTGCGCTGCGGCGCCACGTAGGCTTAAAAACACCAGAGGTCGCGCTGCAGCGCGACTCCATATAGAGCCTTTGGCTCTGCGGCGCGAGGATGACATCAGCCCAAGATAGGAAGCGGCGCTGCGGCGCGAGATATGGTGATGGGGCGCTGAAATGGTGCTGGCCAAGGCGCTAGGGCACTGAAATGGTGTTGGCCAAGGCGCTGGGGCGCCATAGGTAGGTGTGCAACAACGCCAACTAACAGTGAGTTTGCCTAACATTGGCGCTGTGACGCGTGAAATGAGCTATCCTTGGCGTTGCGGTGCCAGTGTAGCAAAAATTCCTAATTATGTCCTTGGAAGCTGGAAAAGAAAAGAAAAGCATTGCATTATAGACATTAAACATAATAAAACCTAAATATAAATAAAAGATAACTAAATAACTGAAAACATACAAGAATTTAAACTACAAAGGATCTGATTTGCATGTATAAATCCCACTCATCATTGACTATGCATGAAAACTGGATTTCTGGGTAACCCAGAAACCCAGATTTCGTCTGACAACATATTTTGAGCCTCTGATCTTGCTTTGTTTTAGCAGTTTTGTCAAGTTATTGTTTTCATCTTGTAGACTGGTATAAGTACTCCATATACATGCACGAAAAATGGATTTTTGGTTAACCCAAAATCTTCAAGAACATGTTTTCTGTTAAAGTTTGATCGTTCTTGATCTCTTAAATGTGTTGATGTTATAATGATCAGATAGTATAGAGTTGTTTTTTGACATCTTTACTTCAAGTGTGAATCTTTAAATCACATAAATCAGACCTGTAGTGCAAGTTATAAGGATCTAAATATAGCACCATCGACTGTTCTTCATTTTCTTGAAAACCTATAAATGAAGAACAACTTTGTCAGAATTTTTGGAGGCTTAGATCTCTCTAAAATGTTGTGTTATGGCCATGAACTTAGTATATAGTTATTGTATTACAATTATACTACAATCATAACATTTTACACAGCCCAGAAACCTTAAGATCTATGATCTGTGAGTGGTCAAACCTAGTACCCTTATGACTGCCTATGCATTTTTGGGTTTCCCTCAAGAACACCTATAGCGACAGTTTCGTCGCTATAGGGCCCTTATAGCAACAGTTTAATTAGAAAATTAATTATTTTATTAAATAAATAGGAGAAATTAGTTTTTAATTTTTAAAAATACAGAATAAATTACTAAAAATTATTTTAAATTCTAAAAATGAGTTTTTAATTATTTTGAATATATTTCATAAATATTTAATATTTTTAGAATATTAAAGGTATTTAATTTATTTAATTATAATATTAAATAAATTACTTTAAAATGATTTTAATACTTGAAAAATCATTAAAAATTATATTATGGTGTTAGAAAATATTTTACGTTATTTTTAATTACCTTTAATATTATGTGATGCATTTCACTAATTAATTAATAATAATGGTAATTAATTTATTTAATAAATATATTAATTAAATAATGGTAAAATAGAATTTATGATTTAAAAATTATACAAAAATGATTTAAGGATTATAAAAATATTTTAAGTTATAAAATATAAGTTTTGATATTTTGTCATAAAAATAGTAATATTTTAATATTAATAACAATTACCGAATAATGGATTTAAAGGTTTAATAATCATATAAATATGATTTTAAAGTATTAAAAAAATACTTTGTGATATTCTAAATATATTATAATATTATGTTATAATTTTCATTAATATTAAATATTAAATAAATATTATTGATATAAGAATATTGTTGTATTTATATTTTATAAATACGATATTAATGATTGAAAAATCATGATAAATGATAATAATTATTTAAAAATTATAATGAGAGTTGGAAAATTATTTTGATTGATAATATAATTATATAAGATAATTGTTAAGTGTTTAGGCAGAGTTTAATTGAACTTAAACTCGATATTTATCCGACTAGACCGTCAAGATGTCAGAATTATACCGGATTCAATTCGAACTAAAATAGTTTGACTTGATACTAGGTATTATGTGATGTAAAGACTGATAGGATTATGTGTTACTGTGTTTAGCTTATTTTAAATATTGTGATGATATTATTCTAACGTGTAGATCGATATTATTAATATTAGGTTTTTAGTCAAAGCTTATTAAATTGCATAACAGTAATTAACATATCAGGCAAGTTTTTCTTAACTCGACCTCGAGTTGTTTCATTCAAATATACTTTTGGTTAATCATTGCTGATTGCCATGTCTATGAATTGTTAAATCGTACTCAGTGCATATTGCATGTATTCATCAGGTATGAAAGGCTGATCACCTTCATTACCATTCGGTCTAGATATAATTGTTTCATCAGCCGGGACAAGGGCTAGGTAAAAGTCATCAGGGTATTAAGCACCTGATTCCTGTGATCAGTCAAACTACGACAGCTGGACTGGGCTATTCTGCCAGTTCCAGTCACAGGAATCCATATAAGCATCATCAGATTCCTCCAGCTTCAAATACACGACAATTGTCTCTACCTACAAATCTTGAATCCACACAACCTCCGGTAAAGGTGCCAGCCAGCTTAATGGCTATGTTATTTCCCAAGCCGATATCGGTAAAGGAGAAAGAAGTCTTTGTTTCAGACCCCAGAGTGGAATAAAAGGAACGAAAAATTAAGCAAGACATCGTCAGAATGATGTCAGGCATACACGTCATTGTCCATGATGAACATACAAACAGATATACCCCAGACGATGATTGCCATGTAATGGCCATCATTCGGGAGAAGGAGAACGATGACAACCCCTCCATCACTACAGTCCACCAGGACTTTTCCCTCAATAATTGGAGCAGCACTCCTTGCATTGGTCTACGAAGGAAAAACGGGAAGGAACTCTTTCTGCCCTGTAGATATCATAACTGCTTACTTTTCTTTATAATATTAGCAGTTGTTTTGTCAGTACATGCTAACACTTTGTATGATCTCTGTGTATTCTCAGGGGCTCGATATCCTGACAAATTCCAAGTCCTAGAGTTTGAAAAGTATAATGGGGCAGGCGATCCCTATACACACCTGAAATTATACATTGGCGAGCTGGGGTCTTATGCAGAGGATGAAAAGCTCAGAATGAAATTATTCTAAAAAGTCTAACTAGAGATACTAAAGCCTGGTATGCCCAACTTGACAGTGCCAAAA
Organism: Panax japonicus; assembly: GCA_020205505.1. Lineage (NCBI taxonomy): Eukaryota > Viridiplantae > Streptophyta > Magnoliopsida > Apiales > Araliaceae > Panax > Panax japonicus. Next base: position 24,433,674 of record CM035107.1, on the reverse strand, counting down.
TCCATAACTAGGAAGATTTAGCCCACGCCTTCCTAAATCAGTACAATTTTCAGTCACAAATGACACCAGATCGATACCAAAGTGACTAAAGTTAAGAAGCAAAACAGTAAGTATTTCCGAGAATATGATCAAAGATGGAGACGTATTATACGACTCCAACTTTTATATATGAATAAAGATTAATTTTTCTCGAAATATATTTTTGAATATTATGGTGTGGATTTGATATAATGTTATAGTTGTGGGTAATATTTGTTAGGAATAAGCATTTGAATGATATTCCTATTTATATATGATTTGATTATGATATATATGAATGAATATACAAGTGTGATTGCATTAAGAAAAGTTGTAAAGTCCTTTGATAGATAATAGAAACATATGTACAAGGACTAAGAATGAATTGATCAAATATGTTAGGTTGATTCTACATAAGAAAAATAGCTTTGTAAAGTCCTTAAAAAGAAATGATGTACAAGGACAATATATATAGAAAGACCAAGCATATTAGGTTGATCTTATGATCTAATAGATAGGATTGTCTGATCATCGAGCACTACACCAGAAATCGTAGTCTGCCAGAAGAGTCAAAGAAAACTCGAGAGCTATCGAGGCAGAATTGTAGTCTGCAAGATAGTAGATCTCGGAGTTCGTAGACTGCCAGGAGAGATGAGGAAGGATCGTAGTGTGTTGAGTATAACTTCCTTAGAGCCGTAGCTTGCTGAGGAAGTCATGTTCATAATCGTAGAGACAACCTGCCTATGAGCCGACCGAGCATCTGCCAAAGCCAAGTCAAGAATCGTAAACTATACTTGGTGTCGTAGAGTCTACTAATGTCGAAGCCAAGTCAAGAATCATAGACTACACTCAGAGTCGTAGAGTCTACTGATCATATCAGAGGCAGAGATCGTAGTCGAGAAAGAACAGATAAAGACAACAAGCACAAAGTCAGAAAACATAGAGTGTCAAGATCTGATCTCAGAGTCATAGTGTCTACACAACCAAAGCTGAATCGTAGAGTGTAGAACTAAGACTTCAACAAATGTGCTCATAGCACCAAGGCAGAATCATAGAGAAAACATGATTCTCAATAATTGGGCACTCCTAGAATATCCAAACTATGAAGCCTCTAGTTGGTACTGCAAAGATACATCCCACCTAAAGGAAACCAGAGAGCACTCAACGAATGTCATGCAAGTTAATAGAATATCTAAGCATCAACCCAATCAGCATCCAAATTGAATTGTGAAGCCATTCGAGATGAAGTCTTCCACAACTTGATCAGAAGAAGACTTCAATAACTGACTAAGGAAAGTCAGCAAGTGCAGTAGCTGTCAAGTAAAATGAAAGCCAACGATCTTGGAAGAAACCAAGATCATAGTGTTTGCTAAACAAAGAAAGAACTGATGGAGTGCACACAAAAACACTGGTCAACTTTTGAAGAACAAGGTTAAAGTGATTAAGCATTAGGTCAGTCCATTGGTAATAAGTGAACAGGAGATCACAAGGAAAAAGCGAGCTGGACCCGCCACAAATTTGAAGTGCCTTGCTATTCAGAAGGGGCCAGAGAAAGGAGGCAAGCCATCAGTATCTGAGAGTAGTCGAGGCAAACAAAAGTGTTGAAGCTTTTCATAAGAGAAGGAAGAGGTGTTCTACATTGAAGATTCAATCAAAACTCTTGAAGATCGTAGTGTTGTCTCTACCTGTCAACTGGATACTACGATCAGGTCTAAGAAGACATGCATCAAAATTGTAGAGTTCAAACAGCTAAAGATTGAAGCATTGGCAACGGTTCAATCTGAAGATTGATATTTTAACAAGAGCTTATTGAGAGCATCGATGCAAAATGACAATCTCTGATCTTGAATTCAGAAGGAGGAAATAAAGTTGACTACCTACCCGAGACATCAAAGTGACAGCTCTGACAGGGCAGGTGAAATAGTAGATTGAAGTGTTAGAAAGTCATGTCTTGTCACATCTGTAGTCTGCACCAAAAAACTCGAGATTTGCGAAGCAATTCAAAGAGCTTTTAATGACTACTTTCCAATGGGAAGATTGGGAAGCAATATAAATCAACAAGAGATTAAAAGATCAAAGGTTGTTGGAGTTGCTGAGTTTGAAGAAATGGTGGACTGGTCTAACGAACGTAAAATAGTGAGTGACCAATGAAGGTATGAAGGCTCACTCTACGATCCACCAAGAACACTTAGAGACAAACAAAAAAAGAAGTAGAAGTGAGAGTTCTACAATGCATAAGTGAGAGTTCTACTACAAGAAGAGTGTTCGGAACTACCAAAAGAAAGTAGAGTATCAATGTCATCTTGATGTCCATCATGGAAAGACTCTAAGTACCAGAGAGAAGAGCTTACAGTCATCTTAGCAAGTCCATCATGAGAAGGCATCAAGTATCAAGAAAGAAGATCAACAACTCCATCATGGTGTCAAGCATGAGAAAGTTTCTAAGTACCTAGCAGAAGAGCTTACAGTCATCTTAGAAACTCATCATGTGCAGCCATCAAGTATCAAGAAGAATGATCTTCACTGCAGTTCAACAAGGAACCATCAGAAGTGATTGAGTAATTGAAGAAGCTGAGCATAATGCAACACTCAACTGCACTTTAAGGATGATTAAGTCAAGCTGCTAAGAATTCAGAGATGAAGAGCTTAAAGAACATCTTATCAGCACCTCCAACAAACAAACAACATCAACAACAAGAAGCCAGGGCCTGAGGGGTCTTTGTCCTGAGGGAATAAATGAAGTTCCAAGCCTGTTGGCCTTGAAAAGTTCCTAGGGAACTAGAGAAGTTCCAAGGTTGTTGGCCTTGAAGAGAGTTCATAGTGAACTGAAGTCCCAAGGCTGCTAGCCTTGAAGGAGTCTTAGTGATTCAGGGTGCTTCCCTTCCTTAGTGGAAATCCTTCTAATTGAAATCAGAAGAGTGGATTAGGAGCTTGAGTCTCTTAACCACTTAAAATCCCTTGTGTCTTTTACTTTATGTCATTTACATTATGTACATTAACTAATATAACTGCTATGTATGTCTTAACTACTTACAACCGAACTAACTCTAAGAACAATGTGTGTATGATTATGAATATTTTAATGAAGGAGATCTTTTACTTATTATGATGTGCTTGAAAAGATTCTTTTGTTTGACATATGCTAAATCTTTAGCAATACAAAATAAACGAGAAAAGTATTTGAAATTAAAAAGGAACTATTCAACCCCCTTCTAGATCTATATTGTGCTACTAGGAAATAACAATTGGTATCAAAGCAGGTTCTCATACTATTCTAAAGCTAATCGCTTTGAGTCTGATCCTAGGCACAAACATTGTTCTAAACTTAGTTCAATAGTAAGTCACTTGTTATATGCAGGTTAGCTCGCACGTTGGAAATATTGTGTACAGGTAAATGTGTATATACACCTGAAGCTGCTCAGAATTGTCCATGTTCTTGATTGTCGTATCAACAAGACCAATCCTTGCCCGCGGTCAATCTTGTAGTCTGAAGACCAGGCTAAGAAGCACAAGAAACATCAACAGAAGAGAGATGAACATCCACCAACATGAAAAGATGAAAAGGCTATACATGTTAAGAAATGCTTATCCAGAAAAGAAAGAAAAACTTCTCAAACATGTGTCTGGCCAACCAGCAGCTGGATGTAAACCTTGTGAACTCAAGGATGTTAAAGAACTAAAGATGCTGAGATTCTCTTAGCTTGCATCATCAAGACCACGACTGACTGATTGAAGATTAACTGGAGCAACAATCTGTCAGGAGCAAATGAGAAACTATGCACATCAATATCTAATCTCAGTATATCGAAGCTAAAAGACTGTTGAGAAACTGACAGTAGAAAGGTATGGTTCCTCACTAATAAATATGTACATCATGTTGCACCTCCTTATGAACTATAATAGTATTCTTTCAAGGAATCATAATCTACCTAAAAAGGTGAAGAGAGAAAGTACACTGAAGTTGAAAACTCAAATGCTTACAAACTTTCTCTCCATCCAAGTTTTAGGTTGAAGATGATATCTTTAAAGAAATATGAAATGGGTCATAAAAATATCAAAGGTAAATTAATCTTATGTGAGTAATCTTTGCTAATGGGTTAGTATGTATGTACAAACTGTTAGTTCCCAGAGGACACAATAGATCTAGAAGGGGGGGTTGAATAGATCCTTTTTATTTCAAAATAATTTTCTGGTTTATATTGTATTGTTCATATTTAAGTATATGACAAACATAAGAATCTTTTCAAGCACAGCGGAATAAGTAAATGATTCCCCTTCATTGATATATTCATAATCATACAAACATTGTTCGTTAGGTTAGTTTAGTTGTAAGCAGTTAGAACATACATAACAGTTATAGCATTTATAGACATAATGTAAATGACATAATTTAAAAGACACAAGGGGTTTTAAGTGGTTCAGAGACTCAAGCTCCTAATCCACTCTTCTGCTTTCATCTAGCAGGATTTCCACTAAGGAAGGGCATCACCCTGAATCTCTACGATTCCTTCAAGGCCAGCAGCCTTGGGACTTCAGTTCACTAAGAACTCTTCAAGGCCAGCAGCCTTAGGACTTCTCTAGTTCCCTAGGAACTCTTCAAGCCCAGCAGGCTTGTAACTTCATTTAGTCCATTTGGACAAGGACCGTTTGGCCCTGCTTTGTTTAGTCCCTCTGGACAAGGACCTCTCAGGCCCTGGCTTTGTTGAGTTGTTTGATTATTTTTGTTGGAGTCGGTGCTGAGCTGCTAAGATGTCTTCATGCTCTGAACAACTTCTATCTTTAGCAGCTTGGCTTGATCATCCTTGAAGAGCAGTTGAGTGTTGGATGATGCTCAGTTTCTTAGGTTGCTCAACTACTCCGGATATCATTCTTCTTGGTACTTGATGGCTGCACATGAGAGGCTTCTAAGATGACTATAAGCTCTTCTGTAAGGTACTTAGAAGCTTTCTCATTCTTGACACCAAGATGGCTTTTTTGATCTCCCTTCTTGCTACTTGATGACTTCTCATGATGGACTTGCTAAGATGACTGTAGTCTCTTCTCTATTGTACTTAGAGTCTTCCGATGATGGACATCCAGATGGCATGATGTTGTTCTTTCTCTCAGCAGTTCAGAACACTCTTCATGTAGTAGAACTCTCACTTCTACATATTAGAACTCACACTTCTACTTCTTGCTTGATCTGACTTCTGAGTGTTCTTGGTGGATCGTAGAGTGAGCCTTCGAACTCACTATCACTCTGTTGGATCAGTCCACCTTTTCTCCAAAATGCACAACTCCAGCAACCTTTGATCTTTGAAGTTCTTTCTCATTTATACTTCTTCCCAATCCTTCCGTTGGAAAGTAACCGTTGAAGGCTATTCAAATATCTTCACAGATCTCAAGTTGCTTGAGGTAGCCTGCTTGATGTGACTTGTCATATTTTTTCTGACGCTGCAGTCTACTGTTTCACCTACCATGTCAGATGTATCACTTTAATGTCTTGGGCAAGGCGAAGACTTTATTACCTCTTTCTGATTCTTCGATCAGAGGTTGTCCTATTGCATCGATGCTCTGAATAGGTACTTTTTTGAATATTACCCTTTAAATTTAACCTTTGCCAATGCTCCAGTCTTCAGTTATTTGGACTCTACGATTCTGATGCACGTCTTCAAGGACCTGATTGTAGTGTCTTGTTCATTGTTGTTTGTTCACTAGAAGAGTTAACACTACGATCTTGAAGAGTGTTGATTGGATCTTCAAAGTAGAACACCTCTTCCTTGTATTATGCAGTGCTTTAATACTTCTGTTTGCTTCGACTGTTCTCAGATACTGATGGCCTAATTCCTTGCTCTAGTCCCTTTCTGAATATCAAGACACTTCAGATTTGTGGCACGTCCAACTTTCGTTCTCCTGGTGATCTTCCGCTCACTTATCAACAATGAACTGACCATGTACTTAATCACTTTAGCCTTGCTCTTCAGAAGCTGACCAGTATCTCGGTTCACCTTCCATCAGTTCCTTCTTTGTTTGGCAAACATTACGATCTTGGTTGCTTCTAAGATCATTGTCTTCTGTACACTTGATAGCTACTGCATAAGCTGACTTTCCTTAGTCAGCTTCTGAAGTCTTCTTTGGATCTCCTTGTGGAAGACTTCATCACGAATGGCCTTATACCTCAATCTTAATGCTGATTGGGTTTGTGCTGAGATCTTCTGTTAGTCTGCATGTCATTCGTTGACTGCTCTCTGGTTCCCTTACTGTGGATTGCATCTTTGCAGTGCCAACCAGAGGCTTCGTTCCTTTGGATATTCTGGGAGTGCTCATTCATTGAGAACCGTATCTACTCTACGATTCTGACTTAGCATTTTGAGCACTTTTGTTAGAGTCGTAGTTCTGTACTCTACGATTCAGCTTCGGCTGTGCAGACACTATGATCCCGAGATCAGATCTTGACACTCTACGATTTCTGCCTTGTGCTTGTTGTCTTCATCTGATCTTGCCTGACTACGATCTCTGCCTTCACTTAATGAACTCTATGAACTTAGAGTTTATTCTACGATCCTTGACTTAGCTCTGGCAGACGATCGTTCGGCTCATAGGTAGGCTGTCTCTATGATTCTAAACATAACTTCCTCAGCACACTACGATCCCGAGGACGCTCTTCTCGACACACTACGATCCTTCTTCATTTCCCCTAGAAGTCTACGAACTCCGAGATCTCACTATCTTGCATACTCCTATTCTGCCTCGATAGCTCCGAGTTAACTTTGACTCTCCTGGCAGACTACGACTTTTGGCGCAGTGCTCAACGATCAGACAAGCCTATCTATTACATCATAAGATCAACCTAGCAAGCTTGATCTTTTTATTTTATAGTCCTTGTACATCATTTCTTTTTAAGGACTTAACAAAGCAGTTTTGCTTTATGTAGGATCAACCTAACATATTTTATCAATTCATTTTAAGTCCTTGTACATATATTTCTATTATCTATCAGAGGACTTTACAACTTTTCTTAATGCAAGTATACTTGCATATTATTCATTCATATACATATATATCATAATCAAATCATATATAAATAGGAATAGCATTCTCATGCTTATTCCTGACACAAACCTATGACCTAAGTGTTTGATAACACATAGAGTATGATCAGTTCTTCAAGAGTATCTTGAAGATTTTTAGAAACTGATCACCTCCATGAATCAACCAGATACAAATAAGTCATAGAGTTGATTTTCACTCTATGAACATTTAAACCATTTGAGCATAACTAAGCAAATGATGAAACCATCAAAGAAAAAGAGTGTATTATTAAAATGCCAAATCTTACACATACTCACCATCATGCATCTCAAAATGTATTATCTAAATTAGTTACATACATGAATATGATTGTTTGTGATCAATATGATGATTATCCAAATATATGAGGAACAAGGATTTAGAGAACTAACCTAGTAGGACCCATTTAATTATGGGTACCAAAAATAGAAATGTATCTAACCTACAGGTACCTGGTCTATCTGGCCACACTAAGGAATGCTGAAGCAGAAGACTTCAGTCAAGAAGATTTAACTAATAGAAGGCTTAAGACTATTTAGAAATGATTCTGATAAAACTCCTATATGTCAAAGCATGTTCTTGAAGACCTGCTGAGCTAATCTAAATGAAGCTCACATGGCTGCTGATCTTTATATGGAAGCAGGTCATTCAACCAAAGATGAAAAAGGGTCTTATACGCTCAATCATGCAAAGCATATCATATGAGAAGAATCCTTAAGGAAGCTCACATCAGAGTATCATCGAGCATCAATAATGAGGAACTCATTATGGAAGCAGAACTCAACAAGCACAAACTGTAAAGGAAGACTACGTTCATAGTGCTATCAAAATGATCGTAGAATGATCAGTCCTGGAGATATCCATGTCTACGATGTAAACATATTTAATTGTCAGTGGTGATTCTAGTCAGAACAAGATATGCATGGATACCTCCTAATGCATATGATGAAAAGGAAATCACACCTCACTGAGAAGATAGTATCAACCATGGGGGAGAAGTGATCTGTTAAGGAACAACATCACTGAGATATACTATGAAGTAATGTACCAGCTACAAAGTCCCAAAACTTTGTGGCTGATGAACCAAATGAAGATCCATAGTCAGTAGAAACGTCTCAAAACGTACTACTGATAACCTATCAGTCACCCAACTCAAAATTGTGGAGTGCATACGATCAAACATCTGATCGTAGTGTAAGAGCAGGAGGACACCAAGACTACAGCCAATGCAAATGTCCAAGTTGATAGAGGATCTCCCCAACAGAAAAGGTTAAATGAGATATCAGTGCAAATCACTTCTAAAGTATTTCATCTGGAAAGTGCCTCAAGGCCAAACCTGACCCTTAGCTCATTCTAAGAGGTTGACCCTTCCTGAGCTACCTTAACCCAGAAGGATTGCTTAATCAAGTTCATCTCAAGGACCAAGTAAGTCAACGATCGTGGAGTAGAGATTAAAGAGAACTCCTTGATCGTAGTGCAACCTCAGCAATCATAGAAGCAGACTCAACGATCGCAGTCCTACCAGGATACTCTAGCACATGAGAATCTTAGAAGAACATGACAATTGCTCAACCATTCAGATTATGAGCAGATAAGTTTGAATACAGTTTGGAAAGACATCATGCAAAAGTACCTCAGAACTTAAATGCCCAAACTGTCTTGGGGTACATCAGTGGTCAAGCTATGCAGTTTCAAGATGAGGATTAGTGTCAAAACCATCCACTGCAGCATCTCTCAGAAGAAGATTGTCGAGTCAACAAAGAAAAATATAGAGTCCATAGCTACCTCGCCAAAATACTCTACAAAACAAAAAGGTCAACAGTCAATCCGCATCAGTAATGCTTATTCTATTAAAAGGAATATAAAATCGAAAAGGTTATGGGGAGTTACAGCTCATTACTGGGCATCGTGCAACAAATGGCTAGTTGACACATCACAGTGTATGCAGAGTCAGAAGGGACTGTCGTAAAGACAAATTCAAAATCTGCAAACAGTTACCAGAAACAATCGAATCTCTCTCCCTCCCATTTTCGAACACTAGAATCCTCTTCGAAGTCAAAATCAGTTAACCCTCTAGAGCCTTGCCCAAATCACAATCAGCTATCTCTCATAAATCTCTCTGAATCAAATACCCATATTCCTCGAACCTTTCAAATGGCAGATTGCCGAGTAATCACTAGCATTCAGCTCGGAACTAAGTTATTTGAGAAATTTGAAAAGAAGTTCAGAGACATTCTTGAACTTGTGAAGAAAGATGGATTCTCAGAATGTCTTGAGGCAAGCACTCGAGTATATGCTGAACTGGTTAAGGAGTTCTACTTAAATTCATCCATAAATTCCGGAACCCTTTCTACCAAGGTTAAAGGTCAATCTCTAAAGCTGAAATCATCCGATATCAATCAATGCTTAGGCTTTCCTGATCTAGGACTGAAAAGCCTCGATGAGATCGACACTGAATAAGCGAAGAAGATTATGGGGTACCAAAGAAACCCTAGTCTGAAGGAAATGAAGAAGAAGGAGTTTCCTGAGGAATTTGAGTTCCTTGCTGAGATAGTGGGAAAATGTATACTATACAAGGATACTGCAGATGACACTGTGCTTGATCAGCAGTTGAAGATTATGTCTGCAATAGTTCTAAAGAAGCGAATAAACTTTGGAGCTATCTTGTTCGATCAGATCTCCAAATGGGTAGAAAGGGCTGAGATAAAGAAGTCTACAGATAGACCCATGAATAAGGTCTTTCATGGAAGACTGTTGAGTATTATGATGAAGAAGAAGCTTTAAAGTAAGATCATGGATGATGAGGGAGAGCCCCTAAGTGTTCACAAAGTGATGTCTCCTCAGCTGTTCATAAACTGGAAGAAGAACCCAAAGAAAAATAGGAGGCTAACAATAACTGGGACCATAAGGAAGGTCCCTATAAAGAAGAAGAAGGCGAAAGAGGTTGAAAGTTCTAAATCTGGTGACTCTGTACCAGCAGCAACCACACCAGCAAGGAAGAAATCCAAAGGTGTGAAGAAAACTGAGGCCCTACCAAGAAGTCTCTCCACAGGAGACAAGGATGAAAATGAAAAGGTTTCAACTACAGAGACCGCAAAGAGGAGAAATAACAGATTACTTCAAGGGCCATCCAGAAACAAAGCTAAGGTGATAAACAAGCCAGCCTCAGTTTCCCAAGAAAGTACATCTGACGAAGAAGAAAAAGTAATTGATGTTCTCAAGACTGAGTTCGGAAAGAACAAATCCAGCAATGAAGGTGAAGCTTGATTCATGAAAGAAATTGAAAAATCTGATGATGAAGAAGAGTGTACAAGCTCCACGGCTAACTCTCAGAGCATCCACTCTGAAGATGAAGAAAGGCTGTAAGATGACAAAGCTATATCTTCTATTGCAATTACTTCTATAAGCCCAGATAATGGGTCAAATGATGTTGATTTAGAAGAAGAAGGACCTGCCCCTGCCAATGCTGAACGTCAAGGAAGTTTATCTGATGATTCAAAGGCCTCAAAGTCTGAAAAGGAAGAAGAGTTTGACTCTCCCATAGCTGAACCCCCAATGAGAAGAAAGAGCTATAGACTTCTTGCTAAATTTGCCTCCAATAAGAAAAGTGAACACTCTACTGTAGCCATTGCAGTAAGTGATGATGAATCTGAATCAAAGGAAGAAAGTGCTGAAGATGGGACCAGTAATGAAGAAGATGAATCAAAGGAAGATTTTGCTGATGAAGATTCTGGTAATGAAATTCTGCAAGAAGAATTCACTGATGAATTCTATGAAAGGAGTTAGCAAAATTCAAGCTCAAAAAGTGAAGAATTGGAGAAAGATTCTGGTTCTACAAATCAGGAATCAGAGGAACCAGCAGACTATTCTGTCATCTCTCTATCTAGGATTAACAGAAGAATTGGTATTCAACGATTTTTCATATTCTCAATACTTTCGAAAATATGTCCAAGGATGAAAATCGTAGAGTCCAATCTGGTGTTCAATAAGAGGCTGCCCAACCAGATGACCAAATTCCTATGGCGCAGAAGTTGTTGAAAAAATATGAGAACTGGTTGAGAAGATATCTCTAATCAATGAAGAGTCAAAAATGTTGAAAGCATCAGGATATAATTCAGCTCAATACAGACTTCAAGCCACTATGGCTAATGTATCTCTCAGAATCAAAGAGAGAGATCAAATTTATCTGAAGGCCATATATGATCAGAAGGCAGAAGCTCTACGAGCACAGAAGGCCAATGAAGAGCAACTCCAAGTCCTCTCTGATAAGACTAACAACATGAATCAGTCTTTCTCCATGCAACTTGAGCTGAGCCAACAAGAACTCAAGATTGAAGTTGGTAACTTCTCTTACCTGATGGAGCAACTAAGGTATAACATGGAGCATCTCCCCCAAGTAATTAATGACAAAAAGGGGGAGAAAAATAGGCATAGTAAGAGGCACTCAAGAAATGGCAATGAGAGTAGAAGGAAACAAGAAAAGAAGACAGTAGAAGAAGAAGATGGGTCATCAACTGAGGGGGAGCCAAAGGATGATGAGCATGTGTTTGCAGAGGCTGAGGGGGAGCCAGAAGAAGAAAAAGAGGAGCATAGATCTTAGGGGGAGTAGACAAAAGAAATGCAGTCCACATCCCAGGGGGAGCATGAGCAAAAAGGTCAAACAGATGAATAGTTGATCAACAGACATCCTAGAAACATACATGCAGACAAAGAGGTACATCTCTAACTAGTTAGGTATGTTCTGGATCCATGATGTAAAATGGCATAGTGTATTAAATTCCATATTATTATAAATGACATTCATGATTATCTGTTTTAGAAATAAAGTTGATCACTGTATATAAGATTCATTTATAAAATGTGTACGCACTTATTGTTTTTTTCATACTCAAATAAGGGGAGATTGTCAGGAATAAGCATGTGAATGATATTCCTATTTACATATGATTTGATTATGATATATATGAATGAATATGCAAGTATGCTTATATTAAGAAAAGATGTAAAGTTCTTTGATAGATAATAGAAACATATGTGCAAAAACTTAGAATGAATTGATCAAATATGTTAGGTTGATCCCACATAAGCAAAAAAGCTTTGTAAAGTCCTTAAAAAGAAATGATGTACAAGGACTATAAATATAGAAAGATCAAGAATGTTAGGTTGATCTTATGATGTAATAAATAGGCTTGTTTGATCGTCAAGCACTATACTAGAAATCGTAGTCTTCCAGAAGAGTAAAAAAAAATCGAGAGCTATTGAGGCAGAATTGTAGTCTGCAAGATAGTAGATCTCGGAGTTCGTAGACTACTAGGAGAGACGAGGAAGGATCATAGTGTGTCAATTATAACTTCATCGGAGTCGTAGTCTACTAAGGAAGTCATGTTCAGAATCGTAGAGACAGCCTGCCTACGAGCCGACCGAGAATCTGTCAAAGCCAAGACAAGAATCGTAGACTACACTCGGAGTCGTAGAGTCTACTGATGTCGAAGCCAAGTCAAGAATCATAGACTACACTCGAAATCATAGAGTTTACTGATCGTATCAGAGGCAGAGATCATAGTCGAGCAAGATCAGATGAAGACAACAAGCACAAAGTCAGAAATCGTAGAGTGTAAAGATCTGATCTCAGAGTTGTAATGTCTACACAGCCGAGGCTGAATCGTAGAGTGTAGAACTAAGACTTCAACAAATGTGCTCACAACGCCAAGGCAGAATCATAGAGCAAACATGATTCTCAACAATTGAGAACTCCCAGAATATCCAAAGTATAAAGCCTCTGGTTGGTACTGCAAAGATACATCTCACATAAAGGAAACTAGAGAGCACTCAACGAATGGCATGCAAGCAAACAGAAGATCTAAGCATCAACCCAATCAACATCCAAATTGAGTTGTGAAGCCATTCGAGATGAAGTCTTCCACAAGTTGATCAGAAGAAGACTTCAATAACTGACTAAGGAAAGTCAGCAAGTGCAGTAGCTGTCAAGTAAACACAAGACAACATTCTTGGAAGCAACCAAGATCGTAGTGTTTTCCAAACAAAGAAAGAACTGATGGAGTTTACACAAAGATAAGATCGTAGTGTTTTCCAAACAAAGAAAGAACTGATGGAGTCAGCTTCTGAAGAATAAGACTAAAGTGATTAAGCATTGGGTCAGTCCTTGGTGATAAGTGAACGAGAGATCACAAGAAGAAAGTGAGTTGGACATGCCACAAATCTGAAGTGTTTTATTATTTAGAAGGGGCCAGAGCAAGGAGTCAAGCCATCAGTATCTAAGACCAGTCAAGGCAAGCAGAAGTGTTGAAGCACTGCACAAGAGAATAAGGAGGTATTCTACATTGAAGATCCAATCAACACTCTTCAAGATCGTAGTGTTGTCTCTATGTAAGACCCCAACTTTTTGAATAAAGATTAAATTTTCTCGAAATATATTTTTGAATATTATGGTGTGGATTTGATATAATGTTATAGTTGTGGGTAATATTTACAAATTTTGCAAAGTACGCAAGTTGTTATATAATATTCGATTGGTCGGGGAATATTCGTTTTAACAGGGAATATTCGTACAACGACACAATCATTAGTGGACCCCCACAACGGAATTATTATCGGATTGAGAAAACGACAAAAATACTTTATGAAAATAACAACGAAAGTTTTACCGTTAACTGTTGAACTACCCGGTAGTAAAAGTACAGTAATACACGTGGTTGTATAGTAGCGCACTGTATTAACTATTGATGCTTACGTGAGAAGTCACTCAGTTATACTCAAATATTGCTACAGTAATTGCTGCATCATATCTATCATATTATTGATTCAATTATTATCACAGTATCATCTGCATAAAATGTTTTTTATTAAATGAATACTTGAGACGACAAAGTTATTCATATTATAAATTTCAATATTTACAATGTCTATAAGTTCTGTCAAGGAGAGGTTTGGTCACCTAATTGCGCGCCAATAGGGAGAAATCCTTATTGGAAAGCCCCCTCTTTCCTTGGAACGACCTGGTTAATAAATATTGTGAGTTATAATATTAATAATGAATGTTGTTCGGAGTTGAATTTGGAGACGCGGACGTGATATTTGAGTCCGTAACGACGAAATTAGTAAAAATAGCCTATAAACACAAAATTTTTCAGGATTCACTATTTGGTCAAAAAGTCAACAGTTGACTTTTTCAGGAAAAGTCAAACTTTGAAATTTCAAAATTTATATTCTTGATAAAAATAGTTTCATTATGTTGGAATTGTTTGTGTTAGTGAAAATTGACATTTATTCCGATGATAATTGATGTCTAGGGGTTATATTGATAATCGGGTAATTTATCTGATAAATGAGCAATTAATTGCTACTAATTCACATGCTTATATAACTATTTGTTCACATATGTGTACTATTGAATCACATTATTTACTATTAGGGGAGTTGGTGCAAGATTAATAATACTTGCATGACTAAATTAAAAATGGAGGTATAGATGGAGGTACTATACTGAAATTCGTATTTTTAACATGATTATACTATTGATTCACATGATTGAACTATTAATTCACATTATTTACTATTAGGGGAGTTGGTGTAAGATTGATAATACTTGCAGAACTAATTTATAAATGAAAGAAAAGTTGGAGGTATTATACTGTAATTTTCGAGCCCCAAAACGTGTAATTATCGAAACTATATTTTCATATATATAGAAGCCCATTCTTCCTTCGTTTCTCACCAATTCACAAAAGCTTTAGAGCGATTATTATAGAGAGAAATTATAGAGAGAAAGAAGAATAGAAATCTGCTACCTCACTATTCAAGTATCCAATTTTTTTCAAGGTAGGGAGTATTATTTCTTTGTTATCTATGAAGAGAACTTCTGTTATTCCATTTTTTATTATTCTATTGGAATAACATGTATACGCGGGCTACCCTATACTTGGTGAAATTCTTCTGTTGTTCTATTCTTTATCATTCTGTTGGAACATCATGTCTGTGCGTTCTACGTCGGACCTGGTTCCGTCTTTATTATTCTATTGGAATATCATGTATGTGTGTTTTACGCCGAACCTGATTCCGTCTTTATTATTCTGTTGGAATATCCTGCATGTGCGTTCTACGCCGGACCTGATTTCGTCTTTATTATTCTGTTGGAATATCCTGTCTGTGCGTTTTACGTCGGACTTGATTCCGTCTTTATTATTCTGTTGGAATATCCTGTCTGTGCATTTTACGCCGGACCTGATTCCGTTATTTATTATTCTGTTGGAATAACCTGCCTGTGCGGTCTATCGCATTTCTGGTGATTTCTTTTGTTATTTCATTCCTTATTTTACTCAGTTGGTTAAAGTTTTGACTTCTATACTCCGTGAAATTAGTGGAATATCCTTGATATTTGCGCTTCATCTAGTATCTTTTTATGGAAATATTCTTCTGAACATTCTTGAATTTTACTCTCCAAAATAGTATCATGTTGACAATTTGGACGTTATTAGATTCTGGATAAAATAATTCTTGAACTTGTTTTATTGAATTTTTTATATCATTGTCATCATCCTTATGTTTATATTTTGTTGAAAGTCATTTGTGGCCTATAGTGAATAGATGGACTTGGTATGATTATGACAAGGGATTATTCGGTGTAATCATGACCGTAATATTACAAATGATGTGGAAAAAGTCCTCATTGGCCCGTAAAGCATTGATGGACAGTTGTTGGCATGATCATGACCATTATTGAATACACAAATATTCTTGGCCCGTAGTGCATGGATAATTGTGGTCGTGATACTAAAGAATATCATTGGCCGTAGTACAGGGGTGATTCGATGATGTGAATTATTTATTAAGCTGAGTCCCAGCGATAAAAGTGATGAAAAACCATCTAAATCATAAAAGATAGTAGATTTTATTCTCTACTTGACTCTTCTAATGGATTGTTTGTTCCGCTGTAATTAAACTTGATGGTTGTTATATTGTATCAGTTTAATACTATTGAAGGCTAACGATAATATATTCTGCATTATCTTAGTCATAATATTTTCTACTGGGCTAGTTGAGCTCACCCTTTTACTATTATTGTTCTCTCCAAGAAATGAGTACGTAGCAGGGACTAGTCGGGGAACGGAATGACGGACCAGATGATAGCATTAGTAGTCTTCATTATTATGTGAAATAGTGTAATAATAATTATAATAAGGACTCCTTTTGAGTTTGTATAATCTCTAGTAAACAATATTTGTATTCAAACTCACAGTTTATGTTTTGTCGTATTGTACACGACAGCTGTATTATTAAGTTGTATTTAAATTTATGTACCATGTAAGTGGCGACCCAAGATGGGTGACGTATACCTAATTTTGGGGGCGTCACACTCTACCTGTCAACTAGACACTACGATCAAGTCCAAGAAGACATGCATCAAAATCGTAAAGTTCTAACAGCTGAAGATTGAAGCTTTGGCAATAGTTCAATCTGAAGATTGATATTCGAATAAGAGCTTATTGAGAGCATCGATGCAAAAGGACAACCTCTGATCTAGAAATCAGAAGGAGGAAATAAAGTTGACTACCTGCCCGAGACATCAAAGTGACATCTCTGATGGGGTAGGTGAAACAGTAGACTGCAATGTCAGAAAGTCATGTCTTGTCACATCTGCAGTCTGCACCAAACAACTCGAGATCAGCGCAACAATTCAAAGAGCTTTTAACAGCTACTTTACAACGGGAAGATTGGGAAGGAGTATAAATTAGCAAGAGCTTCAAAGATCATAGGTTGCTAGAGTTGCTGAGTTTGGAAAATGGGTGGACTGATCTAACTAACGTAAAATAGTGAGTGACCAATGAAGGTCTGAAGGCTCACTCTACGATCCACCAAGAACACTTAGAGACAAACAAAGAAAGAAGTATAAGTGAGAGTTGTACAATGCAGAAGTGAGATTTCTACTACAAGAAGAGTGTTCTGAACTACCAAGAGAAAGAAGAGCATCAATGTCATCTTGATGTCCATCATGGGAAGACTCTAAGTGCCAGAGAGAAGAGCTTCCAGTCATCTTAGCAAGTCCATCATGAGAAGGCATCAAGTATCAAGAAAGAAGATCACCAACGCCATCATGGTGTCAAGCATGAAAAAGTTTCTAAGTACCTAGAAGAAGAGCTTACAGTCATCTTAGAAACTCATCATGTGCAACCATCAAGTATCAAGAAGAATGATCTTCACTGCAGTTCAACAAGGAATCATCAGAAGTGATTGAGTAACTGAAGAAGCTGAACATCATGCAACACTCATCTGCACTTCAAGGATGATCAAGTCAAGCTGCTAAGCATTCAGAGATGAAGAGCTTAAAGAACATCTTAGCAGCACCTCCAACAAACAAACAACATCAACAACAAGAAGCCAGTGACTGAGGGGTCCTTGTCTGGAGGGACTAAATGAAGTTTTAAGCCTGCTGGGCTTGAAGAATTCTTAGGGAACTAGAGAAGTTCCAAGGCTATTGGCCTTGAAGAGTCCTTAGTGAACTGAAGTCCCAAAGATGCTGGCCATGAAGGAATCTTAGTTATTCATGGTGCTACCCTTCCTTAGTGGAAATCCTACTAGTTGAAAGCAAAAGAGTGGATTAGGAGCTTGAGTCTCTGAACCACTTAAAATCACTTGTGTCTTTTACTTTATGTTATTTACATTATGTACATTAACTTCTATAACTTCTATGTACATCTTAACTGCATACAACCGAACTAACTACAAGAACAATGTGTGTATGACTATGAATATTTTAATGAAGGGGATCTTTTACTTATTCCACTATGCTTGACAAGATTCTTATGTTTGACATATACTAAATCATTTGCAATACAAAATAAACGAGAAAAGTATTTAAAATTAAAAAGGATCTATTCAACCCCCCCCCCCCTTCTAGATCTATATTGTGCTACTAGGAACTAATAATAATTATAAATTTCGTAAAGTAAGCAAGTTATAAAATATTCGATTGGTCGGGAAATATTCGTTTTAACAGAAAATATTTGTACGACAGCACAATTATTAGTGGACTTCACAACAGAATTATTGTCGGAGTTAGAAAACGATAGAAATATCTTTTTATAAAAATAACGGCAAATGTTTTACTGTTAACTATTTAAATACCCGGTGATAAAAGTACAGTAATACGCGTGGTTGCATAGTAGCACACGGTATTGATTATTGATGCTTACGTGAGAAGTAACTCAGTTTATTTCAATTATTGCCACTGTAATTGTTGCATAGTATCTCACGTTATTGATTCAATTATTGTCATAATATTTTATATTATTAAATCAATAATTGAGACGACAAAGTTATTCATATTATTATTTATATTTTTGACGATGTCTAGAAAGTTCTGTCGAGGAAAGGGGTTTGGTCACCTAATTATGCGCCAATAGGGAGAAATTCTTAACGGAAAAACCCATCTTTCCTGGGAATGATCTAGTTGTTAATATGCAAGTTATAATATTAATGATGAATGTTATTAAAAATATGTTTTGTGAAACCAAGTGAGTTGAGATAAATAAAGGGGATTCTTATTATGTATTTGTTATAAATTTTGCTTATTATATGGACCCCCACCTACTCATTTTTCAAAATAGTATGTGTTATGAGTATGATATATATATATATATATATGAATTCTCATCAGTGACAACCGGTTGTCACAGTACTATTTCAAGAACCAACTCCTCAAATATTGATCATAATAATAAAGAGTTGAGATATATGATAATTTAGTCCCTACTGCTGCACCTTATAGCCGCAGTGTAATATTCATTTAATGACATGGAAAATTATCAAAATGTCTTCATATTTTAACTTGGTCTGCCGCTACACCTTGTAGCGGCAGGAGGTAAATTTTCAATTCATGTATGCTATGATGCTATTGGCCAACGTGGCTTATTATGATACTAGCTGGGTCCCGTGCCTCCGGCACTGTATGGACAATATGATTTATCTCAAACTTTGAACGACCAAAATAATTTATTGAGTGAGCGAGAAATTTAAAGTCATTTGTATTTTATTAAATTATTATTAGATTATTAGATAGATAGATGTATTTTGTTAGATAGATGTATGAATGGTGGGATTTATCTCAAACTTTGAACGGCCCAGATGATTTATTAAGTGAGCGGGAAATTCAAAATCATTTGTATTTTATTAGATAGATTAATGAGGCAATCCTCCTACTCCTATGTAAAGACTCCTATGTAAAGAATGACACATCCTGACATGCATGCTACCATATTTTGTACCAAATTTATTACATATATCACTTAAATAAAATCACATTCCATGCATTCTAAAATTAATAGTATTTTTTTTATCATATTTTAAAATTAAAAATCTTAAAATTTTTAAAATAAAATAATATGAAAATTTTAATATACTATTATGAGAATTAAAAAAAATTAATATGATACTATCCCAAAGCCTGGATAAAGATCATAGAAGTACATATCTTGCTTTTTTTTAGAATTCTTGAAAAAAGAGAGTAGATTTTTGTACAAATAAGAATAAAAAAGTTTTTGGAGCTTAACTAATCATCAAATATTTGAAGTTAATTTATATTTGACTTGGAACACAAAAATTTGGGGCATCACTTTAATTATTCAATTCATTTGACAATTATTATGTTCAAATAAAATATATAAATATAATTTAAATGTGTGATTTGATAAAATTTCAAGTTGAAATAACTTTAACATAGTTAGCACATTAAACTCACAAGGAAATTTAACATAGTTCTCCAATGCAATATTTTTATTTTGCCTTCAGGGATAATTGACGTATGATACATAATTAGAATGGTTTGGAGAAGAGGTAGAAAGGAGAAAGAAAATGTAACAATTAATAATTAGAAGGGCCTCGCGAAGTCACGATTTTTATTCAGTAGAGTCAAAATATTATGATGCTATAAATAATTTGGCGGAAATTTGAGGACAGTGCCCCTGAGCCAAAACCAGGTTTGCAACTAAACTTTATACAAATTTAATCTATAATTAAATTACATTATTTTCTAATTTTAATATATGTGATATCTTAAACTTTGATGTTTCAAGAATATGAGTAACGACTTTGAATTGATCTTATAAATGGATCTTATTTACATTTCTTTCCCTTTTTTCTAATTCTATTTGTTATGTGAATTTAATTTTGAGGTGAAAAGACTTAATAAATAAAAAATATTGTATGTCCAAAAACATATTACAAACTGTAAAAATAAAAACTTGATAAATTAAATATACATTCACACTAATTAAGATATGCAACCTCTTTTCTTTAAATATAAATTATTGTTCGAAATTTTAAAAGTCAATTTGAGATAAAACTACAATTCTCATAATAGCAAGAAATAAATTTACATGTCTAAAAATCCAACCTAAGACCTAAAGGTCGGTGTATAAATATCTTATATATCAATGTATGTATTTAATAATATTGTGGAGAGAGAGAACATGTAATATTATAAATTATTTAGGATAATAAAAATAAATGAAAGAATATCTAACTTTTTGTAAGAAGAAACAAAAAAATATTTTGGCAGATCTTACTACATATGGATAATCAGAAATTTTATTAGTCAATTAAGTTAAGAAAGAATATCCTAATTCCTATTTTCATTCATAATTAGCTTTCTTATTTACAAATTTCCAATATAACTATTAATTTGACATTTTTTTATTTTATTTTTCTAGAAGCTTCATACTAGGGAGTACAATGTAATCTCATAATGAAGTATGTAATTATTACTTATTCTGTTCTAAAATTAAAGATATATTTTGACTTTTTAGAGTCAATTTGTGAATTTTTAAAATTTAAAATTGATATAATTTGTAAAAATTTTGAAAACAACAAATATGAATATATTATTATTTAGTAGTGTTGTACATTTAGTTTATAATTATTATATTTATCTTAATAATACAATAAATATCTTATCAAAATCCTAATAACTTTACAATACATCAAATTGAATATATTATTGTTTGAGTGAATAAACTAACATTATATATCTCAATTAATTACTCTAATAAAAATTTAATAATTCCAACTATCTTTTCAAAATCTAAACTGAATATATCTACATCACATTTAATCGAATATTTTAATAATTAATCAAAAAAATCCTTTAACATACAATGCGGTTTAGATATACTTATATTAGCAATAAATTTTCTTATGAGTTTAATGTGCTAACTATATTAAATTTATTTCAACTTGAAATTTTATCAAATCACACATTTTAATTATATTTATATATTTTATTTGAACATAATAATTGTCAAATGAATTGAATAATTAAAGTGATGCCCCAAATTCGTCTGTTCTAAGTCAAATATAAATTAATTTCAAATATTTGATGATTTGTTAAGCTCCAAAAACTTTTTTATTTTTATTTGTACAAAAATCTACTTTTTCAAGAATTTTAAAAAAAGCAAGATATGTACTTTTATTATCTTTATGGGCTTTGGGATAGTATCATATTATTTTTTTTAATTCTCATAATAGTATATTAAAATTTTCATATTATTTTATTTTAAAAAATTTAAGATTTGTAATTTTAAAATATGATAAAAAAAATACTTTTAATTTTAGAACGCATGGAATGTGATTTTATTTAAGTGATACATGTAATAAATTTGGTACAAAATATGGTAGCATGCATGTCAGGATGTGTCATTCTTTACATAAGAGTCTTTACGTAGGAGTAGTAGGATTGCCTCGTTAATACTCCCTTTGTCCTAGCATAAAAGTCATTATTATTATTTTGAGTAGTTTCATGTTAAATGTACACTTTTATTTAATAATCAAATTTTTACATATTTTTTCCTATTATGCCCGTTGCATTAAATATCTCATACTTTTCTTATTCTAATTCTCTCTCCATATTTAATGACATTATTATGAATAATTTTTTTATTTTATTCTTCTTCTTAATATGCGTGAAAAGTCTACCAGGACTTTTATCCTGTAACGGAGGGAGTATCATAATAAGCCACGTTGGACAATAGCATCATCATAGCGTGCGTGAATTGAAAATGTGCCTCCTGCCGCTACAAGGTGTAGCGGCAGTGTAACAACCCGAAAATTTATAAAATCTTGAATGATTAAAATAAAGGTTAAAGAATAAAACCTAGAAGAGAATTTGAGGATTTATTTAAAATTTTCAAGTAAAACCTATATAGTTTGCTATTCGAATGAGAATAGAGAAAATATGGATTATAAAATTCTAAAACCTTAGAAATGAATTGAAATGTATTTGAATGAATATCAAGAATAAGGTATTATGATACCTATAAAATTTGATGTGAATTGAACAAGTATAAAGTCGTTAGTTAACACGATTAGCAATATGAAGGGAGTATTTAAAACTCAAAATTTGAGTTAGAGATAGAATTTTGAAGCACGGACTGCTCGGTTGCATCCGGAACGTCAAGTTTAGTCAAAATGGATAGTAAACACAAAATGTGTAAAGGTTGACTTTTGGTTAAAGTCAACAGTTGACTTTTTATGGAGAAAAGTCAAAATAAGTGTGAGAAGTGAAATATGTTATGATTATGTATATGATTAAATAAATATACATTATATAATGTGAATACATTTATTTTGTATATAAAAATGAATTAAGAATTAAGTTATGTAACCTAATATATATATTAGGTGTGATAATTAAATAACCTAAGAGGTTATAATATGGGATAATATTAGTATATAAATATATATATACTAAATTTAAGAGATTTATTTTATATATCTCAAATAATTAATTTTATAACCAAGTCTTATGAAGTTATGAAATTAAAAAGGCATAAGTAAGAAATTTATATTCAAAGGTGTAGTGGAACCCTAATTAAATGATTAGGGTAAAATAGAATTAAAAGTATTGGACTTTAATGATATCATAGCCCAATAATTTAAATAGAGTCCAGTAGAGTTAAATTTAGGAACAATTACATATTATAGTACATTTATAAAAGTAATTACAAAAATCATACATTCATAAAATAATTACAAAAATATGACATTTCATCATATATATTTACAATACTAATATAATTAGGAGTCCTTAATTTAAGGGATTAATATTAATGGGCTGACATGGCAAAATATTATTTTTTTTTGAAACGCGTGATAACCGCCATCTATCATTTGTTTGGGACTCTTCAGTTACCAAACCCTTCTGCATACTAAAACCCTTGTTTCTCTCCTCTGTTCGTTCGTTATTCATCTTTATCGATTGTTTTTTGGTGATTTAATCTGTTCGTTCTTCATCTCCTCTGTTCGTTCGTGATCTTTACTCGTTATCATATTCGTTTAGTTGGTCGCTATCTTCGTTTAATTGTTCGTCATTGTCGTTGTTACTCGATGTTGCAGTCTGGTTCAGTTGGGCTATTTTTCTCCAATGATCAACTCTAGTGTTTATTATTGCTTCAAGTGAGTATTTTTTTAATAGTTTAATGTATTATATATTAAAGTAGTTTACTAACAGAATGGAGTATTCATTGTTTGGGTTTGTGTTGTTTTTATGTTTTGTATAGAATGGTTGATACAAGGAAGAAGAATGGAAAGAGGAAAAGAATCGTGGAGGGTGATTCTATTAATGACTTGAAGAAGTTTATTGTGGAGAACAAGGGGAAGGGAAAGGGGAATGATGTAGGTAATAAATCGAGAAAGAATGAGAATAGTTTGGTGATACATAGTGATATCAAACATTCCGAAATGCAATTAGATTCTGATTTTGATGTCCCGATTAAGGATGAAGGTCAAGTGATTATCCAGAAGATAATTCCAACTCAAAGAATTTTAAAGGTGTGTTAAATTAAATTTTGTAATTGTTACGATCATAAAAATGGTTATTGGGTAACATTATAATGTCTAATGTTGTTTTGGTTACTGTCTAAGGATGTTTTGGTTACTGTCTAATGCGGTATTGGTTACTGTCTAAGGCTGTATTGGTTAATGTGTAACATTATATTGGTTACTGTATAATGCTTAATTGGTTACTGACTAATGCTGTTTTGGTTATTGCATAATATTAGTGATTAATGATTGGTAACCACATGCTTAGTAACCAATGCATTAGACAGTAACTAGCATGTTGCATGAAGGTAACCAAGACAACATTAATCATTAACCAATTTACATTGGTTACCTTCATGTAACATGATGGTTACTGTCTAATGATGTCTTGATTACCGTCTAACCATTATATTGTCTAAAACTGTATTAGTTAGTGTGTAACATTGTATTGGTTATTGTATAATGCTAAATGGGTTACTGACTAATGCTGTTTTGGTTACTGCATAATATTACTGACTAATGATTGGTAACAACATGCTTGGTAACCAATGCATTAGACAGTAACCAGAATGTTGCATGAAGGTAACTAAAACAGCATTAATCAGTAAACAATTTACATTGGTAACCTTCTTGCAACATGTTGTTTATTGTATAATGTTGTCTTGGTTACTGTCTAATGCTTTCTTGGTTTCTGTCTAACCATTATATTGTGTAATACTATCTTGGTTACTGTCTAATGCTGAATTGGTTACTGATTAATGATGTCTTGGTTACTGACTAATGCTATTTTGGTTACTTGTCGATGTTGTTTTGGTTACTATCATATGACTGGTTGGTTAACTTTGCAAATCTAATTTTGTTTACTTGTAGTTATGGGATCTTTACTATGAGGAATGCAACAGAAAATTCACTGGAAAAGTTATATATTGGTGCGACATGGAAGTCCCCAGCATTATTGCAAATAAATTGAATCAGAGTTAGCTGGATAAGTTTAAGGCAACATGTTTTGGGAATTTTCTGGAGTTTGGTGAGCACCAAATGTATTCCCATATTATTCACCACGCTCTTGTAAGGGAGGTTCACCAGAGGGATGATGGTGAAATGTGGTTTTTGTTCGGGGAGAAAAGGGTCAGGTTTGGTTTGGCTGAGTTTAGTCTGATGTATGGGTTGAGATGGCAAGGTGAGGATAATATAACTGCATATAAAGGTATGGAGAATATGCTTATTGGTAAGCTTTTTGGGGACGAAGCTGTGACACGTAGTAGTATAGGTAGGGTATATAGAAAGGCAGTTTTTGATAATGCTGACGAGGCTATTAAGATGTCAATGATTTTTTTGGTCGTTAATTTCATTATTTGCACAGTTTCTGAAAATTACGTGGATGGGGCAATGGTTAATTTTTTGTGTTATGGTGATGTTAGTAGTTTTCCTTGGGGGAAAGTCGCGTTTGAGATGACAAAGTACTCTTTGTGCAATGCTTTGAAGGGGCGTTTTAAGAAATGAAGGAATGGTGTTTCAACATACAATTTTTACATGGATCATTACACCAAATTGTACAAGTTGAATGTGATTCCTTATTTATTCCAAGTTTTTATGTTTGAAACTATTCCAACATTCAAAACTCGGGATATATGCAATGACGAGTATCCGTCGGATATCCGTTTATTTAGATGGAAGGAGCTAATGAAGCCCCTTTCAAATGACAAGTTGAATGATTTATTTTTTTTGTTCCGGACAGGTATGTTGTTTTACTACTAATAATGTAATTTGGTTACCTTTAGTTATATATTTGGTTAATGAAAATATTATGTGAAGTTTACTATCAACAAAGTAGTTAGTTACTTTTATATACACGTTTAGTTACTGATTATTTTATATGCATGTTAATAATAACAATGCTTTTGGTTACTTGAATATTCACATACGGTTACTGATTAGATTACATTCAGGTTACCCGAATATACATATTTGGTTACCTTTATACATTTAGTTGGTTACTACTTATTATACATTTGGTTACCTGTATATATATGTATTTGGTTACTGATTATGTTTTATGATTCTTTATTTACTGTTTATTTCACTGTAATTGTACATTGTTTGTTAGATGATATACTAAAGTGTACTTATTTTTTTTCAGCTGAGGATAAAAAGTTTGATTCCCACGGCCGAGGAGAAGGATCGGCTTGATTTGGGCGGGTTTCACTTTTTTAATCTGAAGGATGGTGAAAAGAAAGTAGAAAAAAAAAAGTGAAGGATGACAACATTGGTGTTGATATATCTATTGTGAAAGAGGCAATTGATGCACGGTTTAGGCCGTTGGAGAAGAAAGTTTCTGAATTGAAGAAAGAAGTTGGAAAGTTGCGAACTGATATTAAAGATGAAATGCAGCTTTTACATGTTCAGTTATGCAGGGACCTAAGGTCCATTATTAGAGATGAGTTACACGCGATCAAAGACGTTGGGGACAAAAAGGTTGATGGTGATTCTGATGATGATTCTGATTCTGATTCTGATAATGCTGGTGATGATAATGATGATAATTATGATGATGATGACGATGAAGGTGGTGAAGGTGATGAAGCTGGTGATGAGGATGCTGATGTCATGGTGGAGGAGCTACATGTTGATGATGGTTCAAAAGTGAATAAGAATAATGATGGTGATGATGTGTTGAATGACGTTGAGAAGAAAGGTGGGGATGAAATTGAATTTGGTAATGAAGTTGAACGTGTTGATGAAGATGTTGATGATTGTTCAAATCTGATTAAGAATAATGACGGTGATGATGTGTTAATATTCGTTGAGAAGAAGAATGTGAATGTAATTGAAATTGCTAATGAAGTTGAACGTGATGTTATGGTTGAAGAACCTCATGAAATTAAAAATAATGATGATGAAGAAAATGTTAAGGTAAGACATATTTGTTTGTTTTGTTATGTTATATTTGTCTTTTGTTTTAATGATTAAATGGTTCTTTATTTTGCACTGATTGACAATAATAATGACATGCCATCTTTGGACATATTAAGCCAATGCACTGGGAAAGAGATTGTTGTCTATGATGCTGATAAGGTTAGTGTTATAATTATGTGCCATAATTTTTTTAAATGCTCTCTATGTTTTGGTTACCATTATATTGTGATTTGGTTACTATTATATTGTGATTTGGTTACCATTATATTGTGATTTGGCTACTATTATATTATGATTTGGTTACTAGTTTATGTTATTCAGGTTACTAATATAACATGTTCATTTTAGTTTGTTGGCTGGTTTACAGTCAGTTTGTTATTGCATATATTAGTTAATTGCATGTTTTTGGATTAAAAATCTAATCATATATATTATCTTTTTATGTCAATTAAAAAAGGGGAAGAAATGTGAGGTAGCAAGCAAATGTGCACTTGATTATATGGTTCTGACCACATAGGACATAGATAAGTGTGATGAGTTGGAGAAAAGTGTCCACAAAGCCGGTGGTAGACCTGTCCGTGAACCTGCAAAGAGTGTCATTTTGCGGTTTCCATATACAGCAGCGTTTGGATCAGCTCGTTCATCATCTAATGTAGTGGGTGCTAGTCAAACACTTGCACGTCTAACTGCATTCCACAAATCATGTATGGATATTGTGACACCCCCAAAATTAGGTATACATCACCCATCTTGGGTTATCAGATACATGGTACAAAATTCAAATACAACTTACTAATACAACTATCGTGTAAAATACGACAAAACCTAACTGTGAGTTTGAATACAATTATTGTCTACTAGAGATTATACAAACTCAAAAGGAGTCCTCATTAAAATTATTAACACACTATTTCACAGAATAGTGAGGACTACTAATGCTATCCTCTGGACCGTCACTCCGTTCTCCGACTAATCCCTACTATATTCTCATTTCCTGAAGAAAACAGTGAAAGAAAGGGTGAGCTCAACTAGCCTAGTAAGAAATATTATGAATAAGATAATGCTAAATAAATTATCGTTAGCCTTCAACAGTGTTAAACTGATAAAATATAACAATATCAAGTTTAACTGCAGCGGAACAAGCAATCCATTAAAAGAGTCAAGTAGATAACAAAATCTACTATCTTTTATGATTTAAAAGGTTTTTCATAACTTTTATCGCTGGGACTTTGCTTAATAAATAATCCACATCATCGAATCACCCATGAACTACGGCCAGGGATATTCTTTAGTATCACGAACACAAATTATCCATGCACTATAGCCAAGGACATTCGTGTATTCATTAATGGTCATGATCATGCCAACAACTATCCATCAATGCACTACGGGCCAATGATAACTTTTACCACATCATTTGTAACATTACGGTCATGATTACATCGAATAATCCCTGATCATAATCATACCAAGTCCATCTATGCACTACAGGCCACCGATGACTTTTAACATAATATAAACATGAGGATGATGACAATGATATAAGAATTCAATAAAGTAAGTTCAAGAATTAATTTATTCAGGAACTAATAATGTCCAAATTGTTAACATGATACTGCTTTGTAGAGTAAAATTCAAGAATGATCAGAAGAATATTTCCATGAAAAGATACTGGATGAAGCGCAAATATCAAGGATATTCTACTAATTTCATGGAGTATAGAAGTCAAAACTTTAACCAACTGAGTATAATAAAGAATGTAATAATAAAAGAAATCACCATGCATGCGGTACTTCGCATAGACAGGTTATTCCAATAGAATAATAATAACAGAACCAGGTTAGGCAAGATTTGCACCGACAGGATGTTCTAACAGAATAATAAAGACGGAACTAGGTCCGGTGTAAAACACACAGACAGGATGTTCCAATAGAATAATAATAAAGACGGAACCAGATCTGGTGTAAAACACACAGACAGGATGTTCCAACAGAATAATTATAAAGACGGAACCAGGTCCGACGTAAAACGCACAGACAGGATGTTCCAACAGAATAATAATAAAGATGGAACCATGTCCGGTTTAAAACACACAAACATGATGTTCCAACAGAATAATAATAAAGACGGAACCAGATCCGGTGTAAAACACACAGACAGGATGTTCCAACAGAATAATTATAAAGACGGAACCAGGTCCGACGTAAAATGCACAGACAGGATGTTCCAACAGAATAATAATAAAGATGGAACCATGTCCGTTGTAAAACACATAAACATGATGTTCCAACAGAATAATAATAAAGACGGAACCAGGTCCGGTGTAAAACACACAGACAGGATGTTCCAACAGAATAATAATAAAGACAGAACCAGGTCCGGTGTAAAACACACAGATAGGATGTTTCAACAGAATATTAGAAGAATGTCACCAAGTATAGGGTAAACCGCGTATATAGGTTATTCCAATAGAATAATAAGCAATGGAATAACAACAGTTCTCTTCATGAATATTAAATATTAACACCCCTTACTTAGTAGTAGATTGAATACTGCAGTAGTGTAGTAACAGAATACTCTTCTTCTTTCTCTCTTATTCTCTCTATACTTTCTCTCTCTATAGCTCGAATGAATTCGTGAAAAATAAAGAAGCACTAGGCTTCTATTTATAGAAGATTTCTAGCTTAGCACTTGAAATGTGAGAAGGCAAGTGGCTTGACGACTGGTGATGTGAAAAGAAAAGTGGTTTGACACCTGTAATGTGAAACGACAATTGGTTCGACGCCTGTAATATGAAACGGGAAGTGATTTGACGTCTGGTAAAGGTAGTTACTATTGACAAAGGTAATTACTATTGATGAAGGTAATTACTATTGATGAAGGTAATTACTATTGACGAAGAGACTCTTAGATGATGACATATGGCCCCCCTTAAAATAACCAAACTTACCACAAACATCTCATAATAGACTCTTTATATACATCAAGAATTGAATAAATATTACCATAAATCATTTTATTTTTAGTCAACACATATTTAATCTTTCAACAATTATTAATCATTTATAACTTGTCGTCTCAATTATTGATTTAATAATATAACATATTATACATATGATACTGTGACAATAATTGAATCAATAATATAAGAGATATGATGCAGCAATTACTGTAGTAATAATTGAGTATAGCTGAGTGACTTCTCACGTTAGCATCAATAATCAATACCGTGTGCTACTATGCAACCACGCGTATTACTGTACTTTTACTACCGGGTAGTTCAACAGTGTGACGCCCCCAAAATTAGGTATACGTCACCCATCTTGGGTCGCCACTTACATGGTAGAAAATTCAAATACAACTAAATAATACAACTGTCGTGTACAATACGAAAAAACATAAACTGTGAGTTTGAATACAAATATTGTATACTAGAGATTATACAAACTCAAAATGAGTCCTTATTACAATTATTATTACACTATTCCACAGAATAGTGAGGACTACTAATGCTATCATCTGGTATGTCACTCCGTTCCCCGACTAGTCCCTGCAACGTTCTCATTTCCTGAAGAGAACAATAAAAGTAAAAGGGTGAGCTCAACTAGCCCAATAGGAAATATTATGACTAAGATAATGCATAATTTATTATCGTTAGCCTTCAACAGTGTTAAACTGATACAATATAACAACCATCAAGTTTAACTGCAGCGGAATAAGCAATCCATTAAAAGAGTCAAATAGAGAATAAAATCTACTATCTTTTTTGATTTAGAAGGTTTTTCATCACTTTTATCGCTGGGAGTTAGCTTAATAAATAATCCACATAATCAAAAAACCTCTGCACTACGACCAAGGATATTCTTTAGTATCACGACCACAATTATCCATGCATTACGGGCCAAGAATATTTGTGTATTCATTAATGGTCATGATCATGCCAACAACTATCCATCAATGCACTACGGGCCAATGAGGACTTTTACCACATAATTTGTAACATTACGGTAATGATTACACCGAATAATCCCTGGTCATAATCATACCAAGTCCATCTATGCACTATAGACCACATATGACTTTCAACAAAATATAAACATGAGGATGATGACAATGATATAAGAATTCAATAAAACAAGTTCAAGAATTATTTTACCCAGGAACTAATAACGTCCAAATTGTAAACATGATACCGTTTTGTAGAGTAAAATTCAAGAATGCTCAGAATAATATTTTCATGGAAAGATACTGCATGAAGCACAAATATCAAGGATATTCCACTAATTTCATGAAGTATAGAAGTCAAAACTTTAACCAACTGAGTATAATAAGGAATGGAATAACAAAAGAAATCACCAAGCATGCGATAAACCGCACAGGCAGGTTATTCCAACAGAATAATAAATAACGGAATCAGGTCCGGCGTAAAACGCACAGACAGGATATTCCAACAGAATAATAAAGACGGAATCAGGTCCGGAGTAGAACGCACAGATATGATATTCTAACAAAATAATAAAGACAGAATCAGGTCTAGCGTAGAACGCACAGACGGGATATTCCAATAGAATAATAATGACGGAACCAGGTCCGGCGTAGAACAGACAGACAGGATATTCCAATAGAATAATAAAGAAGAAATCAGGTCCGACGTAGAATGCACAGACAGAATATTCCAACAGAATAATAAAGAAGGAACCAGGTCCGGCGTATAACACACAGACATGATGTTCCAACAGAACTATAAAGAATGGAACAACAGAAGAATTTCACCAAGTATAGGGTAGCCCGCGTATACAGGTTATTCCAACAGAATAATAAGAATGGAATAACAGAAGTTCTCTTCATAGATAAGAAAGATATAATACTCTCTACAAGTACAACAAATAATATTCCCTACCTTGGAAAAACTTGATACTGGAATAGTGAGTAGCAGATTTCTCTTCTTTTTTCTTTCTATAATTTCTCTCTATAATAATCGCTCTAAAGCTTTTGTGAATTGGTGAGAAATGAAGGAAGAATGAGCTTCTATTTATAGGAAAATATAGTTTCGATAATTGCACGTTTTGGGGCTCGAAAATTACAGTATAATACCTCCATCTTTTCTTTCATTTATAATTTAGTCCTGCAAGTATTATCAATCTTGTACCAACTCCCCTAATAGTAAATAATGTGAATTAATAGGTGAATCAATAGTATAATCATGTGAAAAATACGAATTTCAGTATAGTACCTCCATTTTTAATTTAGTCATGCAAGTATTATCAATCTTGCATCAACTCCCATAATTGTAAATAATATGATTCAATAGTACACATATGTGAACAAATAGTTAAATAATCATGTGAATTAGTAGCAATTAATTGCTCATTTATCCGATAAATTACCCGATTATCAATATAACCCCTAGACATCAATTATCATCGGAATAAATGTCAATTTTCACTAACACAAACAATTCCAACATAATGAAACTATTTTTATCAAGAATATAAATTTTGAAATTTCAAAGTTTGACTTTTCCCGAAAAAATCAACTGTTGACTTTTTCACCAAATAGTGAATCCCGAAAATTTTTGTGTTTATAGAATATTTTTACTAATTTCGTCGTTATGAACTCAAATATCACATCTGCATCTCCAAATTCAACTCCGAACAACATTCATTATTAATATTGTAACTCACAATATTTATCAACCAAGTCGTTACCATGAAAGAGGGGGCTTTCCAATAAGGATTTCTCCCTATTGGCGCGCAATTAGGTGACCAAACCTCTCCTTGACAGAACTTCTAGACATTGTAAATATTACAATTTATAATATGAATAACTCTGTCGTCTCAAGTATTGATTTAATAAAAAAAACATTTTATGTAGATGATACTGTGACAACAATTGAATCAATAATATGATAGATATGATGCAGCAATTACTGTAGCAATAATTGAGTATAACTGAGTGACTTCTCATGTAAGCATCAATAATCAATACCGTGTGCTACTATGTAACCACGCGTATTACTGTACTTTTAACACCGGGTGTTTCAACAGTTAACGGTAAAACTTCCGCCATTATTTTCATAAAGTATTTTTGTCGTTTTCTCAATCTGACAATAATTCTGTTCTGAGGGTCCACCAATGATTGTGTCGTTGTACGAATATTCCCTGTTAAAACGAATATTCCCCGACCAATCGAATATTATATAACAACTTGCGTACTTTGCAAAATTTGTAAATATTACCCAGAACTATAACATTATATCAAATCCAAACCATAATATTCAAAATTATATTTCGAGAAAATTTAATCTTTATTCAAAAAAAATTTGGGGTCTCACAATCTCCCCTCCTTATAAAATTTCTCCCTTAAAATTTATATACGTACCTGGTATACCGAACATGTGAGGATACCTTGACCTCATTTCAAATTCTAACCCTTGAGGTATAACCTTTGAGTGTCGAATATAATACTTTTTATCCAAGATTTTAACACGTATCTCCTCATACATTAAATCATCCGCTATCTCGTCCGATTCTAAATTAATAATGTGGTTCGGGTCATCCCTATATTTATGTAACGTCGATACGTTAAAAACGTTATGAACACGCGACATACTTGGCGGTAAAACGAGTCTATAAGCCACAGTTCCTACTTTATCGAGTATTTCAAATGGGCCAATTAAATCGAGGGTTGAGATTTCTTCTCTTCGTCAATTCTTGCATCTAGAATAACGCCCTCTTGAACCTTCTTAATTCTTCACATTCATCAGCTCCGGGTGTGTAGCTTGAGCTGCTTTAACTTTATCATTTAAAGTTGATTAATTCTACTCGTATATTCGTTATCTTCACATGGGTTCCTAGAGTCTTTAACTCTATCTTCATCATTAGTAAGTCATACAAAATGGGTCTTTGTGTTAACAACATCGCACTCATAAATGCATACGATCTTCTACTCAACGCGTCAGCTACCACGTTCGCTTTCCCACGATGGTATTGAATGGTACGATTGTAATCTTCACAGCTCGAGCCAACGTCTTTGGCGCATGTTACGTTCATTTTAGTTGAAGAAATATTTGAGGGTTTTAGAAATGGGTTTTGAACTGGGGTCAATAAAAAATTCAATTTCACGCTCTAGGGGTACGCTAAGAAGTCTTCAAGAATGCGTAAGGAAATTTATTAACAATAGAAATATCATTCAAAACTGTGACTCTCATCCAAGACTTGGGTAACACGTCACATTGATACCTATCAACTTTCCATCGTCATTCACAGCGTCGCCTACAAAAAGTCTGGCTTCGGTGCATTCCACACAAGGAAGTTAACAACGAAAGGACCGGGGCTCTTTACTTATGGCTTGATACGACCATGAATGACTTTAGTGATTTGGTTTCTTGAATTCACATAACAGGTTGGTTAGGAATATGAAAGCTAACAACCTAACGAAAAGCATGATGAGTAGTTAACCAATCGATTCCTAAAATCACATCAAAGGCAAGTATTTTCAAAGAGATACGATCGACAGGTAACGTGAAAGTGTTGATTTGAACAAGATTTATAAATAGTGGAGGTAATGAAGGTTTCTCCCAACTGAGTTTCAACAGATAAATCAAAATCTAACTTCTCCGGAGTTAAATTCAAACATTGAACATAACTAGGTGAAATAAAAGAGTGAGTAGAACTGGTATCTAACACGGTATAGACTTCACAAGAGTTTATGACTAATATACCCGTGATAATTTTATTCAGGTTCCTTATCACGAAAAAAATGTTCTCTCCTAAACTACCGGCTTTGACTTTTCTGGGATGGCCTTTGGTGCCTCCATCCTAGCTGAACTTGTCTTCGGTGAATGACAAAATCGGGCTAAGTGACCTTCTCTTCCACAATTATAACATGCTTTGGACGGCATCGCACAGTTTGGACTGATGTGTCCCTCCCCTCTGCATTTGAAGCATAAGATAGGTGTTTGTTCTCCTTCCTTAACAACGGGTGCTGGTGCTGACGTCTTTCCATCATTGTTGAATCTCCTCTTCTTGAAATGTCCATTCTTATTATTTTGACCGCGATTACCACCGAAGTGGTTACCATTTCTGGCATGTTGATTCCCTCTATGCTTATTATCACCACTTTGATGACTGTTATCACCGGTATTATCATTTTGTCGGCTGCTCTCTTTTGGTTGCATTGACTCGTTATCGCGCTCCACTAACTGAGCCCTATTTACAATATCTGAATACAAACACAGTTTATGAGAAATAAGATATTGGCGTATCTCCGGCTTCAAACCTCTTAAAAACATTCGCGTCATTCGCTCCTCATTATCGACCAAATGGGATGCAAACCGGGATAACTCCGCAAATTTAGCCTCGTATTGCGACACAGTCATATTGTTTTGTTCCAACTTGATAAACTCCACCTCCTTCATGTGACGAATACTTTCGGAAAAGTACTTATCGTTGAACAGCTCTTGGAACTTCTCCCAAGACATCTTGAGTGCGTCAGGCTGGGTACATTTTACAGATTCCCACCAGTGATCTACTTCTCCACTCAACATAAAGGTGGCAAAAGGAACCTTTTGCTCCTCGGAGCATCCCAAGACATCAAATATCTTGGTGATCTGTTTTAACCACGTCTCCGCCTTAAGTGGTTCCTGCTTTCTCAAAAACTCCAGTGGTCCTAGCTCCTTGAATTGCTTAGCGGTGACCAACCGTGGATTACCATTGTTTCCACCTGTATTATGGACATAAGTTGCCTTCACCCGTTGTTGCATGAATTGCTCCTTAAACTGCTTAGCGGTGACCGTCCGAGAGTTATCAGTATTTCTACCTACATTTTGGACAGGAGCGGCCTTCGCCTGTTGTTGCATGAATTGTATAAAGCCTCTGACCATCCCATCATTCACCATTTCATCGGTGTTATTATTTTCATGATGATTATTGTCCTCTGGTTGCACATTATCCTGATTATTGATCTGTGGAGACTCAAGGGTCTCCTGTGCTCCATTTCTATTCTCAATATTCTCGGATGTCATTTTCAAACACAGCCACAAAACAAGGGTTAATTAACATATCACATATTATCCCTATACTTTGATCGACCAATTAAATACCAAATAAACTTAGGTAGGTCATACTAGCGAAGGAATTCCCCGTCTCTCCCCTCCTGGTTCTAGTCTCACATCTTAGCCAGGGATCATATCCCTAAGCTTTGATACCAATTGTGACGCCCCCAAAATTAGGTATACGTCACCCATCTTGGGTCGCCACTTACGTGGTACAAAATTCAAATACAACTTAATAATACAACTGTCGTGCACAATACGACAAAACATAAACTGTGAGTTTGAATACAAATATTGTATACTAGAGATTATACAATCTCAAAAGGAGTCCTTATTACAATTATTATTACACTATTTCACAGAATAGTGAGGACTATTAATGCTATCATCTGGTCCGTCACTCTGTTCCCCGACTAGTCCCTGCTACGTTCTCATTTCCTAAAGAGAACAATAAAAGTAAAAGGGTGAGCTCAACTAGCCCAGTAAGAAATATTATGACTAAGATAATGCAGAATATATTATCGTTAGCCTTCAACAGTGTTAAACTGATACAATATAACAACCATCAAGTTTAACTGCAGCGGAACAAGCAATCCATTAAAAGATTCAAGTATAGAATAAAATCTACTATCTTTTATGATTTAGAAGGTTTTTCATCACTTTTATCGTTGGGACTCAGCTTAATAAATAATCCATATCATCGAATCACCCATGCACTACGGCCAAGGATATTCTTTATTATCATGACCACAATTATCCATGCACTACGGGCCAAGAATATTTGTGTATTCATTAATGGTCATGATCATGCCAACAACTGTCCATCAATGTACTACGGGCCAATCAATACTTTTACCACATCATTTGTAACATTACGGTAATGATTACACCGAACAATCCCTGGTATAATCATACCAAGTCCATCTATGCACTATAGGCCACAGATGACTTTCAACAAAATATAAACATGAGGATGATGATAATGATATAAGAATTCAATAAAACAAGTTCAAGAATTATTTTACCCAGGAACTAATAACGTCCAAATTGTAAACATGATACTGTTTTGTAGAGTAAAATTCAAGAATGCTAAGAAGAATATTTTCATGAAAAGATAATGGATGAAACGCAAATATCAAGGATATTCCACTAATTTCATGGAGTATAGAAGTCAAAACTTTAACCAACTGAGTATAATAAGGAATGGAATAACAAAAGAAATAACCAAACATGCGAAATCAGGTCCGGCGTAAACGCACAGACAGGATATTCCAACAGAATAATAAAGACTGAATCAGGTCCGGCGTAGAATGCACAGACAGGATATTCCAATAGAATAATAAATACGGAATTAGGTCCGGCATAGAACGCACAGACAAGATATTCCAACAGAATAATAAAGACGGAACCAGGTCCGGCGTAGAACGCCCAGATATGATATTCCAACAGAATAATAAAGAAGGAATTAGGTTCGGCGTCGAACGCATAGACAAGATATTCCAACAGAATAATAAAGACGGAACCAGGTCCGGCGTAGAACGCACAAACAGGATGTTCTAACAGAATGATAAAGAATGGAACAACAGAAGAATTTCACCAAGTATAGGGTAGCAAGCGTATACATGTTATTCCAACAGAATAATAAGAATGGAATAACAAAATTTCTCTTCATAGATAAGAAAGAAATAATACTCTCTACAAGTACAACTAAAAATATTCCCTACCTTGGAAAAACTGGATACTGGAATAGTGAGTAGTAGTTTTCTCTTCTTCTTTCTCTCTATAATTTCTCTCTATAATAATCGTTCTAAAGGTTTTGTGAATTGGTGAGAAATGAAGGAAGAATGAGCTTCTATTTATAGGAAAATATAGTTTCGATAATTGCACGTTTTAGGGCTCGAAAATTATAGTATAATACCTCTAACTTTTCTTTCATTTATAATTTAGTCCTGCAAGTATTATCAATGTTGCACCAACTCCCCTAATAGTAAATAATGTGAATTAATAATTCAATCATGTGAATCAATAGTATAATCATGTGCAAAATACGAATTTCAGTATAGTACCTTCATTTTTAATTTAGTCATGCAAGTATTATCAATCTTGCACCAACTCTCCTAATAGTAAATAATGTGATTCAATAGTACACATATGTGAATAAATAGTTATATAAGCATTTGAATTAGTAGCAATTAATTGCTCATTTATCCGATAAATTACCCGATTATCAATATAACACCTAGACATCAATTATCATCGGAATAAATGTCGATTTTCACTAACACAAACAATTCCAACATAATGAAACTATTTTTATCAAAAATATAGAATTTGAAATTTTGAAGTTTGACTTTTCCCGAAAAAGTCAACTGTTGACTTTTTCACCAAATAGTGAATCCTGAATTTTTTGTGTTTATAGGCTATTTTTATTAATTTCGTCGTTATGGACTCAAATATCACTTCCGCGTTTCCAAATTCAACTCCGAACAACATTCATTATTAATATTATAACTCACAATTTTTATTCACTAGGTCGTTCCAAGGAAAGAGGGGGCTTTCCAATAAGGATTTCTCCCTATTGGCGCGCAATTAGGTTACCAAACCTCTCATTGACAGAACTTCTAGACATTGTAAATATTGCAATTTATAGTATGAATAACTTTGTTGTCTCAAGTATTGATTTAATAAAAAACATTTTATGCAGATGATACTGTGACAACAATTGAATCAATAATATGATAGATATGATTCAACAATTACTGTAGCAATAATTGAGTATAATTGAGTGACTTCTCACGTAAACATCAATAATCATTACTGTGTGCTACTATGCAACCACGCGTATTACTGTACTTTTAACACCGGGTGTTTCATTAGTTAACGGTAAAACTTCCGCCGTTATTTTCATAAAGTATTTTTGTCATTTTCTCAATCCGACAATAATTCTATTGTGGGGGTCCACCAATGATTGTGTCGTTGTACGAATATTCGCTGTTAAAACGAATATTCCCCGACCAATCGAATATTATATAAAAACTTGTGTACTTTGCAAAATTTGTAAATATTACCCACAACTATAACATTATATCAAATTCACACCATAATATTCAAAAATATATTTCGAGAAAATTTAATCTTTATTCAAAAAAAATCTGGGGTCTCACAAATAGTTTTAACGGTAACACCTCCGCCGTTATTTTCATAAAGTATTTTTGTCGTTTTCTCAATCCGACAATAATTCTGTTGTGGGGTCCACCAATGTTTGTGTCGTCGTACGAATATTCCCCGACAAAAAGAATATTTTATAACGACTTGTTTACTTTGCAAAATATATAAATATTACCCACAACTATAACATTATATCAAATTTACCCCATAATATTCAAAAATAATATTTATAGAAAATTCATCTTTATTTATAAAAGTTGGGGTCTTACAGATATGCCCTCAAAATTTGAAGAGGCATTGTTTGAACAATGGTTCAAAATTGGATTAAACAACAGAAAAAGGTTTGTTTTTTGTTGTTAACAATGCTATAGTTTTGTATGAAACAAATAAGTTTGTATTATTGTAGTAACATATGGTTAATATTAAATAAATGTTATGGTTACTATTATTTTATATTCTGGTTACTATTAGATTATGTTTTGGTTACCTATTAGTTATGTTTTGGTTACTATTTGATTATGGTTATGATTTTTATTTTTGTTGGTTACCAGGTTAATGTTTAAAATTAAGTTGTTGATGAGTATGTTAATTATTGAACATATTGAACATATTAAGTTGTTGATTAGTTTACTGATTTGGGTATGATGTACTTGTTACTGGGCAACATTATACTGTCTAATGATGTATTGGTTACTGTCTAAGGATGTATTGGTTATTATGTAACATTATAATTGTTACTGTATAATTCTTAATTGGTTATTGACTAATGCTGTGTCGGTTATTGCATAATATTAAATATTAAATAAATGTTAATATTAAATAAATGTTGTGGTTACTATTAAATAAATGTTATATTCTGGTTACTATTATTTTATATTCTGGTTACTATTAGTTTATGTTTTGGTTAGTATTTAATTATGGTTATGATCTTAATTTTTGTTGGTTACCAGGTTAATGTTTAAAATTAAGTTGTTGATTAGTATGTTAATGATTGAACATATTGAACATATTAAGTTATT
This sequence comes from Panax japonicus, assembly GCA_020205505.1. Taxonomy (NCBI): domain Eukaryota; kingdom Viridiplantae; phylum Streptophyta; class Magnoliopsida; order Apiales; family Araliaceae; genus Panax; species Panax japonicus. Next base: position 24,393,618 of record CM035107.1, on the reverse strand, counting down.
GATTAGTTTACTGATTTTGGTATGATGTATTGGTTACTAGGCAACATTATACTATATAATGCTGTTTTGGTTACTACCTAATGATGTATTGTTTACTGTCTAATGCTGTATTGGTTACTGTATAACATTATATTGGTTACTGTATAATGCTTAATTGGTTATTGACTAATGATGTTTTGCTTACTGCGTAATATTAAATATTAAATAAATGTTAATATTAAATAAATGGTGTGGTTACTATTAAATAAATGGTATGGTTACTATTACTTTATATTCTAGTTACTATTAGTTTATGTTTTGGTTACCTATTAGTTACTATTTGATTATGGTTATGATTTTAATATTTGTTGGTTAGCAGGGTACTGTTTAAAATTAAGTTTGTTGATTAATATGTTAATTATTGACTGTGCAAGTTTAGTTTTTAGTAGTGTATACTAATACGATAATTGTTAATGTTAGCGTGTATAATAATATTATGCTCTTTTATTGAAGGACGGACAAATTTTTCGGAAAGAACGATATTATCATGCCTTCTTTTGTATTTGGATCTATCACAATATCATCGAAAATGTGGTTCTATATATTAAAGACTCCTGGGCAGTGGTTAGACGATGATGTGAGTATTGTTTTTAAAAAAATTATGTTTTTGTAGTTATGTTTACATTATTTAGTTACATTCATTACATACTTGCATTTTCCAGCAACAGTTAATATCCTATTAATTTTTTTTTTGGTTCAGCACATCAATGTTGCGTTGTATTATTTCCGTAAACTGGCAAGACATTCAGAAAGTGTAGCAACCCCGGAATCCGGGCCCCGAATCGCCGCGGACTCGGTACACTAATTGCGAAAGATATAAACATAAGTTGTTTATACAATACATTACACACTATTACCCAAAATCGAGTAACCTTAACTTATTACACATTTCCTAAACTATCTATTACATAACAATATTTGTCAAAATATATTATTACAAACTAATCGCACATATTATTCCAAGATGAGCTTGGCATTTTCCTTTTTCCTGTATATGAACGCATTTGCTTTACCTGCAATGTTTTATCATGATATAGCTAGGGTGAGCATGAAAGTTGCCCAGCAAGTTTATATACAATAACATAACGATATATCATGATTGAAGAGTATGAATAATTTGTTGGCTATAATTCAACAATATGATTGTGAACTAGCAGGAACAAAATTTTGACTGAACAAGTATTTTACATGAACAACATTTCTGAACCAACTGGTAATGAAGGTGATCAGCCTTTCATACCTGACTTATACATGTAAGATGTACAGAGTACAATTTTCATGGCAATCAGCAATGATTAACCATAAGCTCGAATAAACTACTCTTATTAGAGTTAAGTACAAGAAAAAAAACTTGCCTGAACCGTTGGTTACCGCACGCAATTTAATAACGCTTTATCCGAAGACCTAATATTAATAATATAGATATCCAATATTAGAATAATATCATCACAGTAATATTACTGTTATATTTATATCCACAGAATAACCTAAACACATTACCACATAACCCTATCAGTCTTTACAGCACATACGACCTAATATTAAGTCAGACTATTTAAGTCTGAGTTGAAATCGACACCCTTCTATCATCCCGACAGTTTAGTCGGACTTTTATCGAGTTTAAGTTCAATTAAACTCTTCCTGAACACTTAACCATTATCACCGATAATTTCTAATCAGACAAAACATTTTTCCTAAGCTCGTAATAATTTTCGGATAATTATTACCATTTATTAACATTTTTCAATCCTTAAAACCGTATTTAAATAAATTAAATACCACTTAATTCCTTAATCATTAATATTTATTTACTATAAAATATTAATGAAAATCATTACATAATATTATAATATAATTATAATATCACAAAGTATTTTTAATACTTTAAAAATCATTTTTATATAATTTTCCAACACTTTAATCCATTATCCGATAATTGCTATTAATATTAAAATATTAATATTTTCATGCCAAAATATCAAAAGTTATATTTTATAACTTAAAATATTTTTATCACACTTAAATCATTTTTATATTATTTTTAAATCATTAATACTATTTTTCCATAATTTATTTAATATATTCATTAAATAAACTAATTACCATTAATAATAAATTATTAATGAAATTCATCACAAAATATCAAAAGTTATCAAAAATAACTTAAAATATTTTCTTATACCATAATATTATTTTTAATGATTTTTCATGAATTAAAAACTATTTTTAAATAATTTATTTAATAAAGTAATTAAATAAATAAATACCATTTATATTCCAAAAATAATAATTATTTTCGAAATATACTCAAAATAGTTAAAAACTATTTTTCAGACTTTAAAATGATTTTTCATAATTTAATATGTATTTTTAATAAATAAAAAAAAACATTTTTTCCTATTTATTTAATAATTTCTGGAAATATTAAATAAATCTGTCGCTAAAGGCCTATAGCAACGCTTTCTGTCGCTATAGGTGTTCTTGAGGCCTTTTCCAGATTTCCGGCAGAGGCGAGGTTGCTGGTTTGACCGCGAATAATTCTTTGATCCTTGCGTTTCTGGGTTGGTTCAAAATTCCAGATTGTAGTACTTTTGCAATACTACAACACTACATCAAGTTTATGGCCAAACAACACCATATTAGCGAGATCTGGGCTCTCAAAAATGAGGCCAGGCCTGTTCTTCAAATTCTGGGTTTTCCAGATTTGAAGAACAGCCTTAGGTACCTACTTTGATGCTTAATAACTTTCTAATCATGAAACCTTTATGCGATCTATCAATTACAAGTTGTAGATACCATGTAGTACTACAACTATAGAGCAAAATAACACAAAACCATCAAAGAATGAACAAGATACGGCTGATCAAACTAGGACACGGACTACTGTTCTAATTTTCTGGGTTCGCGGTTTCTAGGTCTGATTCTTTTTGCAACTTAAAGAATACATATCAGGCTACATGTTACAAGTTTTAAACATCAAAAACACATAACACACATGGATCTATAGGATCTAACATTTGACTGAAAATAACGAAAATTTCCCATTTTCAGTTTTGAAAAACTTTCAATTCGTGCACTTTGATGTTATGGGTCATGGATTTAACAACCCAGAACATCAATTGACACCCTATTACACCACTTTCAACAATCAATTGCAACATTTAACAACCAATTGAAGGATTTCAAAAATTAAAGAAATTATACCTCTTTTGAGCTTGATTTTCAATTCTGAGCTTCTGATCTGTTATGATCAACGTGGGGCTTGATTTTAGAACTGGTCCAGCTTAGATTTTCGTGGGTTTGAGAAAGAGTAGAAGTTGGTGAGAGCAAAATTGATTTTGGCTAAGTTTTGTACATTTTCTATCTCTAAATCCATTTATATATATTGATTCATTGCATATGTGTGATGTAGCTGCTGATTTGCTGGACATTCCTGAGATATAGTCACATGCTAAGCTACATTTTAGGTCTAGGGTTGGTGAACAACCATCTTAGGGAAAGACTTGCAAGCAACAAACAATAATGCACTTAAGGGCATTTTTGCCATTTCAATTTTTTTCTTGATTTTCCAAATGATAAAACCCTTAAAGTTTAGGGTTTGAGCATACTTAGATTTAGGGTTTGGACAAATTTAGGGTTTAGGTTTGAATCCCCAAATTTTTAGCAACTTGAATTTCCAAAAATTTTCTAATTAAAATTTTAAAATAGAAAACTTTGATTTTCTAAAATATAATTAGGGCTTCCTAATTATTTTGTAATTTCCTAATCACATAACAATATTGTTAATTAGGACTTAATTTATCCTAATTAAAATCACTAATTTATCACTTAGGGTCAATTTTGTACATTAGGTTTAAAAACCACATTTTAGCGTTTTATTTAGAAAAATAACATTTCAATTTTAGAAATTAAATTTTCCAATTAGATTAGGGTTTCTAATATCTTAACAATTAGGATTTGTGTTTCCTAATTAACATTGCTAATTTTAGCAATTAAATTCATCACTGTACAATTAGGGTTCAAAATGGTCATTAGGATTTTCAACCCACAAATTAGGGTTTCTAATAGAAAAATAATTTTCTAAAATAGAAATTAATTATTCGTAATTAGATTTGAGTTTCCTAATTACTTAACTTTAAAATTAGGATTAATATATCCTAATTAACATAAAAGTATTAAATTAACGCTTTCTTTTCCCATAATTATAAAATTAGGGTTTCATATCCCGTAATTAGGGTTTTCCAAAACTTGAAATTAGGGTTTACTAATTAATTAAACTTTATCCTAATTAGACTTATAATCACTTGAGCATTATAATTCTCCGTTATATTACCAGATTAGGGTTTCATTTTATCAGAATCTGAAATTAGGGTTTTCAGATCTGGTATTAGGGTTTCAATTTTGGAATTAGGGTTTTGTAATCAATTGTCAAGATTAACCCTAATTAATCTTTTAATTATTTACACTTATGCCATTAAGTTCCCGATTTAGGGTTTCATGCACTGAATTAGGGTTTCGGATTCCCGGAACTGAAACTAGGGTTTCCAGAACCAGTTTCTAGGGTTTCTTATTAATCGTTAGGGTTTTCTAACCGAACGTTGTCGTTCATAATATATTCTTAGGGTTTATTACAGATATAATTTATCTGGTCAACCCTTGACCCTTAACCACATTCTGTACACAGAACATAACCATATAAACATAACATAATCACATAAATCCTTAATCCTGAATAATTCACCTATATCCTTCACCGAATTTTGAAATCCTCAAAATTCAATCCCAATAACACCATACGCATACACTTATTTTCTGTCTAGGTCTAATATTTGACCTTAAATCAATCATTTAAGATTTTAATAATTTGTCCAAATTCTCAGGTTGTCACAGAAAGTATTCCTATAAGGGTAACGACCACGGATTGTTGGTTTCATAGCAAGATCACCGCTCTTTACGAGGAGTACACAAAAAAATGCAGACAAAATTGTTTTGTCTGGGGAGAGTGATGTTGCCGAATACATACATGGGCTGTTTATGGATGTCAACACACCATGGAGGAACGTTGACTATGTGTTGTTCCCCATTCATATGTCATCATCGGACCATTTGTTGTTGTTGACTTTTGATGTGCATCGTAGGCGTCTAACTATTTACAATTCTCTACAACCAAAAAGGAAATCCATGCAAACTAAAATATCGGATGTTTGTGAGCCGTACATCTTCATTCTTCCAACTTTATTGCGCAAGAGTGGTTTTTGGAGGGATAGGTCTGATATTGACTTTAGCAGTGAACCGTATCACAACAAAGAGGAAGATGATATAATTGAGTTGGAATTTGCAGATGCGATTCTTGAACAATTCGAGGGGTAAGGGTTAAATTGTTTATATTTTTTTAATTATTACATATAGGTTGATTTTTTTTTTTTTGATTTTTTGTTATATTTTGTTTGTTTGTACAGTGATTGTGGGATGTTCACAATTTGTTTCGCTGAGCATGTCATTCACCAGAAGTTTAATCAAATTCCTATTCCATTCCCCATTGCATAGTATCCGAAGAAGTTATGCACAAATCTATATATTTATGCAAGGAACAAACAATTGGAGGGATATGAGACTGATAAAGAATTTCCAGGAAGATTTTGTCTAGATTTTGATTAGTTCGGATTTCGTTGTTTTGTATTTATGAATTGTGTTGGGTATTTTTTTTGTTTTTTTGGGGATATTCACAACATTTTTGTATGGTTTATGATTTTGTGATGTTAATTGGATCTTATGTAGATGGGATTACATAAATGATTATATTAGCAGTAATGAAAGAGATATTGTTTGTTGGTTGGTATTTGTTTCTCTTAAGTTGTGTTTGTTCCATTATTTTGAAATATACAGTTAGTAACCAATCATGTATAAAGGGGTAACCAGATAATGTTTTGATAATAACCAGAGAGTTCAAGCTTGTATCAAGACATATATCATCTGTTAAATGTACATGTGTGAGTATACATGGGTTGCATAAACTTCAATATCATTTTTATTACAGGTTACTGGATACATAGGTTTTTTATGTTTTGGTTACCATTAGAAACTGATATGGTTACTGTTATGAAATTAGGTGGTTACTGTGATGGTTATTGTTATGTAATTATTTGGTTACCATTAAAATTGGTATGGTTACTGTTATGTAATTATTTGGTTACCATTAAAATTGGTATGATTACTGTTATGTTATTAGGTGGTTAATCTTATGATTATTGTTATGTAATTATGTGGTTACCATTATAAACTGTTATGGTTACTATTATGTAATTATTTTTTTACTATAAATGCTTGTATGAGATGGATGCTTATTATACATGCTTACAATTAAAAAATGTTGGAGGGATATGAGACTGATAGTAACCAGATAATGTTTTGATAGTTACAAGCTTGTATGATTACCATTAAAAACTGTTATGGTTACTGTTATGTATTTATTTGGTTACTGTTATGGTTAATGTTATATTGAAATCAGAAATCAATATATAAATGAATAACAAATTTGGTTATTATACACAATCAAAAATGTTACCAACCAAATGGTTAATGGTTACCTAAAGTAAACAATAATACATTCATGTATTTACACTCTTTATTTAACTACACTATATCAGACCCTTTTTAGTGGTCTTAAAACCGGGGGATTATTGCATGTTTTCCTGTTGTGTCCTTTTTCTTGGCACATGCTGCATTTGTTTTGAATTTTGATTTCAGATCCGTGTTTGTACCTCCCTTTTTTTGGTCTTCCTGCTGGTCTTCTCGTGTTGGGTGGTTTTATACATATGTTTCTTACTTCTTCTAATACATCCCAGTTTTCTTTGTCATCTAACGGCATGATGGAAGATGAATATGTCTCGACCAAAGTTGCTTTAGTGTAATTTCTTGAGCAAAAATTATAACAGCTCAGATTTCTCTTGCTCATAACAGCAGCATCGTGAGGACAAGGCATCTCATGTGTGACACCCCCAAAATAGGTCCATTCCATCCAACCCATTCTGAGTCGCCAAATACATGGTACAAAAATAAATACAACTTCAGTAATACAATCGTCGTGCAAATTACGACAACACATATACTGTGAGTTTGAATACAACTATTGTCTAATAGACATTATAAAAACTCAAAAGGGGTCCTCATTACAATTATTGATACGCTATTTCACAGAATAGTGAGGACTACTAATGCAACCATCAGAACCGTCAATCCATTCCCCGATTAGTCCCAGCTATATTCTCATTTCCTGAAGAGAATAGTGAAAGAAAGGGTGAGCTCAACTCGCCCAATAAGAAATATTATGACTAAGATAATATACAACAAATTATCATTAGTCTTCAACAGGAAAAAATCTTATATAGCTGTCAACAAGTTTTAGATCAACAACTGCAACGGAAACAACAATCCATTAGAAGAGTCAAGTAAAGAAAGAATTCTACTATCTTCTAAGATTTAAAAGTTCAATATCAATATTTTATCCCTGTAACATCAATCAATATACATCTGTAATCAAATATTCATCTTTGCACTACAGGCCAAAGATATTCATTTGTATCACTAGTTGGTCATGTTCATCTCAACACCAGTTCATCTTTGCACTATGACCCAAAGATATTCATCAAGTAATCATTCATCTTTGCACTACGGGCCAAAGATATTCATCAAGTATCATCATTAAGGACTGAGGATGATGAAAAACGTTTTAGAGAATGAATCCAATAAGATAAAAGAACAAATATTAGGGATTCGTATTACAGTTTATCCAAGATCAATAATACTCTATAATAACCAATTTCGAAGTAAAATTCAAGAATAAAGATTAAAACATGGATACAATCAAAGATAGTAACCATAATAGACATCTTGGACAAAAAGAAGAAAAATTCATTTTTCGGTGAATAGTGCCGTATACGTGAATAGTAACTCCGACACCAAAAGATAGAAATTTCACAAGAAAAATCATCATGCTTCATGAATTGTACTCGTAAATAGTAACTCGTGAATAGTAACTCATGAATAGTAACCCCGACATGAAAAGTTCAAAATTTGATAAAAAGTTCCAACCAATATTTCGGCATAATGATATTGAAGAAATAATATCACTTACGAAGAAAAATAACATCCCTTACCTCAAAAAGATAATACTTCTGGCTGGAATACTGGATTAAGTGCTGAAAGAACTTGCACCGTATAGCAACACTCAAAGTATCAAAATACTCACAAGAATACGCTCGATAATATAGAGATAGAAAGAGAGAAAACTTATGAATTCTGGTGTGATTTTCAATTCTAACTAAGCACCCTATTTATAGGAAAATGCTTAGAACGCCATAGAAGACTAACCTGCTACCTGATGACTTTACCTGTTACTATTGCCACCCACCACATTTGAAATTCAATTGAGCACATTTCTCACCAACCAATTCTAGAATTTTCCAAAATGTTTTATCATTGAAACAATAATCAGAAACTTTAATAATTCATAGAAAATAGCCCGTTTATTAGAAAAATACAAATTTTATGTCCATTCCACACAAAATCGAATTCTCTACAACTTTGTAGCTTTGAGTTTTTCCAAATTCCAAACAGAAAAATTCCCGAAATCCACAAACGAATGATTTTTAAATACTTCAAATCCGACAAAATATTGATAAAACATCTCAGCATTAATTCCTTCATTATTAACCACATAAATAAATCCATCATTTATATCCACATAAAAATAAATAATTCCTTATCATATGAATCAATAATTAATTATTCACAAATAATATTACAGAATCACATTTATGACAACTAGGCTGTTCCTAGGAAAGAGGGGGATTTCCGATAAGGATTTCTCCTTACTGGCGCGCAATTAGGTGACCAAACCTCTCCATGACAGAACTTTCTAGACATTGCCAATATTGCTATCTAATAATATTATTCAAATAATATGAATTATTGATCTGATAATGGAGATACTGTGCAGTGACAATTATTGAACAACAATAATATAAAATATCAACGCAGCAATTAATGAATAAATAAAATAAAATATTAAATAATAACTACTGTAACAATTATTGAGTAGTGCCTTCTTACGTAAGGATCAATAATTCAACAATACTATGCAATACCGTGTGCTACTGTGCAACCACACGTATTACTGTATTTTAACCACCGGGTATTCTAACAGTCTTAACGGTAACAACTACGCCGTTATTTGTAAAAACTTAAACTTTGTCATTTTTTTCATCCGACAGTTATCTGTTATGGGGCCCACAAATGGCTGCACCGTCGTACGAATATTCCCCGACAGAAAGAATATTCCACGACCAAACGAATATTCCCCGATAATTTAATATTTTATAACCACTTGCTTATTTTGCAAAATTTGCACATTTCACCTATAACCAAAGTATTATATCAAATTAATATCTTATTATTCACAATAAAAAATAAAAGAAATTTTATTTTATTCATTAAAAAGTTGGGGTCTTACAACTTCCTCTCCTTATGAAATTTCATCCTCGAAATTGACGTACGTACCTGGTATTTTGAAAAGGTGAGGATACATCACTTTCATTTTTGATTCTAACTCC